>JAVLUX010000011.1:37952700-38552700 GCA_032164185.1 Moxostoma hubbsi
ATCCGATCAGACAGCACAACGACGGTAGCCAGCTCAAGTCGCTGCTTGCCACTCACATCCCAAGCAGCCTCAATGTGGCAGCGGACGCGCTATCGCGTCAGGGTACGCCCAGCGGTGATTGGAGGCTCCAACCCCAGTCGGTCCAGCTGATTTGGGAACGGTTCGGCAAGGCACAGTTAGACCCATTCGCCTCCCAAGAGACCTTCCACTGCCCGCTCTGGTACTCCTGAACGGAAGCTCCCCTCAGGACAGACACGCTGGCACACAGCTGGCCCAGTGGGCTGCACAAGTACGTATTTCCCCCAGTGAGCCTTCTTGCACAGGTGCTATGCAAGGTCAGGGAGGACGAGGAACAAGTCATTCTGGTGGCCCCCTACTGGCTCTCTCGGACTTGGTTCTCGGATCTTGTGCTCCTCGAGACAGCCCCTCCCTGGCGAATTCCCCTGAGGAAGGACCTTCTTTCTCAGGGACGGGGCACCCTCTGGCATCTGTGCCCAGACCTCTGGAACCTCCACTTCTGGCCCCTGGACAGATGCGGAAGATCTAGCTGGCCTACCACCTACTGTCGTAGACACAATCAACCAAGCCAGAGCTCCCTCTACCAGGCAATTTTACACCCTGAATTGGTGCTTGTTTGTGAATTGGTGTTCTTCCCGGTCTGAAGACCCACAGAGGTGCGCAGTCTTGTCAGTGCTCTCATTTCTGCAGGAGAGGTTGGAGGGGAGGCTGTGTTCGAGCACACTCGACGAGAAGTGTGGTATCCTCGTGGGCACTGGCCAAAGGCACCTCCTTAGCAGACATATGCTGAGCAGCATAAACATTTACGAGATTTTACAATCTCAGGGTTGAGTCGGTTTCATTCCGTGTTTTCTCAGGTACGAGCCGGTAGAACTCGGTAACGCGGTAACAACTGACTGGGTGTACCGCTTGCACCTAGTGCCCTTTCCCTCCACTGAGGTAATATTGTGCGCTCTTATCCCAGGAGATCCCACTAACTCGGCTCCCTGGATGACTCCTCTCTAGCCCTCTGGTCCGCGAATTCAGCAGAGGAATTCCCCGACCAAACCCAATGGCAGTACTCAAATTACTCTGTACTAGAACAGGTGTTCTATAGGTCGGGCCGCCTGTGGACTTGTCCCCCAGTCCTCACTGCCCCCGGGTCACCGTGTTTGTAGCAACTCCTCCCTCCCAATGAGGTAGGATCTACCACCGTGTCATTCTCCACATGCGACTTAGAATCCCATGTGATGTATTCCACCACTCTTTACCTCCCCCAGCCTGGGCAGTGTGGCCTCCGCAGGGTCTTTCCCCCCTGAAAGAGTAGGAATTGGGAAAGAACGCCTTCCCCGATGCGTATGATAGCGTTAAGATGGCCCCAGCTGCTTTAACTCTATGTGAGAAACATAGAGAGAGAAAAGGCTTGCTCCCATGCTTGGCACGTCACCTTGTTCCCCCCATATCGGGGCGTTGGGAACCAGAAGGCTATGACGATCTTATGACAATTTGATGGAGGGAACGAGACGTTGTGTCCTCCCAGCCATGTCACTGAACCGAGCCACTGTTATGGCCAAACCTCATTGTCGGCTCCTCAGGCAAAATCCTGAATGAACAGATGCATTTCCCTCCCTTTATACCCGTATGTCCGGGGTCGGGACATGCAAATTCTGTCTGACAATTTCTCATTGGCCTTTTCTTAAGTTCAGAGATGCGCAAGGCTCTCAAGAGAGACCCCTAGTGTCACTTCTTCGACACAACGTCTCGTTCCCTCATCAGTATCTTTATAGTATCTTTTTCCACAATATAGTGATGAAAAAGCAATATTTCCCTACATATATTTTTTACAAAACATTTTTTATTTATTTTTTTGTGAACAAGTTGTGCAAAACCTACTACTTCCCCAGTAACATTTTGGAATTCAGTTGTTATTTATTCATATTATAACCCAACAATTATTTATTTTTGTCCAGTTTGTCATTATATTATAATACAATATTATTATTACTTTGAGGATTTGTTATATACAGTAGTAATATATTTCTGTCTTATTCAATTTACTTTCACCTGGACTTTATATTCTGACGTTTAGGGTGTAAGCATTGTAGCATTTTATATAAGCATTGTAGGTAACATTCGTAACTGTAAAAGTAAACAAACAAGGTACGACATCCCCTCTGCACACTAGAGCAGAAAGGAAAAAAAACATTGCCGTTTATCAAGCACTGAAACTTTGCTTGATGCAGAACATTCTGGAATAATGTTAAACATTGTAACAGTCAGTTCTTTGCAACATGAACTTGTTCAGTATGTTACATTTTTGTGACACCTGCAATAAAAAAAAAACAATCTAGACACAGTGCAACGGCTGAAACAGGTGTCTCGGCATGCATTTTCGAAACATGAAGCTCTTATTAATTTTACACAGCATCTAAAAATGTGCCCATCCTCGGTTGTGCCGGAAATTGAAGAAACAGCGAGACAAAAACACGTTCTGTGTGAACGGCCCCTAACACATCCTTTCGCGCGTACCTGTAAGTGAGTGCGTGTGCGTGAAATAATATATTTTTTTTATAAATTACAATCCTGAACCATACTTGAAAAACTCATCCGTCCCGACTCCAACAGCTTATAATGTGAACCGCTGTAGAGCGATGACAAGCATTTTTTTGCGGCGTTTTCCTACCGGTGTACCGTCCAAGCAATTGTATGGTGGTTAAAACCGCTACTGCTTTTAGTTATTCTGTGGAACACAAAAGTACTTCTTTTTTTAAGAATCTTTGTGCAGCTTTACCCATTCAACAGTTACTACACCTGTCAAGCTCAAAAAGCACTAACAACATCATTAATGTACAGTATACTTTACCGTATACAGTATACGTCTGTTGTGGGTCTTTCTTGGGGACTTGGTATTGGCTGTTGTGTTTGCATAATTAATGAGGTAGGTCTGTGTAGGTTTTGTTGACTGTTTTGGGGTGTAATTGATTAACATTTAAAATTAATTGGGGATTTTGTTATGCTTAAAGTCCGGTGTAATGTAAACATTTTTGTTTTATGTTATGACAAAGGTTTATTTTAGGTTACCATGGGTGAGATTTGTGTTCCAATGAGGAAGTTGTGATCCTGTTATATATCATATATAGCATCTTCTACTAAAAGTAAGAATGTTTTACCACTTTATTAAATAATGCTTGATAATGGCTGATAAATAAAATCACAGAATCTGTCAGGGATTTTATGTAAATAAATTTCCACATGTATCTCATGGAGAGACAAAAAATTAAAGGAAAAAAAAAAAAAAAAACTCTGAAGTTATCATAGATGTACTTTCAGTTGTAAAAGATAACTCTTGTTCCGTGAGTTGCAGCAGATGTGTCCTTTAACAGAAGATGCAGCAGATGTGTCCTTTAACAGAGTTTGATTTGAATCATGCATGCCACTTTATTTAGCAAGGAGCAGATTCTTAGTCTCACAGTTCAGTGTAAAGCAGGTAATGATGCAGTTGTTAATACTGTTACCAGCCAATGGGTGAATATATTTATTTATATAATAAATAATTACTTTTATTTACTTAATTTTTTTTGTCATTTGGTGGATGTCTAGTGTTAATTTTGGACCTTGATTTCATGGAAAATCGAACAAATATTTACCTAAGTAGCCACGTTGAACTGCAAGGCTAACGTTTTTCTGTAAAAAACTCATATATTGCCTTCTTCTCGCTCTTTCTCTGCTTCTTTCTCTTTACAAAGTCAGATTTCAGCATAATTTATGTAGATACATTAGCAGTAATGTACATGACAAGGCAGACATGGTTAACTCACTTTTTTTAAGGATGGACAATGGGTTCTTGCAACATGTTATGTTGGAACATAATATGATGTTAGTATATGTCACTTTTTCATGATAATGTCCTTATCATCCACCTTCTGGAAGTCCCATAAAAAACAGAGGCTTGCACAAAAAAATTAAAAAATGTTCAGTGGCATTTCCTAACTATCCCGCCAACAATCCCGACAGGGCTTCAACACAAGGATTCACTAAATCTAGGCTAATTGCTGACAAAGTGCCTCTTCAAATCAAGTGTATCGGGCTCTGAGTCTTGACAGGCTTAACTTGCTCTTCATCGGAGCGGGATATGCATCAGCGGTAAGCACTCAGGTAAGACACATCTCTGAGCTAAGGAGCCTATTAAAAACAAACACCTGCATTTATGAGTGTCTTAGCCAGTGGTATGTGTGTGTGTGTGTGTGTTAGCAATGTGTGGGGTTCTGGCGAGAAGTCCAGAGGGTGCCAGACAAGTTAATTAAAAATTTTCTCCACACACTTTCTGTAAAAGTACTCAATCCTGTCAAGATGGGGCCAGACAATCTAGAGATCTAGGGATACTTTAAGGGGTTGAATTCATCAGGAAGACAGATTCATCAGGAAGTCTGTTAAACATGAGAAAACATGATTTGTCTTTATTCATTCATTTTTCCTGGATTAATTTTTATAGTATCTGCTCCACTTTCCTGCAACACTGTAAGCCTTGCAACATTTGTATTCTTTGTACTAAACTAAGACATCGGAACAAGATCCTTCTTTTGCAGTTTGATCTCATAAAAATTATGTGACTAAGGCAATATTTTTGTATTATAATTTTATGTGGTTCATTGCACATATTCTGAAATGTCCACTGTGTGGCTACTAAAATGGAGTTAAATGTTATTTCAAACATGTGAGATTTTTAATGTCAATGCTTTCTTGAGCTTTAAAACAGCAAAACCGACTCCCCTACCCTAAACTATTAACCTAATTGATGGTGTCATAAAAGTGAATCATAAAATGATAAGAAATGACAAAAAACACATTTGCTGAAGCAACCACTTCCACTTGGCCCTATTTTAAAAGTGCTAGTACTAAGCGCAGCACAATGCCATGAGTCATATGCACAATGTCAGTTGGCAAGGCCATGAAGATTTGATAAGTTTTGCGCTAAGTCTAGATGCATGTGTGTTTGGAGAAACTGCATGAGCAAATTGCTAATGGGCTGGGTCAAATGCAATTTAACTGTGAGGTTCTTCTCCAGTTATTGAACCGTCTTCTTCCTATTATATAGTCTATTCCCTGTTAAGCACATATTTGTACTAATTGCAAATGCAGGAACTGAATTTAGACTTTGTGCTGATAACCTACATGGTACTGAAATATTTTAGTGCAGTGACTTACAGTTATTCTCAGGAAAATAGCAAAGTGCGCTATGCACCACTTCATTAGCATACTGGGTGCATTGTACTGTAAACATTCACAAAGTGCAATTTGCTATTTTTGCATGCATACACACACAGATAGCTCAAACATTCCCATCCATGCCCTCTTGCGCTTTACGATGGTATGAAAATTGTGCTTAGAATTAGTGCACTCATGAAAATGGATAAGACTTAGTGCACATGCATTGCACATAGTGCTGCATTTTGTGTTCTCATGAAAATAGAGCTCCTTAATTCTAACCATAAAATCACATTAATGATTGACAAACTCCCTATTAATGCTAATGGTCTTAATGCCACAAGCACATATGGGTGTGATGTTCAAGAAATACAGGATCTCTAGGAACAGGATTAAGCCCTCAAGAGCAATATTCTCTAATTGTCTAGTTGTTCAACTGTATTCTCTGAGACCTGAGAGATCTCTGAACATGGCAACATAAACTTTTAAACTCACTGTGGGTGTACGCAGACATCTGAGGAACCTATTTAGTCACTGTCATCTGAAAACAGATGGACCTAAAGCAATAAACCTTCAGAGAATACTCAAAGTCTGTATCACAAGATGATTTTGAAATGTTCACGGTCTGAATCGAATCTCCTGACAGCCTGCGGCTCAGGAAACTTCTAAACCAGACTGGCAAAGAGGCTGTCCCAGCATCCTTTGCTCTGAGAGTGTGGTGAAAGATAAAAAAGAGTTGTGTGCGAGGCACACTGTGAAGAATTACAGACCGTGTTACAATTATCGGTGGCGTCTTTGATAAATCATCAACGCCCCTCAGAGAATCTTCCTGGTCCCCTTCACAGGGGGCTTCTTCATTCATCAAAGATTTTCTGCTGCCACACGCTGAGACGCAAATGATTATGGACATTTACCTATAACACAGGAAGGGATGCAGGAAAAGGCACAGGAGGTTTTCATGGTAAACACCTTTGAACCGGTGAGAAATGGTGAATGGATGGCTAGCACACATGCTGCAGGTCTGTAAGAAGCATGGTGATTGGATTTCCTTCAAGAAACATTTAACGCTTCTGGAATGTTTCACGTCCAACACATGGCCCAAAGTGGGAGTCCACAGAGAAAAAAAGTTTTAATATCATGGCCTGCATGTGTTTCCTGGTGTGCTTTTTCCTGTCTGTTTCCACTTGAGCCAATGTCCCTTTGCATGTGTTTAAGGAGAACTGTGACTTAAAGGGTTACTTCAGGATTTAGCATTAAGCTTTGTATCAGTAGAAAACCAGTAGTATTTTCGAATTACCGAGCTCCCCCCCCCCCCCCCCCCCCATATCCCCCTGAGACGAGAGATTTATTTATTTTTAGTCTGGAAAAAAATCCTCCGATGACGCAAAAAATCGTCATTTTGCGTCATCGGAGGATTTTTGGGCCAGAGGCTTAAAACTACAGCCAGTATTCCCCATGTTTTCACCACGCCCATATGGGGCGGGATCTCACTCACAGAATGTGAAGATAGTGTCAGCCATCTTTCTGTAGAAGCTAAGAAAACAGGCTCTTGCTCTGTGTAGAAAGTTTGTATACAAGTAGGCTAATCACGATGGCGGAAGGTAGTTTTGAAGTTGAAATGGCAGAAGGGGATTTCGAAGATCTGTTGCGAGAATCTGATGCTCGCGGCTACCTGTACGAGCCGCAATACAGCAATGAACAGAGGCTGGAGCAGCTGCTGTAGCAGGGGAGCAAAACCTGCTTGGCAGGCAGGAGGATGAGCCCGGCGAGACTCGAGTTGGGGCGGACTGGTGGTGTCAGTGCTCTCGCTGTGCGCCTATGGAAACAGATAGAGTGTCCTATTGCTGTCGCGAATTTCAGCGATGCCGTTTTCTTCTGGACGAGATCGCTGAATCCGCTGATGAAACTGCACCGCTAACTTGAGCATGTATAACTGAGCACCCAAGTTTTGTACCACACGTGGACAGGGGAGTCCTGGAAACTTATTTTAGGATCCCGAAGATAAATTGGAAACGCCAGCCAAAGCCCGCAGGGACAAACGGACGGCTTAGTGTAAAGTGAGTATTTTGTTTGTTTTTCTTTTTGTTACTAAGATGTCATGTACATAGTTTGGACACCCGGAATTATAATGTTCTTCCCGCGTAGTCAGTCAATTTATCAACTAACTCACGATTTATAGAGTCACGATGTATCAAAACAAGCCTAGTTGTATCATATTTTCAGATACTGCCGCCTGTAACCGGTAGGCGTGGTTTGGGAGTGGCCTTGTAAGGGTAGCAAAGCAAGTGCATTCTGGGAGTTGTTGTCTTTCAGCCACATGTGTAAAAAATACATTTTCTGCCTTTTCTCAGTCTAGAATGCTTCAAATTAAAAAATAATTTCACATTTATACTATATAAATGACCAATTTTAAATACACATTCATCTTCCCAGAGGTGAAGTATCCCTTTAAATCAAGCTAAATCTAATGTTCCTGTTGCTCAGTGGTAGCATGGCAATAGCAACACCAAGGTCATTCACAAAATCTTCAGGAAATGCACATGCTGAGCAAATGTTTACCTTGAAAGCCCTGCAAATCTCGTTGGATCAAGGTGTTTGCCAAAAGAATAAAAGTAAATGTTTCCATGGAATTATCAGTAAACTTGGATGCATCAGTGTTTTGCTAGATTAAGACAAAAGCTAATGTAAAGGAAACTGTTCCAAAACCACACTGTTTGCTAAACCAGTACAAAAGTAGAGACAACAAAAATGAGTGTGAATGAGCTATGTATTTTAAAACATGTGCATGCAGTTCCTGTTAATGTTATAAATGGTATCATTGTACTTCACCTTAAAAACCTGTTGTGAAAAGGTGCCTCAATTTGTTCCTGGGAAACAGCAGATGTTCTAACCCCACACCCACCTTAATCCATATGGAGCCTGTAAGGATGAGTAGCCTGCCAGGAACTCATGGCACCTTTCACCCATCTTGCATTTTTGTTGAAACTGAATTCAGGTTGTTTTGCCACTGCAAATCAGTGTGAATGCTCAAGCTATAAGTGGTGTTAGCCATCTTGCCAACTTCTGCTAGACTTAGCCACTGAATTACACCAACCCTTCCCTTCACCCAAATGCCCCTTTTCCAAAACTCCACTCCCAAAAACCTATTAGTTAACATGAAATAAGCAACTGTTCACTTTTGTTTTTGTATATAAATACAATGCTCAAATGTAATTTAATAGAAACGACAAGCAAGGTGTCAGCAATGAACAAGCAGAGAGAGAGAGAGAGAGAGAGAGAGAGAGAGAGAGAGAGAGAGAGAGTTAGTGAACCCAAATGCAGTATTTAACCCTCTGGGGTCGACGGACGCGCCGGCGCATCCTGCTGGATTTTTTCGTCATTACAGCAGAAACAACTTAAAGCTTAACAAGTATTGACATTTCAAATGTGTCCTAATAAGCAAGTTTTATTTACATGTAAATGTTGTTTCGGCTAAAGCAGGTATTTAATTTGTATGCTGTATGATATAAATATGATATGTATTATGATATCAAAATAATATGAATGTTTAGATTATATTTTATCTAGTGTTTATGCTGCCTCATTATCACCAAATATCAGTTCAGGTGTAAATGAGTAAAATGCACTTTAAATATGCCCATATTAGAAAATCTGCATAGTATTATGATTTCTGAAGGATCATGTGACACTGAAGACTGCAGTAATGATGCTGAAAATTCAGCTTTGATCACACATTGCATTTTACAATATATTCAAATAGAAAACTGTTCTTTTAAATTGTAAAAATATCACTGTTTTTACTGTATTTTGGATCAAATATATGCAGTCTTGGTGAGCAGACGAGACTTCTTTTAAACTGTAGTGTAGGTCTAAAATTAAGTCTTTATTTAAAGAAAATGTACAGTCAGATTATTTATTTTAATTTAAAACTTGATTTTGACCATTAAGTCTCCTCACATTCATTCTCTCTCTGTCACATTCCTCATTGATAGGCCCAGGGGAGGCGTCTTTTGTGTACTCAGGTGTAAAATACCTTAATATTCATGATTGTTCACGCCTCCTCGCACATTGCCTTTCAACACTAAAATTGTCTTCAAAAGTTAAATTACTATATTGTTTTGTATGAATGAGTGATCAGGATGGTTTTTACATCATTTTGTAGCAAAAACTCTAGGCTACAAGATCCAGTTCTCAAAAGTCTTGTGGACAAATGTTTAGTATGTGTTATATGGCCTTATTTCAATTACTTAATTTTTTTGTTTTTTCAAAAACCATGCATAAATGTTATTTTCTCAAAAATACAAACATGTACACACATGTTGCTCACATATTATTGTAGCCCAGTTTGTTCTGAATACAGTGTTATCATACTTTAGCCATTAATATGTTTTTAAGCAACTGAAAAAAGCGCAAATGTCAAGGCATGTCAAAACTTCTCCAGGGCCCAAAACACCCTCAGACCCCAGAGGGTTAATGAAGACGAATATTCAAATACAAATAACACAAGGCTTGATGGACAAATGAACTACTTCGCTTCAATTCTACAATGGACAATACGAGTGAGGAAACATGAGGGAATAAACTACACAACAATGGGTCAACCTCAGTGGTCATAAACAAGGGCCTCCATGGTCGTGAGCACAGGCAGTGATGGGAGTAGGAGCCCTTCTTTTCCTCCTCCTCTGTAAGGATATGAGCACTGTTGTGGGAGGCTCGGAAAGCTGAGCTGTGGGAGGCTCGATGAATGAAGTCTCCAGGACCACCGAGACTGGGGAGAAAGTGGTCTCCCTTGAGGGGATCTTGGAGACCACAGGAATCAGAGTAGGCCCTCCGACCCGAACTTTCCTCTAGGAGGTTGTATATGTGCTCTATAAATAAAGTTTGACTTGACTTGAGCAAATCAATAATTACTGAATTTTATTTGCCTCATTGAAAACTAATAATTAAATATGGCTAAATTAAAATAACTTCTAATTAAATACCAGCAAATTAACTCCTCAATATACAGTGTCTAAAATGTGAAGAATTATATTGTCAAAATGAAAATGCGTAGTGGGTTAAAGTACAGAACTGGTAAGTAGAAGGTTTTTGGTTCGATCCGCACAGCCACCACCATTGTGTCCTTGAGCAAGGCACTTAACTCCAGGAGGATTGTCTGTAATAAGTGCCTTGTAAGTCAATTTGGATAAAAATGTCTGCCAAATGCATAAATATTATGTAAATGTAACTTATGAATGTAATATAAGAAGTGTCTGGGATCTGTATATGGGTCAATGACAAATACGGATGTTAAAGATGTTATATAGAAATATCTTTTAAAAAAGGATTCAAACATATTTTTTTAAGGAAAACAAATATTTTTACAATTAATTTTTGAGTCATAGAATATGTTTGAATATGTTTATCATCATCTTGTTGAATAGAATAATCAAAATCGTAAAACTACACATCCATCAAATCTCTAATCCAGGCATGTCAAATCTATGGCCCACAGGCCGGATCCGAAAAACAATTCCGGGATGCGGGATGATTTGCGGAAAAAAGTCATGTTTGAGAAAAATTTGCTTTAATTCAGCTTGTAACATGGGTAATATGGATTCTTATTATTATATTATTAGCAGCAGCAGAACAGATAAACATTTACATTTGTGATGTTGCATGTAGCAGTGTTATAGCTTGCATTATCGGTGGAATATCTTTTAATTACACAGGACATTAAACACTCGCAGAGTCATAGAATCAGCAAACGCCACATGTCTGAGGGTGACACAAGTTCCATGGCCACACTTTCCCACAGTGAAGTTTCTCTCACAGAAATAATGACAACATGGACAGGTACAAGGATAAATATTAGATGTAATAACTGTTGCATTGCTTCTGTCCCACTGAACTATGAATTTTAAGCACGTGTCTTGGCATTTATGTTCGGTTTCTGATGGTTTATTGAGGCTAAAGCTCCAGATAAAGAGTGTAAAATTAGTAAATTTTACATTGAAAGGTAATGCTTTGAAAGCTGATAAGTTAGTGTTTACACTAATCGCCACATATTAAACTTGTGGAAGGCCTCCAGTAGTCTTTCACAGCACATAGCCTGTGTAACCGGGTAATGTAGTAATTTATAGGGTTTATATCTTTAAACCTTTCATGAGTAGGGTCTAAATTCCTCTTCAGTTCCCCCTGAAGTGAGTTATTTTTGCATGTGACACTGCACAGCCAGTAGAGGGGGCAGAGAGTAGATGAGAATTGTTTGTTTTTATTTTAAATTTCTTGAAAAAAAAAAAAAAATACTGTATATAATATAGTAAACATGTGAAGAAATGGGTTATGTCTGCTGTACTGTTTTTTTTATTATTCATTACATTTTTATAGCTGTAAAAAACTAATTAACAAATAATATCAGCAGTCTGGTTTGCCACTTTTTGATATCTGTGTGACATAGCGTGTTTGGTGGCAAAAACACCACAATAACAGTTTAAAACTCATACTCACACAGTAAAAACAGGCTGATGAGCGTGATTATTTGATGCACGCAGCCAGTCTGTTTACATTAGTGCTTGTTACACACACACACACACACACACGCATTTCTTTTTAGATTTTTCTTCTAAATAAATAAATAAACAAATAGTGTTAGTGCATTGTTTCTATATTGCTGTGTATTTTTTCTTTTCATATTTTCGTCAACAATATGTTTTAAATGAAACAGACTGATTATCGTCATGATGCAACTTTTTCATCTAGTCTTCATTATTGTTGACAAAACATAAAAAAACTAATCTCAATCTGGTCAATTATATGTCAACTAGATTATTGATTATAATTTTCGTTGATGAGATTAACATTGGTCAGCACATCCATACATGGAAAATGCTTGACTGGCAGAAAAGAACCTCCAATTGTCTCACATATGGTGGGACATTCTCAGATCCTTTTTTGTTGTTTACAGAGCCTAAGGTTTTCACATGTACACATGGAATTTCTCAGGATACCGATTTCAGTCATATCTGTCAAATAACAGAGACATTTTATGCTGGTTTGCTCTTTTATACTTGCTCTGGTTAATAAATGAACATTCAGCCTTGTCGTAGTTGCTGATGATGCAATAGCTAGCAGAGCTCCCAAGATGAGCCTTGACATCCCAATCATGATGAAATACTGTACCACTTCTGTAGAGGAACCATACACAAATACATAAATACATTTTATTTAGCTTCTATGTAGGATACTAAATGAAACCCCTAAATTGTGTACTGTTCTCCACTTGTTCTTCATTTTCTTTTTCAAAAGACAAACATTTTGTTTGCAACCAGGAGTTCCCTAATAAAAATACCAGTTTAGACCAGCACAAAGTCCCATGGTGGTCTAGGCTGTTTTATGATGATTGCCACTGGTTTGATGTTGATAAATTTGGTGGATCAACTTAACACTGCTTTTCTCCATCAATGCCTACATGGAGTTATTTATCGACTACCATGACTTTCTGGTGAGCCTGGTTAACTATCTTGCTGGTTAACAAGCCAGGTGGGAACATCAGCGTGTGGCAGATGTGTTCCTAAACCAACATCCTTGCTCATCCTTGAACGGCATTCATATCAACCAATCAAGATTTTAGGGTCAGGGCCAGGGTAAGGCTGGTATCAGGTGCTTGAGAAACATTCTTATAAACCTATAATGTCCCTCTGATTGTAGGGGTAGTTACGGGTAACAAATATTATATTTTACAGGAATTTTGTTCCAGAAACACAAAATTATTTTGATCCAGGAACACTTCCTAAACTGGCGTTACATTAGCCGCCTCTCAACAACTTGGATTTGGAAGGTGTCACTTTTACAAACTGTTTTTCAGAGATCTCACACTATTCAGATGGAGCTATGACACAACTGCTGATTCAGAATGGTGGAGAGGTGACAGACATCCCGACTCCCCCTGACAGTCTCTCTGATTTTCTGTAAAGTCAAGTCATTTTTATTTGTATAGCACTTTTCACAACAATTTCAAAGCAGCTTTACACAAAGTCATGCATTTACAGAAAATTAAACTGTAATATCTATAAAATCTTAGAGTCATCATTGTGTAGTTTGATTAAATATGATTCTGTATAAAAATAAATAATTAAATAATAATTATATTTAGAACCCCAGTGAGCAAGCCGAAGGCAACTATGGCAAGAAACACAAAACTCCTTAAGATGCTGGTTAATGGAGAAATATAACCTTGGGAGAAACTTTGTTCACTGTAGGGGCCCGTTCCCCTCTGGCTAAACAGCATGCATATATTGCCAATATTAGTTATTTATGTGCAGTGCAAGTCATGGTTTAAAATTAGTAAACTAACTAAATGTTAAGGGCCAGTGTTTAAACAAATATTTTGTATGAACTGTAAGATTAATGACTAATGTTCATCCTGGATTAACTGCAGAAGTTCACATAGATGCATTGTCCTTTGTTAGTTGGATGATGAAGACTTTTGTTGGCAATCATTAGATGATGCAGGCAGAGATCAGTGAGGTGCATTGCAGTTCCTCTTCTGTCACTCACTCGACGTTGTGTCGATTGTAGTGACACAAGGGGCTTCTTTCGGGAGCCTCGGATATCTCTGAATACGAAAAAGGCCAATGCCAAACTGGCGAACAGAATTTGCATGTCCCGCCCCCGAACATACGGGTATAAAAAGGCGGGATGTGCCTCTGTTCAGTCAGATTCTTTCTTCAGAGCTGAGCAGTTGTGTGTGTTCAGCGAGCTGAAACCTCACTCTGTTCCACTCACCTCTAAAATAGAGCTTTCCTGTTGTATCTACAGCACATTTCCAGCGGCTTTCTCCGTCCTCTGCATGCCAGTGCAGTCCACACCCCTGGGCGCTTCGACAGTTGTCCTCTAAAAGAGCAAAACTCCTCTAAAAGAGTGTTATTTAAAAAAATAAAAGAGTTAATGCTTGGCGTCGAACGTCTTTTTAAAGATGTGTCTTTTTCAAGATGCCTTTGCTTTGTTCTTGGATGCGGCGGATATCTCTCCGCTTCTGACTGCCATAGGCGCTGCCTTGCGATCACACCATGGCAGCGTTTGTGGATGGTTCATGTTCTCATTGTGAGAACCTGACCAAGGCATCGTTGCGGTTGCGGCTGTCCTTTCTCAAAGGAAACGCCACTCCAGCCGCCCCAACCCCCCCCCCCCCCCCCCTCATTGCTCCTTCTTTCCACGGAATTGAGGATGACCTAGCTGGCGATGGAGGCGATTTGAGGAGTTCAGTGGGCGTGGTTTTGCCGAGTAAATCCCCACGAACCACCCATCCCCCAGCACGCTTGATTGCTTCCGTCCATGCTCGACGTGAGACCGGCTCGCCTCACGGCCAGTCTGATGTCTCCGTTGCGGCCATGGAGCAGGATGATGACGACGGCGCTGCATCGGACGCAGAGGACTCGACTGGGATGCCGCCTTCGGGCTTGCCCTCCCAGATGTCCCATATGCTTTCCCGGGCTGCCGTGAGCGTGGGGCTGGACTAGAGCCCTCTGTTCTCAATCCTCAAGGCTAGACAATTTGTTCCTCGGGTCAGGGCGCCACACAAAGCCACAACCCCCCCCCCCCACCCCCTGAACAACGTTCTCACGGCGCTCCGGCAACAGAACCCTACAGGTGACGTGGCACCCTGGACATAGAAACTTCACATCAGTACAGCGTTCACAACCCCGGCTGGCCGGTTCCGAGGGGTTCAGAGGACGCCTCACTAGGACCTCCTCCTCAGTTGCTAACCCGCACCCTGCCGAGTAAGCGGAGCAAGGTAAGTGCCTCGCAGAGAGCTTGGAAGCGGGGCTTATGCTTTCCAACCCATCACACTGGATGGCCAGGACCATCCAACTCGGCTATGCGATTCAGTTCGCCAGGAGTCTGCCCCATTTCAATGGCATCTGCTCCACATCGGTGCACTGCGAAAAGGCCAGCACCCTGCATGTGGAAATCTTACCATTTTGCAAAAAGATGCAATAGAGCCTGTCCCTCCAGCCGAGATGGAGATGAATTTATACAGCCCTTACTTTATCCTACCAAAAATGGAGTTGGGCGGAAGCCAATCTTGGACCTGCGAGTTCTCAACCAGGCTCTGCACAAACTCCCATTCAAGATGTGTCTGAAGGACATCTACTTCTGTGTCTCAATTCTGCCCTGACACCGACCCTTTCTAAAGGGTCGCGTTCGAGGACCGAGCAAACCAGTACAAGGTCCTCCCCTTCGGCATGTCCCCTCGCATCTTCACAAAGGTCACAGAGGCTGCCCTTGCTCCACTAATGGAAGTGGGTATCCACATAGCTCACTCTCGAGAGACATTATGTGCCCACAGGGAACAGGTGCTCAGGCACCTCAGCCGTCTAGGGCTTCAGATCAACTGGGAGAAGAGCAAGCTCTCCCCGGTTCAGAGCATTTCTTTTCTCGGCATGGAGTTAGACAGTCTCAATGGTAGCATTCCTCACAAACGAGTGTGTTCAGTCAGTGCTGAATTGCCTCTCGTCATTCAAAGTAGGCACCACGGTTCTTCTAAAGCAGTTCCAGAGGCTCCTGAGGCATATGGCATCCTCAGCCACGGTCTGACTGCAGATGGTGGTGCGACAGAGAGAGATCGTTTACAGGCAGCTGCTCCGTCATGTTTGTTTGTTTAAGTTTATCATTAAAACTATTATTTATATCGTCAAGCCAGTTCTTGCCTCCTCCTTTCTATTGTTCCATTTACACTAGTGCTTAAGACCCTAGAAGAAGGAGGGATACGCTGTAGTGGATTTCTTGCCGCTACCATCCACCCCAACAGAGCAGCCACGGCCATCTGCTGGGGGATGGAGGAGCCCGGCCGCCTGGAAGTGGTGGACCAGCCGTTGACCGCGAGGGAAGAAGAGGCTCCTAGCCGACTGCCTGGAGCGGTCAGGACCACTGCCAGGGGCGGAGGAGACCCCTACCATCCGCTGAAACGCGCCGAGATCTGAGACAAGCAGGGAGGGGCTCACTGTCGACCGCCTGGAGCGGGAGAACCGCTGCCAGGGGCAGAGGAGATCCCTTCTGATCCCGAGAATGTGTTTTGTCCTAAAGGGGTCGGAGGACTGCCTCCAATCCGCCCAGGGAGAAGCGACTGTCATCTGATAGAGGGTTGAGGAGTGGCCGAGGACCAAGCTATGGTGTATCGGAGAACCGGCAAGTAAGTGTTTTTTTTCATCTCTCTCTCCTCTCTCTCTCTCACTGCCGCTCCACGTTGGCCTTTTTCTCTCTCTTTTAAATTTTACAGTGTTTTTTAGGGGTTACTACACTGTTACAGGAAGTACCACCCTATTTTAATTATTTCTTTTTATAATTATTTTCTGTTTTTAATTATTTAAACTAATATATTCATCAGGATTAAGCCAGGTTTCAGCCAAACAGAGCGCATCCAAACTATGATCTGAAATAATTGAATTTACAATTAGTACTTTGGTTGAAAGAGATCTAATGTTTAGAAGCCCTACCTTTATAGGATGTTTATCTGATTTTCTTTGGTTATTTTCAAGTTTTACCGTAATCAAATTTTTCTAATTGATTTAGTGAGGGGTTTGTGTTAGGTAGTTCAGGGAAGAAACACAGTGTATATGTGATATCTAGGTGATACAGCTTCTATGTGTTGTAGTTTATTTGACCTGTGTGATGTCTCAAGGCTGCTTGCAGATGATCAGATTTGCCAGTTTGTCTGCTTCCTAACCTAGACCTAAGTTAGTCAAATACTATCACTATTAAGACTATGAGCCAAATTACTAGAGAGGAGAGCGGCACCTTCTCTGGATGGATAAAGTCCATCTCTCTTTAGCAGGTCAGGTCTACCCCAAAAACTTATGCTAATCTCCAAACACCACTCAAACATCCAGCCATTGAGTGACACTTATCTACTATAAACCTTGTCACCACAATGATCAGAGAGGGGGCAAAAGCATATTACGAATCACACAGTTAAATGGCAAAGGATAAAATTATGGGCATTGAGGAATAAGCAATGCTAAGCAGGCTAGCAAAACAGACTCAAGCAGCGTGTCGGCAGCCTATAACGTGGAGCTCACCAAAATAACAACAGGAATACAGCGTGAACATAAACAATTATAACTTTATTTAGGATGCGATTCATGGAGTGATTGTTTATTTATCCCTTTGAGTTTAGCCGTAAAATGTGCATGTCCAAATGCAGCTTTCAGTGAGTAAAGAAATTATATTCAATAATAACAAACTGTTCCTCCACTTTCTTTTTTTGTATTTTGTTAAATAAGCATTAAATAAACCTGTCTGGTGATCATGACACTCATTAGGAGCCAACTCTTTATGTGCCCATTCTCAACGTTGATGAACACACCATTGCCCAAAATACAGAGTCTGGGGCAAAGTGAAAGTCAAGTGCCCAATACATTACATATAAAACTCTGAACTTTCAACTAGAACTCCTGGATATTAACACACCCCAAAAAGACATGGGTTATGTCCCCCGTCCTCTGATTGACATTGCCAGCAGGTGGGTGTGTCTTTAAGACCAAGCCTATACAATCTAGAGGGGGTCCAATAAAATAGATCTAAAAATCATAAATTGCATAAGGCGAACCCTTGTTTTTTAGGACCCTAGCCCACATCCCCTCCTCTAAGTTTAGATCTTTCTCCCATAATCTTTTGAGAGAATTCAAAGTTCCATCCCCCAGACTCTAAATTAGGAGGGAGTAATACACAGATGCCTTATGACCCTACCCAAAAGCAGCAAACAAAGAGTATCTGCAGCTGTAAATACTTACAAAATTGAGATCTGGGAATGCCAAAATGTTGAATGTTGAAAGCCAAATGGTCTCAATACTCCACACTCATATAGGTCACCTAGTGTATTACCACACCTTACAATTCAATCTGACCAACAGAATAGGGATTTATTAATACATAGATTAGGGTTCAGCCATATGCTCAAGGCTATGTTTAAATAAATATCCAAATTAAACTCTCTGGACACTTTTGTCCATATCGAGTGCAAATGTGATATAACGGGGTGTGACTTAACTTCTCCAGATAGTTTGATGAAGTGGCGAGTTAGGGGCAAGAACTTCCTGTTCCATACAAAACCAGGGACGGGCTCTCTCAGGTGGAAGTGACCAATGAGCCAAATGTCTGAGACTGAATGCAAACTAATAAAACAAAATCTTGGGTAGGCCTAACACACCTTTGTCTTTGACGGCCTATGTAACTTATTGAAATTTAACCTGGGACACTTACCATTCCAAATGAAGGCCCTCGCTATGCTATCAAATTGCTTGAAGAAAGAGAGGGGGGACATCTACAGGGAGATACTATAGCAGGTAGTTGAATTTTGTATACAATTCATTTGAATAACATTAAACTTCCCAATCATCTATAAATGTTATGAAGTCCACATGACCACATCATTCGAAAAACTTTTTATTAAGGGATCAAAATTAACTCTGACTAAAGCAGACAAATTTGCTGGGAATAATATTACCAAATACTTAATGTCCTGTTTGTGCCACTGAAAGGCACCCGGCTGAAAAGCCGTTGCTGGACAGTATACTGTCAGAGCCAAAGCTTCAGATTAAACCAATTGACTTTGTATCCTAAGAATTTGGAAAAGGAATGAATAATTCTGTGGAGGCAAGACATAGATCTAGTAGGGTCGGAGACGTATAAAAAAATATAATCTGCATAAAGCAGAAGCTTATGCGTCACACCACCCGCAATCACCCCTGGAAAATCATCCTCCTTTTTTATCTCGGCAGCTAATGGTCCCAGGGCAAGACAGAACAATAATGGGGAAAGAGGGCAACCCTCCCGTGTGCACCTATCCAGTATCGCCGCTACAGGGATCTATAAAGTAGCTTAATCCAACCAATAAAAGTACTCCCGAACCCATACATTTCCAAAATCTTAAAAAGATAATCCCATGCTACCATATCCATATCAAATGCCTTTTCAGAGTCAAGTGAGATAGCAAAGACCGGAGATTGATCATTCACTACTGACCATATGATATTGATGAGATGCCTAATGTTATCAGAAGAGCTATGGTCAATAATAAACACCACCTGATCTATATGTATAAGTGATGTCATAAATTTACTTAATCGATTAGCCAGAATTTTTGACAAAATTTTTACATCTAACTGGATCAGGAAAATTGGATGGTAACTTTTACACTCACTTTTTAAGTGCTTTTTAAGAATCAGACTGATCCGGGCTTGTGTTGTCTTAATGTTTCCGTAGAAACTTCTAGCAAAAGTGGAGCCAGTTCTGTAGAATAAGATTTGAAAAACTCAGCGGCAAAGCAGTCAGGCCCCGGAGCCTTGCCTGTAGGAAGGGCCTAAATTACCTCATCAAGCTCCTCCACGGTTATCTCAGAATCAAGAGATTTTATTTGCTCAGTCGTCAGTCTACGAAGATCTAGTGGTTCCACAAAGTTTCTAATATCTTCATCTGTAGACAAAGACGTGGAACTATATATATCAAAGTAGAATTCTTTAAAACCATTATTAACATAAATGGTCGAGGTAAAAATTTCAGAGGGAATGGTAGAAAAAGACTCTCTCTGCTTTATATATCTAGCCAAAGTTTTCCTGCTTTGTCCCCTGACTCAAAGTATGACTGTCTTGCCCTGAATAACCAAAACCCCACTTTCCACAACGATTCTTGTTCTTAGCCTCTAACAATTTTGGGTTATGAACAAAGTCAAAACTGCTGGTTTTAATCAAATCAAGACATGACTATACATTAGCAGCAAAACATGGCTATATGTGAGAGTGTTTTTACTGTCACAAGAAAGGACATGTGATAGCCAACTGTTTATCTTTGAAGCACAAACAGAACCCTCAGCGGAAAGAAGTTGCTTTCGTGAACTCAGTTAAATCAAGTTCACTTTCGGAACAAATAGACGAAATGCCAGACCCTACTTACTTGCCTTTTTTATTAAACGGATTTGTTTCATTGACAGGCAAGAAGGAGGACCAGGTGGAGGTTCAGATATTACGGGACACAGGAGCTGTGCAGTCCTTTGTATGTGCTGACGTGTTGCCTTTCTCAAATAAGACGTCAGTAGGCTCCAGTAAACTAGTGCAGCGTTTTAGTATGGAGATTATGAAGGTTCCTATACATCGTATTCATCTCCAATCGGAGGTGGTGACAGACTTTATGGAGGTAGGAGTACGTCCATTATTGCCGGTGAAGGGAGTATCTTTCATCTTAGGCAATGATTTAGCCGGAGGAAGGGTATTTCCTTTGTTGAAAGTATTGGACACACTGCCGACACAACCTAAAACAGATGAGTTGTTCCAGAAATACCCGAGTGCTTTTCCTGCGTGTGCTGTTACACGTGCCCAATCTAAGAAAGGGCATGACATCTCTTTATCCAACTCTTTCTTAGGTACCGATGGAGAAACCGAGGAGGTCGTGGAGAATAAGTCTTGTGACAATGGTCAGGTGAGGGAAGTTGTAGTGAGTGACCCATTGACGTTAACTGTAACTCGTGAAAAACTAATCGAGGCTCAAAAAAATGATTCCTCACTAGTAAAATGTTTTAAATTGGCAGAGCATAACGAATCAAACAATGTTTCATTCTTGGTTAAAGATGGTTTACTCATGCGAAAATGGCATAAAAGCAGTACCACAGAAAATGAGTGGGACATGGTTTATCAGGTAGTGGTTCCCACTGTCTTTCGGCAGCAGGTTCTGTCACTCGCACATGATCACCTGTTGTCGGGACATACGGGAATAACAAAGACCTATAACCGCGTCCTTCAACATTTTTTTGGTATGGTCTTAAGCGTGATGTAATACAGTATTGTAAAACCTGTCACATTTGTCAGTATGTTGGAGACTTTACCAAAGTCTAAATCCGGTAACCAATTTTTGCTCACGTCTAAATTGTGCTCAAAGGTTTTTAAATCATTAAATATCGCACACCGTATATCTAGCGCTTATCATCCCAAAAGTCAGGGAATGTTAGAAAGGTTCCACCAGACACTAAAAGCAATGTTGAGGAAATATTGCATTGAGACAGGAAGCGAGTGGGATGAAGGGGTTCCATTGGTTTTATTCTCCGTTCGAGAAACTGTGCAGGAATCTTTCAAGTTTAGTCCATCAGAGTTGGTCTTTGGACATACGGTGAGAGGACCACTGAAAGTTCTGAAAGAGAATTTGTTAGGGATTGAGAGTTCTGAGAAAACCAATGTGCTAGACTACGTAAGCAAATTTCGGGAGCGTTTACATAAAGCTTGCACCTTTGCTCGGGAATCTTTGTCTAAAGTTCAGAAGGGGATGAAGGAGCGTTATGATAAAAATGCTGTTGGTAGATCTTTTGCAGTTGGGGACAAAGTATTGGTCTTGCTTCCCATTCCTGGTTCTGCCTTATCTGCACGTTTTTCTGGACCTTATGGGATCCTTGAGAAAAAGGGGAGACAGATTATGTGGTGAATACTCCTGACAGAAACGTCAGAAACGAGTATGCCATGTTAATATGCTGAAAGCTTACCATACTAGAGATGATGCTGATACGGAAACCCTTATTACAAAAAATTAAGGTTCTTCTGTCTTTCCAGTTGCCGTTGCATGTGAGATGTGTCCAAATGCTATGCAGCATGATGCTGACCTAGATGGTATGTTGGAGTCCGACACTCTATTATCTGCCAGGTTATTGAATTCAGAAACACTCGCAGACTTGCCTAAATTTTTGGTTCATCTTAATGCAGATCAAAGGCAGGATATTGATAAACTTTTCTACTATTTTAGGTGATTTTCCCACACAAACGAACGTGCTGCATCATGATATTAATGTAAGTAACATACAGCCAATTAAACAACACCCTTATAGAATTAATGTGGTTAAGAGAGCTTTGATGAGAGAGGAAACACAGTACTTGTTGGAGAGGGGGTTAGCTAGTCCTAGTATTAGTCCTTGGAGTTCTCCATGTGTTTTAGTACAGAAATCAAATGGCACTAAACGTTTCTGTACAGATTATCGGCGTGTGAATGCTGTTACGATACCAGACTGCTTCCCATTACCGAGGATGGAAGACTGTGTGGATAGCGTAGGGTCAGCGAAGTTTGTCAGTAAGCTCGACTTGCTTAAAGGGTATTGGCAAGTTCCTTAAGTTGGCCGAAAGCTGTTTGGTCATTACTGTTGCAATGCAAATTAAATGGCAAAGCTTTAGAGGTGTATTCTACCTTATCTTTGGAAGATGGTTTAAAGTATGATGTAGTTAAACTGGCCATGCTTCGAGCATATGAGTTAGTTCCAGAGGCTTACAGGCAACATTTTCGTAATTGTAAGAAAAATACTACTCAAACCTTCGTAGAATTTGCACGAGAGAAGAGCATTCTCTTTGACAAGTGGTGCACTTCTAGTAAAGCTGATGATTTTGCCTCACTTAGGGAACTTATGTTACTGGAGGATTTTAAGCAATGCCTTCCTGAGCAGATGGCGCTGTATTTAAATGAGCAGAAGGTGGTGAAACTTTCGCAAGCTGCTGTGCTTGCTGACGAATTTGTGCTTACACATAAGAACGTTTTTCAAATCGCAAGTGCTGAGAAGAGTTCCTGGTCAAGGTCTTTACCAAGTTCTCAGCTGGCTAAACAGAATAGTGAGAAGTTTAAAGCGATGCGAGAGGTCCCGGGTTCAATTCCCGGACGAGCCCCCAATTATGTTACATCCACTTTTTAGTTGTCTAGAGGATTTAAGAGTATGCAACATATGTGAAAAGATTAACTAAATAAAAGAGAATTAAATTAAAAGAAAAACGGGTTCAGTTACCGAAAGCTTGTGTGATGGAACGAATCAGACAGAGACAGATATGGGTTACTGCTAAATATAATTATTTTTGATTACAAATCATAGCAATACACCCAATCATGATTACATTACAAATAGTGAAACAACAAATAACTATTTACAGAATATGTACAAATGGTAAGACAAAGAAAAATCAGACAAGAGTGAAGGACAATGAGCGGGGCTAAAGTAAAGAAACCAACAAAACAAAACTTCTATCTCACGTCTTTTAAAGTCTCAAGCTAACACAGAAAATAAAAATATGAAAACAAAACTAAAACTACACTAACTAAACAAACATCATAAATACAGAGGGTAGCACCCGCTCCTTACCTGGTGGGTTTAGACAAACTCAAATCCTACGTAATGCAGTGTAGATCACGTGACATGCTACCCGATCCCTCCTCTCAAAGTCTGGGAAGTAAATTTTGAATAATCGATTCAAGTGGAGCAATGTCACAGATAAACCAAATAACAATACAACTACAACAACAAAAATGATTGTCTCACTAATACATCAAATAAGATAGCTACTACAAATCCGAGGACAAACAAGAGATAAGCAAAAGACCCTCCCTCCTCGTTGTCACTTCCAGGTTTTATAGAAAGAAGGAGAATCCGGATTGGTTCCTTGAGGGGGGTGTTGTCACGTAAACTAATGAAGATTGACAAGATGAATAACCAATCACTGAACCTAAAAATCAAGACAGTAAAGATGAATGGGAGAAAAGAAAACACAATCGAAATACGCTGCAACACGTAACAAACTCTATTGCATCTACCATTGAAACAATGGATTTTATGAAACCATCTAAAAACAAACATCACTGCACAGCTGCATAATGGTAAAAAAATATATATTTTGGTGTTCAAGTGTTTGATTTTTATTGTAAGCGTGGCTTCATTCATTGGACCTGAAAACCCCAAACTACAAATCTTGGTTTGACCATTGTCATCACATTCTATCACATGTACTAACTTGTGCAGATTAGTGATTAAAGAAAACACATGCAATTATCGCTTAATTTGCTAAAGGTAAGGTCTGGTTTGATTTTACATTAATGGCTCTGGATCAAGAGAAGATCTAGTGGAGCAAAAGATATCATACAACTCAACAAACTAAACAAAGAAATTGAGCTGAGATTAAGTTAAGCCTCAACATACTCTGAAATTAAGGATCATGTTGGGAGTTTTAGAGTTTTTTTTTATGGATTAAGACACAGACACACACACACACACACACATGCATACATTGAGAGGATTATAATTTGATGAGTGTAATTAAAGGCTAAACTTCTCATTAAGGCAATCATAAGGGGGTAATTAACTTTACAACACATGCACATATGCTTAAGCCTTTAGCCCCGAATGTTTTAAGGAAAGCCCCAAAGGTTTTTATTATATTGTAATGATGTCTGAACTTTGGTATCAAGTTACTGTGTTTATTTGGGTTTATCACAAAACTAATGGCAAAATATTCCAGCAAAATATGCATTATCAATTGCAGTTCAATTCAGTTCTTGGACAAACCCAAAACCAATAGTGTGAAGGCAACATCGTTTTCCATCTCCCTTTCCTCAAGGCTGTCCATTAGCTGATGGCAGTGGTATGTCATTGGTTTATTAGACTGTAAGTCCTTCACTCTGTCAACTTCTACATGTGAGAAACCCATCCCGGTTCTCACAGGCAAGCAGAGAAAGATAGGAATTGAAAGACACCTTTTGGCCACAGAGGGGCCACATTAATATTAGAATGTGCTTTATTGCCAAGTGTTATCATGTACACAATTCTATTTTATTTTTTTGGTGATAGGAGAAACAAGTGCACACAGAACTTTACATCACAGAATATAAAACAAGGTAAGAGTATAGAAAGACATACAAATAACAGGACATATAACAGAATGGTGTATGTACATGTTCAAGTGGTAATGTACTGTATGTCCAAGCAAGGGGTATGCACAGTTATTGAATTAAATATGTGAATTTACATCTGTACGTGAAATATGTTTTTACATTATTGCACTCTGGGGGAGTTCTGAGGCAGTTTAATTGTACATGCGGAAAATGACCTTAGGGTAAAAACTGTTCCCTATCTGTCGCTCACTCGACGTTGTGCCGATGAAGTGACACTAGGGGTCACTCTTGGGAGCCCAAGACACCTTCTGATCTTTGATAAAAGGCCAATGGGAATTGGCAGGGGTATTTGCATGCCACTCCCCCCGCACATGCGGGTATAAAGTAGCTGGTGTGCAAACCACTCATTCAGATTTTCTTTTCGGAGCCGAGCGGTCTCTATTTCATTGAGAAATAAACAAGCTGAATCCCCACAACTTCCATTCACCTCTGTTGGATTCTGACAGCACATTACAGCGGCTTCTCCCCCTCTCTGCACTGGTGCACTGCAGAGATGGCCCCTGGGTGCTTTGGCAGAACAAACTAAAAGAGAATATTCTAAAAGAGTATATTCTAAAAGAGTGGCACACACGAAAACATCTTTTTAAAGATGCATTTCCATCTGTGTTTTTTTCCTGGTTGCACTAGTAATCTCTCACCTTCTGACGGCCACGATCGCTGTCGTTTGTGGATGTGTCATGTTCTCACTGTGAGAACATAACTATTTCAACGTTGCGGTCACAGCTTGCCTTCGTAAGAAACGAGGCGATTTGGGGACCTCAATGGGACCACCTCTACTGGGTAAATACACACAGACCTCTCATTCCCCTGCACGCTCGTTTGCCCCTATCAGGATTCTGGAAGAGTGCGTTGGCTAGTCTCAGAGCAAGTTCAACTTCTTGTCCCAGGCCCGTGAAGGTGATGAGCTCTTGAGCGCAGCATCGGAGAGCGGGCTCGACCAGTCTGACGAGGAAGCCTCAGCTGGGCTTCCCCCTTCAGGTGATGTCGCCCAGTCATATGCTGACGCAGAAATGATGGACGTGCTTTCCCGAGTAGCCACAAGCGTCAGGCTAGAGTGGAACCCTCCACTCTCCCCTGAACCCTTGTGGCTCAATGATTGGTTCCTGTGCCCGCGGCGCCGCTCACAGCCACGGTCCGCCCCAGTTCCTTTATTCCAGGAAGTGCATGAGGAGTTGACAAAATCATGGACAGGACCATAACGCCCCCATTTCCCAAGCTGGCCTATTCAGGGACACCATTGAGAACTTTGCCCAGCAGTTCACGTCAGTGAAGCAGCAGACGGAGACCATCCAACACATCCTGTCCAGAAAGAGTCACGGCTCAATACCCTGCACCTCCTCCCCCCTCCTTGACCGATCCTCTGGTGGGTATCAGGAGCCAGGTAAGTGCCTCGATGTCCCTCGACTCAACAAGGCCACAGGGCTCAAGCCCCTTCAATGTGGTGAGGCCCCACGATATTGTCGCATTGGAACCCTCGCCCGGAGCTTGGACGCATGGCTTGTGCTCTCCAACCCATTGCGATGGCTGGCCCGGACCGTCTGACTCTTGTGCACAGAAAACACTACCCTCCTACAGAAGGGCATGATAGAGCCTGCCCCTGAAATGGACAATGGCAGGCTAGCGCCTTGCATGGCAGCTCTGCCGCCATTGGTGTATGAGTGTGAGTGTGAATGTGTGTGTGAATGGGTGAATGAGACACAGTGTAAAGCACTTTGGTAACCTCTAAGGTTAAAAAAAGTGCTATATAAGTGCAGACCATGATGCAAAAACACATTCAAGCAAGCATCCAACATCAAGATTGGCTCGCTGCGGTAGACCAAAAGGACGCGTAATTCTATGCCTCAATTCAACCTCGACACAGACCCTTCATGCCGCTTGCGCTCGAGGGTCGGGCGTACCAGTACAAGGTCCTCCCTTTCAGCCTGTTCCTTCGTCTTCACGAAGGCCGCAGAGGCAGCTCTTGCCCCGATAAGGGAAGTGGCCGTTCACATCCTCACAACTGGCTAATCCTAGCTCACTCTCGGGATGTGTTGTGTGCTGGTCCTTGTGCTCATGCACCTCAGCCGGCTAGGGCTTTGAGTCAACGAAGAAAAGAGCAAGACCCTCCTGTCTCAGAGTTGGACTCAGTCTTGATGACGGCGCGCCTCAGGAACAGGTGAGTACAGCCAGTGCTGACCTGTTTGAAGGCATTCAGACAGAAAACAGTGGGAAATGTCCACTGAAAATGTTTAAGAGGCTCCTGGGGCATATGCGTCCTCAGCGGTGGCCACACCGCTTGGGTTGATGCATATGAGAGTCCCGAGTTGGCCCGCGGGACACATCGCATGGCCATCACGAGATGTGTTCCCTGACTTCCTCCTAGCCCTGTAGCAGACGAGTTTGCGGAGTTTCCACGTGCTAACTAAGCTCTGTACTGGGGTAGGTGCTCAGCATGTGCTGGTTCCCCGTAGGTAACCCCATGCCCTCTGCTCCAGTCACCATGTTTGTAGAAACTCCTCCCCATTGGGTAGGACCTACCATGGTACTTGGGACTTCTACACATGACTCACTTCCAAAAAAACAATGAGAAGAACAATAAAAAAACAAACAAACAAAAAAAAAACATACAGACAGACAAAAAAAAATGCTTAATAGTGGTATACAAAAAAAGGCAAGAAATATGTCTAAATGTATAGTGTTTTTATAAACATAATGTGCAGAAATATTGCTTAGATGGAGTTATATAGGAGAGGGTGCAAGGCATCAACCCATCATCTATATAAGTTGTAAATTCAGAGCTGTGAGGAGCAAGAGAATGTTTTCCTAAAAGTCGTGAGTTTGATTTTTAATTATTGCTGCATATTTTTCATGTGAGATCTGACCTGAGAGAAGATGTAGCCAGTTTGCAATAGTTATTTGATCCTTATTTTTCAAATGTTTTAATATGGTTTTCTTGGTTTTCACATGTGACAGGTTAAGCTAATCAGCTTGCATGGTGTAAGCTTAATGATCCTTTGACGTGTTATCAAGTATCCAGTAAACTTGCGTCTCCCTCTTTTTGTCTAACATTTAGATTTCTCAGTTTTGCAGTTTATCTGGTTTCTTTGCAGCATGCTGTTTGCTCAGGTGGTTTGCTCTGGTTTTCCTCCTGTCAGCTTGCATGATAAGGTCTGCTTTTGGCCATGACACACAGAAGTGTGTCTTTAAAAAGTTATGCATAAGCCAAATCTGGCTGTCATACATCGCTAGCTATTTTAGGTCATTATATTAAATAAATCCACAGATAGCTAGTCCAAGTCACTAGTTATATAATCTCTGGGCTGTCCTGGTTCAGGTACACAGTATAAATTAGGTCACTTGCCATTTTAGCCATTCGGAAAAGCAGATTTTCATTACAGTAACGACATTGGACATGTGGCCAAGGCACAACTAGCCAGCTCAGTGCACATGGCCCTTCGCAGCAGTAGCAGTACACAAGTCTCGTGATATAGCTGCTTGGTTTGCCAGTTTTGTGTCATGTGAGGTTTGTCATTATTTGTTTATGTTTTATGCATTTTGTGCTGCTTCCATGCTCTGTTAGGTGATTGTATTGACCTGTCTGTACAGCATCATGTCATACATACTCGAAGCAGCAACTCTTGCGCATGTCCATCTGCTAATTCTTTATGTATTTGATTTTTATAGCAGTGGCATGTCTCTGTACTTGCTCTGCAGCAGCAAGAACTATGAAATTGTCACACCCATATTAACATGCTAAATATTTCTTTCATGACTGAATTCATGACTGAATTATAGTCAGCTAAATGCCATTTAAGATGTCAAGCTTAAACTGGTCGAAGACCATCTTAAAATCACCTTGGGCTGGTTTAAGATGCTCAACACAGTTTATGGCTATACTCTCATGTGAAGTGCCACGTCCTTTTGGTATCACAATATTACAGATTCCTATTCGGTTCTAACCTTTATTCGCCCTTTCAGTTAATCTGCCAAACAGCAGACTGACAGTAAAGAGCTGAAAGAACTTCAGTTCTTTAGCTTCTCTGGCATATCCTGAAGAGAGTCTCCTAACTTAAGTCATGATAATTAGCACCATAAATGACCTCACTGAGTCAGAGGTCTTATATCTCAGAGACATAACTGCATTTAATGTCAAGAGCAGCTGCACTGAGCGATCACAGTATTCCAGTCATCAGAGCACAGAACAAATTAGACATTTCACATATCAGCTTAAATCAGCCAACATATTTTGAACACAACAAACATATTTGATTTTAAAGATAATATCACCACTATAATAAGCAGACAAAGCAAACTCACCCAAAAATCACCATAAATAACATCAGGGCCAAAATCTGTCATTGCGACATACAATTCATATTTTTGATAAAAGTTTTATTGACAAGGCTGTGACAAATTTGCATCTTCACAACAGGCATGAAAAGCCATTTTCAAAAGAATGTCCCATCGGTGGATTTCTATTAAAATGAACAGATGTATATAATGTTTTATTTTTATAACCACGCTCGTCACTGATTATGAAAATGTGATTACTTTCTGTTTCAACTCAGGGTCCTAACCTTATGCTGCTACAAAAAAATGTCTGTTAGGAGATGCTGCTTGTCAGTGTGTCAGCATAATGTGACAGATCCTAGGGTACTGGAACTTTCAAAAACAACATGCTGACTAACCGTGTGATCATGTTGCAAATAATGAGAAATAAGTTCAGTAACCTTTTTTTTTTATATATAGTTAGTAGTAGTAGTGTTTTCTGTGAATACGTAACACATTTGTAATACACTCTATAGAGGGACATGGCTGTTATTACAGTGGGCAAAGCAGTATAATTGATAATGGATGTCTTTAGAGTGTGCTTGCGAGTCTCTCCAGATCCCTGATAACAAAAGAACAGAGACACACAGGCAGAGGGGCTTCATTAGTCTTGCCAATTCTGACAGACAGTAAAGCGGCACCTGAATCCAGTTTAATGGTAAAATAGACACACACTCTCTGCAGTGAAAACTGCATCACAGCAAATGCTCACCTCCGAGTTACAGATACAAGACAGATGCAAGGCAAACTGAGCAGAGTGGACAATACCGAGAACTCTTAGAGTTTGTGTGAATGTGTGTCATGGGGTCAAACAAGGAGCAAACGAAGGCAGGTTTTTTGAAAGTTAAAAAGAGAGGAGAGAGTTTAAAATGCAGTGAATGCTTGGCACAGCGAGATGATGGAGCTCTATTTGGCAGAAAACTGAGGATCGTTTTTCAAACTCTGGAAGGACAGATCTTTACCTGACCCTTCACACATAGATTTAAAAACCCATCTTCCTTTGAAAGACCAGAAATTATATTTAGGATCTAAAAGAAGAGGATCTGTGAACTAACCAGTGCATGTGCAAAATATTGAGATATTGTCATCACACATCTCATACAAAATAATTCAAAGTCTAGCCTGTGGGCCAATTCTGGATTGCCACAAGGATTTTAGATGTCTGGACAATTTTTTGGAGAATTCAGTTGCCGCTTCTGTGTATGCATGCAGTGAACAGTGAACAAAACAAACAACAAAACGCATGCTTTTGTTATAATCATAAAGTTGTCTACACTTCAAGTGCTTATATTTGAAGTGATCAAGTTTTGTAGGATACAGAGCTCCTAAAAGCTTAAAGACATGCATGTTTAGGCTTGCTGCCTATCATTGGATAGAATTACAGAAGATGACTAGAAACTGCGTACTTCCGGTTAAAGGGGTCATGAAATGGAAAGTCAGATTTTCCTTGATATTTAGACATATAAGAGTTAACTGTACTTTAAAAACATACTGTACATTACTGATCTTTCTCCCCAGACTTAAAAGAGCATTTATAGTTCCAACCTTTTTGAAACATTTAGTTTTGTAAACTGTGTGTTTGTGATGTCACAAAACATTGCTCAATTGTATTTACATGCCTCACAACATGTGTCATTGCACCCTTGGCCCCGCCCAATGGTGCTTAATTCATATTAAATAGTAAACAGAGAGGGAGAGAGATGGGCTTATGTGGCCTTATTCCTAAACACCAAAGGGGACCAATCTAGACTATTTTGAAGTTTTTTTGTGTGCATATAACATGCATTATGTCTTTGACAGACGTCTTTGACTGTTGTCATGATTATCACACAGCTTTTAATGTGTTATGACTGTTTGATAGAATGTGCTTGAGTGAACATTTTAATATATTCAGATGCAATGTGTTGGATGTGTGTTATGTGTAAACCCTGAAATCTAGTTCCCCGTCTGTCGCTCACTTCGACGTCGTGTCGAAGAAGTGACACTAGGGGTCTCTCTTGAGCGCCGAAAGATACCTCTGATCTATGAAAAAAGGCCAGTGAGAGTTGGCGAACAGTATTTGCATACTCCGCCTCCGGATACGGATATAAAGGTCGAGAGAAATATGCTCGTTCATTCAGTAATTTTCTTCGGAGCTGATGGTCGTGTGAATGCTGTCTGCTGTGCTACACACAACTTACCCTGCTTCTGATCCTCTGACGCGCTGCTGCTGTCGGATTTACGGTGCACCTTCAGCAGCTTTTCTCTTCTCTGCCGGCGTGCAGTTTGCCCCTGAGCGCTTCGACAGCGCAGTGTCTAAAAGAGTTTATAAAGAGCAATTTTCTCGTAAAGAGTTTATTTCTCTAAAAGAGCAATACACAGTGGTGTTGAACGCCCTTTTCAGGGCGTGTCTTTATAAAGATGCCATTCAAACCCTGTGTAGTTCCTGGATGCGGTAGAGTGCTCTCTGCTTCTGACGGCCACAGGCGCTGTCTCGTGTGTCTGGGCGCCGATCACACCGAGGCAGCGTTTGTGGACGGTTCATGTTCTCATTGCGAGAATATGACCGTGGCAGCGTTGTGGTCGCGGCTCGCTTTCAACAGAAAGCACGCCACTCCTGCCGCCCCCCGTATCGCTCCTTCTTCCCACGGGATTGAGGACGATGCGGTTGGCGCTGGAGGCGATTTGGGGAGGGCAGCGGGTGCAGCTCCGCCGGGTACGCCCCCTCGGACCACCCGCCCCCCGACACGCTCGCTGACCTCCGTTCAGTCTCAAGGTAATGGCGACTCGCCTCCGTGCCGTGCCTTTCGGCCAGCACGCCCAGGTTGAGGCGGATGCGCAGATGTCCGACATGCTGCCGCTGTCGGGGTGGGGTTGGACTGGAAACCTCCACCCTCCTCACACCCGTCACGGTTGGACGACTGGTTCCTGGGGTCTGGGCGCCGCTCACAGCCACGCCCCCCCGGTCCCGTTTTTCCCGGAGGTGCATGACGAGCTGACGTCGTCATGGAGAGCCCCGCTCTCCATCCGTCAAAAGCCCTGCTCGTCCGCTCTCGCTACCCTCGACGGCGGAGAGGCCCACGGGTACATGGCGATTCCCCAGGTGGATAGGGCGGTTGCAATCCATCTCTGTCCCGGTGACCCTACCACCTGGCGCGGGTCCCTGTTCCCCCTTCCAAGGCCTGTAGGACTGCGTCCTCGTTCAACCACAAAGCCTACAGCGCCGCAGGACAGGCCGCCTCCGCCTTGCACGCCATGGCCCTCCTGCAAGTCCACCAGGCCAAGGCGCTCAGAGATCTGCACGAGGGTAGCCCTGACCCCGATGTGCTGCAGGAACTGCGCTCAGCGACCGACCTCGCCCTCAGAGCCACGAAGGTCACCACGCAGGCACTCGGGCAGGCGATGGCCACCCTAGTGGTCCAGGAACGTCACCTTTGGCTCAACCTGGTCGAGATGCACGAGGCCGACAAAGTTTGCTTCCTCGACGCCCCTGTCTCCCAGCTTGGCCTCTTCAGCGACACCGTCGAGGACTTTGCCCAGCAGTTCTCCACGGTGAGGAAGCAGACGGAGGCCATATCACACATCCTGCCTTGCCGCAAACTTGCCACCAAGGCCACTGCCCCGTCTGCTTGCCGAGTGCGTCCCCTTGCTGCTAAGAAACCTGCTCCGCCTCAACCCGGGCCCAGCTCTCAGCCCCTGCGTCGAGCACACCACGGGAAGCCGACGCCCCCCGTCTCTCGGACTCCCTCGAGGACCCGGAAGGCTCCCAGGCGGTCCTGAGATGGATGACCCAGCGACACAGACGTTAGCTCCGGAGGTGGTAAGACCGCTCCGTCCCCCGGTGGAGGGCCGGGAGGAGAATCTTTTGTTGTTAAACAATTTTATTTGCCGCCCCCCCTTAGATGGGGTTGCGGTACCCACATTCTCAATAACAGAGCTATTTCCTGTGTCTCTGGGTCACCTGGCCCGCAAACGCCGTTCTCTCGGCACTTTGCCCACAGATCTCAACAGTCCTGGCCCCCTGGACACGGACCACCCGTCTTCAGCCCCACGACAGTTCCCCGGCCGGCCAGTTCCGACGAGTCCAGAGGACGCCTACCCAGGACCTCCTCCTCAGTCGCTAACCCGCCCCCTGCCGGGCGTGCGGAGCAAGGTAAGTGCTTTGAGTCTTTTCTCAGCACCCCAGCTGCGGGTCACCCCGTCGCCGCCCAACGCTGCCCTACCTGCTCCGCCCCGCTGCAAAGCCCCGCCGGGCACGTCAAAATTAATCGTCCCCTTGGTGCCCCTAGTGCAGAGGTTGGATGCATGGCTTTCACTTCCCAACCCGTCTCGCTGGCTTGCCCGGACCATCCAACTCGGTTACGCAATTCAGTTTGCCAGGCCCCCGCCCCCCTTCATGGGCGTCCGCTTCTCCGCAGTACACGGCGAACACGCCCAGTCCCTGCGCGCGGAAATCGCGACTCTTCTGGCCAAAGACGCGATAGAGCCTGTCCCTCCAACCGAGATGAAGGAGGGTTTCTACAGCCCATACTTCATCGTGCCTTGATGAAGCTTACGACCAATCTTGGATCTGCGAGTTCTCAACCAAGCGTTGCACAAACTCCCGTTCAAAATGCTCACGCAGAAGTACATTCTAACCTGCGTCCGGCATCTAGATTGGTTCGCAGCGGTAGACCTGAAGGACGCGTACTTTCACGTCTCCATCCTGCCTCGACACCGCCCCTTCCTGCGGTTTGCGTTCGATGGTCAGGTGTATCAGTACAAAGTCCTCCCCTTCGGCCTGTCTCTGTCCCCTCGCGTCTTCACGAAAGTCGCAGAGGCAGCTCTTGCCCCGCTCCGAGTAGCCGGCATCCACATACTCAACTACCTCGACGACTGGCTCATTCTGGCCCACTCGCAAGAATCACTATGCGCTCACAGAGACCAGGTGCTCAGGCACCTCAGCCGCTTGGGGCTTCAGGTCAACTGGGAAAAGAGCAAGCTCACTCCAGTTCAGAGCATCTCTTTTCTCGGGATGGAGTTAGACTCGGTCTCAATGACGGCGCGTCTCACCAACGAGCACGCCCAGTCAGTGTTGAACTGCCTCGCCGCCTTCAGGCCGGGCACAGCGGTCCCTTTAAAACTTTTCCAGAGGCTCCTGGGGCATATGGCATCCTCCGCGGCGGTCGCGCCGCTGGGGTTGATGCATATGAGACAGCTCTAACACTGGCTTCAGACCCGAGTCCCGAGACGAGCATGGTGCCACGGCACGCACCGGGTAACGATCACCCCCGCCTGCCACAAAGCATTCAACCCCTGGACAGACCTCTGTTTATTACGGGCTGGAGTACCCCTACAGCAGGTGTCCAGACACGTCCTGGTCACGACCGACGCCTCCAGATCGGGTTGGGGCGCTGTTTGCAACGGGCACGCAGCCTCAGGCCATTGGAAAAGGGCCCAGCTGCGTTGGCACATCAACTGCCTCGAGTTGTTGACCGTCCTTCTAGCCCTGCGGCAGTTTCTCCCGTTAATTCGGGACGAACATGTCCTGGTCAGGTCGGACAGCACCACTGCGGTCGCGTACATAAATCGCCAAGGCGGCGTACTCTCCCACCACATGTCGCAAATCGCCCGTCGTCTCCTCCTTTGGAGCCAGCACCGACTCAGGTCGCTGCGTGCCACTCACATCCCCGGCAACCTCAATGTGATGGCAGACGCGCTGTCACGACAACGCTTGCCTGGAGGAGAGTGTAGGCTTCACCCCCATTCGGTTCAGCTGATTTGGGAACGGTTCGGCAAGGCCCAGGTGGACCTGTTTGCCTCCCGAGAGACCTCCCACTGCCCGCTCTGGTACGCCCGCTCAGAGGCTCCCCTAGGGGCAGATGCACTGGCACACAGCTGGCCGGTGGGGCTGCACAAGTACGCATTCCCCCCAGTGAGCATTCTTGCACAGGTGCTGTGCAAGGTCAGGGAGGACGAGGAGCAAGTCACTCTAGTGGCTCCTTACTGGCCCACCCGGTCCTGGTTCTCGGACCTCATACTCCTCACGACAGCCCCTCCCTGGCGAATTCCACAGAGGAAGGACCTTCTTTCTCAGGGATGGGGCATGCTCTGGCATCCGCACCCAGACCTCTGGAACCTCCACGTCTGGCTCCTGGACGGGACGCGGAAGATCTAGCTGGGCTACCACCCACGGTCATAGCCACGATCAACCAAGCCAGAGCCCCTTCTACCAGGCAACTCTACACCCTGAAATGGCGTCTGTTCGTGAATTGGTGTTCTTCCCGGGCAGAAGTCCCACAGAGGTGCGCAGTTAGGTCTGTGCTCCTGTTCCTACAGGAGAGGTTGGAGGGGAGGCTGTCCCCGTCCACCTTGAATGTGTATGTTGCCGCTATCGCAGCTCACCACGGCCCAGTAGACGGAAAGTCCCTGGTTAAGCACGACTTAATCGTCAGGTTCCTAAGAGGTGCCCGGAGGTTAAATCCCTCCCGGCCAAACCTGTTCCCCTCCTGGGATCTCTCGGTGGTCCTCACCGGTCTTCAGAGATCCCATTTCGAGCCGCTAGGATCAGCTGGACTCAGGGCTCTCTCTTTAAAGACGGCCCTGCTGATCACGCTCGCCTCCATCAAGAGGGTTGGGGACCTGCAAGCGTTCTCTACCAACGACACTTGCCTGGAGTTCGGTCCGGCAGACACTCATGTGATCCTAAGACCTCGACCGGGCTATGTGCCCAAGGTTCCTACCACGCCCTTCAGAGATCAGGTAGTGAGCCTACAAGCGCTGCCCCGGGAGGAGGCAGACCCAGCCCTCTCACTGCTGTGTCCGGTATGTGCCTTGCGTGCCTACCTGGAACGCACCCAGAGCTTTAGGTGCTCTGAGCAGCTCTTTGTCTGCTTTGGAGGACAGCAGAAAGGGAACGGTGTCTCCAAACAGAGGCTGTCTCACTGGGTGATGGAGGCCATTCAGTTGGCCTATCACACCCAGGCCGTGCCACCCCCTTTGCGGGTTCGAGCCCACTCTACCAGGAGTGTGGCATCCTCATGGGCACTGGCTAGAGGCACCTCGCTAGCAGACATCTGTAGAGCTGCGGGCTGGGCAACACCTAACACCTTTACGAGGTTTTACAATCTCAGGGTTGAGTCAGTCTCGTCCCGTGTTCTCTCAGGTCCGAGCCCGTAGAACTCGGTACACGCCGACCGGGTGAATCACTTGTTTCCAGCGCCGTTTCCCTCTCCGAGGCAGAACAGTGCACTTCTTTCCCAGAGGGCTTAGGTCCCTGGTTGATTCCTCCCTAGCCCTCTCGGGCCCACAACAGTTCAGCGGAGGAACTTGCCGGCCCAGTCCACTACGGGTACCTCCGGCTACCCCTACTGGAATAGGTGCTCCACAGATCAGGCCTCCTATGGGGGGACTCCTGTGTGTATTTCCGCGGTACGGTCACCTTGCGAGCTGACCCGCGTCTCCTTTAGGAAGTCCTTTGCTGCCCTCCGGTCGCCGTGTTGTAGCAACTCCCCCCTCCTCGAGGTTGGATCTACCGCCGCACCATTTCTTCCCACATGCCCAAAGTGGCCATGTGATGTATTTTGCCACCTTTACCTCCCCTGCTGGGCGGGTGTGGCCTCCGCAGGGTCTTTTCCCCCTGAAAGAATAGGAATTCGGGTAAGACCCCCTTCCCTCGATGCGGTAAGGGCCCCGGCTGCTCTTGCTCTATGCCGAGAAAACATAGAGGCCCAGCAGGGAGAGCCCGCGCCTTATCTTGTTTTGAAAAAGAGGCCCAGCCAGGCTTGGCCCGTTCCCTAGTTGGGAGCGTAACCTTGTTCCCCCCTAGGGTGACCAAAAGGATTCTGACGACTCTTTCGGGGCATTGGGGAAGAGTACGTGCAGTCTGAACACAGTTGGTCGCTGTGCACGTAGAAATACCTGCCCGCATCTGTGTAAGCAGTACACGTACACAGCTCAGCGCATGGCGAGTTTTGAAGTGGACCCCTAGTGTCGCTTCTTCAACACGACGTCGAAGTGAGCCAGAGACGGGGAACGTCTAGGTTACTTATGTTACGGCACACTCCCGGCTCCTCAGAAAAATCCTGAATGAACGAGCGTATTTCTCTCGCCTTTATATCCGTATTCGGAGGCGGAGTATGCAAATACTGTTCGCCAACTCTCATTGGCCTTTTTTCATAGATCAGAGGTATCTTTCGGTGCTCAAGAGATACCCCTAGTGTCGCTTCTTTGACACGACGTCTTGTTCCCTCCATCAGGGAACGGAGGTTACATACGTAACCTAGACGTTTTATAACGTTGTGGAGAGCTTGTTTATTCTCTTTCAGTTGAGTTTCAAATATGGCTGAAACAGGGTGAAAAATTATCATTTATTACTAAACTATGACAATTTTTGTGCAAAAAACATTATGAGGGGGGATTTTCTCACCTTTTCACCCCAATTTGGCATGCACAATTCCTAATGCGCTCTTGGTCCTGACTCGCCTCAATCCGGGTGGCGGAGGATGAATCTCAGTTGCCTCCTAGCCTGAGACCGTCAATCCACGCATCTTATCACGTGCCTTGTTGAGCATGTTACAGCGGAGACAAACAGATGGGGATGCTTTTCAAGCACTTTCACGTGGCATCAGTCATAAATGTCCTCTCTCAGTCTTCACTCGTTTAAAGATTTAATTAGACAGCACATAGTCTGACTGCTGTAAACTGCCCACATAAACACAAAAATTACTTGTATGAAGTCTTGAAATATGCATGGCATAGATATGACTGTAACGAGACGGGCAGACGAGGAGTGAGGATCCAAAAGCAGCTTTATTGAAAATAACTTAGGTCAAGAGAACGGTGATAACAGGGACAAATAAAACATCCATGAGGGGAAAAGAAAGGTACAAACAAAAGATATAAACACGAGGAATCATCCAAGGAGGGCACGGGCAGGAACACGGTGGAAGACAGGATCAACGAGGAACATCAAACATTGACCAAATATCAAACAACAACCAACAAAGGACAAGGCGAATATGAGGGCTTAAATACAAAACCAAAGGGGAAACAAAAGCCAATGGGAAAACAGAACTCAAAACAAGATAAGGCAATTAACTAAAACCAATGACAAAACTAGAACTGATAATAAAGTAATCAAACAATGAACCAATGAAAACCAGACATATGAACATGGAGGGAAAACAGGACATGACAAGACAGGGAAACAGGAACATAAGAGTGATTTCAAAATAAGAGTGCATGAACACAAGACAGTATGGAATGTAAAAGGTGCCAGAACTTAAAAATAAGAGTGCATAAGCAAAAGAGAATATGGAACGTAAAAGGTGCCAAAAACTAAAAATGAAAGGTACACAAACCAAAGACGGAGTGGATCGTTACAATGACATCATTGAGAGATGTCAGACAGATAACAAAATCTCCACAGGGAGAGAGTCAAGGGTCGAAACATTTCAAACATTCTGGGCTACAATTATAATCTAGAGATGAGCCCGATCCAAGTGTGTTCATGCTAACAAACCACAGTCTAAAAATGCATCCCATCTTGCACCCTCTTCTACATAACAAAAAGAAAAATTACATTCATATCAAAACATTTTAATATTGTATTTTCTTAAGAAATGTGAGTGGTTCTTGCTTGTGCAAAGCTGGCTACTAGGACATTCTGACTAGTAGTGTGTTCTGAATGGTTATGTAACATCAGATTTGGGTTAATTCATCATTTGTATTTCATTTCAGAATGTATTTCATTTGGCAATTCATTGTTATTTAATTTTACAGTGATAAATTCAACATTTACTAAATATATTACAAATATTTTCCACCATATGTTCTTTACCATACTTTGTTTCACCTTTATTTGATTTCCTGTCACTTTAATATGGGGTACACTCTATCTTGGAAAAAAATAGAGTGCTCAGAGAGAGAGACTCCTTGGCCAGTATATGTGTGATTTGCACAGGTTTTGCTGCGATGCTTTTTGGCTGACGCTTCAAGAATAAAGCAGAGTTGAATTATACCAGTTGATTGTAACCCTTGTTTTATTTATGTTACCCATGCTGATGGAGATTGGAGAGACTGCTGACACGGACATCAGATAATAAGGGATACATTTGCTGGGGTATTCTCAGTAGTGTTGCTAGGGTGTTCTGAGTGGTTCCTAGGGTGCTCTGAGTGGTTGGTTGCAAAGGTGATTGCTAGGATGGCCTGTGTGATTTCCAGGGTATTCCGAGTGATTGCAAGGGTTTTCTAGGTGATTTATGGGGTGTCTTCGGTGGTTGCTGTGGTGTTCTGGATGGTTGCTAGTGTGTTGTAGCTAGGGTATTCTGGTGGATTCCAATGTGTTTTAGGTGGTTGCTAGGGTGTTCTTTGTGGTTGCAAAGGTATTCTGAGTGGTTGCTAGGGTGTCCTGGGTGATTCGGCATTTGCCTGAGGCTGAATATCATATTTGGAAAGGCACGAATATTGACTTCGACACAAATAATATAAATAATATTTGTTTGACCTGATTATACAAGAACTACAAGGATGAAGTGGCATTTTATATAAACATGTCCAAAATTACAACAAATTTATGAATCTGAGCCAATATTTCTAAAGTGTAAACCTTATGAATGAAAATGCGCATGGTGTGATTTCAGATCAGATGGGTGCAGTCTCGACTCTGTTAATTGTGCTAGTGATGGGAAGTCCAATTCTTTTCCACAAACCGGTTCTTTTGGATGGTTCATTTCAATGAACAGGTTCAAAAAAACTATTATAGAGGTGTTCGAGTAGGAAGGACACAGAGCTGGTTTCACAGTCCATGTGAGTCAACTTTTAATACAATACCTTTTCAGCTTCATAACAAAGTATTGGCTTTGCAGCACTTAAACAAATCACTTTACAGAACACACACAGCTTCAGTTTAAACAGATAACATAAACAGCTTTTCAGCATGGTTCAGGGTGTGCTTGTGTGGGGACCAACTCTCTCTGTCTGTTGAGACACAGGTATTTAATGTAAACAATCACCAGGTGATGCCCTTACCGCTTCCTATGTCCCCAGTAACAGACACATGACCATGTCCCGCTCCACATACCTCTACCGCCCAACTCAGGCCCGGGCTCTTTCTAGCCTGCTAGAACCACCCCTGTGAGCTGGGACGGTGAGAAGTGGTCTCCACAAGGGCCCGCGGTGAATGGTTCGGCTGTGAACTTCACCTTCGGCATGAGCTCCTCCCTCTCTGGAACTACTTTCACCATGGACACGGGGACTGCCTCCCGCCATAATTTAAGGAGGTTGAGTTGGTAAATTTGATGAGCTTCGCCTTTATCTGTTTGTTTAATCTTATAATCGAGACCCCGACTTGCCAACTACTTTGTCTCCCGGTGCAAATTCTCGTCGCTGGGCACCCCTATTATAGAGCTGGCTTTGTGTCTCTTGAGCTTGGAGCTAATTTTGCTGTGGCAACAGACCCAGTGTGTGTAGCTTTGCTCGAAGATCAAGGACATATTGAATTTCATTTTTGCTTTAGGAAGGTCCTGCCTCCCACGCCTCCAGTGTGATATCAATCAGAGCTCGAAGGGGGAGGCTTGCGGGATCTCCCTTACTCCACATAATAGGGGTTCCAGCCATTTGTCCCAATTTCTAGTGTTTGTGGCATGTCGGGGACCCGGATCCACGTCTCCGCGGGCATGTGGCACCAATTTGCCTGGAATGATAGAATGCCCAATTGTGCTTTTAAGTCCTCGTGGTCATGTAGTGATTTGCCTCAATCTGGGTGTTGGAGGACAGTCCCAGTTGCCTCCACGTCTTAGACCTTAAACCCGCACCTCTTATCGCCTGGCTTGTTGAGTGCAATGGCACAGAGACATAGCATGTGTGGAGGCTTCACGCCATCCACTGCAGAATCCACACTCAATTCACCACACACCCCACCGAGAACGAACCACATTATAGTGACCACGAGGAGGTTAACCCATGTGACTCTACCCTCCCTAACACCCGGGACAATTTGGTTGCTTAGGAGACCTGGCTCGAGTCACTCAGCATGCCCTGCATTGACTACCATGGATTAAATAGTATCACCATCAGAAACTGGTACCCCTTACCACTGCTGGGAACAGTGATCAAGTTGTTGCAGGGAGCATCCAACTTCACCAAGCTCGATTTGCACAATGCTTACAATCTCGTGCGCATCCGGCAAGGGGACGAGTGAAAGACGGCATTCAACACGCTCACCGGTCTTTATGAATATCAGGTGATGCCCTTCGGCCTGACCAATGCCCCAGCTGTGTTCCAGGCTTTGATTAACAATGTTCTCTAGGATATGATCAACCTCTTTGTGTTTGTCTATCTGGATGATATTCTAATTTTTCGAATTCCCTGCAAGAACACATTGAGCATTTTAGACTAGTGCTAAAAGCCTCCTGGAGAATCATCTGTATGTCAAGCCAGAAAAATGTGAGTTTCACACCACTAAGGTGTAATTCTTGGGATTCATAGTTGAACCCGGCCATATGCTCATGGATCCCAAGCAAGGTCAAGGCTGTGTCAGAGTGGCCCACTCCTGCCTCAGTTATGGAAGTCCAGCGGTTTCTCTGCTTCATAAATTTTTATCTGAAGTTCATTACGAATTTCAGCTTGGTGGCATCACCTCTCTCAGCACTCACCAAGGCAAGCAACACCCATTTCTAGTGGACCCCTGAAGCCAAGGCTGCCTTCGCCAAGCTCAAGCATTTGTTTACCTCAGCACCCATTCTCTCTCTGCCTGACCCTGAAGTTCCATTTGTCGTGGAAGTGGACATCTCGGATGTAGGAGTGGGAGCTGTACTTTCTCAAAGGGGGAAGGATGAACAGCTTCACCCATGTGTTTTTTTCTCCCATCACCTTACACCAGTCAAGGAATTATGATGTGGGAGACCGGGAACTCTTGGCAGTAAAACTAGAACTGGAGGAGTGGAGACATTGGCTCGAGGGTGCGAGCCAATGTCTCCAAGTTCTTACGGACCATAAGAACCTTGAGTACATACAACAAGCTAAGCGTCTGAATCCCCATCAAGTCAGGTGGTCACTTTTTTTAACTGCTTTGAGTTTACCCTTACTTCCCTCCTGGGGTCCAAGAATCTCAAGCTGGATGCCCTGTCGAGTCTATGCCCCTTCAGTCCGAGAAGATTCTGTGAGGTACATCATCCCCAGTAACAGGATCGTGGCACCGGTATGGTCAAAGATTGTGGATGTGGTCAGTCAGGCTCAAGTCCAATAACCTGATCCCAGCAATATCCCCGCTGGCTGTATGTTTGTTCCCCACTCTGTCCGCTCTCAAGTTCTCCAGTGGGCTCATGCACCTCCACTCAGCTGTCACACAGGTTCTGATCACACCCTCTTGTTCTTCTAAAAGTGGTTCTGGTGGCCTATGACTAAGGAAGATACAGAGATGTTTGTTAAGGCCTGCACCACATGCAACCAGAGCAAGGCCTCTAACCATGCTCCTCGGGGTCTTCTGCTACCGCTTCCAATTCCTCGACACCCCTGGTCTCATCTCTCCATGGACTTCATCACAGGTCTCCCATCATCCTACGGTAATACCACCATTTTTGTAATTATAAACAGATATTCCAAAGCTTCTAGATTCATTTATAAATTCATTCACTTCCAAAACTACTATCCGCTAATCAGACAACTGAATTGGTCATTGAACATGTTTTCCGAGTCTTTGGTATCCCCCAGGAAATTGTCTCTGATCAAGGACCCCAGTTTTCTTCCCGGTTCTGGAAAGCATGTCCCCAGCCTGTCCTCAGGATTGCATGACAAGCCTGTCCTCAGGATTCCATCTGGAGTCCAACGGACAGATGGAGAGGGTCAACCAGGAGCTGGAAGTGACCCTGAGGTGCATGGCCACCAGCAATCCATCCTCCTCCACACATTCTTTGTGTAGGCAGAGTATGCCCACAACACCATGACATAATTTGCTACAGGCATGTCACCTTTCAAGTGCCAGTTTGGATTGCCCCCCCCCCCCCTTTCCCATGCAAGAAGATGATGTTGGGGTCCCTTCGGCCCTGTAGTGTAGGTCGACCTGGAGGAAAGCCTGGTCCAAACTTCTCCGGGCTTCGCAAATCTATCAACAACAGGCCAATCGCGATCGCAGACATGCCCATTCCCTTCGCCTAAGTCAGAGAGTATGGCTCTCCACAAGGAACCTGCCATTATGGGTAGAATCCCGTAAGATCTCCCACCTGTTCATCGGAGCATTCTGCATGGCCAGGAAAGTCAATCCAGTTACTTACCGGTTGTACCTACCTACGTCATTAAGAATTAACCCCATGTGTCCCTACTAAAACCTGTTTAGACTCTTCCCTTTGCTCCCCCAGACAGACCTCCCCCTCCTCCCTGTATCATCGATGGGCAGCCGGCCTACAGTGTCCATCAGTTACTGGACTCCCATCGGATACAACGATCCCAGCATTATATGGTGGATTGGGAGGGCTACTGTCCTGAGGAGCGCTCCTGGGTTCCTGCCAGAGACATCTTCGACTCTGAGTTGATTCGAGAGTTCCACACTTGCAGACCAGGTCGTCCTGTGGGGAATGTCAGGAGCTGTTCCTAGTGGTGGGGGGGTCATGTATTTACCTGTAATTCCCATGTTTCCCACTAGATGTCACTAGTTCTCTTTTTTGTTTCCCTTTGTGTCCTGTTTTCCCGCTATTTTTAATGTCATTGCTTTCACCTGTGTCTTGTTTTGTACAATGTATTTAAGTTCCCTTGTTTGTCACTTGGTTTTAGAATGTGCTAGCCATCAGTCCCTAATGTTGCTCTCTTTGCCTCCACTGTTACTACATGGATTGTATTCTAAGTTGTTTCCCCCTTTGCTTGATTTAAAGGGTTTTTGGATGTTTCTTTTCCAAGTATTCTTTGTTGGATTCAAAAGATTTTTTTTTTAAATGTTCTTTCCCTTGTGAATTAAACCTTGAACATTTGCCGTCTGCTCTCTACTTGGATTTTTTCCCCTTGGTCCACTCCCATACCGGAGACCGAGTTCGAGACCGGCTCGTGGAAAATCATTAAAGTTTTTTTCCTTGGGTTAGGGTTTGTTCAAACAATTCTTATATCTCTTTTGTACTGTTTCTTTGTTTCTGCGAGGTTCAGTAAAGCCAGGTTGTTTATGGCTTTATTGCTTCCCTACAGACACACAGCACAATAGACAGAGTTCCTCTCTTTCTTCTCTCTGGTTCTTCGGGCCATATGTTCTCTCGTACTCTCCGCTGTGCTGGATGCCCATTGAGCAGTGCTGAGTTTGTGCACTCGCTATGTGCATCGTTATCAGCCTCATTAATTGATGCTTGTTCTCAGTGAATTCAATTAGTGCTGGAGGCTGGGTGGGGTGGGGGGGGCAGAGGGTCAATAAACACCCACTCACACACACACACACACACACACACACACATACATACACTCACACACACACAAACAACCCCCTGATGCTCAATGTATGTGAAACTCCCTCCCAAACATCATGCTTTTATGTCTCACTGTCTGTGTTTCTTCTGTATAGAGAGAGAATTAACAGATTGATTAATTCAAATTCTTTACACACTTTATTAGTCTGTAAATACATCAATTGTCCATGAACCTCTATTGTACATTTCCGTTCTTTAAAACACTTTATATGAACCTTAAACACTTTGAAGAAACATATACTATATGTGCAGGTGCAAACACAATACATACAAAAACATATTGACAAGTAAACGCTGTAGAAATGGAAACAAAATCTCTGACACAGCTCTCAAAATCTTATTTGTGGTCAAGTATAATAAAGCTTGCCATCTAAAGTTCCTTAGTCTGTTCCTTACACAAAGACTTCACAAGACTTGGAAAATACTGTAGCAAGAATATGGTATACATATACAATGTATATATTACTTGTATGGTATTTTTTTGTTCTTTTTGGGGTTTTGTGAAGTGCTTTTCAGAAAGATATGCAATTGCTCACTCAGGGGCTACATGTTAATTTTGTAATTTTCTGCAAATTTCTGTGAAATACAATGCAAATAATTAGTGTTGAGCAATTGCTTTCAAATTAGCAAGCAAGCTTTACACAAAGAAAGTCTCACTTTCTTCCACAAAAATGTAAATATGACATATTAGCCCAATTAGAAATACAATAATACCAATATTCAAATAATAGTACTCAAGTTACATCTCTCTGTATCAAACTGTATTCGATTACAGCACATTTCCCCTTAAGTATATTCACTCATGTTCAAACTCTTTAATTGTGTGAATATTCATAAACAAAAACAACAGCAAAGAGGATTCCAAATCAAATGCTAAAATTAATTAACTCACATAACTAGTAACAGTCCAAAGGCTCTGTTTCTCAGATGACTTCTTAGATTACATTCGTAAAACCAGATAATTTATATAGCACCACAACTATTAATATTTATAACATTAGCAAAATAAAGGGCCATAAAATGCTCTTTTTTATAGTTTAATTATGTCCCCTGAGGTCTACTTATAATGTTAGTACAGTTTTTTTCATAATTTTGTAATTTATGATAATTTTCCACCATGACTCTGTCCATATTTCTGAGAAGCCAGATGCTTTCCAGCCGGAGTGTTCAAATTTGGGAACATTTATTCCCATGGTTCCTGTCTCAATATCTTCGCCGTCCAATCACCGATTTTATTTCTGAAAACAGCCAGATACTCATGACAATATAAGCTAAAAGCACATATGATTGGTTAAGGGTTTACTGGGCGTGAATAATAAATGTATCATCATCTGCGTCATCCTTCATTTGCCTGGGCGGAGCCAGAGGGGATATCACAGGAGATTTACTCCAGTGTTGGACTTACTGCTTCAAATTGAAAACTGAGGCAATCTTTCGAGGTAAGACAAGTTATTTAACATGTGTTGTCAATATTTTCTTTTGAAAATCAAAACGTTTTATTGACGATGCATTTATTTGTAGGAGTAACGCTAGTTATTTCTAGAAAAAAATTACATGACCATCTGTGTCATCAGACAGGCAGCTAGCCTATATTTTTAAGCAAATTGCTGTGAAACTTGTTAAAAAAAAAAAAAAAAAAAGGCTAACAATACTATGTACATTTTTAGCTAAATATCAGTAACTTTTTTTGGCCAATTTTGTTGCCTGTGGAAGATAGTCAAACCTTTTTATTTGCGAAGCATTTATTTGTAATACCACTGCTAACTATTTTTTTCCTGGAAAAAAACGTGACGTCATCGGCGAGCCTCTGCTTTTTATATAAATGTTTTTTTGGCAGTTTCTGTGAAACTAGCTAAATAAGTATTAGCTAGCAATACTATGTACATTTTTAGCGAAATATCAATTACTTTTTTGCTAATTATGTCGCTTAAAAATCTGCCTAAATTAATGTGAGGCAGAGAGCAGATTTTATTTAATTTTTTGACACTGTTCAGACTTTTTTTTTTTTTTTAAGCTGTTCAGACCTGCCTGGAAACTGGCCTGCTAGTGACATAGGTAATCTAGCTTGTTGATTTTACCATGTAATAAAATGTTAGATATCTTTCTATAATTTAGCAAATAGCCTTACCCATCCATCACACAGACATGATATGATTTTAGATTGTGTGTAGCTTCCTGTACACAAGGAAAGTGTGAGAGGGCTGTTTGCAGTTGGACATTCTGGTTAGACTATTCAGTGTACGGATTTGTGAAGGACACACTTCTGGCTACGAATTGTGTAGATTCTTTCTGTTGTAGAGATGGATAGAGACTATGGCTCCCGGATTTTGAGGGCATGAACACACAGGAGGAAGATCTGCTGGACCAGGTACTACTGCATGAACACCTGGACCAGGAGGATATGGAGGATGAGATGGAACCTGATCCCCAGCCAAGACCATCAACTGTGTGTGTGTGTGTGTGTGTGTGTATATATATATATATATATATATATGAATGTGTATGTGTTGTTTGTTTCTATTTCTCATATGACTGATACTCACAGTAACACTAAGACTGTTACTCTTATTATTGTGGGTATGGCTAGCCATTCTCGCACACGTACCAACTCATCTAGAAAGCGTAAATGCTTCCCTGACTCTGTTTCTTATCCCTCGTATCTCACATCGATTCACAGGCACCAAAACCTCTCCCATTTAAGCCTAGCCATCCATTCGGTATTGACCTAAGTAGTATGCGTCAGGCTGTGCGGTCAACCACCAATAATTTTCATGCTGTTTTTACTCAGGCTGTAGTTGCTGAGATATGCAGCTTTACAAACTATCAGGGGTTGAGGCTTGTCCTAAACTGTCCTTCATATTCCAGCTATTGAGGGAAATATACTTGTAATTCAGTGGAAAGACACACGTGCTGTTACATGCCTCTCCAATTTCCACAATGCGAATGGCTTAACCGAAATTACTAGGTTTGTAAAAAATTATGGAAGACTCTTTTTTTACACTTCATATACATTGCCATCATCAATAGTTTCATATTGTTTAAGGGATGTTAAAACATTCATGCGGCACCAGGGAATGAACTTCACCTAGATAGATTTCAGAGAAACCTGGCTCGTTAGCTGGGAGGTATTGATATTCACGCAAGTTTCCCTTTGCAAACACTAAAGCCTATAGTCCCTCCTTCGTCATCACTCCACACAGCTCATGTCCCTAAATTTGAGTCCTCTAAGAGATGTTGGCTATGCTATCGGAAAAGTAGGACTGAAAATAAATCTAAAGTAGCTTGTTGCATGCCAGAATGTAATGGCAAAAGAGTTTGCTTGGTTCGCGATAGGAAATGTTTTCATTCTTGTCACTCAGCTGAGTGTGACCAGTTTTGCGAAGAGGCCTAGGTTGGGCTCTGTTTACTAGTGTTGTTCAATTTTTCTCCCTCTCTTCTCTCCACAGGTATTGCAGTTGTTGAGTATTTATGAATTTATGAATTTATATTTCTGTTCCTGCACTATCCTAAATGTATTTGTAAACACTTCAAGGTTCATGGGACAGGAAGGAGGACACGGGAACAGGGTTCGACACTCAGGTAAGGCTTATTTTAATTCCAGAATAAACAATACACGGGGGTAGAACATAGACGGGGACTTGTTAAACATAAACACTTTCACAATGAACAGATATGCAGTGTCTCTCTATATTGCCAATACTGGACTGGCGACTCTCATCCCAACTGGAGGCACTCAGGCTCTTTTATGCCGCTCTCCCCGTACTCACTGAAATTAGAGACAGGTGTTAGACATAATTTAGCTCAGGTGCAAGTGCCCTTACTGCTTTCCCGCTCCGGACGGGCGCTTGACCACGCCCCCCGCTGCCACAGTATTTACTGTAAAAATTTCAAAAGTTTGATTTTGTATGTTTTGCTGTGTAATTTGTTTGTAATTCTAATGTTCAAATTCAATAAATTGTATGTTTTATTGAACGCATAAAATTTACATTTCAGTGTTTGTGTCCCTCAATTTCAGATGCAATCTCAATTTATTATTACAGGTGCTCAAAAGGAGTATTTGAGGAGTGGTCATGTGAAATGTATCTTAACATTCTAAATGTTTGTTTTATTCTGTTTTCCCACTAATCACTAGAATGGTCATATTTTTTAAACAATAGATTATATTACTAATTTGTCTGATATTCTAATTTGCTCACAAAATTATGCATATTTCATACATTCTAGCTTGTAAATAAAATGGTTCAAAATGCAGTTGTCTGATGAAGTATGGTGGCCGGAGAACATTTTTGTAAAAATTGCTGTGTGAAATCTTATTGATAAGGGATGATTATACTTAAATAATCATACATATATTTATATTATTTGAAAGCCCTAGTTCTTCTCTTCAAAATGGTATATAGAGTTCAGGTGTGTGATGTTATATGAATATGAATATAATATGAATTTGGATATGAATACCATATTCTGGCATAGAATGGAATTTTGCGGAATTTTGGGCTCAGGCTGGAAAGGGTTAAACTTCAATGTAAATGCCCTCTGTTATGACTGGCTAACAGCATGCAGTCTCTCAAATTTAGCCATTTTTGAAACTCAATCGGAAGAGAATAAACAAGCACCAAAACATTAGAAAAGTACATTCCACGGTTTACACATAATGCACATTCAACACATTGCATCTGAATATATTACAAAATTAATCTCAAGCACAACTGTTAACAATCACAACCTGCCAACACCGGATGCTTTAATCAGTGAATGGAAGCATCTATTGTGGCACGTCACTCCAACAGTAAACAAACAGGTGTCCTGTTCCATTTTGTGCTGGTGCTCCTCTGTTTCAGAAAGTTTGTGTCAACGTGCCCAGTGTAGACGACCTCAACCCGTTGCATTCAGTGGATGCTCCCGGTGTAGACAGCATGTCAGCATCATAAACAATTATGGCATTTGAAATATTCATGAATGGAACTGTTTACTTATGTTTTTGATTGGGTCCAATAGTGTTTTTAACTGCCCCGTATCCTTTGGTGACAATTCCTTCATTTTATGACTGCTTCACAAGACTCACACATCCAGTTTATTATCCTGCACTGAGGTGCACATTGCCGGAAACTAATCAAAACAGTCAAAGACATCCATCTAGAGCATGTTTACGTACATCAACAATAAAAAAATAGCATGATAGGTGAACAAACAGTTTGAGCAATTTAAGCAACAAAACAACAGGAGCCACAGCAGCTCATGAAAGGCATCTTCTACAAAAATAATAATAAAAAAAAAGACCAGATGGGTCCCCTTTCATGTTTAGTTTATTTTCGGAGTAGTTAGGCCACAGTAGGCCTTTTGTCCTTCTCTCTGTCTCTTTTCATAAGCCAATTGAGCACCAATGGGCGGGGACATAGGTGTGATCATTTTAAAATAGCCGTTGATGTTGTTGCTGTAGAGGCTGTCTTGAATTAATGAGTATCCCAAGTGATGTAGGGATGTCGCGGAGTTAAGAATGGGGCGTTTTGGTAGCTTGGTTTCAATAAGGCTTTTATTTAATTGAAGATTAAGTTTTGAGTTCTGGAATTTACAGTATTTTTTATAGTAGAATGACCTCTTATTAGTCAAAATATCAAGGAAAATGTATTCCTCATGACATGAACCCTTTAAACATTTCACCAGCTTAACAAAATATTCATTATTAAGGGGAAGTCACAATACACCTCATGCTTCATTCACTCCCATTCAAACGCATCCGAACATGCAAGACTGGAAATGCAAGCTGATGTATAGAAATGTTTCTGGAGAGGAAATTTTAAGTTTAGCAAACATCAAGGTCAACTGGACAAAGAGTGTGTCGGTACACACTCAACAAGCATACTTCTTAGTAATGAAACTTGACTCTATAACCATCCCAGACCTGACTGATGAATGTATTCCATCCCTTCTCCTACACTTTAAAAGTTTCAAGCATGAGAGAACCATACCATTTCATCAGTGATGTAGCTCCACCCTTATTTTACACATAGATTTACACATTCTACCACCCAATCTGTTCAGATGATTTGGGAGGTATTCGGGGTAAGCAGAGGTGGACCTGTTTGCCTCCCTGGAGACCACACATTGTCACCTCTGGTATTCCCTGACAAGATCCACTAGGCTCAGATGCCTTAGCTCACAGATGGCTAGCTAAACACGAAACAGTGATACTAGTTGTGCCGGAGAGGCCCAACAACCACTGGTTTCAAGAAGTGGTAAAGCTGTGGATGCTCCATCATGTGAAACTCCTTTGAGGACAGATCTGCTCTTGCAAGTTTGAGACAGGATCTGGCTCCCTCAGACAGAGCTGTGGAGACTGCATTTCTGGCCTCTGAATGGTGCTCGTCTGACACAATAGGGTTATTGCAACCAGTGCTCAGAGGTGGGTAGTAACGTGCTACATTTACGCCATTACATTTACTTGAATAACTTTTTGGGAAAAAAATTACTTTTAGAGTAGGGTTAAAAGTGGGTACTTTTTACTCTCAAGTAAATTTCTAATGACATTTTTTTACTTTTACTTCTTTACAATGGTTGGCGTTACTGTCGTTACATTACTGGGTTTAATTTTAGTTCATGTGTAATTTATTGAGAGATTATTAAAAGGGACTTTTATTCACACAGCTGCGTGCGCTGAGTCGGTGTCACAGACTGTCACTCAATCATTGCAGCAGCAGCATCAAACTCTTCAAAGTGAAACACTTTCTTCGCTCCACACAGTGAAAAAAAGTATAGATTCGTCATGCAATGCCTTCATTTAAAACCAAAGACAAGCTGATTTTTCAAGATTAAAATCACAGCTCCAACTTAAAGCAGCAAGCTTTTGGCTCTAATTCTATGGAATTACCTTAGAATTATTATTTATATAATATTATTTTTCCAATATGCGCGCCACTGAGTGACGTCTGTACTTCCAGGTCAGAGAGCACCTGTCCGTCAAAAGCTCACTATCCAATCAGAGTAGATCACGGTTAAGCCCAACCCCCACGAGAGGTTTGTGTCAAAACAGAAAACGAAAAACTGCGAAGCGTAAGCGAAATCTGTGGCAATGCATTCAAAATCCACGATTTGCGAAAACGAATATTTGAAAAACATTAACAAAGAATGAAGCTTATTTGAAGAGCTGGTTACATTTGTGCGACTGAGTTCATTTTTTTCATTTTCATTGTGTTTTTCTTCTTTTGTAATGGCATATTTTTGATAGTTTCTGAAAAAGTTACGTTCAGTTTTATAAAGTTACGTTCAGTTTTATAAAGTTACGTTCATTATTATTGGAACAAAGGTAATTCCAAATAATTCTAACACGGGCTTTTCTGTGTAATGAGATGGTCATTTTCAGGGTGATTCTGTAACTGGGCTCTTATGACATCAGTTTTTAAGTGTACATTTTTAAATCAGTGCAGCAATCTATCATTACCTTTTGTCCCATGTCCCGCATGTCATAAATTGTATTTATGTATTTACTCCACACCCTCGCGGGGGTGATTAACTGTATAAATCAACTGTAAACATCCAAATTAAGTGTAAATTACTGCCATTCACACGATTGACAACTGGAGCATGAACAGACAGCATTTCTGCGCATGCACAGCGAGGTGCGCAGGACGCATGTGTGGCCGTGAGGCAATCGTATGGCAAAGAGAGTGGCTGTGTCCGCAATTGTTCACTCATTCACTATTTACTATATAGTGAATGGCAGTTAGTGCACTCAGCAGTAAGTGAACAAAATGAGTGAATTCGGACGTGAGTATGGGAGCTCTGGAGCTGTCACAGAATCAACATCACATATGAAATACTAAAATACTTGGGCCTTACTTGTTATTCTTATTAAGTAATATATTAATACAATAAACTTCATTCTGTTTGTAATTTTTTATAGAAACTGTGTTAATATAAAGAGTAAACACATTTTATCAAATAAAGAGTACATTTTAAAAGGTATCAGTAAGTTTTGTCTCTCTATATGTTATCATGTTAATTTAATCAAGTTATGATTTGTCAGAAAGTAATTTACTACATTCAGCATGAAATAAAAAATTGCAGGAGTGAAGGAAGCAGTAAACTCCCAGCTTGTACGTCTTCCTCGTGGTAGATTGTGGTAAATTAACCATTGTCGAGTGTACTTCAAATGTACACTTGAAATTAGAGTGCATTGTGGGTAAGAATGAGTGAACAAAAGTAGGGAATGAGTGGGTCACTCAGAATTCAGACACTCTTACAAAATAGCGGACACTCAAAATAATTTCAAGTTATATAGTGGATAGGCGGTGGTTTCAGACACAGCGAATGTTCTGTAACCAGAGTTACACAGGTGCATAGGTTGCGTACTCTGCATTTAAAGAGTGGCAGTACTGCTGTACATAACTAATGATCTAAATACTGACGACACTGAAGACTGTAACTACACTGAAATAAGAATCCACACAGGACTTGCTATGAAATAGCGAAAGTAGGCATTAATAAAGTATGATCTTGCTTTGGTTTATATTTCAGCATTATATATAATGTCCTTGTGAGACATTGTCACATTTTCACTCTGATAATTACTAGAAATGTTTCCAAACCTCTCTTCTTATTGACAAATTCATCCAGATCTGACAAGAGCCCTTAAAGGGACATTTCACCCAAAATTACAATTTTCATTATTTACTCACCCTCTTGCCATCCCAGATGTGTATGACTTTCTTTCATCGGCTGATCTCAAATTAAGATTTTTAGAAGAATTTCTCAGCTCTGTAGGTCCATACAATGCAAGTGAATGGGTGGCAACATTTTAAAGCTAAACAAACAAGCATAAGTCAGCATAAAAGTAATCCATAAGACTCTAGTGGTTAAATCAATATCTTCAGAAGTGATGTGATAGATGTGGATGAGAAACAGAGATACAGATCACTTTCACTTTCTTCTTCTTGTGTTTTTGATGATTCACATTCTCTGCATATCGCCTCCTGCTTTCTAGAAAATAATGACAAATATTGATCTGTTTCTCACTCACACCTATCATATCACTTCAGAAGACATGGATTTAACCACTGGAGTCTTATTGGCCTGCAGAGTAAAAATCAGAATTTTTGTTCTGCTGAAGAAAGTAAATCATACACATCTGGGATGGCATGAGGGTGAGTAAATGATGAGAGAATTTTCATGTTGGAGCAAACTCTCTCTTTAAAGTGATAGCTCAGCCATAATTTAATATTCGGTCATCATCTCTCTACCCTCATGTTGTTCCAAACAATTGTGACACTTTGTATTATGTATAACACAAAATATGTTAGACAGAATGTTAGGGATTGACAGTCTCGCTCACCATTCACTTTCAAAATATGGAGTAAAAAAATGAAAGTAAATAGTGACTCAGGCAAACATTCTGTCTAATATATCCATATTGTGTTGCATGGAAGAAATAAAGTCATACGGGTTTGGAACAAAATGATGGAGAATGATGCCAGAATTTCCATTAATAAAAATAATAATAATAATTCTGTAATACATGTTAAATGTGTTTTATGTAATGGAATATAGGGTAGATAACATCCATTGTGTCATTTGTGAAAGTAACAATTTACTCACTACTTGAGTATTCTTTTAATTGGATACTTTCTTACTCTTACTCAAGTAATTATTTATGTTAGTACTTTTACTTCTACTTGAGTAAATTTCTTTAAGTAATTGTACTTTTACTTAAGTACAGTTTTTTGCTACTATACCCTCTGCCAGTGCTAGGCATCATACTACAGGCCAGGGCCCCAAAAACGAGGCGGCATAATACCTTGAAATTTACTTTTTGGCAGATTGTTGTTCATCCAGAGATGAGAACCCAATGGATTTCCATGTACAGACGGATACTCTCCTTTCTGTTAAAGCGTTTGGGTGCAGGATTCATTCCATCCACACTCAAAAGCATACGTTGCTGTCATAGCGGCTACTTATGACCTCTTGAGGGCTTGTCTGTAGATAAACACCCTCTGGTCAGTAAATATGCAATAGTCTGGGACCTTGCACTGGAATTAAATGAACTTACGTGTTCACTGTTTAAGCCACTATTAAAGTAGTAAGCCAATGCATACTCTCTTTGAAGATTGTGTTGCTACTTGCTCTTGCATCAGTCAAATGTGTTAGGGACCTTTGCAGTCAGCAACTCTTGTTAGAGATTGGACCGGGCCTGTCAAAGGCCATTCTCAAGCCCAGAGGGTGAAATGTGCCCAAAGTGCTGGCAACCCCATTTAGGACTCAGGTCGTTAACTTGAAAGTGTTCTCTCCTCCTCCCTTTCAGTCAGACGAGGCTTAGAGTCTGCATACACTCTGCCCTGTTAGAACATTATGCATGTATATTGAACGAACAAATCGATTCCAGATGTCTGAACAACTCTTTGTTTGCTTTGGAGGCCTTTCACAGGGTTTGGCTATCTCTAAGCAAATAATTTCCCACTGGATTGTGGATGCTTGTAATGCCTAACCAGCAGAGGGAGCTCTCACCAGAGTACTGACTGTGATCCACGCCCTCTGCTTCCTCTACACTAATTTCCTGTTTGCCTGCCTTTTTATTCAGAGACCATGCTTGCACACTTCGCGAAGTATTGCCAGTTAATCCTGCCTTACCAAGCGTTTTTGTCAGCTCTCTATTACCTGCCTGCCTGTGTATTATCTTACCTGATTCTCTGTTTCACGATCCCTGGATTATCCCTTTGTTTTGGTTGCCTGTTTGGACTGATGTTACTGCTTGGACCCCTTGCCTGCTTGCTGACTTATGCCTTTTGGATCTCCCCACTGGATGTGAATCTATCTGACTGCTACTTTGGTTTATACCCGTTACCAGCCTTCTCACGATTGTTTAAGGTGAATGTCTCCAATAAACTTCCGCTAATGGATTCTCACTCTGCCTCTGCATCATCTTTACAATGCTATTGTGCTCACTTATGATCTTCAAGCCATGCAGTGTTCCAAGGGTGTTAAGGCTCATTCCACCAAGACTAGGGCCTTCTCCTGGTTATTGGCAAAGGGCTTGCAATTATATACACTCACCTAAAGGATTATTAGGAACACCATACTAATACTGTGTTTGACCCCCTTTCACCTTCAGAACTGCCTTAATTCTACGTGGAATTGATTCAACAAGGTGCTTAAATAATTCTTTAGAAATGTTGGCCCATATTGATAGGATAGCATCTTGCAGTTGATGGAGATTTGTGGGATGCACATCCAGGGCACGAAGCTCCCGTTCCACCACATCCCAAAGATGCTCTATTGGGTTGAGATCTGGTGACTGTGGGGGCCATTTTAGTACAGTGAACTCATTGTCATGTTCAAGAAACCAATTTGAAATGATTTGAGCTTTGTGACATGGTGCATTATCCTGCTGGAAGTAGCCATCAGAGGATGGGTACATGGTGGCCATAAAGGGATGGACATGGTCAGAAACAATGCTCAGGTAGGCCGTGGCATTTAAACGATGCCCAATTGGCACTGAGGGGCCTAAAGTGTGCCAAGAAAACATCCCCCACACCATTACACACCACCACCAGCCTGCACAGTGGTAACAAGGCATGATGGATCCATGTTCTCATTCTGTTTACGCCAAATTCTGACTATACCATCTGAATGTCTCAACAGAAATCGAGACTCATCAGACCAGGCAACATTTTTCCAGTCTTCAACTGTCCAATTTTGGTGAGCTCTTGCAAATTGTAGCCTCTTTTTCCTATTTGTAGTGGAGATGAGTGGTACCCGGTGGGGTCTTCTGCTGTTGTAGCCCATCCGCCTCAAGGTTGTGCGTGTTGTGGCTTCACAAATGCTTTGCTGCATACCTCGGTTGTAACGAGTGGTTATTTCAGTCAAAGTTGCTCTTCTATCAGCTTGAATCAGTCGGCCCATTCTCCTCTGACCTCTAGCATCAACAAGGCATTTTCGCCCACAGGACTGCCGCATACTGGATGTTTTTCCCTTTTCACACCATTCTTTGTAAACCCTAGAAATGGTTGTGCGTGAAAATCCCAGTAACTGAGCAGATTGTGAAATACTCAGACCGGCCCGTCTGGCACCAACAACCATGCCACGCTCAAAATTGCTTAAATCACCTTTCTTTCCCATTCTGACATTCAGTTTGGAGTTCAGGAGATTGTCTTGACCAGGACCACACCTCTAAATGCATTGAAGCAACTGCCATGTGATTGGTTGATTAGATAATTGCATTAATGAGAAATTGAACAGGTGTTCCTAATAATCCTTTAGGTGAGTGTATATGGCAAATGTAACCAGCCACTCAAATTGATGTGATGGTGTGGGTTTTCAAGGTTACCATTGCATCAGTAACAGAGACGATCTCAGTTATCAATGTCATTGTAGAAATGCGTCATTCATCTCAGTTATCAATGAAAACCATGAAATATATTTATTCTGCAAGTCAGAGCATCCAATTACAGGGGATTATAAAAGGGAGTAAAATGGTGGCAAATGGATGTCCTCCCAACACCATGTGTAAAATAAAGCAAGTTTTACTTTCAAGAATTTGACTAGAGTCTTCCTTTCATGTGAGTGTACATCTATTTAAACATAATTTTCAAAAATAATGTTATACTATTCTATTTCTTCTGTTGCAAGGCTCAGCAATTACACTTCAAAATATTCAAGCCTATATTTAAGATTCACATATTGTAATTCCATAACAAATTTCCACTAATTGAATTTAGTAAATTTGTAGCGCTTCCCTCAGTATGTATATTGATGAGGGTAGGGCTTTTGGGTTCTTTTTATATATATCAAATGTATTTTAACCCTGATTAACTCAGTTTTAAATGTTATCTTGGATCTCTCTTTTAAAGTACCCACATGAAATGTTTTTCTAACCTATCTATGAATTCATCTTTCTTAAATTAAAGTTTTAATGAAAATAGGTAAACATAAGTGTCTGTATATGTCTCTCGCAGAATAAAATGATAGCCTCTTTCCAGGTAAGTAATAAATTAACATAACACAAGGTTTTAGAAAAATATGTCTCAATTATTTACTTAATAAAGAAATTATTTTCTCCAATGAAATAAGAAAATGAAATAAGAATTCTATAGTTCTTTTTTAAACCTTCAACACAAAATGTCCCTCTTTTTTAAAGGAAAATGCTGTCAATACTATATCATATATAAATGCACAGACAACAATTTAAACTCTAATAACTTGCAAATGCATTAATTCAGAAAAAACTCAATGTACCTCATCAAAGTCACTTAAACCAACATACTTTGTGGGCCCACACACACCTTAATGCAATCTAAAGCTGGCAACCAAAATTGTTAGAAAACTAAAATACCATAGCAGGCCTGATGCGATGCTTGTGTCCGTTGTGGCCCAAAACTTAATGGCCGCTTCACTCGTCAGCGAGCAAACAAAATAAAGGATACCTTGAGTTAATGTGTCTGTCCAGTCCTTATCCCAGTAATTACAGTAATCACAGGAGCAGGCTCAGCATCCGATCAGCATTTCAACACGAATTCCGTTGTTTTCTCTTTTCTTCTCCACGTTTCCAGTAAAATGCACAAAAGAAGTTCCGGTTGCTCCACGCTCTGTTGGTATCTCTTTCCTGTCTTCAGGTCGAAAACAACAGATAAACCCCTCGAAATGTTCAACGGAGGGAGTCCAACTTTAACTAGAGAATGTCGTTCACTTGTAATGAACGGACTCCAGCCTATACTTCAATGTGGCTAAGCGATAGCATTAACAGTAGCACAAAAGTAAACAGTCTCTGAACTTCGTGTAGAAATTCCTCATGTTTCTCAATAGCCAGCTTGTCACTCTTTTCACTGGTTGTTGTGAAAACAATCAGAAGACACAAGATACTCACTGGTTTGTGCACTACTAATTCACCAATTAACTCAGAAAATCTCTGTGTCACGCTCACTCTTTTGCTTCACTCTCCTCACTTTTACCGTGCTGATCTCACAAAAAAGACCCAGAGAGCTGACTCTCCGGCCAATCGTGCTTAACCCCATAAATGCTGGTTTAGACAGTTTTCAGAAATACATTACCTTTTACATAAACCAATAAACATATAATAAATTTTAAACTGCTTTTAACATTTTTATCATAACTTTACTTTTTGAATGAACTTCAACCTTTTTAATTACACTATTTATATGCTTTATTTATAGATGATAGACCTACTACAAACATCATTTATGCCTCATGCTTTTTTCACCCGGTTACACCCTCCCCCTTCTAAAGGTTTTTGATGTCCTCATCAAACATAATGAACTCTACCCTTTTTTTAAATGTACTAGTGGAAAAGGTGCATGACTAGTTTAAATTAACTCTTGCCAATCTTAATGATAACACCTCTATGCACAATAGTGAGAGGCTGATCTTTTGGCCTACCAGGCTCATCGTAAGTTAACCTGACAACTGGTTTCACTATCCTTTTCAAGCGGTTTTCAGGTTTACTAATCACTTTTGTCTTAATGACTGTCTCTGGATGCTCATCGTGGCAAGGGTTATCAGTCTCTTGATCACTTTCTTCCTCAGGAACTGAATCTTGATCTTTATCCTCTTTTCTCATACTGTGGCGTTCCTCCTCCCAACTGTTTCCCTCTGAAAAACTATCCTCAGCAGGATTTTCATCTGACTGTTGAGAAGAATCACTATCATCTTGGATGAGATTTGACTGTCCAGCAGTAACTCTTTCTTTTGTCAAGATCTCCTTCATGTAAGTACTGTAGGGTTTTCCCGGTCCATAATACTCCACATCTGAAGAGGAATCTGTAAACTGCAACTCTTGAAGAGCTTACTGTACTTCAGGTAAGACTTTCTTTGACCTCTTTTGTATCTCAGCTCTTGTTCTTGATCTTGTCTTGACAGGTGACTTGTCCTCAGTTTCCACAGTCGGCATTCTCACTAACTGTCCTATCGGCAAAAGATGATCACGATGGAGAGTTTTGACACCTCCTCCTCCGTCCTCCGGTTTCACTTTGTACACTGGAAGGTTGGGCATCTTTCCCAGGACAATGTAAGGATAAGACTCCAACGACTCTCCAACTTATGTTTCCCTTTCAATCCTAAGTTCCTTAGCAACACTCTATCGCCGATATCCAGTGTCTGGAATCTCACTCTTTTATCATAGGACCTCTTGTTCCTCTGATGTGTCTTGTAGGCTGCTTCAGAGGCAAGCTTGTAAGCTCTTTGCAAGTCTTCTTTTAGTTTGGCTACATATCGTGAATGGCCACCATCAGCTTTGCCATCAGGAGAGGTTCCAAAGCACAAGTCTATTGGAAGCCTTGCTTCTCTGCCAAACATTAAGAAATAGGGTGAGTACCCCATAGCATGACATTTGGTACTGTTGTAGGCATGAACCAAGTAGCCAATATGTTTGCTCCACTGCCGTTTCCTCTCACAGCCCAGGGTTCCCATGGAAAGAAGAGTTCTGTTGAATCTCTTAGGCTGCGGATCTCCCTGCGGGTGGTAGGGAGTGGTCCAGGATTTCCGGATTCTCATCATCCTCAAGAGTTCTTTGATTAACTGACTCTAAAAGTCTCATCCCTGATCTGAGTGGATTCTGGCTGGCAAACCACAGTGCAGGAAATACTTGTTCAACAGGATCTTTGCCACCGTCTGTGCTTTCTGATTTCGGGATGGGAAAGCCTGAGCATATCGGGTGAAATGATCCGTGACCACTAACACATTGCTGATACCTGCAGAATCGGGCTCCATGGATAGAAAATCAATGCATACCAGATCCATCGGTCCATTGCTTGAAATGTGATGTAAAGGTGCTACCCTATGACAGGGGGTCTTCCGAGTGACACATTCTCCACAGTTCTTTATGTACTGCTCAACATCACATGCTAGTTTCGGCCAAAAGAACCTGCTCCTCAACAAGTCTGTAGTTCTTTCAATACCAAAGTGTCCGAGATCATCATGGGTGGCCTTCAGCACCACTTCTCTGAACTCGCTTGGCAAGACCAGTTGAGTGAGTTCTTCTCCGGAAGGCCACTGGCTTAAGCGGTGGAGTAGCCCATCTTTCATCATCAGTTTCCCCATCTCTTTCTTTAGACGAGAGCGCTCTGAACAGGATCCATTCTCTTCTGGCCATTTGCCATGCTTAACTGCTTGTATGGCAGATCGGATGGCTGCATCATCCTTCTGAGCTTCAATCAGCTCCTGCTTTGATATCTGCCTCAATGATTTCAACTCCAGGTGAGTTGGGAATGCATAAATATCAGGCACACAATCAGGCGAAGCTCCCAACTTATCTACATACCTCAGCGGACTGCCCACCGAACCAGGGATGCAGATTCGTTTGCAGATGGATCTCACACCAGACTGTGGTATGGTCTCCCATTCCTCTGAACTCTCATCAAGCATATTCCTTGAGAGCAGGTCAGCGTCTATGTTGTGTCTGCCTGGTCGGTACTTGACATCGAAGTCATAGGTGGATAAGGCAATGAACCATCTATGCCCCACAGCACTGAGCTTGGCGGTCGATAACACATACGTAAGCGGGTTATTGTCCCTACGTACAGTAAATCTGACCCCATACAAATAATCATGGAATTTATCCACAACTGCCCACTTAAGGGCCAGAAACTCCAGCTGGTGAACGGGATAATTCCTCTCTGATGTCTTTAGCTTCCTGCTGGCAAAGGCGACTGGTCTTAGACCCTCGCTGTGTTCCTGATATAAGACGGAGCCCAGCCCTCTCAAGCTGGCGTCCACATGCAGGACGTATGGCTTGTTGGGATCCGCAAAGGCCAACACAGGAGCATGAGTAAGGCAGTGGATAATCTTGTGGAATGCCTCAGTGCAGGACTGGTCCCATCTCTCACCAAAGGGCTCGGACTCTTTGAGGTAAGTCTTTGAGTTGTCTTTCTCAGACTTCTTGCCCCGCTGGGTTGGAGCATAGCCTTTTGTGAGCTCAGACAATGGCCTGACTATGGCTGCATAATTAGCGATGAAACGGCGGTAATATCCACAGAATCCCAAGAAGGATTGAAGAGCCTTCAGGTGCATAGGCTGTGGCCAACTTGTAACTGCCTCTATCTTGGCTGGGTCAGGTGATACTCCATTGGCCAACACAATATGTCCAAGGTATTTTACCTTTCGGAAGAAAAATTGACATTTGTCGAATGAGATTTTCAATCCAACCTCTGCCAGGCGATCAAGGACTTTAATAAGCCTCTCTTCGTGCTCTTTTAATGTTCGGCCAAATACAATCAAGTCATCGAGGTAGACAAGGACTTCGAGCAGATTCATGTCACCCACAGCCTTCTCCATTAATCTTTGGAAAGTGGCTGGGGCTCCAGTTATCCCCTGCGGCATCCTCTCAAACTGGAAGAACCCCAGTGGGCAGATAAATGCCGTCTTTTCCTTATCTTCCTCGGTCATGGCGATTTGATAATAACCGCTCCGCAGATCAAGAACGGAGAACCACTTGCTTCCGGTCATTGAATCCAACACATCATCAATACAAGGCATTGTGTACTGATCTGGGATTGTTTGGCTGTTTAACAATCGGTAGTCAATACACATTCTCACAGCTCCATTCTTTTTGTGAACAATCACGATTGGGGATGCATAGGGGCTACGAGGCTCCTTGATGATCCCTGCACGCAACAGTTCTTGGAGGTGCTTTCTCACATCTTCCAGGTCTGCTGGAGCCAGGCGTCAAGAGCGCTCCCTGAACGGCCGTGGATCCGACATCCGGATTGTGTGCTCTACACCCTTTGCCAATCCAACATTCCATTCTTGTAAAGAGAACACCTGGGACCTTGTGGATAGCTTTTGACGGAGTCTCTCTTTCCACTACTCCGAGACAGGTGAGTCTCCGAAGTTGATCAGGTTCACATCGAAGTCGGTGTCAGCTGTGTTGGACGGAGAGAGAGGAGTGACTGCATCTGTCAGATACATATGCCCGATAACTGTTCCCAATGGTATGACTGTCTCTGTCAAGGACTCATTTTGGACCAATATTCTGAACTGATTGACGTTCACCTCTTCGCTGGGCACCACCGTGGGCTGCAATAGCACACCCGCTGGGAGTGGAGCTACTGGCGACGAGTCCACCATCAGGATTTCTTTGTCAACTTGGCGCTTGTACTCGACTTTGCAGACTGCAGTACATTCACCACCCGGGGGCAGAGTCAGTGGGCCAGGGCCTTTCCATAACACACAACCAATATCACCCTCTTCCTCCAGGGCAGTGGGCGTGCCAGGCGCTGTTAGCTGGTTGTCACTGTAACAGGCTTGTATCCCCAGTGTCTGGGTGATGTCAATGCCCTTGTCCTTACACTGCTGTACAAGACGTCGGATGTGACTGGCATTTGTCCCCACAATGATAGGAGTCTGGTCTGCAGTTCGGGGCTGGGGGCTGATAAGAACGAGAACTGTCACCATCTGATCGGCTCCTGCAACCTTAGCTGGATATTCAATGTCGACCACTACATACCCACGGTATGGATAACTGACCTCAGATTCACTTAGTCCCCACAGGGCTAAACCAGACACAGGGCGTATTGGGACATCAGACATGTAAGTTTGATACCGAGACTCAAAGATAATGGTAACCTGAGAGCCACTATCAAGCAAGGCATCACAGCAATGTCCATTTACTTTCACCGGTACTATGCTGGGTGGACCAATCAAGCTTTCGGGGATGTCAGCCAGCTCTGATGAGGTAACAGCACTTTTCTTGACCCCACAGTTAACTTCACTGGTGGTGGCATCGCCAGACTGCTGTCTGTCTTTTGTCACCTTGAATTAGCTTTCTGATAACCTTGGCTTGATTCTCAGGGTTTCTGCACTTTGCAGCAAAATGTCCGCTCTCACCACACCTATAGCAGAAATTCTCTTCTGACCTTTTCGGTGCTCCCTTGGGGGAGTTGGGAACCTGTTTATAAGCCTCTATGGTGGAAACAGCAATTGCAGCATCTTGCTCAGGCATCTTGTTGCTAGTTTTCTGTTTTAGTCGTTTCAGTTGTTTTTTCAAGGCAGCCAGCTCGGCATCTTGCCGGTTCTCAGAGCCAGGTGGTGCACTAATGATTTTAACCTCCTTGTGATCATCTTTGACATGAGAGGATTTAGTCACTACTGATGCAACCATTGACTTTAGCTCTTTTATTTCAGCCTTTAAGTTCTGGATCTCAGCTTGCCTTGTATCCACTTCTGTATTAGCATGCGCTTGGTGTACTGAGGCACGGAGCTTCTTTCTAGAATTTTCAAACTCTTCCTCAGCACGGATCTCAGTCAACAGCTGTAGAAAGTTTGGGGGTGCAGCCTTCCTTTCTCTCAAGCGCAGCTGGATCAGCATCAGGTCTGAGGCGATAGCACCCCTCAGCAGTTGCACCAGTCGGTCTTGATCCTTGCCACTAGCCGGGAGGCCACCTCTTTGAATCACTTTAGCTAGAGACCTCTCTAGACGTCAAAGGAAATCTGATAGTTTCTCTCCTTTTTGCTGTTGCATCATTCAGAAAGCAAAATAAGCTCATCGCCGGACTCAGCACTTCCAAAAGCACTTTCAAGGGCTTCCAAGCACTCTTTTGGGCTGGTGTCAGGATTGGCGTGCCGCACTGCTTTCGCAATTTCTAGTGCGGGCCCCTTTAAACTTCCAATAATTCTGCGTCTTTTTTCTCTATCAGAGCATTCAGTCTCCTCCACAATAAGCAATGCTTGCTCTAGCCAATGCTCAAATGGTTCCTCACCTGGCGGCGTTGGTAGGGGTCCCGAGAACATGCGTAGTCGACCATAACTCCCACCATCAGCTGGTTTGGTTGTCTTTCCCAACAAATCTCCAACAGCGTGAAGGATGGATTCAGTGGAGCTAGTGGGCGGGGGTGTACTGGGGAATAATGATTTGAGGTCCTCCATGGTTTTCCCTTCCGCCTGCAGCAACCCTTCTAGTTTACTATTAAACTCTTCAGCAGCTGCCTGTGCCCTTCCTATGATGATAACAGGCCACGCCTCTCCACCATCAATAGGTACAACTCCAGAAGGAACACTCTCCTCTTGTACAGTCTCTTTACTCTCACACAAAACCATCTGTCGGTTTAATCTTGCACTGAAGTTTCTCCCACGGACACGCACCCGTCCTAAAGACTTGATAGTTTCCAGTGTTTCTTCCACTTCACAGATCTCTACATCTTCGGAGACGATGGTCATAAGTGCATGTGTCTCATCTAAACCCTCACCACGGCACCAGTGTTTTAACTCTGACACTAGTTCAGTTTTTTCCATATTAATTTGGTTTGTAAATTAGCTTAGTAACTTTAGTTAGTCACTTTACCTTTTAACTCTATTTTATTTTACTGTAAAATCCAAGACAATCCCAGCGGTGCCTCCATTTTATGTAGCGCTTCCCTCAGTATGTATATTGATGAGGGTAGGGCTTTTGGGTTCTTTTAATATATTTATCAAATGTATTTAACCCTGATTAACTCAGTTTTAAATGTTATCTTGGATCTCTCTTTTAAAGTACCCACATGAAATGTTTTTCTAACCTATCTATGAATTCACCTTTCTTAAGTTAAATTTTAATGAAAATAGGTAACCACAAGTGTCTGTATATGTCTCTCTCAGAATAAAATGATAGCCTCTTTCCAGGTAAGTAATAAATTAACACAAGGTTTTAGAAAAATATGTCTCAATTATTTACTTAATAAAGAAATTGTTTTCTCCAATGAAATAAGAAAATGAAATAAGAATACTATTATTCTTTTTTAAACCTTCAACACAAAATGTCCCTATTTTTTAAAGGAAAATACTGTCAATACTATATCATATATAAATGCACAGACAACAATTTAAACCCTAATAACTTGCAAATGCATTAATTCAGAAAAAATTCAATGTACCACATCAAAGTCACTTAAACCAACATACTTTGTGGGCCCACACACACTTTAATGCAATCTAAAGCCGGCAATCAAAATTGTTAGAAAACTAAAATACCGTAGCAGGCCTGATGCGATGCTTGTGTCCGTTGTGGCCCAAAACTTAATGGCCGCTTCACCTTGAGTTAATGTGTCTGTCCAGTCCTTATCCCAGTAATCACAGTAATCACAGGAGCAGGCTCAGCATCTGATCAGCATTTCAACACGAATTCCGTTGTTTTCTCTTTTCTTCTCCACGTTTCCAGTAAAATGCACAAAAGAAGTTCCGGTTGCTCCACGCTCTGTTGGTATCTCTTTCCTGTCTTCAGGTCGAAAACAACAGATAAACCCCTCGAAATGTTCAACGGAGGGAGTCCAACTTTAACTAGAGAATGTCGTTCACTTGTAATTAACGGACTCCAGCCTATACCTCAATGTGGCTAAGCGCTAGCATTAACAGTAGCACAAAAGTAAACAGTCTCTGAACTCCGTGTAGAAATTCCTCCCGTTTCTCAATATCCAGCTTGTCAATCTTTTCACTGGTTGTCGTGAAAACAATCAGAAGACACAAGATACACACTGGTTTGTGCACTACTAATTCACCAATTAACTCAGAAAATCTCTGTGTCACGCTCACTCTTTTGCTTCACTCTCCTCACTTTTACTGTGCTGATCTCACAAAAAAGACCCAGAGAGCTGACTCTCCGGCCAATCGTTCTTAATCCCATAAATGCTGGTTTAGACAGTTTTCAGAAATACATTGCCTTTGACATAAACCAATAAACATATAATAACTTTTAAACTGTTTTTAACATTTTTATCATAACTTTACTTTTTGAATGAACTTCAACCTTTTTAATTACACTATTTATATGCTTTATTTATAGATGATAGACCTACTACAAACATCACTTATGCCTCATGCTTTTTTAACCCGGTTACACATTTTAAATATTAAATTAAATATTAAATATTATACATTCTATTAATTAAGAAATTTTAATTAATAAAGAACTACAGGCTAATATAATGTTTCATGTACAGTAAATCCTAACAAAAATGTATCATTTCTGTAAGCAATTTGTATTCATAAAGTAAAAACAAACAAAAAAAAACTCATTTATAAACATCATACTCATGATACAAACAAATCCAAATTTAATTCTCTTTTCCCTCACAACAAAAAATATTTTCGGTTGGCCGATTAACTCCAATAAATAGAAAACTTGGACTATAATTAGCTAGTTTCCCCACTGCTAATTAAACACACCTCTTTAGTAGAAAGAAAGAAAGAAAGAAAGATTTTTTTGTGTTGTTTGGACTTACACCAAGCGACGTGGATGCAGCATCAATCAGATGCAATAGTCTTCAGTTACCAGTGCCATTGTAGAAATTCACTATTACCAGTCAGCCTTGATTCCTTTAATCTATAAGTGAATAATAGTAATGAACAATTATTAAATGTCCAATAACAGGGTGGTTACTGATGTTAACCCTTTGATGCGCAAGCTATGGAAACCCCTTCTAATGCACAACATGGGTCTAAAAAGACCCGTATTCATTTCCTATGTTATTTCATGCATGGCTGGACTTTTTTTTTTTTTTTTTTTTTTTTTAATCTTTTGAGATCAATTTATTTAAGCATTTAATATTCCATGATCTATAAATTCCATGATTTATAAATATTAAAAATTTCTTGTTTTCAATTACCAAAAATTATTATTTAATTTTTTTCTAGGTTTTGTGTTACTATATCAAATTTACTTATCAAGCATGATAAAACAAAAGAATAAAGACAACATTTTGTCAAATTAATCATTTTAGCAGTCATTTAGACAACACATTTAACACTTGAAATGTTTATTTGCCACTTTGTCTCACATAGCATTCACATATCACAGATAACTGATAACACTGAAATTGAACTGTGTAACTGTATTGAATTGTGGTGAATGTGATCAAATAAAAGAAAACACAACAAACAAAATAAAAATCACACTGGTACAGCGGCATCTCAAATTGCCATATCAGTGCTTACATGCCTCACAAATGACAACTACATGTATGTGCTCCTTGCACACAGGCCTGGTGCACTGGGAACACCAGCTGCTGACTTTTCTGTATTTGGCAGCTGGGCATATTCTGCATCTCTTCCTCTTTGATTGGCCCTCCTGTCTGATGTCCTCCTGTGGCCGAGTGTTTTGTTTTTCTATCCCACATCTTCCCATTGCCTCTATGATATGGCTTTGAAGGAGAGGCATGCCCTCCAAGCGTCTCTTCATATAAGGCATGACAAGCTCTTTGACGAGCTCCTTGAGGAATAGCCGTCTTGCATTGGTCACACCACCCATGTAATCAGGGTGATGTGCAGTGAAGATGGTGTAGGCATTGAGGGTGGCAACATCCAGTACATTGTACCATAGGACCATGGGCCACCTCCGTGTTCTCCACTTACATGAGTGGGTGCGAACCACCTGATCCATTGTGTCCACTCCTCCTTTGGTTTTGTTATAGTACTTGATAATTTCTGGTTTCTTCTTGAAAGAAACACTGTTGTCATCCACTGCTTTGTCATCATGCATGGTGCTCAGGAGGACAACAGCCTTTCCCTTCTTTGGCACATAGTTTACCATGGTCATGTTGCCATTGAATCCAAATTCTGAGCTATACTTCTCCCTCAATTTGGATGGCTTCACGACAGGCGGTATGTCCCGCTTGTTCTGGTGAAGAGTTCCCACAATGGTCAGGTTCTTCTCAAGAAGCTTCTCAGCCAAAGGGACACTGGTAAAGAAGTTGTCCATTGTGATGTTGCAACCTATAATTTAAAAAAATAATATAACAATAACTTAAATTACTTAAATTTAATTACTTAAATCAATTTACTCAACATAAATCTCTCAATTTCAACAATAAACTAAACAATTAATAGATTATCTAATGTATTGTATTGCATAGTGCAAATAAATAAATTTCTCACAATGGTAATTAAAAATAAAATACACACCATAAAAGATTGGAACAGTGATCTAGGTTTTATCATTTCAAGAGTATATTCACTTAAGTATTCTATATTCACCTGTCTGTCTGATTCCGCTACACAACTGTTGGACGATATTCTCTCCAAGGTTCCACTGAACCTCCTCTCCTGGCTGTCTCCCTGTGTAGACCATTCCATCTATCGCATAAGGCACCCTTGCATCACAGATCCAGAATATTTTTAATCCATACTTTGCAGGCTTACTGGGCATGTATTGCAAGAACTTGCACCTGCCCCGGAATGGCACAAGCTGCTCATCTATGGTGACATAGTCACTGGGGATGAACCGTCCTCTGCAACTAGCCAGGAAACAGTCCCAGACATACCTGAATGCCGCCATGTGATCTGTTTCCAGTCGTAATACCCTGGTCCTCTTGGGATGCTCGCTCCAGTAAGACCCCCTTTTACTCATTCTATGTGACTGGGTCTGAGTTTCATCTTCAGAGGACTCATCAGACAAGTCTTCAATGTCATCAAAGGAGTCTTCTTCATCTACAAGAGCTGGATTTACACCCACAACTCCAGATTGACCCTGTGGCACATAGTCTAGGTCATCAGCATCAGATATCACAGAGTCTGAATCAGTACTAAGAATTGCCTCATCTTCCTCATCCTGTTCTTCATGCAGCATCTCGACAACCATTTCAACCATTAATCTTGATTGACTGGGACCAGCCATACTCACACTCTGTGTAAAGAAATTCAAAAGCACAAGAATATTTTCAAATGCACATCAAACAGTTTATCAAGTATATAGTTATTATATATTGTCATTATTGGACAGAAACCTTATATGTCCAAAACTTGTGATTTATCACAAAAAATAGTTTCGCTCAGACAGATATATATATATATATATTAGAGATATAGATATCTATCGAAGATATATATTAATTAGTTTCTTTACAGTTTCAGTGTGTCTCTTCTATTTGTGTATGTAAAAAGAAATTACGCTTTTGAAGGCCAAAATTAGCATAAATGGACAGTATGTGAGCCTTTTACAATGTTTTAAAAGAAAAAAGGGATATAAAGTCATGGGACTTTAATGTTTTTTTTTTTTTTTTTTGTGTGAAATACATTATATTTCTCTGTTAGCCTACTTAGTGGAGTAGAGAAAAGTGTCCTTAAGAGAGCTGCTCACACTTAAATGTAAACTAAAAAAGGTAATGACTAGCAGGAAACCACTAACAACTTAAAAGTTTAAAAAAGATTTACAAAGATTAAAAAGATATTAAGAAATAAGTAATTTACCTGTTGAGGGTGTCTTGACAATCTGTGTAATTGGATGACTGCTGAGCTCCAGTAATGAGGTGGTGTTGACAGTTACAGTTCGAAAATCAAAAAGGCAAAAAAAAGAACCCTAAACTCTTAAAACATTGAATCATTTCAGCATATGAATGATTATGAACTGTTAGGCCTTCTACATGTAAATAAGCTTTAAAATACAATCTTTTTTTTTTAGTGTAGCTAACATTAGCTAGCTAGAATATGTCACCAGCTAGCTATAGCTAATAGTATTGGACATGTTTCTCCTTCTCACAAGTAATTTCTCTCTAGGATTACAAGGTCAAGGTAACCATAGCCTAATATTCAAATATTATGTCCATCTTTTACAAAATATAAAAAAAAATTTCTGTGGTTAAAATAAAATAAGACTTGCATCAAATATACAAAAGCAGCCGTGTTGAGTTGTGAAATGTGTGGCAGGTGAATAGTATTCTGCAGTAAATGTTCCTACTTGCAACAATGTGCAAATATCAAAGGTTTCTATATGGGTCATTTTTGACCCATGTATGTAAAATTGATGTAGAAATAAAAAAACTGTGTTTATAAAGTAAGAAAGGAAACATAAACATAATGATTTGTGGAAATCAAAAACAAGATATTTAACGAATACCTGGAATAACAAATGATAAAATACATATATTTTAAAGATTCAGCAAAGAAACACTCAGCCATGCATGAAATAACATAGGAAATGAATACGGGTCTTTTTAGACCCATGTTGCGCATTAGAAGGGTTGCGATACAAAACGATTTTTATTCGAAAAGTAAGAAATTAAAAATTTCAATTAGGATTTTTAATGATTTAAAACAAGTTAATTGAGGAATACCTGGAATACTGAATGATGAAATTAATTTATTGCAAAGATATAGAAAATGAAAACTCAGTCGGGTCTTTTTAGACCCATGTTGTGCATCAAAGGGTTAAGCTAGTAGTATTTGGCTGGACATGTCATCTTAAAGTGTTAGTTCACCTAAAATTGAAAATTCTCGCATGATTTACTCACTTTCATGCCATCCCAGATGTGTATTAACCACTCCTATCACATCATGTCTGAACACATGGATTTAACCACTGGAGTCATATGGATTACTTTTAACAGGGATGTGATTCTTTCAGATTCACTCTAACAGATTCATTCATTCCTCCATTCATTATTTTCAGACATAAAAATGTGACACGTGTGAATTGTATCAATCTGTAAAAAAAATAAAAATAATAATATTTCCTCTGGGGTTCATATGTTATCGACAATGTCCTGTCTGGTTCATTCTCGATAAGCATTTTTCACCCAAACAAGTGTCAGTCAATCTCAAATTTACTCAAATTTCACAGCTGCTTCTGCGTCACGCACATACTTCGTACAGAACGATACAGAGGCTCCTGATTCTCCCCATCAGGACTTCATTCATGTAAGATAGGTTTATTTTGATTTCTCAAGACAAATAATTGAATTTATATGGTTGGATATAAAACGGCTTTGAACCGTTACCTCTGTTGCTGACAGGTTAAAAATCGCAATTGTTAAGCTACAATTCTAGCGTTACTGACATGATTGCAGTGAAATCGTGACATTTATCTTCACATATGAATTACTCTTTGCCAGTATATTGAACCGCTTGTATATATAAAATTAAAACCCTGCAGATAGAGTACAGACATTAGAAAGTGTTCAGTATAGACAATTTGTTTCCCCGTTTAGATTGGGGAAATAAACTTGGGATGCAGATGTATTAAAAACTGACATGAGTTTTTGGGAGACCACTCTCTGTAAAAACTCTGTTCATTTAAATACACAATCCAGAAATAATACAAGTAGCCACACAATGAAAAGGGGTCGGCAATCGTAAGAACATTTAATACTACATTATGCATTGCCATTTTCACATTAATGCGCAAAAACCAGCGTGAGAATTGTTAAAAGCAGCACTTACAGTTAGTACATGTTGAGGGGAAAACCCATCCAAAACTCTGGTTGAAATCATGATGTAGCCTTGCATGACATATCTTGGTTAAAAACATCTTGTGTTGATAGCTTTAGTTACAGTAGTACTGCACAAGCTAATGGTGCCATCTAGTGGCCGTGTACACTAAGATGACAGTATAAATATGATGATCCAACATTTATCATATTACATTTAAAAAGCTTATTAAAATGATCCCTTCCCAAATGTTTGCTCTAGATTTCCAAACTTCTACACTCTGTTTGGGTGGTTTTGTGCTGATCAACAATTCTATTTGTTAACATTAGTTAATGCATTAGGTATCATGAATTTACAATTAACAATATATATTTTTTGCAGCCATTTACAGGTGTGGTAGAATGTTCATTATGGCCTCTCCAGCAGGTGTCTGCTTTGCCCATCCCTTCCAGTAGAGTGAACACTGGCATGTTTGTCTGCCGCTGCTCTCCGTCTTCTTTTCATTGTTTTTAGATGCTTTTATTTAGTGGCCCTTTGTAGGAGCGACCCTAGGAAATCAAGTTTTATGCTTCTCTCTTATGGACAATCTTATGGACTATTGACTTTTAAGTTTTAAATCTACACCACACCTCTCGTTTGACTGGATTACCTCAAAGTAAGTAAACACAACTGTACTGAATGGTCTTCGCCAGGACTGCTAAGTGCAGTATTAAATAGGCTGCTTGATTTCCATCGTTCATGTCCAGCGGGGCTGGAGCACGTGGACTATGAATTCTGGTCGTGTTGAGGCCATCCATTGAGGATGTTCTGGCTTCTGCTGCCCATCTTGGCCTGCTGGCTCTTTGCTGTTGGCCCTCGCCAGTTTCAGCGCAGAGTTCCCTACTTGGATGCAGGTTCATGCAATCATCTTTCTTCCGACATGGATTTATTCTTCTCATCTCTGGATTTATGGTGTTTGAAATCCTCGGCCCGCCTGTCAGGTGGAGTTAACAACTATTGCACAGCTCTTGGAATTGCACGTCACCCCCAGTATGTCCATCGAGGGTCACTCCAACATCCCTGCATATTACTGACTGATTCCTCTAACAACCTCCACATACCGGCCATCTGGTCTTCATGCCGCCGCCCTCTGACTGGTGAAAGTGATGTGAAGTGGGGTGTCAATTTTGATAATCTCAGCTTGCTGAAATGCAAATATTTTAATTCACCATAAAACACAGACGTCTCCACTATTAAAATGGCCCTCAATCATGCACGATCAATATCGAACAAGTGTTTTATTATGAATTGCTTTTTTATATCTTGCTCTCTGGCCTTTTTATTCATCACTGAGATCTGGCTGAATCCTGGTGAACAAATGGTACCAGGCTGTGACTTTTTAAATTCCCCATGGATTTCAGGGATAGGAGGTGGCATAGAAACTGTTTTTAGAGACACTTTTAAAGGACTTCATCAAACAAATTTTTGACGTTCTCTCTGAACTGGGGTCTCGTGGTGATAGACTCCTGATTCTTGGGGATTTTAATATTCACGTATGCTGTCCATCAAAACCTCCGGTAAATTAATTTCTTTAAATTTTGTATGACACGCCGCTGGTCATACTCACAATATGGGTCATACATTAGATCTCGTGTTATCTTATGGTCTTTCTCTATCCAACTTAAAGGTCTTAAATATTGGCATTTCTGACCATTCGGTAATCTTTGAGTCTCTACTTGTCCTCTCCCAACTTTTTCTAAGCCCTTACGTCACTCCCGGTCCATTCACTCGTCTACGATCAATCTTTTTTCAGAATTTTATCTAACGCATTTCACAGATGATGTCTTAGCTGAACTCAACAGTGAATCATTGGTTGGAGCTTTTAATAAATCTTGGACTTTTAAACTTGATAATTTTGCTCTGCTTAATCCAAGAAGAGTTAAGGGTGTTTCACAGCCTTGGCTAAATGACATCACCCGCACTCTCAGACAAAAGTTCAGAAAATCTGAGCGCAATATTCTTCTCAATCGTCTTGAGTGTATGGTTGGGATCAAGGGTAAGGCCCTCCAGTGGGGTTTTCCTTCTATCTAAAAGAAAGGACATTCTCTGTAAATTTAGGTAATTTTTCTTCTACGTCAACTCAATTACAGTGTGGTGTCCCCCAAGGGTAGATTTGAGGACCCTTGTTATTTTCCCTGTATATGTGTTACGTTCCATATTGTCTTTTGTTTATGTACTTTTATTTTGAAATTATTGTTAAGTTTTTGGCCCCTGTTACACTCCATATTGTCTTTTGTTTATGCACTTTTATTTTGAAATCATTGTTAAGTTCCTGTTTACCGGTCTTTGTCTTATGTCTTGTTTTCCCTCCATGTCTATGTGTCTGATTTTCATTGGTTCATTGTTTAATTACCTTGTTATCAGTTTTAGTTTGTCATTGGTTTCAGTTTATTGTTGTGATCCTGACCTCTGCTTGATGTTACCCCGATGTTTGCCTGCCTATAGTTTAGTGTTAGTTAATTAGTATTATCTGAGCCATAGTCTGTTCCTGTTCCTGTTCCTAGTTCCAAGTTCACATCCAGTTCCTGTATACCCATCTTGTAAATAAATCTGCACTTGGGTCCTACACTTCGCCTTCATCCTTGCCTTGACTGCTACAAACGTAACAGAATACTCGACCAACAATGGACCCAGCAGCCCTGACAGCCCAGCAGGCGAACCTCCAGCTTCTTGGCCTCAGACAAGAGGACCACACGATAGAGGCCCACGTCTGTGAGTTTCTGGAGCTGGCAAATTTTTCAGACTTCTCAGAGTTTTACTTGGTGGCCTTCTTCAGGGCAAACCTTTGCAGTTCGCTAAAGGAGTGGCTACCACCAGTGACCCCGCGCTGGACGCTCCACGACTTCGTGGAGGAGACCCTGAGGATCTGCGGCTCTCCATTCACCTCGCCTCCCACAGTGGACACCCCTCAGCCTTCCATAACTCATCCCTCCACGCCCGCCACGGCCAATGAACTGCAAGTTCCGTCTGCCGCAGAGCCAGCGTCACCAGCCTCTTCTGCCCGGAGGAGGAGGAGGAGAAGAGGAAAGGCTTCTGCTCTCCAGTCTCCGCCTGCCACGGCCAACGAGCCAACGCCCATGCCTGCCACGGCCAATGAGCCAACGCCCATGCCTGCCATGGCCAACGTGTTGCCAGCCTCATCCGTCCCAGAGCCAGCGTGGTCAGCCTCTTCCACCCGGAGGAGGAGGAGGAGAAGAGGAAAGGCTTCCGCTCTCCAGTCTCCGTCTTCCACGGCTCCGTCCTCAGAGCCAGAGCCAGCGCATGTATCCTCGACCGTCCAAGAGCCAGAGCCTGTAGCCTCGACCGTCCCAGAGCCAACGCCTGTAGCCTCGACCGTCCAAGAGCCAGAGCCAGCACCTGTAGCCTCAACCGTCCAAGAGGCAGAGCCAGCGCCTGTAGCCTTGACCGTCCAAGAGCCAGAGCTAGCGCCTGTAGCCTCGACCGTTTCAGAGCCAGAGCCAACGCCTGTAGCCTCGACTGTCTCAGAGCCAGAGCCAGCGCCTGTAGCCTTGACCGTCCCAGAGCTAGAGCCAGCGCCTGTAGCCTCGGCTGTCCCAGAGCCAGAGCCAGCACCTGTAGCCTCGACCATCTCAGAGCCAGAGCCAGAGCCAGTGCCTGTAGCCTCAACCGTCCAAGAGCCAGCGCCTCCCGAGCCTCCCACGGCTCCGCCCCTCGAGCCTCCCATGGCTCCGCCTCTCGAGCCACTCAGATCTCTGCCTCTCGAGCCTCCCACGGCTCTGCCTTTCGAGTCACTCAGCTCTCTACCTCTCGAGCCTCCCACGGCTCCGCCTCTCGAGCCACTCAGATCTCCGCCTCTTGAGCCTCCCACGGCTCCGCCTCTTGAGCCTCCCAGGGCTCCACCTCTCGAGCCTCCCAGGGCTCCGCCTTCCACGGCGCCAACCCTCGGCCCTTCCACCCCTCCGGAGCCTCCCACACCTCCAGACCCTTCCACAGCTCTGCCTGCGCCTGCTCCGCCTTCCACGGCTCTGCCTGCACCTGCTCTGCCTTCCACTGCTCCGCCCACTCCGCCTCCAGACCCTTCCACAGCTCTGCCTGCGCCTGCTCCGCCTTCCACGGCTCTGCCTGCACCTGCTCTGCCTTCCACTGCTCCGCCCACTCCGCCTCCAGAGCCTTCCAAGCCTCCGCCCCCAGAGCCTACCTGGTCTCTGCCTTCCATGGTTCCGCCCCTAGAGTCCTCCTCGGCTCTGCCTTCCACGGCTCTGCCCCCTGTACCTGCCTTGGCCCCACCTACAGAGCCTTCCGCGGCTCCGCCCGCTTCCGCTGAGACTCCTCCCAGGACTTCTGGCTCTGTCCCGTGGCCTCCTCCCAGGCCTTCTGACCCTGTCCCGTGGCCTCCTCCCAGGCCTTCCGACCCTGTCCCGTGGCCTCCTCCCTGGCCTTCCGACCCTGTCCCGTGGCCTCCTCCCTGGCCTTCTGACCCTGTCCCTGCCCCGTGGCCATCTCCCTGGCCTCCTGACCCGGTCCCTGCCCTGTGGCCATCTCCCTGGCCTCCTGACCCGGTCCCTGCCCTGTGGCCTTCTCCCAGACCTCCTGACCCGGTCCCCATCCTGTGGCCTTCTCCCCAGCCTCCTGACCCGGTCCCTGCCCCGTGGCCGCCCCCCTTGCCTCCTGACCCGGGCCCTGCCTTGTGGCCGCCTCCCTGGCCTCCTGACCCGGTCCCTGCCCTACGGCCACCTCCCTGGCCTTCTGACCCAGTCCCTGCCCTACGGCCACCAACCAGGCCCCCTGACCCAATCCCGACCCTGCAGCTGACTTCCTGACCCGGTCCCTGCCCTATGGCTGCCTCCCTGGCCTCCTGACCCACTCCCTGTCCTACGGCCACCTACCAGGCCCCCTGACCCAGTCTCGACCCCGCAGCTGCCTCCCAGACATCGTCCCCTTGGTCCCCTGGGCATCTGCCTGGCCTCCTTGGTCTCTTGGCCACCCTCCTGATCTGTTATGGTCTCCCTGTCCTTGTCTTGTTTCTCTGTGCCCCTGGTGCCCCTTGAACTGCCTGTTTGCCCCTGCTCTCCGTGGGCGATTTGCCTTTCCTTAATTTTTTTTTTTTGGAGCGTCTGGAATCCGCTCCTTAAAGGGGGGGCTCCTGTTACGTTCCATATTGTCTTTTGTTTATGTACTTTTATTTTGAAATTATTGTTAAGTTTCTGGCCCCTGTTACACTCCATATTGTCTTTTGTTTATGCACTTTTATTTTGAAATCATTGTTAAGGTCTTGTATCCCGGTCTTTGTCTTATGTCTTGTTTTCCCTCCATGTCTGTGTGTCTGATTTTCATTGGTTCATTGTTTAATTACCTTGTTATCAGTTTTAGTTTGTCATTGGTTTCAGTTTATTGCCTTATCGTCTTGTTTTGAGTTTCAGTTTTCCATTGGCTTACGTTTTCCCTTGTTTTGTATTTAAGTCCTCATGTTTCCCTTGTTCCTTTGTCGAGTATTGTTGTGATCCTGACCTCTGCTTGATGTTACCCCAATGTTTGCCTGCCTATAGTTTAGTGTTAGTTAATTAGTATTATCTGAGCCATAGTCTGTTCCTGTTCCTGTTCCTGTTCCTAGTTCCAAGTTCACGTCCAGTTCCTGTATACCCGTCTTGTAAATAAATCTGCACTTGGGTCCTACACTTCGCCTTCATCCTTGCCTTGACTGCTACAAACGTAACAATATGCTTCCTCTGAGCTTTATTTTTCAGAAGTAACACATATCTTATCACTGTTATGCTGATGATTCACAATCTTCTTTCCCAGTGAGTGTAGACAAGAATTGTTAATTTGAGATATTAACTTGACTTGACTTAATCTTTGTTGATGTTGGTTAATAAATATCATTTTTTTTCTATTTTTAGTTCCTAGTGCATTAACTAATGTTAACATATACTGTACATCATTTGATGTTGAAATTAGCATTAACCAAGATTAATAAATTATGCAGAAGTAGTTTTAATTGTTAGTTGATACTAATGTTAATTAATGATGGGGTGGGTGGTTGTTCGCCATCTCCCACTTTGCTCGGTACATTTTCCGCTTTTCTGTGCTTAGCCGATCATATGCCTGTATTATTCTCACTTTATATGGATTTTGGAGCATAACATTTTTTGGCACCCATTCACTTGCATTGTGAGGACCTACAGAGCTGTGATTGTCTTCTTAAAATCTTCATTTGTGTTCTGCAAAAGAAAGAATCTGGGATGCCAGGAGGGTGAGTAAATCATGAGAGAATGTTCATTTTTAGGTGAAAAATCCCTTTAACCCTCTGGGGTCGACGGACATCCTGCTGGATTTTTTCGTCATTACAGCGGAAACAACATACAATTCTCCGTCATTTTGGGGCATACAGATAAGTGTAAGACATCATTAGTATAGTACTATAAATGGTCTACTTTTATTTGTGTACACTCACAATAACAACAAAACCTTGTGCTTTTGAAAAATAAAGAAAATAATAAGGTTGAGCTTTAAGCAGTCTCTGTGTTCACAAGCATATATCTGAAACACATCACAAAAATGAACTGAAACTCCACGAATACTTATCACACAAACATGACTAAATTAAGATTAAAATGTCTACTTTTAAATAAAACAATTCAAATTTAAAACAAATATTCTCCTGCAATGTAATCTGTATGAAACAAAGTGATGTACAGTTTCTCCTGGCTCAGCTAATTCTCATTAATATTATTATTATAGGGCAGAGGGTGCTATTCATATGGTAATGTGCTGAGACAATCAATGCAAATGTGTGAACACCCACTACTGTGCCTTAAAACAACAAGTTCATTCACTTTTCTGCGTATTTGGAAGATTGCACGATACACAGGCGAGAAAGCTCCTGGATAGTGACGAAGAGTTAACATTTTCCTCAGAAGAAGAGCGGGACTGAATGTTTGCATTTTGAAGAGAGACTTGATCCAGCCGAGGATACAATTTCAGATGAATGAATCATTTAGTTTGAAATTTGAAATATGTTCTAATAGGCAAGTTTTAGTTACATTTAAATTCTGTTTTGGCTAAAGCAGGCATTTAAATTGTATACTGTATGATATAAATATGTTATGTAATATGGTATAAAAATAATATGAATGTTTAGATTATATTTTAACTAGTGTTTATGCGGCCTCATCATCAACTAAGCTTGTGCTTGCAAATATGTGTTCAGGTTAAATGAGTAAAATGCACTTTAAATATGCCCATATTAGAAAATCTGGATATTATAATGATTTCCGAAGGATCATGTGACACTGAGGACTGCAGTAATGGTGCTGAAAATTCAGCTTTGATCACAAATTGCATTTTACAATATATTCAAATAGAAACTTTTCTTTTAAATTGTAAAAAGAGTTCACAATATCACTGTTTTTAACTGTATTTTGGATCAAATTAATGAAGTCTTGGTGAGCAGAAGAGAGTTCTTTTAAAATTAAGTCTTTATGTAAAGAAAATGTATAGTCAGATAACTGATTACTTATTTTGATCATTAAGTCTCCTCACATTTATTCTCTTTCTGTCACATTCCTCAGTGATGGGCCCAGGGAAGGGGTCTTTGTCTCCTCAGGTGTGAATTACAATCAATATTCATTATATTTCATGCCTCCTCGCACATGACCTTTCTAACACTAAAAGTGTCTTACAAAAGTTAAATTACTATATTGTTTTGTATGAATGAGTGATCCGGATGGTTTTCACATAATTTTGTAGCAAAAACTAGGCTACAAGATCCAAAAAGGCTTGTTGGCAAATGTTCAGTATGTGTTATATGGCCTTATTTCAATGACTTAACATTTTTGTTTTTTCAAAAACCATACATAAACATTATTTTCTCAAAAATACAAACATGTACACACATGTTGCTCACATATTATTGTAGCCCAGTTTGTGCTGAATACAGTGTTATCAGACATTAGCCATTAATATGTTTTTAAGCAACTGAAAAAAATACAAATGTCATGGCATGTCAAAACTTCTCTATGGCCCAAAACTCCCTCAGTCCCCAGAGGATTAACATGGTGGCCATCATGAGGGGAACCTCTTCATGTAGAATAATACAGCTTTTAGGTTACTGATCTCATCACATGTGAGTGTTCATGTTTTAAACATATGTTTAAAAATGTACAATTTATTTCTTTAGGAATAAAATTTTTTTAATGAAGAAAACATTGCAGTTCTCTAGTTCTCTAGAAAACAGAACCAGTGTCTCAGACTCTCTGAGTGTGTGTAATGTGAAGCATTGTTGGGCTGCTGGTCCGCCTGCAGGGATTTAATCTCATCTGATCACTGCATCCATCTCTCTTAATATGAATGTGATTATAAAGGGTCAGAATCATGAAGCCAAAGAGCAGTACTACATAAATCCCAACTACAAACTTGATGAATATAGTTTGTGCGTGTGTTAGTGGGTTTACTTTACCATAGTTTGGGGACAAAATTGTGAGCTAAATCTGAGAAAAGCCTCTGTTTGGAGACATCTTCAAAGGGAAAAATTATTCATATACAGTATTTCAATAATATGTATATTTTTTAAAATCTATCTAAACTTTGACAGGAGTTTCAAAGAGAGAGAGAGAGAGAGAGAGAGAGAGAGAGAGAGAGGTACAAAAGGAGACAATGATCAGGGTTCTGTGTGGAATAACTACATCCTTCGGTTTTCCTTGACAACAAAACACACAGATCAATAATGTGCAGTACTTATCATTTATATCAATGTGAGAACTTCCTATTAAGAGACTACAGGGGCCTCTATGACCACACACACATTCACATGCAGCCCACCACTGATCAAATGGAAACACTTTTACAATTCACTGCAGAGTTGTTAAAAATGATATAGAAGTTTGTAGTCCTATTTCAGTTGCAGACGCCAAGTAAAGAACATGAGTAGGGAGGTTAGGGAGTTTGGTACAAAAGCTTGGGTCAGTGAATATGTGACTGACTGCATTGCCAGAGAGAAAGACTTTCCCCAAAGACCAGTAACTATTACTTTTTTTTCAGGCAAACTAGCTGAAAACTTGCCACAAATATTCCACTAATTATTTTACACGCAAATGAGCATGTGATTCACAGGAAATGTTTGCCAGAAGTTTGCAGCTCTTCATCAGTAGTGGTAAACCTGCAGCTAACCTGTGGAAACAATAGATAATTTGTTGCAAGTTTGCTGCAAAGCTCATTTGCATGTGAAAATGATCAGTGGTTTTCGGCAAGTTTGCAGCAAATTTGCCATGAACTCTCAACTTTTGTAAGGGTTAAGGCAGTGGCAGAGCTAGGGGGTGGCCAGGTGTGGCCGTGGCCACCATGGACCGAAGCCTGGCCACTCCATTGGCCAATCCACTCGCAATTGCCATTTTGGTAATTTTTTGTCTTGGGCACAATTTAGTTTTTAGAGGTGGAACTGTCTCTGTACAACCGCAACACACAGGAAAATTAACATGTATGCACACCAAGGTCACCGCATCTCTCCATCCCGGGTGTCCAATCCTATCCGTTTTTATATCCACGAACCTCCACTTTCTACACCAACAACCGCCATATGTTTTATTTTAAACACAACCACAACACACACATACAACAACAAACACACACATCTCTCTCTCTCTCTCTCACTGCATCTGAAACCTTGAATAACAGGCATGGATAGGTTGTGGGCATTAGTGCTATGAGCTATTAGTGCTATTAATAGTAGCATTGTCTGTGCTTTAAACTAAGACTGTACTTCCATTGTCTTTCCTCCCTCTGCCTCACACAAACATACACACACGTTTGGGTGAGTTATAGTGGTCCCTGAGCTCTGTGCATTTTGAGTATCATGCAGTAGTGTGCGTCTGGTCTCTAAGGAATCTGAGGAATCGCTTGGATCGCTCCAGAACTCCCATGAATCAACGCAACGATGGGGTCGAGCTGAGGTCACGGCCCTCGAGCTTACAGGAAAGAAACATTTTATGGGTGCACTCTGCAGGGACCTGTGGAGATGTCCGTGAAGCTTGTGGGGAGATGAAGTTTATGAGTTGCAGATCTGTGGCGCTGCTGATTTAACAAGACATGCTTCTAAAACGCTAAAAACTCGCAAGCAGGTGTTCAGATATGACAATAAATTTTCGCTCCCAAGACATCAAATACTGATGTCTGTGCAAGAGCCCCATGCATCAATATGTAGATGCCAAAAGCACCTTCTAGCGTCTGTTTACCAGCGCATCCAGTAAGTGCATTGTTTTAATGAGAAAACTTTGGTGTCAATAAACTCGTGCAAATGGGCATCAGAATTTTATTATGAATTCAAATGTGTTGGGGTACAAATTATTATTATTATTATTTTCTCCCCAATTTGGAATGCCCAATTCACAATTTACTCTAAGTCCTCGTGGTGGCATATTGACTTGCCTTATTCTGGGTGGTGGAGGACAATCTCAGTTGCCTCCGAGTCTGAGACGAAGCATCTTATCACGTGGCTTGTTGAGCGTGTTACTGCAGAGACAGTATTCTCTGTGGCACATGTTGAGTCCCATACTATTCTCTGCGGCATCCACACACAACTCACCAAGCACCCCACCGAGAGTGAGAACCACACATTATAGCGACCACAAAGAGGTTACCCCATGTGACTCTACCCTCCATAGTAACTTGTCCAATTTGCATGCTTAGGAGACCAGGCTGAGTCACTCAGAATGCCCTGGATTCGAACTCTTGACTCCAGGGGTGGTAGTCAAGTGTCAATACTCGCTGAGCTACCCAGGCCCCCGTTGGGGTACAATTTAATATTTTTTACATAATATGTTTGGTGTATGATTTAAATTATGTTTAATCAGCTACAATTATTAGTTTGCAGTGGTTAGTTTAAATGTTGCTCTGCTGAATTGACCTGTAATGTTCCAGGTGTAAGATCACTTTGTGTGAAGAGCATAAAGTTTTTATTAGAGCTGTCAAAATTAAAGTATGTGATAAATTGTAAATGTTTTAAATGTAAATTTTGAATAATCGTGATTAATGCATGAGAAACCTTTGCAATGTGTCTGCCCTAAATCATTACACTGATGCACACATCACAAACACACAGAACAGTGATTCTATGTCAATAATCAAGTGATGGGGAAAGGAGCTTGTAATGCTGTTTTTGTGCCAGTGTAATGGAAGCCAGCTGGTATGTGATTGCTGTGCAGTTTGAGTAAACCTCACTTCCCTGGCCTCAAGAGGAGCAGTAGTAACTGACGCTAGATGCTGTAGCTTTTAGCCTCCTTGTAAGCGCACCCGCCTCCCATGCCGGCAAACACCGGTTCAAATCCCGCTCACCCATTCTCTTGCATTGTGAGGACAGAGCAGAGATATACTTCTAAAAATCTTTGTTTGTGTTAATCAGAAGAAAGTCATACACATCTGGAATGGCATGAGAGTGAATAAATGATGAAAGAATTGTAATTATTTGTGAACTATCCCTTTAATGCAGATGTATGTAAACACTGAGCATTTGAGAGTGGGAAAAAGACAGGGTAGAAAATGCAATACTACATTATGACTTATACTAAAAGTATAAATTAACTTCAAGGAAGAAAACAAAAATTACCCTTTTAAGATCTTCAGAGTAAAAAAAATAAAAAATCCTATCACATTTCATTTACGTACAGTAACTGGCAGAGTTGAGAACTTGCAGGAAAGCCCTATGACATTACACCACATCTATCTGCAAACGTCTAGGTTACTGATGTAACCTCTGCTACCTGATGGAGGGAATGAGACAATGTGTTGATGTAGTGACACTAGGGGTTTGCTCTTGAAAGCCCCAATCACCTTTGATTTATTCTGAAAAGGCCAATGAAAATTAGCAAGTGGAATTTGCATGTTACTCTCTGCGCCAGACATACGGGTATAAAAGGAGATGGTGTGCGCCACTCATTCAGATTTGTGCTGAAGAGCTGAGAGAGTCCCAGCCATGTCAGCGGTCGGTTCAGCACTGTGGCTGGAGGGACACAACATCTCATTCCCTCCATCAGGCAACAGAGACATTCCCTGTTTGTCACTCACTCAATGTCTTGTCAATGTAATGACACTAGGGTTTCCTATACTAAACTGAACTGTGTCACGAGGTATGGAGGAGTGGACACAGGTCTACCTAGTCCCGTTTAGGCTGGGGAGGAGGGCACTTACCCGAGGAGGCTACAGGCGGTGGCCTTTCCTGATTTATGTATTAAGCAATTTCCCACTGAGCACCTGATAAAATAGCATTGGGGATGTGAGCACATCCTACCGCAGTGAGGTTAACATGTGGAGAATACCTCACATGGACTTACCGACTGGGAAGTTCGCATATGGAACGAAACCCCTGGGGAGGACACTATCTATGGAGTGGGTACACAGCCACAGTGTAGGGAGGTGGGGAAGACACAGGGTTCACCGACAGGGAAACCGAACAGTTGAAATACACCATACAGGATTACTGATTGGGGAATCACCACATGCACTGGATAGCACTGGGGATGTGAGCACATCCTACCAGAGTGAGGTTAACATGTGGAGAATACCTCACATGGACTTACTGACTGGGAAGTTTGCATATGGAACGAAACCCCTGGGGAGGACACTATCTATGGAGTGGGTACACAGCCACAGTGGTGGGAGGTGGGGAAGACACAGGGTTCACCAACAGGGAAACCGAACAGTTGAAATGCATCATATGGGATTACTGATTGGGGAATCACCACGTATGGAGCACTAAGCACAGGTTCACCTGGAAAGGGCCATACCACGAGTACTGGGCCTGATGGTGTTACTCCTCTGCCGATTTCATCACCAGACAGTGCTTAAGGAATGAGAAGGTGTCCGGTGTTCACCAGTTGCGGGGAACTGTTATGGACTAGGCAGCAAACATTATCACCTCGAGAAGGGAAAGGCGCTAATGCAGGCAATACACCCAACCGGCTGCCCGACCTTTACCTGTTGGTAGGCAGTAACACTCAGGCCAAAACTGGTTCTATGCGGAGGTTGTAGAACCTCGCAAAGATATTGGGTGTAGCCCAACCCGCTGCTCTGCATATGTCTGTTAGAGAGGCGCCATTCACCAGTGCCCAGGACGACACAACACCTCTGGTGGAATGTGCCTGAACACCCAAGGGGCACGGCATGTCTTGCAATTGGTAAGCCAAAGATATGGCATCCACAATCCAATGGGCCAGCCTCTCATCAAGGCCTGCTTCACCGGCAAGAAATAATGGGCGAAGTCCTCGACAGTGTCACCAAAAATCCCCCCTGGAAAATGGGTGCACCGAGAAAGCGAACCTTCTCTGCATCACGCATCTCTGCAATGTTGAGCCACATGTGTTGCTCTGGGACCACTAAAATTGACATGACACTCAGTGCAGGGCGGAGGGTTCCATTCAAGCCTGATGTTCGCAGCTGCCTGGGCAAGCACGGCTGTCAACACAGTGTCCACTTCATCCTAGGCTCTACCGCCCGAGATGATTAGCTCAGTAGATTCGTTAGCTTCCAAAAGCAGGATCCCACCCTCCGATGCTGCGACCGACATCTCATCCTCATCACAAGCCCTGAAAGAGACATTAAATTCACCCTGAGGCGGACCACCTGCCTCGCTCGTGAACTCTACCGGGCAGAACGAGTGTGCTGGGGGATGGGAGGTCCGCGTGGACTGAGCCGGCGGATAGACTCCCATATCCACATCCGAACAGCCCACCTTGCTTGGCACCCAGCCGCCTGTGTAACAACACAAGATGGACCCGGTTGGAAAGTGGCTGAGATGGCTATCTGCTTCATGAAGAAGGAAGAGAGCCGCGAACACAAAGTTCTCATAGGCATATTCTCACAGTGAGTACATGCCCATAGACTTTGTGAGTAAAGGCCGCCTCAGCTTGCTCACTCTTTTAGAAAAAAAAACACTTTAAAAAAGTTATTCTTTACACCTGCTTACTCAGAAAGCAGAAGTGTCCAGTGCCACACTCGACCATGCGAGAGTGACCACTGATATGCGCCTTTAGTCCGACAGCAAAGGTTTGGTGATGGGACGAACACATATTTGCACTTGGCTCTGAAGAACAAGTCTGAATGAGTGGTGCATGCCATCTCCTTTTATACCCGTATGTCCGGGGCGGAGAGCTGCATGTAAATTCCACTCACTGATTTTCATTTGCCTTTTCTAAATAAATCAAAGGTGATTGGGACTCTCAAGAGTGAACCCCTAGTGTTACTACATCGACACAATATCGAGTGAGTGATGGACAAGGAACTTTTTATTATTTTGATGTACTGTTTTTCAGCACAACCCTTTTCTCATACTTTAATCCAATGTCTTAAAGTGATGAAAAAGTTGGATAAGTGAAACATTCAGGAACGAAGCAGAATGCTTTACACTTTAAATTTACATTTCCCCTTCTGTCGCTCACTTGACATTGTGTTGAATGTGTCTGGTATAAAAGGAGAGAATCATATGTCTGTCCATTCAGATTTTTTTGTGTGATCAGCGAGCTGAGATGCAGAACGTTTGATGTTGTATCTATGGCGCGTATCATATGCTTTCTCCTTCTCTGCACACCAGTGCAGCCTTTACCCCTGGGCACTTTGACAGCGCTTCTGAAAGAGTATATTTTCTCTCAAAAGAGTATAATTTCTATAAAAGATCACACACAGCAGGCGTTGAAAGTCCATTACAAGACGCGTCTTTTTAAAGATTCCCTTCCGCCTCCTGGATGCGGTCGACATCTCTCCATTCCTGACGGTCATAGACACTGCCTCGTGGGCCGCGATCACACTGAGATGCATTTGTGGATGGTTCTTGTTCTCACTGGGAGAGCTTAAACATGGCAATGTTGCAGTCGTGGCTTTCTTTCCAGAAAAGGAACACCACTCCAGCAGCCCACCGCCTTCGGCCTGCCCAGTCTGAGGCTGCCGCCCTGATGGCTGACATGCTTCCCCGGGCTGCCGTGAGTGATGGGTTGGACTGGAACTCTCCGTGCTCCCTGCAGCCCTCACGGTTATACGATTGGTACCTCGGGTCCGGGTGCCACTTACAGCCATGCCCCCATCTGCCCCGGTTCCTTTCTTCCTGGAGGTGCATGATGAGCTGACGAGGTCGTGGAGGGCACATTTCACTGCCCATAACCTTGGCCCATGGGTACTCAGAGGTCCCCCAGGTGGATAGAGCGGTTGCAATCCGAAGGGGAACACATGTCGCAGGCCTGAAGGATGATGTCGTCACTGACCACCAAAGCCTACAGTACCACCGGACAGGCGGCCTCTGCCCTGCATGCCATGGCCCTTCTGCAAGTACATCAGGCCAAGGCATTGAAAGATTTGCACTAGGGTAGTCCTAACCCTGACGTGTTGCAGGAATTGCTCTCTGTGACCGACCTCGCCCTCCGGGCCACAAAGGTCACAGCGCAGGCACTCGGGCAGGCAATAGCCACCTTCGTGGTCCAGGAACATCACCTGTGGCTGAACCTGGTCGAGATGTGGGAGGTCGACAAAGCCTGCTTTCTCAACGCCCCCATCTCACAGCTCGACATTTTCACACAGGTTTCTCCCACATCATGCCTCGCCGCCATTCCAGCGTGAGCCATGCTCTGGCTGCTCACCGAGGGCATCCCCCTGCGGCCTCTAAACGTCAGGTCCACCTCAACCTGGGCCAAGCTCTCAGCCCCAGCATCAAGCATCCCACAAGAAGAGCTATTTCATTCTCTGGGTCATCTGGCCCACTCTCAGATGACTCACTCTCTCTCACTCTCCTCCAGCAGTCTGGCCTGCCCTTTTAAATCCCTCAAGCTCTCACTGCAACACAAAACAGCTGTTAGAGGTGATATTCCCACAGGTGTCAATCCTTACCACTCTTCCTCTCCTGCCCTCGCTCTCCAGAGACATCACTCTGCCATACCCACATCACCACAGGAAGCTACTTTGAAACTGGCTGCCTGTGCATGTATATGCAGTGTACACATTCTCTGTGGATGCGTCAAACACTTGGATGCGTAATCGAGCTTCAAATCATGATCACCAAGGACCCTGCAGATGGCAAGGTGTATAGTGAAAAAGGAGTTACATTTTGGTTTGTTCTCATCTAAAACCAGTTGGATCGCTTCAAAAGAAATGGATTAAACCACTAGAGTCTTATGAATTACCTTTATGCTGCCTTGATGTCCTTTTAAGAGCTTGAAAGTTTTGGACGCCATTGACTTGCATTGTATGGATATAAACACACATGTCGTCGTTTGTGTTCTTCAGAAGAAAGAAAGTCATACAAGACTCAGACGGCATAAGGGTGAGAAAATTATGAGCGAATCCTCATTTTTAGGTGAACTATTCCTTTAAAATACAAGCTATTCCGCTGAAAAAGTAGTTAGCTTCACTACAAGCTACAAAAAACAAAAAAAAAAACTCAAATGGTTGTCATGTTTTCAGTTGATTTATTTCAGTGAAATATCAAGAAATAAGGCTCTTGGTATGCCAAGGGAAAACGGTGTGCAAAAGTACGTACCATTAACAACCATTGTAATCATTCCTTTTTTACCTTTTTTAGCCATGTGTCATGTTTTATTAACCTAACTGAACAAAGTAATGGCACCTTTATTAATGGAGTAGGCAGACCCGTTAATGTACATATGCTTAATATTTACTTGTGAAATCTGAAGTTCTGTCTCTATTCTTTTATTTTGGAACTATTGACAGTTATTTTCCAAATAACGCTGAAGACATAAATGTAAATGTAGGGACAGTGTGAACTATTTGGAAATATTTACAAAAATATAGCAGGTTTTACAGCTCAAAGTCTAAATTTTGGACAAGAAATAAATACTATAATAGGTTATGGACAAATAATCATCACGATCTAAAGTGCAATACTGTACCTTTCCAAGCACATTCTCCAAATATTCCATAACATGTATAATATATAATAACTTATATATTATGCATGATAAAGAACAACCATAACCTTTTTTTCCTCACAAAGAATGCATGCAATTATTAATATTGACACATAAAGCCGAACTCTGAAATTCTGGTTTTGGCTTTGACTTGTTGGAAAAGTCACTGGAGTTTTTGGTTACTGTTTTAAAATATTGTCTTCTGTCATCAACTACTGTTTTTGGAAAGTAACAACTTTTTGTTTGTTACTTCCCAATACTGGTACAATTTTTATTTTGTTATTATCTTAAAATGTATATATGTGTGTGTGTGTGTATATATATATATATATATATATTTAAGCACAAGCCTTTAGATGAAAAGACTGTGAGAATCATAAATTCACTCAAGTGTGTCCAAACTTTTGACTGTGAGTGCATTTATGTCTAGTTAAGGCTATGTCCCAAGCTCATGGTTCTCTACATGAAGCGCTCTTAATACCTTCCTCCCATGAAGAAATGACCTTACATTGGGGCTTAATGCTTAACCCATCCCTTATTCTTTCCCTCTGTATTTTCAAATCATCTGCTTCTATTGTGTTTAAGTCTTACTTGACATGATACCCTGTGGCTTCCTGTATTCAGATCATTCCTGCTTTTTTCTGTCTTAAGTTGCAGTCAGGCTTGAAAGGGTCACATCTAAACATCTAAAATAACAGTCCTTCCCCCCATACCTTCTGCAGTTTATAAATCCATCATGGAAGTATTTGGAAACCCAGTGAGGGTTTTATGAAGGCTACATTTTCTGGCGAACTCCCCATTTTTAACCTCAGTCCCCCTTCCTGTTTCAGACTCCAGGAAAATAGAGGCACATCTACACACTCACATGGATACATGCACATATTTTGTGGTATGAGCTAATCTAATGCAAAGGTTCATTGTGTTGCCAATAGTATCCTATGACAGTGTGTCACAACCTGAGTGTATGCCACATTTTGTTTCCCTATAATATAATGTATTTCTTTATACATTGGATAAAATGTTAAAATCACAAGTTTTAAAGTTGGAAATATATTAGTTTATTTTCCTTGATCGCAATACACATTTAACCAACAGACATTTTCTTCCTTGAAACTTTAGAAAGCCATAGATTTTCAAGCATGTTTTGGGGTGAATTTTGTGTGAATTTAATTATGACATTTAATATGCCATTTTTTACCCTCAAAAAACTGTTGTTATTATAAAGTTCAAATTAATAGATTATATTTTTGTATTTACTATTAAAAAAAGAGGTAATTAATTGCATAAAACAAATGTTGCAAATCTGCTACATTAGGTCTCTAAAGGTGAAGTAATAAATAATAGAAAATAATAATAAAATAAATAAATAATCTAAAATAATTTCATACCTTTAGCTGAATTACTTTACTGTTTCAGCAGATTGGACCAAGTCACTGGATGATGTCCAATGGCTTAAATGAAAAACTGGCTCCATAAAGTGCACCTATTATGTTTCTTCAAATATTACCTTTCATGTAGTGAGTTATATATTTGTTTGTGAATGTAAATAAGTCTGCAAAGTTTCAAAAATCAAAGTGCACGACAAATAGATTTATTGACTCCCAAAAGAAAGAACAGATTCTGAGATTCTGAGAACACTACACTAAGCGTTAGACCAATGGTAAACAACAGACTGGGACATATGACCAATCAGAGCAGAGTACGATCTCTGAAAGGTGTTTAGAATGAATCCTTTAGAACGGATCATTGAACGAGTCGTTTTTGACACTGTGAAAGAAAAGGTAATGCTGCAATTTAAATAATTAGCAAATCTATAAATCTATTTGTGTTTAATTTAACAAAAGCCATTTGTTGTCTTTTGTGTATAATAAGTTTTTGTTGTCTATTGCGTATAACTAACAAAACTAATAACACCATTCTCCAGGAAGTGGCATCATTTTGGTGGGAAAACTACAACAAAAGCCTCAGTTAGTATTAGTGATACTTACCGATTTTATGAATTTTGTGGTATTAGTTTGTCTCACTCAAAAACATTACAGCATATGCTAACAAAAATGGTTGCAGTTTCATAACCCTTTTGGCTAAAGAGATAATAGTTTGGTATCTTCTGAAAGGGACACTTGGGGCTTTATACGTTATCACACAAAGGTATTGGGTGTAGCCCAGCCTGCTGCACTGTAGATGCCTGCTAGAGTGGTGCCATGGCCAGTGCTCACGAGGATGCCACACTCGAGTGTGCTTGTATTCCCAAAGGGGCGGGCATTGCCTGGCCCTGGTATGCCAGAGCGATGGCATCCATGATGCAGTGGGCAAGCCTCTGTTTGGAGACAACGTTCCCTTTCTGCTGTCCACCGAAGCAGACAAAGAGCTGCTCAGAGTGTCAAAAGCTCTGCGTGCAATCCAAGTAGGTGTGCAAAGCACACACCAGACACAGCAATGACAGGGTTGGGTCTGCCTCCTCCTGGGCAGCGCTTGCTGCTCGCAGGTGCCAGATGGTGCCCCATCCCTGAGAAAGAAGGTCCTTCCTCAGGAGAATCTGCCAGGGAGGTACTGTTGTGAGGAGTTTGAGGTCTGAGAACCAAGTTTGGGTGGGCCAATATGGGGCCACTAGGCTGACTCAGTCCTCGTCCTCCCTGACCTTGCACAGGGTGGAACTCATATTTGCACAGCCACGGGGCCAGCTGTGTGCCAGCGCGTCTGTCCTGAGGGGCGCTCCCATCAGGGAATACCAGAGCGGGCAGTGGGAGGATTCTCAGGAAGCGAACAGGTCTACCCATGCTTTGCCGAAATCAGCTGGACCACCTGGGGGTGGAATCTTCACTCTCCGCCGAGCATCACCTGCAGCAACAGCGCATCCGTTGCAGCATCCGTTCGAGGAGTTGCGACATTCGCCTCCTTGGCGATATATGCTCGCTACTGTTTCTGTGTTGACCGACCAGACCAAAACATGCTTGCCCCGGATCAAGGCAAGCAGTATTCCCAGAAACTCTAGGCAGTTGATGTGCCAACCCAGTCGCGGTCCTGTCCAGGAACAAGGAACCAAAAAACATGAGCTCTGTCCAAGGGCTGAATAAGTGGTGGAGAGGCGTGATGGCTACGCGATGTGTGCCGTGACACCATGCCCATCTCGCCACTCGAGTCTGAAGCCAGTGCTGAAGTGGTCTCATATGCATCAACTCGGCATGACCGCCGCCAAGGAAGCCATATGCCCCAGGAGCCTCTGAAAGTGTTTCAGTGGATCCGCTGTCCTCCGCCTGAATGGCTTCAAGCAGTTCTGCACCGACTGCGTGCGGTCACTTGTGAGGCGGGAGAGTTTGCTCTAGATGGCTGAGGTGCCTGAGCACCAGGTCCCTGTGTGTGCACAGCACAGCCTTGTAATTATATGCCCGGCCATCGACGTCGACAAACCGTAGGAAGGGTCTGTGTTGAGATAAAACCAAGACATGAAAGTATGCATCCTTTAGGTCTACCGCTACGAACCAATCTTGATGCCTGATGCATGTCAAAATGTGTTTTTGCATTAGCATCATGAACAGGAGACTGTGTAAAGCCCGGTTCAGAACTCGCAGGTCCAAGATTGGCCGCAACCCACCGCCTTTCTTTGGTACAATGAAGTAAAGGCTGTAGAACCCTTCCCCCATCTCGGCTAGAGGCACATGTTATATCGCGCCCTTGCAATGATGGGTCGCAATCTCCGCATGGAGGTGATGGGATTCTTGCCCTGCACTGAAGTGAAGCAGACGCCTGGTGAACAGAATCACGTAAACGAGTAGGATGGTCCTGGCCAGCCACCGTGATGGTTGGAAAGCGCTAGCCAAAGATTCAAGCTCCGGGCAAGGGGCACTAAAGGGACGATCGTGTCTGACGTAGCAGGAGGTGGGGCCTCTCGGCGGAGAGTAGCAGGTGACGCCACATTGAGGAGTGTTGCTTCGTCCCGAGGTGGCTGTGCTGAGGGGAACCTCTAATTTGGCACAGTGTTAAGTGTTATGATGGGGGTGGAAGAGCAACTAGTAGGGGAGGACGAGAGACAGAGGGTTAGATGGATAAACGTAAAGCGAGCATTAATCCTATAGGTGCATCAGGGAAGAAGACAAGGTCAGATTAATGCAGAGCAGCACAGGCCAGCTCACACAGGAAGCAAGTTTCATGCCAAGGTCCTTCTTGCTACTTCAGTGCAGCCCATCACTGCTTTCAACCAACCGTCCATCAGACACAGCACTCTATCCATCTCTGGCCAGCAATCACACAGTGGATGCCTCATCTGTGGATTCAGCCCATGCTATTCAATGAGCAAGTCATGAGTGGCTTTGTTTTGTCCCTTCTGTTTTGAATTGGTGGCTGAGTTTAGAATGGCGTACTACCACACTACTCTTACTACTTCTGCCATAGACAGATATGGTACAAGTAGTCAGATGAGTATGGGTAGTATGCTATTCCGAATTCTCAGAATCCATATTCTCAGTAGTCAGTCTTTGTGAATGTCAGAAGTCCTGTAAGTCTGATATGTGAAGGACTGAAGCACACTGGGATATAATAGATGGCCTCACAGCTAACATAGCTAACACAGCTAACAGAGATTTAACACTAGTAATAAATTGGACGTGGCCCCTTTAAGAACCTGCGTTTTGCAACTCCTGCTATCTGGCACTCTCTTGTGGTAGAGACATGAAGACATGTTGGGAGAGAGAGTTCCCGTTTTGTTCATCGGTTGATCATTATTTTGGTAACTATCAAATTTGACACAAAATATGTGTTCACAATAGTCATAAGTTAAAACTGAGAGTTTGTTATGGATAATTTTTTAAGGATGAATATGGTTTGCATAGGTGGAGTTTGACCACATTTTGAGCACATGTGAGGACTTGAAAATTAATTAATCATTTATCTCATTTAAAGATTTATAGTCCAGAGTGTTCAGTTTAGTGATTAAGTGCTATATGTGTTATATTTGAAAACATATGCAATGAGATTTCCATTGTTTTAAACTGTTATGCATGTTCTTAAAGCCTGGTTAAAAATGCATAAAATGCTTTGAGTGATGTAAGCATGTGTTATATGCATCAGATACTTTGAGTGATTTGAGCAAGTACTTAAGTTTATAGGGCACTGTGAATGATATAAGCATGCATTAAGTATTTGTTGAGGCATGTGGGCAGGCTTAATGCCCTGTTTGTGTTTTTATTTAACATTATCACTACCATATTTCGTACAACCATATTTTTCTTTTGGTATTTCATTTCCATTTTCCATTGTATTTCATTAACGTATTTCAGTGTATGTATTTTCTTTCTTTTTTTTTTTTATAATACAATATGGCCCCATCAATGTGCCTGTTTTTTTTATTATTTATTTTTAACAGTCGTCAGATAAAAAAAAAAAAAAAAAAAAACTGTTTTGTGTCCTGTGTGGTTATTTACTACCCACCAGCTACATAAGTCAAAACTATTTTGATGTCATGGAGTTTTTAAGGATAAAGCGCGGAGTTTCTGCACCACTAGCATCACAAAACAGAATTGCAAAACAGATTCCATTAAACTTCCCCAGTCTCCATTGGTTAAACAACCAGATAGCCCCGCCCTTAACTTGCACAACTGGTCCAGTCAATGCTGCTGTGTTGGGCTTTACAGGGTGCTTAAGGAATGTTTTTATAATGCCACACTTTTAGGTGAAATCAACCTACAAATGGCTCACTTATAAATGACTCTGCACATTAAGCTGAGATATTAGAAATAATTTTAACAATAAATTATACAAATCTGTTGAAAGAATTTTATCTTCTAGGTTATGAAATCATTGTGTGTCTATTCACTCACTAGACTGAATGTTTTAAAGGGCCGTCGTGCTAATGAGCTCTGAGCTGAATGACAAAGAACAGGGCCAGAAACCTTAAACATGAGGTCAATTCACTTTTAATACCCTTCAGCCCATCAGACAGGGAGATGATGAAGTTTTTAGGATTGCTACAAACTGAGACAGCGATGGAGAGAGAGAGAGAGAGAAAAAGAGAAAGAAAGAGGGATTATGAGATCAAGCTGCAGAAGAGTTAATCCTCTCTGTTATTAGCCATGATATGGCTGAAAGTGACAACACATGCAAAGTTCTGCTACTCCTCAAACTGCAGAGCAACTACAGCAGGACTTAAACATCCGGAGAGACTGTGGGACATCCAATCACAGTTCTGCTTGCTCGAGATGAGGATTAAACCTACAGAGATGGAGCTCTGATCCTACTATCTCTTTTTTCCTCTCTTCAGAAGTGATAACATTAGCCGACTGCTAATCAGTGATGTGTGCAAGAACATGGTGTCGCAGCGATGGACTGCTTATCCCGAGAAATTCTCTCTTGGACTGGTTTAGTGGGGCTCCTGTTGCAGTGTCATGATCAGCATGATTATCATCAGGAACTCTGGAAGCTAATTTCAAGTGAAGTGGTATGAATTCCTGCCTGAGGGGACAGGGCTAATTTTCCACTTCCAAGTGACCCACAAAAACATGGACAAGCCGAGGGAAGTGGTATAGAAGCCGAGGGGATAGAGGGAGAGATTTAGTGCTACTGAAGTCATCAGTATCAGTATATTAAAGCTTGCGTCACACTAGCCGGTTTAAAACTATTTTATTTTGGCTGAGGGGGTCACACAGCTACTGAATGTTGTGCTTGAGATCTCGCTGTCTTCAGCCGGAGCTGTCTCACACACACACACACACACACACACACACACACACACACACACACACACACACACACATACACAGACACACACACACATATTGGTTTAGAATGGCAGAGGGGTGACATACTGGCTCATTTTTAATTTCTCTCCACTTCCCTGTCATATGGAGATCTCTAAAATAACAACAGGAGTACCGTGTGAACATAAACAATAGTAACAAACTGAATTTGAATGCGATTCATGAAGTACCTTTGCCCTGTGTATGTGTGTGATTGTGTTTTTATCTGTAAATGCTTGCTGTAACTGTGTATCCATACGCAGCTTCAGTGAGATAATGATTTTCATTAAATAAACACACTGTTCCTTCTGACTGTTCTGACTTCAATGTCATTTATCATAATTTTAGTGCATGAATATTGTGATGTCGTGTCATGCCTGGTGTGAACAGACACTGCTTGTTGCTAGAATCTTATCGTGTCGTATCTGGTTAGGATGATTTTTTAAACTAAAATAATCCTTAGTGACAATAGCCTTACAATGATAACTAAGGTTTTTCTTATCTTAAGGGTTTTAATGTATCCAGCAGCTGATTCTTAGATATGGCTTGGGTCCCTCCTGACATTTTTTTTTTCCTGTTTGATTGTCCGCCAAGCAAAAACTAAAAGTCTAAATGGAAAGATCATTGTCCATTTGAAATCAATTGGGAATACAGTGAATTTACTTTCCTAAAGCACAACTGGACCCGCCTCTCAGAGATTCTGTTTGATCAACGAATGCCTACATCAGAGTACATTAAAATCCCTAACCTTAAGCATGAGCACTAGTAATATTGGTGCTTGCTATAAGAGAGACACAATGCTGACTGGTAATTATCAGATTGATGTTCATGCTCTCTTCTCTTCCCTTCTCGAGTCGTCGTTTGTTCTTTGGATGTCTTAGTTTTTCACCACTTTCCACAAATGTATTCTTAGGAAGGGTGCCCACAGTTTTCCCCAACCAGGGCTGGCCTCACATAACTCCAGCTCAAGGAACAAGTTGAATTCCTCTGGAGCTATGAAGTGTGTGAAACAAGAAGAGAATCCCTGTGAAGATGACAAGGATAAGCCTAGTTCCTAAACACCTTTCATCCCCCAACTCACCTTGTGTCATCGCCCCTTCACAGCATCCCTTCTGATGAAAGTCCTCCTTACCAACTGATCTAAGATCAGTTTATTTTATCATACCCTGTTTAAAAGACCAACTTTGCACGACATGAATTTCCATGCTGGGTCAGGGTGGTTAGAGCTGGTCTAAATCAGTATTTCTCAACTGGTAAGTATTGACCCACAAACAGTTTGTAAGCCTGTTCTGAACAGGTGAAAACTGTCAAATGCAAATAATGAAATGCAACTTTTAAAAAGATGTTGACACAAAAACCTGTCTAATTCTGTTAGTAGTTGAATGGTAAGTTCTGAGTCCTAACACAAAACCAGCAGAGAACCACTGGTCTAGATGGTGGACTTGCTGTGCTGTTCACCTGTAAAACTTAGCTGGTGAAGATGGTCGACCAGAATGGTCTTTCTGCTAAAGCTTTTTGACCAAGTAAATTTTGCTGGTTAAGTTAGTTAAAAAGCCTGTTTGGGCGACAAGCTCAAACAGGAGTTCGGCATGTTATTTACAAAAGTTCCAGTACCCTAGAATCAGCTACATTATGTAGACTACTGACAAGCACCATCTTCAATCAGACATTTTTGCATGTGTTTATATTTCTTTTGTGGTGCAACCAGAAGCATGTTTTATCAACAGCATGGGAGACCCAGGTTCAAATCCTGCTTTAAAACCAGGAAGCAATCGCATTTGCATAATCAGTGATGAACGAGATTCAGAATTTTGCATTTTTCCCTCTAACATTACATTTTCACTCCACTGATGGGGTTTGTTTTGGGGGGTTCATTTGATAAAATATGCATTTCTCCTCACTGTATTATATCCTGCACAGTTGAAAACAACTCACATTTAGCACCCCACTGTGGGCATTTTACCTAGAAAATTAAGCTTACATGTGCCCATATGCCCAACAACACTTACCACTTTGGCCATTGGTGGCAGTGTTTAAAATTTTTGTAAGCACAGACCAATTTTAGCTTAAGAAAAGTTAACCTAATTTAATCTAAACACAGTCGTTTATGTCTAAATTGCACTTTAAACAGTTGGACAAAAAGCATATTTGTATCAAAATGTTGGACTTGAAGTGTACATGTATGTGAATTGAGCACTGTCTTGTAGGCTATGTCATTAAAGGGTATTAATCAAACAACAATAACAAGGAAACGAGAAAACCACTCACTACTTTTGGCTGAATAACTTAAGTAGCTTTAAAAGTATTCATGTAATAGAATACATTTTTTTATAATATTGACCCCAGATGTAGAGAGTGTATTAATTGGTATAATAAATTACCAGGAAAGTAGAGATGATATAATGATTTATTATTATGCTTAGCCTTTATACAAATCAACATTTGTACAGCAATACTTCAGGCAGAACTTTCTCTCATCATTTACTCACTATCATGCCGTCCCTGATTTGTATGACTTTCTTTCTTCAGAACACAAATTAAGATTTTTATAAGAATATTTCAGCTCTGTAGTTCCATACAATGAAAGTAAATGGTGACCAGAAGCACATAAAGCACATAAAAGCAGCATAAAAGTAATATATACAACTCCAGTGCTTTAACCAATGGCTGCATGATTGATATAAGTGTGGTTGAGAAACAGATCAATATTTAAGTAATTTTTTGCTATAAATTCTTCTCTCTTCCAGTAGGTGGTGATATGCATGAAGAAAGTGAATCACCAAAAACACAAGAAGAACAATGTGAAATTTAAAGTGGAGATTCACTGAGCAGTGAGGATAATTAATAGTAAAAAAGGAAATAAATATTGATCTATTTCTCACCAAATCTATCATTTTGCTTCTGAAGACATGGATTACTTTTATGCTGATTTATGCGATTTTATGAGCTTCAATATTTTAGCACTGATTCACTTTCATTGTATGGACACAAAGAGCTGAGATTATTCTAAAAATTTTAATTTGTGTTCTGCAGAAGAAAGATAGTCACATCTGGGATGGCATGAAGATGAGTAAATGATGAGAGAATATACATTTTTGGATGAATTAATTAAGCGTGATGTAGCCCCTGTACCAAACCACTTTTCCCATGTCTGCTCTACCTTCTCTATTCTGCAGGACATGATGTGCCAAATGATCCTGATTATTTAGCATTTCTTTGAATTCCTTGCATTGTCTTGAACATGTTTTACGCACAACAATAACGTTCTGTCGGCATTAAGGAAAATTTAGACCCTACACATAAACAGATTTTAAAGTAATTGTTTCATACATTACGATTTAAAATGGTGATCAATGTTTTGAAAATAACTTTTTAAGCTTCATTTCTGTCATCATGTCTCCCTATTATTTTTTTGGAATCAGATTCTTGTAGTGTTGTAGGGATGGGCATTCATTAATAATTTGGTATTCGAATAATTTAGCTCATAAAAAATGAATATTCTATTATTTAAATGAAGGTAATTAATGAGAAAGTGATGTAAAAAAAAATTTTAGTCATAAAGGCTGCATCACCATTAAAAAAAAATTCAAAACAAGCTTATATCATGTCCTGAGTTTTTAAAAAATATTTAAACAACAAATGCAAAACGAAAGCATTTAAGCTCAAGCAAAGCGAAGAAAAAGAAACCGCTAATGAAGTAGACTGATGCAGTTAACATACAGGATGAGTATAAACACGCATATAATAGTTATCGTGTTAATATTGTATCTCATGTCATGTTTTTATTGAGAAAAACAAGTTCAGTAAACTATACTCGTTTATACACACCAGTTTAAATGATGGAATGTCTTTCTCAGATGCCATGTTTGTTGTTTACAGAAATGTCACAGAGATTACATTGCTACGTGGATGCTGCTTTCTGATGAGCTGCACATATACGAGAGTAAAGTGTACACAGCTTATCCAGTACATTTAAACTGGAACCCAGCTTTCTCAAAGTAAGCCACATTCTGACAATAACCGCTTTTTTGGTGTCCATCTGAATGTACTGACAGAACCGTTTGCTCAACTTATGTTATCAACTTGTGTCCACACTCAACAGTGCCACCCAGTGCATTCTGTTATAACTGCCAGTTTTAGTTTGTGTGTTCAGGATTTAACATGCATCTCACTGTATATATGGCCAGCAAAGCACAACTTTGCGAAATTCAAATAGTATTTTTACTATTTGAATAATTATTGCATAACTATTATTAAAATATCCGACTACTTGTGCACATCCCTAGTGTTTATCATAGATAAGTGAAGTATTTTAAATGCTGGCATACAGCGTTCATTATAATGGGGCATAGGTTTTGCAACTCCGTACTCAGTTACTTTGTGACAGTGATGGTAGTGTAGTGGTCTAAAGCACATTACTGGTAATCTGGTAATCAGAAGGTCGCTGATTCGAACCCCACAACCATTGTCCTTGAGCAAGGCACTTAACTCCAGGTTGCTCCGGGGGGATTGTCCCTGTAATAAGGGCTCTGTAAGTCGCTTTGGATAAAAGCGTCTGCCAAATGCATAAATGTAAATGTACTCATACTACATTTTTTGGGAAGTAAAAGCACTGCTACTTGAATGTTATTTTTCAGTTCTCTTTACACCCCTGAGTACCACAATAAAAAGTTTACAGCTCTTATTTGCACAGTCAATACATCAAATGCAATCTTCCTCGGATGCGTGCTGCCATTTGTTTTCATTAGTAGCATAGTAATATTTTAATTTGTCAAACAAACAGCTACTCAAAGAGTCTTTTTAAGCACATAATATGTTCATTCTATGTAATAAACAGAAAAATTTTCACCAAAGTTCCACAGAAACAGTTCACAGCTTGGATATGCACAGCCATCATATCTATATGTGATCTTCCCATGCACACAGCCACGTCGGCTGATTAGGTGCAGATGCGGTTTTCATTCACACAAACAGCAACTCAAACAGTCTTTTCAGGCATATAATACATTTGTTTTCTGAAACAGACAGCTAAACTATCACAAAAGCACCATAATAACAATATAAAACTTGTATACTCACAGTGAAAACATGCTGATTATCTGATGCATGCTGCCAAGTCTGTTGACATTAGCGCTTGTCACACACATACAATGTCTGAGATGTGAAACAGTGCATAAGCAAACTGGACTGTTGATATTATTTGTTAATTAGTTTTTTACAGCTATAAAAACAAAATAAATAAAACACAATAGTACAGCAGACATAACCCATTTGTTCACATTTATACTATATTATATACAGTTAAAAAAAATTTATGACAAGAAATAAAACATTTCAATAAAATGAAAAAATGCTCATCTACACTCTGTTCCCCTCTACCGGCTGTGCAGTGTCACATGCAAAAATAACTCACTCAAGGGAGAACTGCAGAGGAATTTATACCCTAATCATGAAAAGGTTAAATAAGTGTGTCTTTCATAATATTCTGCTGCCAAAGTTTTATAAAAGCAGAGATTTTACTACAGAAAATGGGGTTCCCCATCTGTCGCTCACTTCGACGTCCAGTCGAAGAAGCGACACTAGGGGCCTCTCTTGAGTGCCGAAAGATGCCTCTGATCTATGAAAAAAGGCCAATGAGAGTTTGCAAAAAGTATTTGCATACCCCGCCCCCGGACATACGGGTATAAAGGCGAGGGAAATACGCTCGTTCATTCAGTAATTTTCTTCGAAGCCAATGGTCGTGTGTATGCAGCCAGCTGCGAATGACACAACTGATCCTGCTTCTATCCTCTGACGCTCTGCTTTCCTGTGTGATCTACGGCGCACTCCAGCGGCTTTTCTCTTCTCTGCCTGCCTCGCCGCTAACCTGCCGCCAAGGCCACTGCCCCGTCTGCTCGCCGAGGGCGTCCCCCTGCGGCCAAGAAATCTGCTCCACCTCAACCCGGGCCCAGCTCTCAGCCCCAGAGTCGAGCTCACTGCAGGAAGCAGACGTCCCCCGTCTCTCGGACCCCCTCTCGGACCCGTAAGGCTCTCAGGCACTCCTGAGACGGACGACCCAGCGACACAGACGTTAGCTCCGGAGGTGGTAAGACCGCTCCGTCCCCCGGTGGAGGGCCGGGAGGAGAATCTTTTGTTCTTAAACAAATTTAATTTGCCGCCCCCCTTAGATGGGGTTGCGGTATCCACATTCTCAATAAAAGAGCTATTTCCTATGTCTCTGGGTCACCTGGCCCGCAAATGCCGTTCTCACTGCACTTTGCCTCCATATCTCAATAGTCCCGGCTTCCTGACATGGACCACCCGTCTCCAGCCCACGACTGTTCCCCAGCCGGCAAGTTCCGACGAGTCTAGAGGATGCCTACCCTGGACCTCCTCCTCAGTCGCTAACCCACCCCCTGCCGGGTGTGCAGAGCAAGGTAAGTGCTTTGAGTCCTTTCTCAGCACCCCAGCTGCGGGTCGCCCTGTCGCCGCCCAACGCTGCCCTACCTGCTCCGCCCCGCTGCGAAGCTCCGCCGGGTACATCAAAATTAACTGTCCCTTTGATGCCCCTAGCGCAGAGGATGGACACGTGGCTTTCACTTCCCAACCCGTCTCGCTGGCTGGCCCGGACCATCCGACTCGGTTATGCAATTTAGTTTGCCAGGCCTCTGCCCCCCTTCATGGGCGTCTGCTCTTCCGCAGTACACGCTGAATATGCCCAGTCTCTGCGCACGGAAATCACTACTCTTCTGGCCAAAGACGCGATAGAGATGAAGAAGGGTTTCAACAGCCCTTACTTCATCGTACCCAAGAAAGGCGGCGGCTTACAGCCAATCTTGGACCTGCGAGTTCTCAACCGAGCATTGTACAAACTCCCATTCAAAATGCTCACGCAGAAGCACATCTTAACCTGCGTCCATCATCTAGATTGGTTCGCAGCGGTAGACCTGAAGGACGTGTACTTCCACGTCTCCATCCTGCCTCGACACCGCCCCTTCCTGCGGTTTGTGTTCGATGGTCAGGCGTATCAGTACAAAGTCCTCCCCTTCGGGCTGTCTCTGTCCCCTCGCGTCTTCACGAAAGTCGCAGAGGCAGCTCTTGCCCAGCTCCGAGAAGCCGGCATTCGCATACTCAATTACCTCGACGATTGGCTTATTCTGGCCCACTTGTGAGAGTTACTATGCGCCCACAAAGACCAGGTGCTCAGGCACCTCACCCGTTTGGGGCTTCAGGTCAACTGGGAAAAGAGCAAGCTTACTCCAGTCCAGAGCATCTCTATTCTCGGTATGGAGTTAGACTCGGTCTCAATGTCAGCACGGCTCACCAGCGAGCATGCCCAGTCAGTGTTGAAGTGCCTCGCTGCCTTCAGGCCAGGCACAGCGGTCCCCTTAAAACTTTTCCAGAGGCTCCTGGGGCATATGGCGTCCTCCGCGGTGGTCGCGCTGCTGGGGTTGATGCATATGAGACCGCTCCAACACTGGCTTCAGACCCGAGTCCCGAGACGAGCATGGCGCCACGGCACGCATCGGGTGACAATCACCCCCGCCTGCCACCAAACATTCATACCCTGGACAGACCTCTGTTTCTTATGGGCAGGTGTACCCCTACAGCAGGTGTCCCGACGCGTCTTGGTCACAACCGACACCTCCAGATCGGGTTGGGGCACCATTTGCAACGTGCACGCAGGTGCAGGCCATTGGAAAGGGGCCCAGCTGCGTTGGCACATCAACTGCCTAGAGTTTTTGACCATCCTTTTGGCCCTGCGGAAGTTTCTCCCATTAATTCGGGACGAACATATCCTGGTCAGGTCGCACAGCACCACTGCGGTCGCGTACATAAATCTGCGGCATACACTCCCGCCACATGTCACAACTCGCCCGTCGACTCAAGTCGTTGCGTGCCACTCACATCCCCGGCAACCTAAATCTGATAGCGGATGCGCTGTCACGACAACACTTGCCTGGCGGAGAGTGGAGGTTTCGCCCCCACTCGGTTCAGCTGATTTGGGAACGGTTCGGAAAGGCCCAGGTAGACCTGTTTGCCTCCCGAAAGACCTCCCACTGCCCGCTCTGGTACGCCCGCTCAGAGACTCCCCTCGGGACAGATGCACTGGCACACAGCTGGCCAGTGGGGCTGCGCAAGTACGCTTTTCCCCCAGTGAGCCTTCTTGCACAGGTGCTGTGCAAGGTCAGGGAGGACGAGGAGCAAGTCACTCTCGTGGCTCCTTACTGGCCCACTCAGGCCTGGTTCACGGACCTCGTACTCCTCGGGACAGCCCCTCCCTGGCGAATTCCCCTGAATAAGGACCTTCTCTCTCAGGGACGGGGCACACTCTGGCATCCGCACCCAGACCTGTGGAAACTCCACGTCTGGCCCCTGGACGGGACGCGGAAGATCTAGCTGGTCTACCACCCACGGTCGTAGCCATGATCAATCAAGCCAGAGCCCCTTCTACCAGGCAAATCTACACCCTGAAATGGCGTCTGTTCGTGAATTGGTGTTCTTCCCAGGCAGAAGACCCACAGAGGTGCGCAGTTAGGTCGGTCCTCCTGTTCCTACAGGAGAGGTTGTAGGGGAGGCTGTCCCCTTCCACCTTGAAGGTGTATGTTGCCGCTATTGCAGCTCACCACGACCCAGTAGACGGCAAGTCTCTGGGAAAGCATGACTTAATCGTCAGGTTCCTAAGAGGTGCCCGGAGGTTGAACCCCTCCCGGCTAAACCTGTTCCCCTCCTGGGATCTCTCGGTGGTCCTCACCGGTCTTCAGAGATCCCCTTTCGAGCTGCTAGAATCAGCTGTACTCGCCTCCATCAAGAGGGTCGGGGACCTGTAAGCGTTCTCTACTAACAACACTTGCCTGGAGTTCGGTCCGGCAGACACTCATGTGATCCTAAGACCTCGACCGGGCTATGTGCCAAAGGTTCCTACCATGCCCTTCAGAGATCAGGTAGTGAACCTACAAGCACTGCCCTTGGAGGAGGCAGACCCAGCCCTCTCATTGCTGTGTCCGGTACGTGCATTGCGTATCTACCTGGAATGCACCCAGAGCTTCAGACGCTCTGAGCAGCTCTTTGTCTGCTTTGGGAGACAGCAGAATGGGAACACTGTCTCCAAACAGAGGCTGTCCCACTGGGTCGTGGATGCCATGGCCTATCACACCCAGGCCATGCCCCCCACCATGGGTCCGAGCCCACTCCACCAGGAGTGTGGCATCCTCATGGGCACTGGCTAGGGGCACCTCCCTAGCAGACATTTGCAGAGCTGCGGGCTGGGCAACACCTAACACCTCTGCGAGATTTTACAATCTCAGGGTTGAGTCAGTCTCGTCCCATGTTTTCTCAGGTCCGAGCCCATAGAACTCGGTACACGTCGACGGTCTGACCGGGTGAATCGCTTGCGTCCAGCGCCCTTTCCCTCTATCAAGGTAAAACAATGCGCCTTCTTCCCAGGAGACCCCTTTTAGGTTCCTGGTCGATTCCTCCCTAGCCCTTTTGGGTATGCAACAGTTCAGCGGAGGAACTTGCCGGCACAGTCCACTACGGGTACCCCAGGCTACCCCTACTGGAATAGGTGCTCTACAAGTTAGGCCTCCTACGCGGACTCCTCCTATGTGTACTTCCGCGGTATGGTCACCTTACGAGCTGACCCGCGTCTCCCTTAGGCAGTCCTTCGCTGCCCTCCAGTCGCCGTGTTGTAGCAACTCCCCCCTCCTCGAGGTTGGATCTACCACCGCGCCATTCTTCCCACATGTGACCAAGAGGCCATGTGATGTATTTTGCCACCTCTACCTCCCCTTTCGGGTGGGTGTGGCCTCTGCAGGGTCTTTTCCCCCTGAAAGAATAGGAATTCGGGTAAGACCCCCTTCCCTTGATGCGGTAAGGGCCCCGGCTGCTCTTGGTCTATGCAGAGAAAACATAGAGAGAAAAGAGGCCCAGTCAGGCTTGGCCCGTTCCCTAGTTGGGAGCGTCACCTTGTTTCCCCCTAGGGTAACCAAAAGGATTCTGACGACTTTTTGGGGCATTGGGGAAGAGTACGTGCAGCCTGAACACAGTTGGTCGCTTGTGCACGTAGGATACCTGCCCGCTTCTGTGTCAGCAGTACACGTACACGGCTCAGCGCATGGTGAGTTTTGAAATGGACCCCTAGTGTCGCTTCTTCGACACGACGTCGAAGTGAGCGACAGACAGGGAACATCTCGGTTACGTATGTAACCTCCGTTCCCTGATGGAGGGAACGAGACGTCGTGTCTTCCCGGCCACGTCACTGAGCCGAGCCGCTGAGGTGCCCGGAACACTCCCTGCTCCTCAGAAAAATCCTGAATGAACGAGCGTATTTCCCTCGCCTTTATACTGTTCGCCAAATCTCATTGGCCTTTTTTCATAGATCAGAGGCATCTTTCGGCACTCAAGAGAGACCCCTAGTGTCGCTTCTTCAACACGACGTCTCGTTCCCTCCATCAGGGAACGGAGGCTACATACGTAACCGAGACGGTTTCAGGCACTACGTTTTGCGCCCCTATGTCCCTTACCCACTGTTAAATCATTGTAACCCACGGCATCTCTGGGCTTAGTGCTTTAATATAGAAAGGCTTTTGAACCCAGGTCTTGTCATGCTAAACATTTACAGCTAGACTTCTGTGATTAACTACATTAGTTAAAAAGTGTTTTCCCCCTTGTTTGACTTAAGATGGATGAAACTCCTGGATAACACTGTACAAGTATTTCTTTTTTCGAAAAGTTGGTTTCCAAGGAAGGTCATCCGTTATGTTTTCTAACAACATTTCAACTCATTCTTCCCAGTCTATATGGAATAATGCTGAAGATCAGAATAAGTTGGAATGGACGCTCTCCAGCAGACGCAAGCAATGACATGCAAAGTGTTTCTACCCAGCCCATAAAGTATGTATTTTATTGGTCTTGTTTAACAAGCAGGGAAAGTGGTTTAACTCTCCACCCTTGTCACCCACAAACCCCCAAACTCATCCAGTGCCAGACGTGGGATTTCCCAAAGCTGCATAAAACAGGAGCTGTATCAATCTTCTGCCGATCCCTGAGGACGTGTTTATTCCATCCAGAGATAGACCGTTTTGCGACAAGGCTCGTGTCTTAGCACACCACACTTCCCTCCTTCCTGCATGCAACTTGCAGGAAGATGGTTAGCACAAACTCATTGGCCAAACCACAGTTGTAAGTCTCAAGAAGGCCACTAGCACAATTTCCTCTAATTGATATTATTTGAGTGCAGGCCTTCACCCACAAAAAGTAATTCAATGAATCATGCACTGTATACAACAGAACAGAAAGCCAAGCAAGGGCTGTAGATGTTTGGAAACGGCAGGTTCCCATCAAGACTATGCCCAGAATACACACACATGACAAACATCAAGCACTGGGACATACTGTATTTCTATTATAAGATTACCTTATGAAAAGTATTACCCACAGGAAAAGAAAAACAATAGGTTTAATTGGACAGCAAATGGAGACTAATTTCTCTTGCTTGTATCTCCTGCTTCTCAGATATTTCTCCTGAAATAACAAAGACCCCAGTAAAGTCACACGCGTGTCCTCTAATTTCAGAAGAATCCTCAACAATATCTCAAACTCATATTTGCCAAGATACCACAATTTCTGCTTGATTATTCTGCTTTTAAATTATTTAAAAATGAAAAAGTGTTTCCAAGTCCAAATTATCTGAACTATACCATCAAAATAGATTTTTTGTAACTCATTATAGTTTCATTCAGTACTTGGATGTCAACAATTGTCTAAGATGTTTCTAGTTTTATGTCTCCAAATGAATTTAAGGCGAAACATCTGAGGTAAAGTTGATACTTAAAATGAAACTTAAATAAGAACTCTATTATGCCTCTCGAGCTATGAAAGAGCAACCTCAGAGCCTTAAAATTTTGGACAGTTAATGTGAATCAAACAGTAGCCTAGTTTCCATGCAATTTTTTTTTTTTTGCCATCTTCTGCCTGTTTTCATTCAAATGGCCTTTTATAGAAAAAAATTGTGTGCTTGATGACGTCATGCTTAAAAAACACTTTGTTGCATAAGTTTTGGTTGATTGCAAAAGAAATCTGCCCATAAACTGTTTCCTTTCAGAAATGTGTGTTTATCACTAATTGTGTACTTTTCACATCCAAGATGTCCCTAATGTTTTTTTTCCTTCTAAGTTGTTGTAAAATGGGGAGAGGATTGATACAATTAATTGAAATTAGTCAGCTTCCTGTCATTTTAATTTCATCAGAAGACAAGGAATTGCAATCAAAAGGGAACAGTTGCCCTTCTGATATGACCGTAATATTGGTCCTGATGTTGCGCCAATCGTAGTTTGCCACCGGTTCCGACCCGGAAGCGAATTGTCATGGCCCTGTTCAAGCTGGCAACCTGCACCAAGTAGTGGGAAAAATGTATGCTGTGTAATATCAGGGTTTACATATGATACATTCCTGATATTCAATATGCTATTTTGAACAATCATCTAATCTAAAGCATCACCATCACAACTGCATTATGTCCTGCATATTTGTCCTGCAACTTTTAACAACCAACTGAACTTGATTGCCATCTAAAATGAATTTTAGTGCCATAATGCAATTTAAATTCTTGCGCTTATCCAAACACTTGCCGTCTACTGTGTCATGGTGGGCTGCTATAGCGGCAACATACACCTTCAAGGTGGAGTGGGACAGCCTCCCCTCCAACCTCTCCTGCAGGAATGAGAGCACTGACCTGACTGCGCACCTCTGTGGGTCTTTGGATTGAGAAGAACACCAATTCATTTTGACTAGGTTGATCGTGTCTACGACATCAGGTGGTAGGCCACTAAGATCTTCCGCATCCCGTCCAGGGGCCAGACGTGGAGGTTCCAGAGGCCCGGGTGTGGATGCCAGAGGGTGCCCCGTCCCTGAGAAAGAAGGTCCTTCCTCAGGGGAATATGCCAGGGAGGGACTTTCGCAAGGAGCCTGAGATCTGAGAACCAAGTCCAAGTGGGCCAGTAGGGGGCCACCAGAATGACTTGTTCCTCACCCTCCCTGACCTACCACAGGACCCGTACAAGATGGCTCACTGGGGGAAATGCGTACTTGCGCAGCCCCCGGGGCCAGCTGTGTGCCGGCGCATTGGTCCCGAGGGGAGCCTGCGTTCGGGAGTACCAGAGCGGGCAGTGGAAGTTCTCTTGGGAGGCGAACAGGTCTACCTGTGCCTTGCCGAACCGTTCCCAAATCAGCTGCGTCAGCTGCTGCGTTGAGGCTGCCCGGGATGTAAATGGCGTGCAGCGACCTAAGTCGCTGCTGGCTTCAAGGAGAAGATGGCGAACGAGTTCTGACATTTGACAGGAGCGCACGCCGCCTTGGCATTTTATGTATGCTACCATCGCGGTGCTGTCTGTACGGATCAAGATGTGCTTGCCCCGAATTAGCGGGAGGAACCTCTGTAGGGCAAGAAGTACAGCCAGCAACTCGCCAACAAGCATGCCCATTGCACACGGTGCCTCAACCCTGTTAGGAGGTATCTGTGGTGACCAGAACGCGTCAGGACACCGTCTGTAAGGGGACTCCTGTCCGTAGAAAAAAGAGGTCTGTCCAAGGTTTGAAAATCTTGTGGCAGAAGGGGGTGATAAACGCACGGTCTCACATACACATGCCCATCTCGCGACTCGAGTCTGGAGCCAGTGCTGAATCGGTCTCATAAGCATCAACCCCAGCAGCGCGACCACCACGGAGGACACCATATGCCCCAGGAGCCTCTGGAAATGTTTTAGAGGAACCACCGTGCCTGACTGCGCACGCTCATTGGTGAGGCGCGCTACCACTGAGACTGAGACAACTGCATGCCGATAAAAGAGATGCTATGAACCGGGGTGAGCTTTCTCTTTTCCCAGTTGACCTGAAGCCCTAGGCGGATGAGGTGCCTGAGCACCTGGTCCCTGTGGGTGCATAGTAATTCTCGGGAGTGGGCCAGGATAAGCCAGTCATCGAGGTAGTTGAGTATGCGAATGCCCACTTCCCTTAGCGGAGCAAGGGCTAACCGAGTCAGATGGTCCTGGCCAGCCAGAGTGATGGGTTGGGAAGTGAAAGCCACGCATCCAAGCTCCATGCTAGAGGCACTAAGGGGACGATTGTTTTTGACGTACCCGGCGGGGTAGAGCAGGCAATGCGGCGTCAGGAGGCAAAAGCGCATTCCAAGGCTCTGGTGCTGAGTGAAGACTCGAAGCACTTACCTTGCTCCGCACACCTGGCAGGGGGCAGGTTAGTGACTAAGGAGGATGTCACATGAAGGCGTCCTCTGGACTTGTCAGAACCGGTGGTCTGCTTACCAGCTCTGGAGCAAACGTCTCGATCTCTGGGTCGTCCATCTCAGGAACGCTTGGGAGCCTTCCGGGTCCTGGAGGATGTTCATGAGACGGGGGGCGTGCGGTTCCTGCGGTGCACTCGACGCTGTGGCTGAGAATTGGGTCCAGGTTGTGGCAGAGCTGCACATTTCCTGGAAGCCGCAGGAGGATGCCCTCGGCAAGCAGATGGCGTTTTATGTGTGAAATGGCCTCCGTCTGCTTCTTCACCGCTGAGAAATGCTGGGCAAAGTCCTCGACGGTGTCACCGAAGAGACCGAACTGGGAGACGGGAGCATTGAGGAAGCGTGCTTTGTCCACATCCCGCATCTCGACCAGATTCAGCCACAGATGTCATTCCTGAACCATGAGGGTGGCCATCGCCTGACCAAGTGTCCGTGCTGTGACCTTCGTGGCCCTGAGGGCAAGGTCGGTTGCTGACCGCAGTTCCTGCAACATATCGGGGTCAGGACTACCCAAATGCAGATCTTTAAGTGCCTTGTTCTGGTGAACTTGCAGTAGGGCCATGGCATGCAAGGTGGAAGTGGCCTGTCCGGCGGCGCTCTAGCCATTGGAGGTCAGTTACAACATCATCCTACAGGCATTCTTGGGACACAGGTAGATCACAACCGCCCTGTCCACCTGGGGGACCGCCAAGTACCCATGGACCACTCCGCCGTCGAGGGTAGTGAGAGCGGATGAGCGAGGGGCGTAGTTATGGGCAGTAAAAGGTGCCCTCCACAATCTGGTCAGCCTGTAAAATTGTCATGATAAGGTTCTCACAGTGAGAACATGAACCATCCACAAATGCTGCCTCAGTGTGATCGCGGCCCAGACACACGAGGCAGCACCTGTGACCGTCAGGAGCGGAGAGAACTCATCCGTATCCAGAAACTACACAGGGGTGGAAGGGCATCTTTATAAAGACGCGTCCTGAAAAGGACGTTCAATGCCACTGTGTATTGCTCTTTTAGAGAATTAAACTGTTTTAGGAAAATATTCTCTTTTAAAAGTGCTGTCAAAGCACCCAGGGGCAAAACTGCACTGCTGTGCAGAGAAGGAGAAAGCTGCTGATATGCGCCATAGATCCAACAGCATATACCTCAACAGTCTCGTGAATGCAGCTCTCTGATCACACAACCGCTCGGCCATGAAGAATAATTCTGAATGGACAGATGCATTTCCCTCCTTTTTTACCCGTATGTCCAGGGGCGGGACAGGCCAATTCTGTCTGCCAATTTCTCAATGGCCATTTCCCAAGTTCAGAGATGTGTGAGGCTGTCAAGAGAGACCCCTAGTGCCGCTTCTTCGACACAACGTTGAAGTGAGCGACAGATGGGGAACAGGTGTATTCAGTTGAATGTATGTAAGGAATAGTATGTGAGTGCACATACTGTATTTGTTTTCCTTATTTAGGGTTCACAGTTTGTGTCAGCCGTGTTAACTCTGAACCTTCAGAGATTCAGTTGGATCCTTTTCCTGTATAGCCACATTCTCAGCCATGTCAGTTTCTCTGTATTGGCACTTTGCTCTGCTATCCTGATAGTGTCACATCTTAAAACCCTTTTTATTTACCTCTCTTTCTTCTGCTTATAACCCAAGGTAACCCATCACATTCATTCCAGCCATTCACAATGTAAACCTTACCTGTGGGAAAAATCCTTCTAAGTCACAGTGAATCTGTGTCTTCTGTTACATGATGGAATGCAACCTGTTTCTGGGTAAGAGAAGAAAAAAAGCATTGCATGACTGGACGACTAAAGCATTTACACCCCACTATTTTCCTGATAATTTTCCTCTCCCTCAAGATCAGTAAAACCAAGGAGCTTGTGGTGGACTTCAGGAAGAAAGACAGAGAACACAGCCCCATCACCATTAATGGAGCACCGGTGGAGAGAGTCAGCAGCTTCAAGTTCCTCGGTGTCCACATTACTGAGGAACTCACATGGTCTGTCCACACTGAGGCCGTTCTGAAGAAGGCTCACCAGCGCCTCTTCTTCCTGAGACAGCTGAGGAAGTTTGGAATGAACCAACACATCCTCACACGGTTCTACACCAGCACTGTAGAGAGCATCCTGACTGGCTGCATCACCGCCTGGTACGGCAATAGCACCGCCCACAACCACAAAGACCTGCAAAGGGTGGTGCGAACGGCCAGAAACATCATCGGAGGTGAGCTTCCCTCCCTCCAGGATATATATAACAGACGGTGTGTGAATAAAGCTCGGAGGATTATCAAAGACTCCAGCCACCCGAGTCATGGGCTGCTCTCACTGCTTCCATCAGGCAGGCGGTATCGCAGCATCAGGACCCGCACCACCCGACTACATGACAGCTTCTTCCCACAAGCAATAAGACTTTTGAACACATGATCTCTCACGATCTACAATCAGCACTGCATTTTATTAATCCTCATTCTGTCAATATATTCTCGCTCCCAATTCAGTTAGTGTATATATATATTTATACCCTTATCTAGTGTATGTGTATTCTACATTGTGTGTATTTTGTACATTTGATATGTAAATTGTTGTGTAGGTATGTGTACATTTGTTATGTAAATTGTGTTGTGTAAATATGTTGTTATTGTAAAGTGGTTTATGTCTCGTCACTGTCATTACTGCAATGTTGCTCGGAACTGCACACAAGAATTTCACCTGCTGTTGCACTCGTGTACACAGTAGTGTGACAATAAAGTGATTTGATTTTGATTTGATTTGATAGAAAAAAATGGAAGAAATCTGGCTGGCTTATTTGAAATACTTAGTTTCTAAGAATCACAAAAACCACATGCATTCCAAATATAAATAAACAGAACCATTGAGTTGCGTACAAGCAGTGACATGAGAACCGCTCCATCTACAAAACTGCTCAACTCCAACTTGTGCAGTCTTACCACAGAATAGAAGCACTGGTTAACTGAGTAAACAATTGTGGTCTCTGACCACGTGATTGGTCAAATGATGATTAGGGTTTGTCAATGGTTGAAGACGTTACTGATTGAGGATTTCCTGCCCTTACAGAGATTTTCAGAGGAGAGAATAATTTGATATAAGCTACTATTTGTATGGAAAATATATACTGTTTTTTGTTTTCACAAAAGTTTCTCTAAAAACATAAACTGACCGACTCGGACATAACAACTTTGATCATACCAACAGCCACAAACACTAGAGGTAGGTGAATCTAGACCTTTTTGTATAAAGTGTGAGTAGTTTGTCCTGTATAAAAGCCACTGCCACAATGCAAAGGTGTAATTGGTGTTTTCCAGGGCATTGCTATGTGGTTGCCAGGGTGTTCTTGGTGGTTGCCATGGCATTGCTAGGTTGATGCTGGGGATCGGGGTGCTTGCTTATGTGGTTGACCAGGTTAAAAAAGCCCACCCCAAGTCTCTATAGGATCACACAAGGTATATGCATGAATAGTCAACATTTAGTTAACCATTTGACATGCCACTAATCGAATACCAAGATCACTATTTATTTATTCTACATGTGCAATACTGCAGACACTTACAAAAAATCTAGAGTTCTGGCAAACTTGCCACTCATCATATTCACATGCAAATGAGTTTGCAATTCCCTTCAAATGTTTGCCAGAGGTTTGCAGCTCTTCACCGGTATTTTTGAACTTGCAGCAAACCTTAGGCAACAATGCAGAGTTTGTTTTTGTAAGGGGAGATTTTCAACACAACCCAAACTCGACGACTTCCAACATATTGCAGAGTTTTCCGACCAGATTCAGGTCTGTTTTTGAAGTATAGGGCAAGTGCATCTTCACTGTTTTTCTATGTACTGTCAACATGCTGGACGAACATCTTTGACTGTTGTGCTGAATATCACTTTTCTTTCATCGTCTCTGGCAGGATCATCGCATTTTTAGAAACCAAGTTAAAAATAATTGGTCTTTTTACAAACGCATCTTGAAACACCTGTGTTGTGTTTCATTCTTTGTGCTGCATTCTGAAGAAGTTCAGGTTGCAAAGCGAATCTTTTAGAAACAGGGATGAGATTATTTATCAAATATACCACAGTCATTCATATTTGAAATAAAGATATAAATGAAATAAATGATCAATACAGTGAAAATGAACTTTATGGAGTCTGTTGACAATGCCTTAAGAACCATTTAACCTTATTTGCGTATACATCGATTTGCTATCAGATTACCCAATGTACTTAACTAATACACCAGCACTTTGAGCACAATATTGGAGATGTACTTGCATGTAGTGGTGTTTCCTTGTGTTCTTTGTGTTGCTTGGTTCTTGGCTCTTGGTCGAAAGTGTAAGATCGGATAGTTATTGTCTGTATGAATGATGAGGTTGGCTTTGAAGTGAGGCCTTCTCATGGACCATAGAGAGTGAGAGGCTTCATCGGGACTTTGAGTCTCAAGCTTCCTTGGACCTCACATAGCAGGGATCTGGTTTGGACGAGATCCAGAGAAGACCACGAGGGAAGAGTCAGAGTGAAGTCTGAGCAGTAAGCAGAGCAGGAGAGACAAGCAGGGAGGGAAGATGAAAAAGGAAGTGCTGTGTTCTTTCTGTTTGGAAACATTTGAACTGAAATCGGCCGCATCCCCAAAGGTGTCTTGCGCCAATCAGATGTGACTTTTCAGAGTCTCATGGTCAACTGGGCTGTCTTTTCCAACAGTTGATTTTATGGTCCTTTGTTTCAGATTATTTTAATTCTCCCGCTCAAAAATAGAGCATGTTTATTCATTAACTTTTATATCTTGCACCTGGTACAAGAGGCATGCAATTCGTTGTCAGCTTTCTCTATGTAACCAAGCAAACCTTTACATACTAAACAAGACATTCTTTCATGGATATTATACATGTAGGTAACAAACATGAAAATCCCTGGTTACAAATCATACTGGTTAATTCCTTGGTTATACAACATGGATAAAATGTACACATATTTTAAAGAGGTACCTCAGGATATAATCATTAATTTGTCAGTTATACAAGTTACCACTGTTCAAAGAAATTGTCAGAATTACCAAGCAAGCCTAGGTATTGTATAAATTGTGAATTTAAATGCATTCTGTAAATTTTAGAAGGTTAAATCAGTAAAGTATTGTGACTTTGTGTAGAATGTTCCTGATTAAGATGAAATGTGTTAGTATTCGAGTTGTGCAAATCTGATGGTCTTTTAAAAACCTAGCAAAGAGAAGTCTGCTTTAACTCTGTGTGGAAGTTTAGAAGGTCGTGCTGAGGGACCTTTCTGACAAATGACCCTTTTTTATTTAAATTAGGTTGAGTGTCTTGACCATTTTATTGTCCAAAGACAGGCCTTCAGTAGGAAGTTGATGCTTGGTTCATTAATTTATGATGCTGAGGAATTCCAGGATTAACACAAGAACTACCAAGGCAGTCATTTTGACCGTTTTTAAATTTTGCAATATAATAACTTTGTTGAAATAAAACCCATATAACCATAGGACCATATCTTTTCTTAAATGTGTATATATTTTATTGTAACATTGTTATTTTATTAAAATTTCAAAACAAAAAAGAGTTCTGAGTATTTCTACCTTGAATGGCCATAACGGTCATTTTGACCGCATGCATTTCAGCGTTTGCTTCGTAAAGGAACAAAGAGCGCTGTTCACCACGGAGGTGCTGAGAAGTGACAATGCAAAGCTCACAGTCCATCAGTGCAAAAGAAGGAAAGCACTGTCCACACAGTTGTTGCCATCACAAGTGGCCAAAAGAGACACACGTAGATGGCCTGTGGCTCTGTTTTATAATATCCTTGACCTGGCTGCGATAAATGCTTCCATTATGTTCAAGAAATGCACAAATGAGAGAATGTCACGGAGGAACTTTATAATGTGACTGGCAAATTAACTTCGCTACGGCTATATGAGAGCAAAAGCCACAAAGCTGATGGTGCAAGGACCCGGGCAGGAGCCGCTGCAGATGGAGAGGGGAAGGCAGTGCCAAGTGTGGAGAAACTGCAAGAAAAACAAAAATAAGGACACTTGTAACAAATGTCAAAAGGTAGTGTGTGGGAGCTGCACATAGAAGGTAGAGAGTACCTGTGTTGACTGTGAGTAATCGATCCACAAGCGTCAGTGAATGATGTGCGGTGTTTGCCCCCAAAACAACCAAAAATTTGTTCATAATGATTTTACAGCATAATATTTTCATTATAGTTTTACAGCATGATATTTTTGTTCACTGTAAAACAAATATTGCTTTCTAAATCAGTTTTCCCACAGTTTAGCTGTGTTAATAATGTTCATATTCTTTATTAACCGTTTTGGCCATTTTGGGGTAGGCCTATATGTGTTTCATACATGTCTAAGGTTCCCCGTCTGCCGCTCACTTCGACATCCTTTTGAAGAAGCGACACTAGGGGTCTCTCTTGAGCGCCAAATATGCCTCTGATCTATGAAAAAGGCCAATGAGAGTTGGCAGACAGTATTTGCATACCCCGCCGCCGGACATACGGGTATAAAGGCGAGGGAAATACGCTCGTTCATTCAGTAATTTTCTTTGAAGCCGATGGTCGTGTATGCAGCCAGCTGCGTGTAACATAACTGATATCCTGCTTCTATCCTCTGACGCTCTGCTTTGCTGTTGGATCTACGGCGCACTTCAGCTGCTTTTCTCTTCACTGCACGGTGTGCAGTTTGCCCCTGGGCGCTTCGACAGTGCAGAGTTAAAAGAGTTCTTCCTTATAAAGAGCAATTTTCTCTGTAGTGTTAAATTCACTAAAAGAGCAATACACAGCGGCATTGAACGTCCTTTTCAGGACGCGTCTTTTTAAAGATGCCATTCAACCCCTGTGTAGTTCCGGAATGCGGTAGAGTGCTCTCCGCTTCAGACGGCCACAGGTGTTGTCTCGTGTGTCTGGGCGCCGATCACACCGAGGCAGCGTTTGTGAATGGTTCATGCTCTCACTGCGAGAGACATTTGTAGAGCTGCGGGCTGGGCAACACCTAACACCTTTGCGAGATTTTACAATCTCAGGGTTGAGTCTCGTCCCGTGTTTTCTCAGGTCTGAGCCAGTAGAACTCGGTACACGTCGACGGTCTGACCGGGTGAATCGCTTGGGTCCATCGCCCTTTCCCTCTGCCAAGGTAAAACAGTGCGCCTTCTTTCCCAGGAGACCCCCTAAGGTCCCTGGTTGATTCCTCCCTAGCCCTCTTGGGTTCGCAGTTCAGCGGAGGAACTTGCCGACCCAGTCCACTACGGGTACCCCAGGCTAGCCCTACTGGAATAGGTGCTCCACAGGTCAGGCCTCCTACGCGGACTCCTCCTGTGTGTACTTCCACGGTACGGTCACCTTACGAGCTGACCCGCGTCTCCCTTAGGCAGTTTTTTCGCTGGCCTCCGGTCGCCGTGTTGTAGCAACTCCCCCCTCCTCGAGGCTGGATCTACCACCGCGCCATTCTTCCCACATGTGACCGAAGAGGCCATGTGATGTATTTCGCCACTTTTACCTCCCCTTTCGGGCGGGTGTGGCCTCCGCAGGGTCTTTTCCCCCTGAAAGAATAGGAATTCGGTTAAGACGGGCCCCGGCTGCTCTTGCTCTATGCCGAGAAAACATAGAGAGAAAAGAGGCCCAGCCAGGGCCCAGCCAGGCTTGGCCTGTTCCCTAGTTGGAACCGACACCTTGTTCCCCTCTAGGGTAACCAAAAGGATTCCGACGACTTTTTTGGGGCATTGGGGTCTTCCCCAATGCCCCAAAAAAGTTGTCGGAATCCTTTCAAAAAGTCGTACGTGTAGTCTGAAACACAGTTGGTCGCTTGTGCCCGCTTGTGCCCGCTTCTGTGTCAGCAGTACACGTACTAGTACTAGTGTCGCTTCTTCGACACGACATCGAAGTGAGCAACAGTCGGGGAATGTCTCTGTTACGTATGTAACCTCCGTTCCCTGATGGAGGGAATGAGACGTCGTGTCTTCCCGGCCACGTCACTGAGCCAAGCCGCTGAGGTGGCCAGAACACTCCCTGCTCCTCTGAAAAATCCTGAATGAACCATGTTCTGTTCGTTGGACATTAATTCTTTATATAGCGCTGAGGACATCTAGTGCTTGAGTTAGGTATTGCAGCCTTTCATTTAGGAAGTAGTTTTATGTATGGGAGTAGAAGCACACGAGAGAGTTCGCTTCAGCTTTGTCAAAATCCTCTGTCCTCACTTGATTTGCCCCTTTGCAAGCATTGCCTGTAAGTTATTTTTTTCAGTAATTGTTGAAGACTTGTTATTATAAAACTTATGTCAAATTCATGTTGATTTAAAGCTGTAAACACACCAAACTTTAATTGTGAATTAACGAGTACAAAAACAATGCTGTATATTGCAATTTGAGTCCATTTGATTGTTGATATTTATATATCTATCTATGTTTGAGCCTCGATCTCACATTTGTGTATCGATGTGTGTTTATATTTTCAGTTTTTACTCCGTGCTCATGTCTACATGCTCTGTAAGAGTCTTCATTAAAACAGAGCTAGAATGCTATTTCCTGTCTCTTGTGTTAAGAACACCAATTGGAGGACAGTATGTCTGGGGGCGGGGTATGCAAATACTGTTCGCCAACTCTCATTGGCCTTTTTTCATAGATCAGAGGCATATTCGGCGCTCAAGAGAGACCCCTAGTGTCGCTTCTTCAACACGACGTCTTGTTCCCTCCATCAGGGAATGGAGGTTACATACGTAACCGAGACATTTTTACTATGCCTTGAAATACACATTGGTGATGTTTTTATAAGCTATTGTATTGATTTGTTTTTATTTTACAAAGAAAATAATAGAATAAAAATAATCAAATTTGTATCTGTAATTAGCTACAATAGCAAGTTCTGTGGTTGTCGATGAACTAATACATTTTCACATTAATTAGAATTTAAATTTCGTGTCCTAGTGTTTCTAGTTTCTTTAAATTATTAATATAACAGATTCATTTATTCATGGATTTTGATTCCAGTGGTGGCTGCATAGGACTGTTTCCGATTCGTGTTGTCCAAACATTTCCAATAAATCCAGAGCGTTGTAAAGTCCAGAAGTCAATGTTTTTAAGAAAGATAGATGTAATAATTTCCAAAATTCACAACATGTTTTTATCTAACGAAATATTCTGCCTCAGTCCATGTATGTTGGCGTTTAGACTTTTAAAAACATTTTCACTGTGGTGAAAAAACTTGCGGGACACAAAGCAAGGCACGCACCTTCCAGGGCAGTCTAGCAGCTAATATATATATATATATATATATATATATATATATATATATATATATTTATTTGTATAGTCTAGCACTATTATATATTACAAAAAAGATCGTCCCAGCAAACACAGAACGTTCCCCTAACGTTCCCGTATGGTTCCCATTTGGTTATTTTTTTGGGAACCAAACAGGAACGTTCTGGGAATGTTCACAGTAGGTTATTTTAGGTTCTATTTTTCTTAAACAAATTAAAAGGTTGCAAATGTTTGCTTTAACAGCAGTGATCAAATGCTTAATTACATGACCGTTATCAGGCAGTAGAGAGCGCTCATTGATTGAAGTCTTTTTTACATTCCCATAAAGTTTCCAGAACGTTCCCCTAACCTTAAGGGAACATTCTATTTACGTTAAGAAAACTTTCCTGGATCACCAATAGGGAACGTTCTTGGGAACGTTCTGGGAACCAAAAACTAACGTTCCCAGAACGTAAAATTGTTAGCTGGGATATTATGTAGGCCTATCTGCGTTCGCTTGGTGCTCCGTGCTCCATTTAATCCATATTTTGCTATTTTATTAAAGTTTTTGTTCGAGGATTTTAAACATTTTTAGGGTGATGAGGGTCATAAAATATGACGACAGACATTAGAAGCTTCATTCTAAAACCTCAGTAGAAGTTTCGAATGTAAATATGACGTGAAAAAAAAATTACATTTGGTACAGTCTAGTATGAATGGTCAGAATGATCGCTATGGCCATTAGTTATAGAATTCCGGTTGTTTTGTTATGAGTAAGAAAAATATACATAAGCATTAAGTTTGAAATTTGCAGAATATAAACATGCCTTCTTTTAGTCGGCATTTCGGATTTTTAATGTGTTATGTATGCAGTATGTATTATGCATTTCTTATGTGTTTCTCTTTAGGTCATGTGCACTTTAAGATCGTATGTTCTAATGTCCTGTATCGGGACCCGTAGTTAGGAAGTAATCATTCGCGCACTTCACGCGCGTTTCTGCGCTTGTTCAAGTCTGTTAATACATCATCATTTCATTCGCATCTGTCATCTCCTTGTGTCTGGCGTAGCATCGTCGGTATGTATACCTTATTTTTAGTTTGTAGAGTTTAATCTGTGGATTTTCTGAATGTATTTTGGTTGTGCAAATGATAGCTCTCACATGTCGTCGGTTAATGTGCTGCACGCTAAAGCTGCTATAATTACCAGAATGTTGTTCATGTATTTCTTCTCATATATTAGTGTTAAAATGAGTACAAACGAAATGCAATTGTAATAGTGCAAACTAGCCTTTATTCATGTGGAGTTTAGGTTTAATGTAATTGATGCCTCGTTAATTTATCTTTGCTCTTTGTGTGTTGCAGTTTCACTTTTTCCTTTCCTTGTAACTCCAATAAACCTGTGGAACTACCCAGCTAACAATTTTAGGTTCTGGGAACGTTAGTTTTTGGTTCCCAGAACGTTGCAAGAACGTTCCCTATTGGTGATCCAGGAAAGTTTTCTTAACGTAAATAGAACGTTCCCTTAAGGTTAGGGGAACGTTCTGGGAATGTTCCCTTTAGGTTATAAAAATAGAACCTAAAAATAACCTACAAGGAACATTCCCAGAACGTTCTCCTTAGGTTATAAAATTAAACCTAAAAATAACCTACAGGGAACGTTCCTAGAACGTTCCTGTTTGGTTCCCAAACAATAACCAAATGGAAACCATACGGGAACGTTAGGGAACGTTAGGGGAACGTTCTGTGTTTGCTGGGTAAGAACTAATCCTCAGAGTCTTGGTGTGGGAAAAAGTTTAGCTGGCCGTCAGGATATTAAGTAGACATATCGAGGACGGCACAGTGAAACGATGGCTATCAAGCAATCGAGATAACGCAGTGCGAATTGGAAGCTAGCCAACATGTCATCACACGCATCCAATGGACGATCATCGGAACAAACTCAACAGTCAAGTGCTATTAGAGCAACGCACGCCACCGAGCTACAGGCTACAGAGGAGAGTGCGCATGGAAGTACAGCAGCACAGGAGAACCCAATCTGTGCATCGTTAAGGACGCGCTCGCAAGTATGTTGTTCAGTGAGATCCAGTTCATCGTCAGAGGGGTCTGCAGCAGTCAGAGAGAGAGCCGAAGCCGCAAAGGCACGCTTATGCTATGCTGAAGAGGAAGCTAATCTGAGGCTACAACAAGCTAAGTTGGAAGTCTCTATAGAAATGCTGAAGCATAAAAAAGAGGCTGCAGCAGCCATTGCTGAAGCAGAGGCTTTTGAAGCTGTTGCTGATGTTAAGAGTGAGAATCGTAGTTGTGACCTGATCATTGACTCTGTTCCTTTAAAAGCCTCACAACGCACAAAGCAGTATGTGCTTGATCAAAGAGAAAGGGATCCAGAATTCAAGTCATGTGAAAACGGTGACACACGAGCAGAGACAGCGCTGGTCCCTAATCGCAACGTGTCACCTCCATTACTAAAGCCTGAAGCCAGTCCCTTCTATCCGCACCAGAACAATAGTGCTCCACATCGTCTCATCTCACAGCAGCCTTATATCAGCACATTCGAGGACAGCCACGAGCCATTCAACATGACGCCTGGAGACATTCGTCTACCCTATTTCAAGTCCATGCTTCTCCTGCACACTGCTTCAGAACACGAAATCACGACACTCAGCCTCCCCCTGCACACCATGTCATAGCGCCAGACTCTAATGAAGGAAGCTCATACATAAATGACTTTGTCAGGTATCTAGCCCACCATGAGCTTGTGGCTACAGGCTTGCTTCAATTCAACGACAAACCCCAAAGCTACAGAGCATGGAAGCGTTCCTTTTTGACTGTCATCAGAGGCCTACACCTGGAACCGAGTGAAGAGATGGATCTTCTGCTAAAGTGGCTCGGAAAGGAGTCAGCAGAGCATATTGAGCAGATAAGAGCAATACACATCAATCGGCCAGAAGCAGGACTGGCCATGGCATGGGAAAGGCTCGAGCTAACATATGGCTCAGCTGAAGCAATAGAAAATGCTCTGTTCGAACGCATTGACAGCTTTCCAAGAATAATAAACCGAGACGGACCTAAGCTGACCAAGCTGGCTGATCTATTAATGGAATTGCAGGCCGCTAAGGCTGAGGGAGACTTACCTGGCCTAGCTTTCCTTGATACGGCGGGAGGCGTCAACCCAATTGTACAGAAACTCCCATCTCGTCTCCAGGACAAGTGGGTGATAGCTGGTGCAGCCTATAAGCGCCAAAACAAGGTGAACTATCTTCCCTTTGGCTTCTTTGTAGATTTTGTCAGCCAGCAGGCACGCATTGCAAATGACCCAAGCTTCAGCCTCATCGGTAACACAGACATGACCCTCAGGACAGATAGGACAGCGTGGAAGCCGAACAGACAGCGGGAAGTCTCAGTCCACAAAACTGAGGTGTCACCTAGAGCCACAACTGATGTGGGTGAGCCTCCAACAAAATTCGGCGACAGTAACACACTGTGTCTGTTGCATAAAAAGCTACACCCTCTCCGTAAGTGCCGAGCATTCAGAGAGAAGCCCATTGCTGAGCGCAGAACACTCCTTAAAGAAAACAATGTGTGCTTTAAGTGTAAAAGCATTGCAAGCTCAAGGTCCAGTGTCTTGAATGTAAGAGCGACAGGCACAACACAGCGCTTCACCCTGGGCCCGCACCGTGGCAGCAGGAGGCTGGCCCTGTTTCTGAGCACGGCGGGGAGGAAGATGAAGCTCCACCACAGTCTCAGGTCACCAATAAATGCACAAAAGTCTGCGGAGGGGAACTCACCGACCGCTCTTGCTCGAAAATATGCCTCGTCAAAGTGTTCCCAGCCAGCCACAGAGAAAAAGCTGTGAAACTGTACGCAATCATGGATGAGCAGAGCAACAGGTCACTGGTACGTTCTCAGTTCTTCGACATGTTCAACGACCAAAGTCCAAGTGCGCCTTACACTCTGAGAACATGTGCTGGAGTGAAGCAATCAGCAGGCAGGAGGGCCAGTGGCTATGAAGTGGAGTCCCTGGATGGAACTGTTCGCATCTCGTTGCCAAGCCTCATAGAATGTAACGACATACCGAGCAACAGAGAGGAGATTCCCACCCCCGAAGTAGCTCTTCATCATGCTCATCTAAAGCCAGTGGCACACCTCATCCCGGACATTGACCCGCGAGCCCCCATTATGCTTCTCTTAGGGCGAGGCATTATCAGAGCGCATAAGGTCCGCAAACAGGTGAATGGCCCTCACAACCAGCCTTACGCACAGAAGCTAGACCTAGGGTGGGTTATTGTTGGAAATGTGTGCCTAGGTAATGTTCACAGGCCGCTGACAATTAGCGCGTTCCACACAAACACCACAGAGCTGCAACGGCCCACTCTCTTTGACGCGTGCCCCAATGTGTTCCATGTGAAGGAGAGGCTCAGCGACACTCAGGCCACCAGCGAGCCTTCAGCGTATCCTGAGGACCAGCCTATCTGTGAAACCGACCACACTACAGTTCTTTTTTGGTTTAGTAGTCTCATATTCATGATAGATGATGTGATGAAATTTTAAATGAAATGTGAGCTGTGATTATTGGACAGTAAATATTGCTAATTTGTTCTTGTGATATCATTCATGGTATCACAGCTCATTTCCATGCTGAAACACAAGAATAATGGGCCTGTCACGATTACCTGTTGTCTGCCCTGTGTTTCTCACTTGCCATCTGTCCCGGACTACAATTCCCACAATTCCTTGTCCTCATCACTGCCAGCTTCATTGTTATCACCTGTGTTTAATTTAATCATTATCCCTGCGTATTTAAACCCTGTTGTTCCACCATTCATTGTCAGTAGTTAAATGTAAATGTATGTTCTTGACAGTGTTCTGCCCGTGCCCTTCCTGAAAGTTTCTCGTTTATATCTTGGTTTTCCCCTCGTGGATGTCTTATTTTGTTCCCTGTGTTTTTGTGTATTCTGAGTTACCCTGTTCGTCTTTTGTTTTTCCATTAAAACCTGCATGTAGATCCTCACTCCTTGTCTGCTTCGTTCCAGAGCCAGTGTTGCCAGCCTCGTCTGTCCGGAGGAGGAGGAGAAAGGCTTCTGTTCTCCAGTCTCCGCCTTCCACGGCTCCATCCTCAGAACCTTCCATGGCTCCACCTTCCACGTTCAGCGAACCAGAGCTTACACATGCCACGGTCAGCAAACCAGTGCCTGTAGCTTCAACCGTCAGCGAGCCAGCACCTGTAGCTCCGACCATCCCAGTGTCAAGTGCGCTCAGCCTCATCCGCCCGGAGGAGGAGGAGAAGAGGAAAGGCTTCTGCTCTCCAGTCTCCGCCTTCCATGGCTCTGTGCTCAGAGCCAGCGCCTGTAGCCTCGACCGTCCCAGAGCCAGCGCCTGTAGCCTCGACCATCCCAGAGCCAGCGCCTGTAGCCTCACCTCCCGAGCCTTCCAGAGCTCCGCCAACCGAGCCTTCCAGAGCTCCGCCTCCCGAGCCTTCCAGGGCTCCGCCTCCCGAGCCTTCCAGGGCTCCGCCTCCCGAGCCTTCCTCGGCTCCGCCTCCCGAGGCTTCCACGGCTCCGTCACCTGACCCTTCCACGTCTCCACAGCCTTCCACGGCTCCGCCTCCTGAGCCTTCCACGTCTCCTGAGCCTTCCACGTCTCCTGAGCCTTCCACGTCTCCGCCTCCTGAGCCTTCTACTGCTCCGCCTTCTACGGTTCCGCCTCCTGAGCCTTCCACGGCTCCGCCTTCTACGGTTCCTCCTCCAGAACATTCCATGGCTCTGCCTCCAGAGGCTACCACGGCTCTGCCTTCTACGGCTCTGCCTCCAGAGCCTTCCACGGCTCCGCCCTCTACGGCTCTGCCTCCAGAGCCTGCCACGGCTCCGCCCTCTACGGCTCTGCCTCCATAGCCTGCCACGGCTCCGCCCTCTACGGCTCTGCCTCCAGAGCCTTCCACGGCTCCGCCCTCTACGGCTCTGCCTCCAGAGCCTTCCACGGCTCCGCCCTCTACGGCTCTGCCTCCAGGGCCTGCCACGGCTCCGCCTTCTACGGCTCCGCATCCAGAGCCTTCCATGGCTCTGCCACCTGAGTCTTCCATGACTCCGCCCTCGGAGTTCTCATAGCTGTGGTCCTATGGCCACCTCCCAGGCCTCCTGACCAAGTCCCCACATTGAGGTCCGCCTGACCTTCTCTTGTCTCCCTGGTCCCCGGCTCCATCCTGGCCCTACCGAGCCTCTTTGCCCTATCCCCCTCATCCCTTTGCCCCTTGTGGCCCCCTTGGACTGCCTGTTTGCCCCTTGTGCCCCCCTTGGACTGACTGTTTGCCCCTTGTGCCCTCCTTGGTCTGCCTGCCCAACCCGAGCCCCCCCCTTCACTCCTTGGACGATTTGTTTTTTGTTTTTGTGGGGGGGGGGTTTGGGAGCATCTAGAATCCGCTCCTCTGGGGGGGGGTTGTGTCACGATTCCCTGTTGTCTGGCCTGTGTTTCTCACTTGCCATCTGTCCCGGACTACAATTCCCACAATTCCCTGTCCTCATCACTGCCAGCTTCATTGTTATCACCTGTGTTTAATTTAATCATTATCCCTGTGTATTTAAGCCCTGTTGTTCCACCATTCGTTGTCAGTAGTTAAATGTATGTTCTTGACCGTGTTCTGCCCATGCCCTTCCTGAATGTTTCTCTTGTTTATATCTTGGTTTTCTCCTTGTGGATGTCTTATTTTGTTCGCTGTGTTTTTGTATATTCTGAGTTACCCTTTTCGTCTTTTGTTTTCCCATTAAAACCTGCATGTAGATCCTCACTCCTCGTCTGCTTCGTTACAGGGCCATGTCCTTAAAGACATCCAACAGGGTGTAACCAATATCCATTAAAGTAATAGGTCACCTAAAAATGAAAATCATGTAATTATTTACATACCGTTATGTCCTTAGCCATTTGAATTGCTTTGAAATTTCTCCTTTTGTGGTCCATGAAAGAAATTGTGTGCTGGACATTATTTTCCATATAATGAAAGTCAATGGGTATTGATGCTGTCCAGCTCCAATATGACAGATTAGCAGCATAAAAAAGTCATAAAATGTGTCCCTTCAGAATCTAATGAGATTTGTGAGGAACAGACCAAACATTTATTTATCCACAGAAAATCTTTCCCTTCTCTGTTTGCATCTATTCAGTTGCCGCCTATAAATGCAACAAGTCAGGTTTGATGTTGATGCAACATGACTATCAACATTGACATGTGTGTGTCACATGACTGATCGGAACATGGTAAGTTTGTGGAATTTGGAAATGCTAAAATATGAGAGCTATGGCGGAAGGGAAGATTATAAGTGAATAACTTCATGTGGACTAATTTTATGGTGCTTTTTGGAGCTTGATAGCATCTGTCTACATTCACTTTCATTGAAATGAAAAGAGTGGCCAGTACATTCTTCAACATGCCTCCTCTTTTGTTCCACAGATTAATGTTGTATGATTTGGAACAACATGAGGGTGAGTAAATGATGACAGAATTTACATTTTTGGGTGAACTAACCCTTTAAACCTAAAAAATTGCAAATAAATGGTAATTCAAAAACAATTCTGGGTATAACATGGTCAAAATCAACTGAAAACACATCAGTTTGCTAACAATGGACAGTATATGGCAGAGATTTATGTTTTAGTGCTGTAGACGGTTGAGGAATTAAACATTCTTGGAAACTGTGGTTCATTTTATGAAGAATTCAATATATTCTTATACATCAGTGTGGAGTGCTGCACTAAGCAGTATCATTCAGATGATGAATAAGGCCAAGGCCAGTTTCCACAAATCAATACCCGCATCTGGCAATGTAGGAAGGAGAATGAATCATAATTCATAAATAGTATTTGTGGGATGATATGAAATATTAGCATCAATTTGTTTAATTTATTTATTTTTTCAGTTAGGTCTCATTCTCTCTGTGTTGTTAATGTAGTATTTAATATGTTGGACTGCACAGGATAAAATTGGAAATGGGCGAAATTCTGCTTAGCACAACAATGCTTTTCATAAGATCCTTTATGCTTTATGTAATACCCTCCCTTGTACCCCTTTTCTTTTCCCCTTTCACAAATTTTTTTTCCTAATGTGACATTTTCTGAATTTGACCCATATTTTGTGCACATTGAGGGTGAAACTTTGAAACTGTAGCTTGCTAAACTACAAGCTGCTCATAAATTAAAGTAGTTGAACTAGAGTCAAGCTACCATTTGGAAAAAATGTCGTTAGTTTCATTATAAGTTACAAACAAAAATAGTGAAAACAATTAAAACAATTAATTTATGCAATTACAATTATATTTTAATTACGTTATTATGTTATTACATTACCAATATCAGATTATGTAATTCACTTAAACACAACAGTATTTATTTGGTACCAAAATCAGGATATTTATATACAGTATATTATATACAGTATATTTATATACAGTATATTTAAAGGACAGCATTAAATATACTGTATTAATGCACATTTACTCAAACATAAAACAAAACTAAGACACACTATTTGACTGAATCAAAAATGAATTAGCATTTGTGGGGATCTGGGCATGGCCGAGTGACATCTGAAGAGAGTGAGGCCGGGAAAGGAACAATACGGATTGACATATGTGGGAAATTATCTCTAACAGCTGTTCTGTGTTACAGTGAGAGCTGGAGAGGGATAAGAGGGCAGTGCAGACCATCTGAGGAGAGAGCTAGAGACCTAAAGCTGAAAACGCTACAGATGGCAGCGTGCCTTTACGTTTGTGGGAACCTAGAAATAAGGACTTTATGTTGAGCTATAAGAAAGCTGAAGAGTTTTGTGTGAAAAATAAAGTACTGTGTAGTGTGTAAGCTGGTTCTTGCTTCCTCCTTTCCCCCTTTACTGACTTTGAAGTGTCACAGTGCTGCCAAAACCAGGGAGGAAGGAAGGAATCACTTTTATGGAGTCCTCGCCGCTGGCCAATGTGATCAAGACCCTCGCTGGTATCCACCAGGCCCTACTGGATCTGCGCACAGAGCAGGATCAGCCATTAGAGCAGATGGCACATGGACATTGCTTTGAATTGGTTCTGGTGGACTATGCAATGTGGTATCCGGAAGCAGTGCCTCCATGCAACATTTCATGTTGTGGAGGCACTCTTCAGAATCATCTCACGAGTGGGGATTCTGAGAGAAATCCTCACTGATCAGGGCACTATGTTTATGTCACATACACTACACGAACTGAATGGATTATTGGGGATTAAATCGATTTGGACCAACATTTACAACCCCCAAACTTGTAGAACAATTTAATCAGACCCTAAAGAATATGATTCATAAGTTTGTGCACGAAGACGCTCGAAATTGGGACAAGTGGCTCGAGCCCCTATTATTTACATTACAAGAGGTCCCACAAGCCTCCATGGGGTTCTCCCCATTTTAATTATTGTACAGGCATCGACCGTGTGGCATGCTCAATGTCCTATGGGTAAATTGGGAGGAGGGACCTTCAAACAGCAAAAACAAAATTCAATAAGTTCTTGACCTGAGAGCAAAACTTACACAGGGGCAATTAAAACAGGAGAATTTGCTCCAGGCTCAAGAAAGTCAAAGCCGACTCTATAATAGGGGTACTTGGCTATGGGAATTTACACCTGGAGATACATTCCTTGTATTGCTCCCCTCATCAAGCTCTTAATTACTCAGCAAGTGGCAAAGACCCTTAAAGGTCAGACAGCGAGTTGGGGAAATCGATTATGAGGTGAAACGAATGGATAGAGGTGGACCACGTCAGATTTACCACCTCAAACTCCCTAAACTGTGGAGAGACTTTGAAACTGGTCCTTTTTCTTTAAAAAAATAAAAATCTGTGAAAATGCATTTGTAATATCATGCAGTAATATTTCTTCATCGTGTTTTCATATGTTTGAATTAAAATAATTTTGTTGACGAGATTAGGAAATTTGTAGTTCCCTATCTGTAACTCACTCGATGTTGTGTCAACTCTGTTCACTCACTGTTTTCGTATTGTAGTGTGGACTGTGAAAACGGATATATCTGAAAACTATGATGTATTTGTTGTCATGTGATGCAGTCATGTGATCTATCCAACCAAAACAATCAAGATTGCAGCCCGTGTTATAGCGGCGCTGTTGTACTTGATACTCACTTTGATAGCGTTGTTAAAAAATAAATGTTACTTTGCACAACCATCACATTGCGTTCAAAGGCGAAGGGAAGTTTACTTTGAATTGGTGTCCGGTGACGGAACATGAGGACTATTGCATTTCAGACCATACATGCTTTTCCGCATGTTCAGTAACATGATTTAAGCATTTTCATACATTTCAGTGTGGACGAGCAACTTTTGCGAAACGTTTGAAAACGCTTGTGTGGACGGAGAGCGTTTTGAAATGAAAACGCCATTTACAAATGTATCTGGATTAATGTAGATGTAGCCTCAGATTGTTTCATTTCTATTAACTTTGCAGCAACATCTCATGTATCTATAAAGAATATTTTAGGAAGATAATACCTGTGCTATTACATTTCTAAGGATTTGACTTATGATTGTTGCATGGCAGATGATAAAACAGGTGATACATTTCATAGATTTACATCAAAGGAGGGACTCAAGCCTTATCTAGGAAATAGGCTAGTATACCATAGCAACAAACTCTTATAATTATATGACATGATAACAAATTTTTGTTTGCCCCACTGATTTTTCACCCTTCACAGTCAGTATTTGAAATGTCACTCTGGTGCCAAATTCAACTTATTTTTGAAGATTTAAATACTTTACCCAAGGCTACCTTGTAAAATGTCATAATTTGCTCATTGCTAATTCATTTTAATGTCTATTTTGTTTGCCGTAGGACACAAAAGGAGTTTTCAGAATGTCCGATATGCAGTTCAAATCTTCAGAGGCCGTATGTTGGCTTTGTTTGAAAAACAAATCTAAATTTAAGTCTTTATTTAATGATTAGCATTCCCATTGGCTATAGACCTTATTTCACACTAGCGCTATCTTTTTAATGGGAATGACAATGAGGCTGTGAGGGATAGACCTACTGTCTCTTCAATGGCACAAATGGTATAAAGCTTTATAAAGTTCATAGATCACATCTGATTTTCCACAACTCATGTTGTCTCGAGTTCTTTGTATACTGAATGTTCTTGGACAGATATTTTTTCAATGTTTTGTCCACAGAACGATCCAAAAACACTTAAACTGCAGTATAGCCCAATGAAGAGACTGTGCATCTATCCCTCCCAGCTCCGTTGTCATTCTTATTAAAAATCAAAGATGGCGATCGCATGAATAAGGTATATAACCATAACTTACATAACCACTGGCAAGGTAAAAAGCCTCACAACTCTGCTCAATGTGCATTCAGACCACAATTATTGGCTGTCATCAGGCATTTTTTCATTACTCATTTGCATCATGCAGATACATTTTTACTTTATCAATTGCCTCGATCGTCCACAACGATTTCTCTGCACCGCTTCTATCCCACAATGCACCTTGCGAATTGGTGCTGACTTCCATAGGAATTAATTGAAAACGCCCACTCACCTTCGCTAAAAATTTGCCAGTGGAAACATATGGTAACAGTCAGATCCTGACCCACGAACATGCAATTTTTTTACATTTCTGTAAGTATAACATATATATTATAGCTGGCATTCTATCATTTCCACACAGGGCTTCCAACTGTCTTGTATTAGTCAGGACAACCTGTAATTTATATGTGATTAGTATATAAAATGCTCAGTAATTGTAGTTATTTCAGATAATCACGATTAGGTGATGTAAAAATTGCGACAGGACTATTTATTAGCTGGATTTTCCATTCACATATTTTTATGTGTATTTTGGGAAATTGCATTAAAACTGCTGGATGGAAACACTGAGATGTGAATAAAATATCCAAAATGTGTATCAAAAACATATATGGTCACTTGAGGTGGATATATTTTGAATAAATGTTCATAAAATTAAATGTTCATAAATTTACTAAACATATAAACCTACGAGGCTGGGTGGTCCGATACACAGGTTTCCTCCCCACTTAGAGAGGCCCCCCCGAAGGTGCGGTGTGTACATGTCGATATTCACACGTATCCGATGGTTACCACTGAGATACTATTCAGGGAGAGAAAACATAGAGTGGAGGCCACGGGTAATTCCCAATTCACCCATCTGCTGATTTTGGGGACAAATTGGCCTGATTTTAAGAAATTTGTGTGGATAGGTCCTGTGAAATAATGTATCGGTGTGTGACGTGTAATGCTGTGGCTGGGGAGGCTATGCCAGGGCTGTCTATGTCTGCTCCATGTCAAGATGATGCAAGGGAGGAGGTCCCCGCCCTCAGGGAATTCCTTGACACTCAAACAAAAGAAAATACAACCCAGTTATTAGTCCAGAAGAGCCGTCTGGAAGCACTTTTCCAGACAGCTCATCATAATCCAATGGCTGTCCATTTAGTACAGAGAAGAACACTTAACTGAATAATGGCTCGATTTTTTGGCCAGGTATTCAAAGAGACGTTCGCAAGTGTTGTGTGGCGTGCTGTGAATGTCAGTTGGTGAATCTACCGGCCACCCCAAAAGCGTCATTGCACCCTCTACCGTTAATTGAGGTACCCTTTGAAACAATTGGTATGGAACTCATTGGGCCATTAGAACAGACCGCAGGCGGACATCACTTTGCATTAGTTCTGGAGGACTAGGCAACGTGATATACGGAAGCAGTGCCCCTACACAACAACTCAGCATGTAGTGTTGTGGAGGCACTCTTCAGAATAATCTACCGAATGGGGATTCCAAAAAAATCCTCACTGACCAGGGCACTACATTTATGTCATGAACGTGAACTGTACAGATTATTAGGTATTAAATCGATTCACACCAATGTTTACCACCCAAAAACCGATGGGTTGGTAGAAAGATTTAATAAAACTCTGAAAATCATAAGTTTAAATATAACATAAATTAATAAGTTTGTACATGAGGATGCTAGGAATTGTGATAAGTGGCTCAAAACCCTGTTATTTGCTGTGCGAGAGGTCCCGCAAGCCTCCACAGGGCTTTCCCCATTGGAGCTGCTGTTCGGGCATTGGCCGCATGGTGTAGCGTCATCTAAATTTGACCCATACTCAATGCCCCGGATTGACAAATTGCTCAATCGGTTAGACACAGCTCAGTTTTATTCGACACTGGATTTAACAAAGGTTATTGGCAGATCTCCTTAACTCGAATCTCCCGAGAATGGCCCCCGCAACATTCCAGCATCTCATGGACAAAATTCTCAGTCCACATATGGCATTTGCAGCCACTTATCTAGATGATATTATCATTTATAGTAATGATTGGTGGTGGCACATGCAACATCTGTGAGCTGTCCTGAGATTGCTGCGGCGAGCGGGGTTCATGGCCAACCGGAAGAAATGCACAATTGGGCGGGTGGAAGTTCGGTATCTGGGGTTCCACTTGGGTCATATGCAGGTGCATCCCCAAATCAACAAAACCGCAGTTGTCACAGCTTGCCTGGCACCCAAGACCAAAAAAGGAGGTGAGACACAAGAGTGCAGAGAGTGGCTTGCCTTATTATGTGTTTTATTGTTTTACTGTGAAGCTGAAGCTTGAGAAGTTTTCAGAAGAACTGACAGTTTCGTGACATTGAACTGACTTAAATAAGAAAAGCCCTGAGATTGCTGCACTCAAAGAGACTGAAAGAGAGAATAAAAGCTACCTGAACTGTGTCACTGCTCCCCGTCTCCTCATTTTCCATACCTGAACCCATAAAACCTTTACAGTAATTAACACAGATTGCACAACTGAACTGTGATTAATTGTGAGTTTTCAATGCAAAATAAATAAATATAAACCAAGAAAAAGTGCCGCGAAATCCTGGTTGGGAGGACTCTCTCTATCTCTCACTTGCCTTAAGCATTTTTCTCTTGCATTATAACCATACTGCATCAGTTCTCTTATTTTTGTCATGACCCTTCATTTCTAACACACACACACACACACACACACACACACACACACATCTGGTTTGTGTCGTGTCTTGTTCTGCTGGTGCTGAGTCTCAGTGGGGTGCGGGCCACATGCTGCTCCTCTGCACAGTGATGAATGAGTGGAGATTTGGACCGAGCTTTGGAAAAGCGAGCCAGAGTACTTTCACCTCCACTCCAAACACTGCAAGAGCAGCAGGAGACCACAGAGAGGTTACAGTTCAAAGAGCTCAACTCTCAGCAACCTATGAGAGACAGCTAAATCAACATCTCTGCCTTTGTCCAAGCCTCTCTTCTGTAGGATCAGTGTTGTAAAAGTTTATATGGAGTTCCCAGTGGAGCATGCTGGGATATAAACTCTAAGTGCTTGAAGCGAAAGTTTACCTCAGATTGACTGAGCTCATTTATCCACCTTTTTCCTGACTTGCCATTGCCATTATGACGAGAGACATCCTCTCAGATGCTCCACACTTCCGCTTAATTGTTATTATCAGCTAGACTAACATTAATGGTAATTGCGAGCAGCGAAGGCTCTGGATAAATATGTGCTGTTATAAGGTGTTATAACAACTACAGGTGGCTTAAAAACTACTGTTAAATGAATGTCACAACAATAATCCCCCACAAAATCTGCCAATGCTGAAACATTTAGAGTCAAACCAGATGTAATAAGCAGAGGTTGCATTAAACTAATTCTCTGTCATTTGCCTATTTTTTTAAAACATTGACAGATAAGTCAGAGATAAGACAGATAAGGAAGAGAACAAAAATGAAAAACATTTAAACCAAGCCCCTTATTGTTTTTTTTATTTTTATTAATCATCTTTACGAGGTTCATATCTCATATGTTGCTCTGTGAGTGTATGTGAAATTGGTAGAGAGTTGTTGTCGGCAGACTGCATGAGAAGGGGGCACTTGTTAATGCAGAAATAATGCAATAAATCTGAAGATATTTAAATGGTACCTGGCTGCTACCTCAATAACTGCTATGTCCATAGAACACTATTTCATAGTATGGATGTTTACATTCAGCATTTCTAGAAAGTGTCAACTTTAACTACTCAGATTAGAAATGTGTACTGGTCGGCGCTGCTCTGTCTCTCACTGTCTCTTACTGTGCCTATTGTCCTGTTCTGTTTTAGTAATTATTGTACTGTCCTGCAATTTTGCACAAGTTTGCACGTGCACTATGTAGGAATGTGTAGATCTTTTAGTCTGTGTAGTCTCATGGGGTTCTGTGTCTGTCCTATGTTATTTTATGTAGCACCATAGTCCTGGAGGAACGTCTTGTTTCGCTGTGTACTGTACCAACTGTATATGGTTGAACGACGATAAAAAACACTTGACTTGACTTAATGACCATGCAACCCCTTTTTAAAACATGCCATCTTTTTCGAACCTTAACACTCTGGGGTCGACAGATGCGCTGGTGCGTCCTGCTGGATTTTTTCGTCATTACAGCGGAAAAAACTTAAAATTCCTGGATAATAAGGAATGTTCCTATCATCGGAGCAATTCAAGCTATATGTACTACATTGATGTTTTTCTGAATCCGTGGCAGTAGTGGGCAGTCAGCGCAATGTCAGCTGTATAGGCAACATGCCTTATTAAAGAGAGTAACAGGCAGGACAGCCTTCAGTAGATGACTCGCTCTTGCGCTCAAGACAGCTGAATGGATCACAACAGAATTCAGATCTGGAATCACGTTTTTCAAAGTTTCAAACTACTTTTAACTTGGCTCAGCATCCTAAAACAGCACTTATTACTAGAGATGCTGAAAACTATTGAGATGAGGTACAACAAAAAAAAAGTATCCTTCTGACACATGAGCACGTAGACCAACAATAAAAAATAGAGCCCAGATGGAATTAGGCCAATAACAGGGTTATGTTAAATTATATGAAAATAAAACAAACAATATTTTGACTTTTGTAGACACATTGTATTGTCTAAGTGCTTTAATTGTCTGCTGCCACACTATGTTTTCCCTGTCTGTCGCTCACTTAAAGTTTTGTCGCATGAAGCGACACTAGGGGTCTTTCTTGAAGGCCTCGGTTACCTCTGAACTTGAGAAAATGCCAATGAGAAATTAGCAGACAGAATTTGCATGTCCCTCCCCCTGACATATGGGTATAAAAGGAGGGAATTGTGCATCTGTCCGTTCACCTTTTTTCTTCGGAGCCATCGGTTGTGCGATCAGCGAGCTGAGATCACTTCTGTTCCACTCACCTCTGCAGAACATTGCTGTAGGATCTATGGCGCGTATCAGCGGCTTTCTCCTTCTCTGCATGCCAGTGTAACTTTGCCCTTAGGCACTTCGACAGCGCTTCTGAAAAGAGAATATTTTCTTAAGAGTTTATTTTCTCTAAAAGAGCACACACAGCAGGCGTTGAACGTCCTTTTCAGGATGCGTCTTTATAAAGATGCCCTTCCGCCTCTGTGTAGTTCTTGGATGTGGTCGATATCTCTCCGCTCCTGACGGTCATAGATGCTGCCTCGTGTGTCTGGGCCGCGATCACACTGAGGTGGCATTTGTGGATGGTTCTTGTTCTCACTGAGAGATCTTAACCATGGCAACGTTGCGGTCATGGCTTCCACATCTGGCCCCAGGAAGGGATGCGGAAGATCTAAGTGGTCTACCAGTTGCTGTCAAAGACACGATCAACCAAGCCAGAGCTCCCTCTACCAGACAGGATTACGCCCTGAAGTCGCGTGATCTTCCCAATCTGAAGACACGCATAGATGTGCAGTGGGGTCAGTGCTCTCATTTCTGCTGGAGAGGCTGGAGGGGAGGCTGTCCCCCTCCACCTTGAAGGTTTATGTAGCCGCTATATCGGCTCACCATGATGCAGTGGACAGTAAGTCCTTAAGGAAGCACAACCTAATCATCAGGTTACTTAGAGGCACCTGGAGGCTGAACCCTCCCAGGCCACGCCTAATCCCCTCATGGGATCTTTCCGTGGTCCTCTCAGGCCTCCAAAGACCCCCCTTTGAGCCATCAGTCGAGCTGAAGACGGCCCTCCTGATCGCGCTCACTTCCATCAAGAGGGTTGGGGACCTGCAAGCGTTCTCTGTCAGCGACACTTACCTGGAGTTCGGTCCAGCAGACGCCCATGTCGTCCTAAGACCTCGACCGGGCTATGTGCCCAAGGTTCCTACGACCCTTTTCAGGGACCAGGAAGTGAACCTGCAAGCGCTGCCCTGGGAGGAGGCAGACCCAGCCTTTTTGTTACTGTGTCCGGTGCGTGCTTTGCGTACCTACATGTACCGCACGCAGAGATTTAGATGTTCTGAGGAGCTCTTTGTCTGTTTTGGTGGACAGCGGAAAGGGAACGCTGTCTCCAAACAGAGGCTAGACCACTGGGTTGTCGACGCCATCGCCTTGGCTTTTCAGATGCAGGCCATGCCCGCCCCCTTACTGGTTCGAGCACACTCGATGAGAAGTGTGGCATCCTTGTGGGCATTGCCCAACGGCACCTCCCTAGCAGACATCTGATCGGCGGGGTGGGCAACATCCAACTGGTGGGCAACATGGCGTGCTCCCATGCTTGGCATGTTGCTTGCCCCCCCCTTCAGGGATGCTGGGAACCTAAAAAAAGTTTATGATGTTTTTATGGGGCATTGGTGCAGCTTACGTGCAGTCTGGTGCAGCCTGCTGCTTTGCCACACAACTGCATGCCCGCACCTGCATCAGCAGCTCACGTACACGGTTCAGCGTATAGCGTGATTTAATAAGGACCCCTAGTGTCGCTTCATTTGACACAAGGTCGAGTGAGTGACAGATGGGGAACATCTAGGTTACTGTTGTAACATCCGTGTTCCCCCGGACACGACGCTGTACATAGCCACTGTAACGGCCAAACCTTATTCTCCACTCCTCAGTGCAAAACCTGAATGGACAGAAGCACGATTCCCTCCTTTTATACCCGTATATCCAGGGGAGGGACATGCAAATTCTGTCTGCCAATTTCTCATTGGCCTTTTCTCAAGTTCAGAGGTAACCGAGGCCTTCAAGAAAGACTCCTAGTGTCGCTTCACTCGACACAATGTCTCGTTCCCTCCATCAGGGAACGGCGTTTACAACAGTAACCTAGACGTTTCTGATGTAATGAATGAATTATCTGAATTCAAATATTTATTATGTAATATAATATTAATAATTATTTAATTCATATATACTACATTGTCCTTTTCAGTAAATATGTATATGTGATTATTTAATCAGCACATCATGTTCTTAATTCGATGAAAAAAAAAATGAATTGATTGACTGCCTTAATTATAATATAACCACTATGAAGTAAACATTAGGACCCGTATACCAGACCAGAATAGCATAGAGACATGGGGGTTGGCCATTTTGACTGATTTGTGTTTCACGTTTGAAATTTCTTGTTAAATTGTACTATTGTAGGCTACTCATTTTTATTTGCCCTGTAAAAAAGCAATGTTTTAACTTGTATTGTTAAATTCTACATTGAGTTGGTTTATATGAAGTGAATTTAACAATTTAACACCCAACAGACCAAAGAACCTAAAATACATCTTAACAGACAAACCTTACAATTACTGCTGCCAAGTAACCACTGTATTGTTGAACAGTAAAGAATACCACCTATAAAAAAATATACAAACACTGTTGCTGAGGCAACCATGTGTTATTCTTTTAAGAGTTATTCAGGAAGGAGGTGCAGTGAAGTTCTGTAAATTTTTGAGAATGCCTATACAAACACACACACATAAAGAAGTTATACACTTCTGGAATATTAATCAATAAGTCTGGAGTTACTTCATTACATTTGAACTTGAAGACCTCTTGTTTATGTTTCGAAACCACTACAAATGCTCACATAGACATGAACATCTTGGTAAGATAAGATTTCCCCCTCTTAGATTAATAGATAAACATGTTCAGATTTTGATCTAACTTCAAGTTTCTGTGAAGTAGCATCCCAGATCCTTAATCATTAAGTTAACCCAATTCTTTAAATGACACATGCATTTACATTAAGCTCAAGGGCAATCTACTCGAAATTCACAAAGTGGTTCAATTTAATGAACATACACAAATTATATAGTAAGAAAGCATCTGGCACTGTACACAATACACTAAAATGAAACTTTCATACACACAAACACAGAACACTTTGAACAAAATACACAAAAACACATACTAAGCGTAGCATGTACAGTACAGAGTATTGAGTTCATCCTGTGGCTCTAAAAATATTTGAACACTTAAGCCACACTCATGAATGCATGAAATTCATAATTTAATAAAATTATTCAGCAAAATATTAAATCAAGTAGCATCTCCATAAAATTCTTTATGATGTGTTAAATTCACAATTTTTGCAATGACTAACCTTATGGCCATTTTTGCAGTGACTAACAATATTGTTTTTACAGCTAAAAAAAATGGAAGTGACATACTGGAAGCTGTCCACAGTCATGTTGAAAATGGCCATGTGTCCATTCTTACATTGAAAAAGTGGATACACATACACAATTGCAAACACACACATGGGCAAAAGTAAACACACTTTTTTGTGGTATAGAAGATGGAAACACACACACACACACAGTTTTTAGAGTGAAGGTGACTTTTTTCTTTGGCTACAAATGTGTGGCACATTGGAGTACTTGCGTGCATTTGTGTATGTGTGCCCCAAGTCCACACACTCACTGTCAGATTAGATTGGTGTGACAGCAGACCATTAAAGCAGATGCCTCACAGATATTAAATTACTATGATTAATGGTGAGTGCTTGCCATTGATTTGTATATGGGTGCTAACGGTTTCACATACCTCATCTCCAGAGACAGATAAAAATATCTCAGGTTAAAAAAATAATCTTGCGTGTCAAACTTCAGCAAACCAGAGTCTTTAAGTGAGCACATTACTGGGCTTCACCCAACATCATGACAACCACAAGAGGTAGTGCATTAAAGGATTTTACCATAGCTGAGGATGATGTTTGGCACTGTAATGATGTTCTCGAGACGTTGAGGATTGGAATCCAGATGCAGAGTTCAATGAAGAACAAGGCACGACAAAGACAAGAAACTAAACTACACACTTAAAAACATTACACAAACAAAGCTTGACTAAGCAACATAAGCAAACACTGGGGTTTATATACACACAAACACACACACACACACACAAACAGACTTATTGGAGAACAAGACACAGCTGGAGAACAATCAGGAGAAGAACTGGGAAGTGAGACAGAACAATAAACCAGAAAGTCAAAATAAGTCACTAAGTCACTACTCTCCTAGCGACCCCTACTGGCCACTAGGGAAAGTATGGACAGTTCCTAATGGCTAAACAAAAGAACTTGAGAGGGCCGGGGCAGGCACAGAGCAGGACACCACAGGAGAGCAGGACTCCAGCAGGTATTTGTGAATGGCCATATGTCCAGTATCATCACTTCAAACACAGGGTCTCCGCAGGGCTGTGTCCTTTCTCCCTTGCTTTTTATTATGTACACTGATAGCTGCAGGACTTCCCAACAGGGTAGCTACCTTGTGAAATTTTCTGACGACACTGCCCTACTGTCACTTCTTCAGGGGGCCCAATCGGGCCATGGAAGTGCCTTATTACAATTTGTGAAGTGGTGTGATGATAATTTCCTGGACCTTAATGTGACAAAAACTAAGGAGTTAATCATTGATTTTAGAAAGAACCGTTTTAACCCAGAAACCAGCATTATTCATGGCGGAAATGTTGAAATTGTAGAAACGTATAAGTACTTAGGAACCATGTTTGACTCCAATCTTAAGTTTGACAAAAATATAGAGTCAATCACTAAGCATGGACATCAAAGAATCCACTTGATGCGGAAGCTAAATTCTTTCAATGTATCTCAGAGGATCTTATGTAACTTTTATTATTCATTTATTGAAAGCCTTTTAACATTCTCTTTCGTCTGCTGGTTTTATGGATTGTCTGTGAGGAACAAGAATAGCCTCAGCAGCATTGTTAAAATCTGCTCCAAGATCATTGGAGTTCAGCTTACAGACCTGAGCTCCCTCTGGAAAAAAAAAAGGGTGCTACAGAAGGCTAGACAGGTCATGAGTCATCCTGACCATGTTCTTAGTCAGGAATTCTGTCTAATGCCCTCAGGACGGCGCTACCTTGCCCCCCCCCCAAGGAAAACTAACAGATATGCAAATTCCTTTATTCCCTCTGCCATCAGGCTTTTAAATACTGTCGACAGCGGCAACTAGATATGTGCCAGGCATTGTAATATTATTTATTTATATATTTATTTATTTATTCACTTGAATTTTGGTCCCTGCTTAGTTCATGTATTGTGACCTGTGTATTTGCTGCTCTGTTCTGGTGCCCAAATGCAATATGAAGTCATTGACAGTGTTTCTGAATGTTTGATTGTGTGTTTTTTTTTGTTTTTTTTTTTGTGTCTTGTTTGCTACGACTGGTAGGCTACAACTGAATTTCCCTACGGGGATAAATAAAGTTGTTTGAATTTAATTGAATTGAATTGATTGAAACACTGGGGATCAGGACAGGGGGGAGACCAAGGTGAAGCCGGTGGATGAGCTAGAGACCAGGGTGGAGTTGGTGGATGAGCTGGAGACCAGGGAGGAGCCAGCAGACAAGCTGGAGGCCACGAGGGATCTAGCAAACAACCGGAAACTAAGAATGTGCCAATGGACCAGGGGACTTGGGTGGTAGCCCTGGACCAGGAGATTACCAGAGACCCAATGGACCAATGAAATCTGTACGGGGCAAGGTAAAGGCTGGAGACGCAGGCAAGGTCAAGACAGGGGACTCAGGAAAAGCAACCACAGACTAAGAAGCAGAGACCTCTGATACCCCTGGAGCAGGGAGCAAAGGGGCCTCTGTCTCTGGGACCTCTGCAGCAGGAAGCAGAGAGGCCTCCATCATGGGGACAACAGGAGCAGGGAGCAGAGAAGCCTCTGTCAATGGGACCTTCAGGAACACTGGAGCAGGGAATGGAGGGGTCTCGATCGCAGGGACCTCCAGGACCACCCGTGCAGGGAGCAGAGGGGCCTCTGTCACTGTAACCTCAGGGATCACAGTACCAGGGAGCTCGGGGACCGTGGAGAATTCATCCCTGCCATCATGACCAGGGCCGATCTTCCCCTCCTCAAGCTTGCTGCTTCAGCCGAAAGAGCACTGGGTGCCACCTCTGGCAAGAGAGGAGAGGTGAGAGGCATATCTTCTGAGCATAATCCAAGTATTGCTGCAGAGAATAATCAAACTTGTCCATAGAATGACATGATTTTACCAGTTCATATGGCTGAATTGGTGGATGACCTTAAGAGCAACATTTTCCCAATTCAAAACTTTTGGGTGTAAATTTTAACAGAGTTGGCCGGTTTAAATTTAAATAGACTTAATAGAACAACATGACAGACAAGCACAGACAACAACCTCAAATATGTACAGTATTCACATGTATACACAGGAAAGCACCTAGTTATTTGGATCTTCTTTAAATAATTTACAATAATATGCAAGATATCTTTGGGGGTTTTATATTGTTTATAAGATTAAGGGATTTTATGAGTGATCTTAATTTGATAACAAAACGGAAAAAATAACAGGTAAGTTTAATATTTTCAATCGTTTTTAATTTGTCATTGCCAATGCTTCCTGGAATTGTAGTTCTATATTTCATGAAAGACTTTAAGTACAGTCTAAACTTAAGTATTTTTGTCCAAACACTTTTTTGCTTTAAATTATAGCTTGCAATAATGTGATTGCAAGGAGCACAGAGCTGGTTGGTTTGGGATATAGAACTCTTTTCTGCAGAATTTATCAAATAATTATGGAAAAAATTAATGGGGATCCATTCTAGATTTTTGCATTTTCTGAAGAAAAAGTGTGTAAGGCTTGTCCGTTTAACACTCAAATGTAAAAAAAAAAATGTAATAAATAAAACTAAAATATATTTTAACGGTACTCAAGCAATCATTTGGATTGAATGATCAAATCTAATTTTACCAATCAGTAAAACCATATCAATTCAGTTCTGGGATACATAATTTTTTCTAGTTATTTTTCCAAGCCTTTGGCTTTTCTATTTAATATAGTATAAGTTCTCCCAGCCTGAGAGAGAATATTTTCAATACTTCTGAATGAATGACTCAATGATCTCAAACCAGATCATCAGGAACTTAAATTTCCACATTAAAGCGGGTGGAACTCAAATGAACATCTCAAAAAGCAGCAAATGTGCTTTACCACTGCAGAAATTGTCTCTCTTTGTCTTCATTGTAGGACCAAATGTGATGAACCACAGACATCATAATGGTCCAATATCTTCCAGACATTCCATGAGTAAAAGAATCCATTAGAATGAACACATTTACTCCTTGAAATATTAACTCTACATAAATGGAAGGTTTCATCTCCAGCATCTAGGGTTAATTCATGCCCACCCTACACTTTCTCATGAAGATCTTCCCTGTCATTTTCAAATTCCTACAGAAACACACACTCATTACCCCCCAGATGGGCGATGCTACTCTTAAACCAATGCATGCAATCTTTGCAGAACATTCTTTAATTCATTAACTAACTGGAATGCATGGTTCCCTTTGGCAGTGACATGGTAAACCGCTAGCATCCGTTAATAATATGTTAAACCACCCAGAGCCTATAAATAATAATGACTTGTCATGAATGCAAGCCCCAAGAAAAGCCTTTGCCAAACTATGAAGAACACTGTTAAGCAAATCATCAGGAAACCTGACAATGGTATGAAAAAATGTTCTGTTCTGTTCTGTGATGTTTGGGTTATAGAGACCTGTCAGAACCATGGGCTGGTCCCATCAATGGTTTGGACTTCAGTGGTGCTACCAGGTCATTAGCGTCACATCTCATCAATCATTCTGTGAGAATGCAGGACTTGCCATCACTAATTATAATCAACAGATTTATTTTGAATTCATCTGGGCACAGTCAGAGGATGAGAAAGAGAGACAGAGGATGAATTAAAGGCAGCTGATTAAAGCCTGCTGATGAATGTCCCTCCTAAAGCTATAAACAGCACACACAACAAATACAAGGTTGATAAGGACACAAACTTTCACTAATAAAGACAGAGGAGAGGAGAGGATGAGATGAAAGCAGAAAATGAGAGGCGAAAGAGGAATCAGAGAAGGGGAAGGAAAAAAGAGAGAGTGAGGAGAAGAAAGGTGACGGAAGCAGAAACTGTAGAAAACTAAATAATTGAAACTGTAGCTTCCCAAGCTAAAAGCTACTCATAACTTAAAGTACTGTAGTTGAACTACAGTCAAGCTACTCTTTGTAGTAGTTAGCTACTATAAAAGCTACTAACAAAAAGTAGCTAAATTGAAGAAACTTAAAGAGGAACATATTTTTAGATCGGATGAGAGTAAGTCTACAATCAGTACATTTAATTAGGGTGGCATTCCCTTATGAAAATAAGGATTAAAAAAATAGTATGACAACATTAAATTGAGCATAAAATTATATTTAATAAATTAAAAAGCAAATTTTTTATAGTGAAATATATGGAAATATAGTGACAAACATGTTCAATACATTACATTTATTGTTACACTGAATATATCATAAAATAAATTTACCTTCAAAAAAGAAGGTAAAACCCCAGTAAGGATGCACAGGGCTTAATGATAACTTCTGTGAAATAGTTCATGAAAGTTTTGCACATCGTTTACATCTGTATTTAATGCTGACCAGTTGGTGTTTGGATCAACCGAAATGTATAAATACAGTCCGAAGGAATCCACTCAATAAAAGGTAAGTTCCCATGTTAAATATAAGTGAATAGTTTATTTTAAATTGCTAATTTTCTTGAACTGTCAAATTCACTTAAATTATTTGTTTTTTCCAGCATTACATAAGAGAGATGACAGTTTAGGTGAGTGTGTTTTACTCTGTTTACACCTGGTATTAAGATGCATCTTGTGCGATCTGATCACATGTGGTCAGGCAAGACACATCAGTGTTTACACCTGGTCACTTAAATGCATCTTCTCTGAGTACTTGTGTTTGAATTTCGAGGGGAGGGTCTCTGATTTCATGATGACATACATCAATCACTGTCAGTGTGTTACTGTGTAGCAGGGATATGTTGTTACACCAGATTATAAATAATCTTTATTTTATTTTGTTATTCTTCTTGATTATTATTATTTGTCTTTATTTGTCTATTTATATTTGCGTGCTCTTATGAAAGGTATTTTTTATTTTTTTTATTTATTGAAGAAATACAATTACAATTAGAGGGGTACATTGATTAAAACAAATAAACAAACAGAAAAAAAAAGGTAAATTTAAAAGTTAAACGATGATGTGAAAGTGTTTACATAAAGATATGCATTTTGAAGCTTTCTTATTTTTCAAACCCAGTATTGTTTTAAGGTATTGTTGAATTTCTATTCTTAAAAATAAGAACAAAGGCTTGTTTCCTCCAAATTTACATTTATGAATACTAAATTTGGCTAACATAAGAAGCAGATTAATTAAATAATATTCTTTATGATAAGATTTGTCATATGAGTAAAAATGTGTTATTTGGTTTTTTAAGCACAGTTGAAAACTAGGCATGATATGAGCCTTAATAAAAGGAACATAAATCTGACCAAAAAGAAACTGAATGAGGACAACTCCAAAATAAATGATAAAACGTTTCATCATGTAGATCACAAAATGTATCGATATCACAATTAAATCTGTTTACAAGGTAATACTTACATGGGTAATATTTATAAATGAGTTTAAGGGAAATTTCTTTGATTTTGTTTGTGATTAAATATTTATGAGGAAGTTTCCAGATTTTATTCCACACCAAATTATCAGCACAGCCATTCCAAAATGAAACAGCAGGTCTGGAGACAATATCCCTTTGGAACAAAGCCCGTACACCACAATTATTATTTTTAATATAGGAACGAGAGAAACAGATACGGCCTACTTCAGTATCAGCAGGATCCAACGAGTATGGAGATAGCAAAGGACAGGTGTTTTTAAGAAGCATTTTTAGGCCAGAGGGAACAGCATCCATAACCACAGCAAAATCTTTAGGAGTAACTGGAATATTATATTTAGAAAGAAATTCAGAATAAGTCATCATAAGTCCTTCATTGTTATAAAGTTGGTTAACAAAAATTATATCGTTACTAAACCAATTCAAATTAAATAAAGATTTAGATTTATACAGAATGTTCTTATTATTCCAGATAAAACATCTGTTTGGAGAGAAATTGTGTTTGTAGATTAAATTCCAAGAAAGAAGCATCTGTTTGTGAAAATTAGATAGTTTTAAAGGAAGTTTGGCGATACTGTAGTCACAAAGTAAAAGAAATTGAAGACCACCAACTTGTGAAAAAATAAAGTGAGGTATAATATTCCAGATAGATGTTGGTTTAAGAAATTGCTTAATCCAGTTAACTTTGAAGGTGTGATTAAGGGTGGTAAAATCTAAGAAGTTCAGGCCTCCATTTTCAGTTGAGTTCATAACCACAGATTTCTTTATATAATGCGTTTTATTTTTCCATAAGAAATTAAACAGTATTTTATCAATAATTTTGCAAGTACTATCATCAACTGCTAAGGAAAGTGCTGCATATGTAAGTCTTGAGATGCCCTCTGCCTTTGTGATCAGTACTCTCCCCCTCAAGGATAGGTCTCTAAGTAACCACTGATTTAATTTTCTCTTTGTTTTGTCAATGACTGGAGAAAAATTAAGCTTACATCGTCCCTCTTCATTCTTTACAATCTTAATACCTAAATATGTGATTTCGTCTTTAATGGGAATATTACAAATTGATAGAAGATTACTATTTTTAAGAGACATTAATTCACATTTATTTATATTCAGGTAAAGCCCTGAAGCTTTAGAGAATTTATGGATAATCTTAAGGGCTAAGGTTATTTCTCCTGCATTTAAAAAAAAAAGAGTGGTATCGTCTGCCAGTTGACTAATGATAATTTCCCTGCCAGCAGCAGTGATACCTCTCAAAGGGCTCTGTTTAATATGATCTGCAAGAAGTTGTGAACAGAGTAAAAATAAATATGGGGAAATAGGGCATCCTTCTCTGATACCACGACTGAGATTGAATCTGGATGACGTGCCATTACGCAGCTTGATTGAGCAATTTGCATTAGAATATAACGTTTTAATGGAATTAACAAAGAAATCACCAAAACCAAATTTTTTTAGGGCCGAATATATGAAATTATGTTCAACAGTGTCAAAGGCCTTTTGGAAGTCTAAAAAAAGAATGAAACTCTCGTCTGGGTATAGATGTGGGTAATCAATAAGGTCTAATACCAAGCGAATATTATTTGAAATGTGTCTATTACGCATAAAACCTGACTGTGTGTCATCTATAATAAAATCCAAAGTTTTCTTAATTCTAGAAGCTAATACAGAGGCTAAAATTTTATAATCGTTATTAAGTAGGGAAATTGGTCGCCAATTGTCTAAAATTAAAGTGTCTTTTTTTGGTTTGGGAATTAAAATAATTAGGCCTTGAGTCAGGGTAGGCGGGAGTTTACCACACTCAATACATTGTAGGAAAAGGTTTAAAAGAAAAGGAGCAAGTTCTTCTGAGAAGGTTTTATAAAATTCAGCGTTTAAACCATCTACACCAGGGGATTTGTTAAACTTGAGCTCTGTAATACCTTGAAGGACTTCCTTTATACATATAGAACTATCACAATATTCTTTTTGATTTTCATTTATAGTTTTCGAATTAGTAAGATTGTCTATAAAAGCAGATGAATTATTTTCATTAAACCCTGAATTGTAAAGATTGCTATAGAAGGTTGAACAGTAATCTGCAATGTCCTTTAAGTCATGTGTTATCGAACCATTAATATTCAAATGCAAAATTGTATTTGTTTTTGCATGGAACTTTTCTAATTGAAAGAAATATGCCGAATTCTGTTCACCCCTTTCCAGCCATCTCTGTCTAGATCCAATGAAGGCCCCCTCTACCCTCCTTTTATAAATATCATCTAATTGGCTTTGAAGTGTGAGTAACTCAAGATATTCCTTATCCAACAAATTTTGAGTTTTATGAGAAAAGGCCGCAATTTTAGAAATTATCGTCTCTTCTTGAAGTTTTTTAGCCTTAGACAATAAACTACCAAATTTTCTAAGAAATTTACAAGCTTCAAATTTAAATAACTCCCAATTAGTGCAATAGTTTTTACTAATCTGAGCTATATTCCAATATTGTGAAATCAAACTGCGAATGGTCATCCTTACAAATTCATGTTCCAATAATGACTTGTTGAGCTTCCAATAAGAATTATGGTAGTTGGAGGAAAGAGAGGGATGTAAAGAAATGATGATAGAAACTGCCTTATGATCTGTTAGTGGCGTGGCAAGAATATTAACAGAAATATCATCTTTATGTAAATTGCTCGGAGTTAACCAGTAGTCAATACGAGACATAACGGTACATGCTTTATTATTCCACGTGAAAGAACTAATACCAGGGAATTTCTCTCTCCAAATGTCTATTACTCCAAATTTCTGCATAAAGGCCTTCAGTGTGGAATTATGATAATTTACATTACGAGGTGGCCATCGGTCAAGGGAGTTGTCTAAAGTAATATTAAAATCTCCTCCTATTAGAATAAGTGAACTTGGGAATTTAGATAAATAGTGAGTAATATGACTCTCTAATTTTTTGATTAAAGCATCATTTTCAATTTTAGTATTGTACCCATAAAAATTAATAATAATTGTAGTCACCAGATCTAGTTTAGTAACTAAAATAATAAAATGACCAAGGGGATCCCCTTCAGAAAATAAAATATCCCCAGAAAATTTGTTTTTTAGAATTGCAACACCAGCTGTACGCTCAGAACCATGAGCAAACCATGCATCATTACCCCATTGAGCTTTCCAGAACTTTATATCTTTGGGAGTTGAATGAACTTCTTGAAAGAAACAAAAGTCAGATTTCTGCTGTTTAGCGAATAAAAACAAAGCTTTACGTTTAACATTAAACCTTAAACCCCTGACATTAAGAGTAACTAACGAAAACGACATGAATATATGAGGAACAAAAGGCACAAGAACAGTAATAGAAAAAATGTCCATCCCCTTTTAACTGAAATAAAATAAGAATGAACCCGGTTATATAACTGTAAAAGTTACAGATAAGATTAACCCAAAATAAACTTGCATAAAGCAAGTAATAAACACTAGTATAAACTTACAAGTTGGCCTAGAACAGGTCAGATGGGAAAGTGTTCACATGACAGAAAATGAAAATCAATGATTTCACGAGGGTGACTGCACCTCTTTCCCATCAATGAATACGCGCACACCGACAAAAAACGCTCGTTTTCCTTCCTTCCTAGCAGCTTCAACCAGCGGCCACCTCTTCATCCTCAGTGACTTGTCTACTGGAGACAAATCTTCGGTGAATCTCAGTTTATGACTCCTCATATATTCAGAGTGCTTGGCCTGCCGCCAGATCAGGTCCCGCGTAGATCTTCTCACGAAGAGAATGATCACTGGTCTTGGTCTATTGGCCTGCTCATTCAACTTTCCCAGTCGATGCACAACATCTATGTCATCTTTGAGAGAAACATTTGAGTCGGAAACAACTGAGACACAGACGCCGATGACTTTTTGCTTGATGTTTTCCTCAGAATGTTCAGGAATACCGTACAGACGGAGGTTCCATCTCCGCTGATAGCGTTCAGCATCGTTCAGCCTTTGCTCAAGATTGTGGATTTTGGTGGTGTTTAAGTTGGCAGTAGATTTGCAGCTTTTCAAGTCTTTTTAAAGCGTTTACTTCTTCAAAGACAAAGTCAATTGATTTCTTAAGGCCCTCAATGCTCACCGTGTTGCTGTTAATCATTTTGCCGAGGTCGTTTGCACTTTCTTTAATCCTGGATGTCAATTCCGCAATGACATTATCTTGCAATTCCGTCAGGGAAATTTCACCTCGTGATTTCTTTTGTTGGGGTTTCACAGGCGTATCTATGTCGGAGTCATGCACGAGATCGAGACTTGGGCTTTCAGACCGGGTGATATCGGAACGGTTTTGGCCATATTGATGGTCTAACGTTACCTCGATCTGTGCAGAAGACCCACCAACAGTGACAGGAACATCTAATTCCATCTCATCCGCAAGCAACTTGGGGGTAGAATTCTTTTTTCCTTTGCGTTTCATCGTGCTATCCTTGATTTCCATGTGCGTTTAAGAGTTCAGTTAACGATCGCCAACTTAAGGATGGAATTAAACTAAATACCAAGTTACGCCGCTAAAACAAAACATAAAAATTGCCTAAGTTATAAACGAAACAGGATATGATGCGTCCGGGTTTAAAAGAAGTTAAAATGAAGGGGATGGAAAATAAATTTGAATCAGCTACATGAAACTGCGACCGCACCGGCTGCCATCTTGATCGCCCCCCTTATGAAAGGTAAAGATCTCTGTATGCATGTCGGCTGATGTCATACGTAGGTGAGAGATTAAAAAAGGCAGCGAAATCAGAGTTTGTCCTCTTTCCGGCAATGCTATTAGAGAGGAAAGGTACGATTTCATGCGTCTCTCCATCGAATGTTAAATTTGTTTATAGCCGTTCATTTCATGTTTAATTGATCAAATGTGAAAAAGTATTCCATGTGATGTTGTATTTAACCGTTACTTCACGTTATCAAATTGTTAACGTTTATTTGAGTGCTCTAACAGGCGAATAGTTTACTGTGTGAGATGATGGTGTGGCGTGTGTGTTACGTGTGAGACGTGTTTGCGGCTAAGCGGCTAACATTTCGGTTAATATATATATATATATATATATATATATATATATATATATATATATATATATATATATATATAAAATGTGTATTATTATGTATGTATATATATATATATATATATGTGTGTATAAAATGTGTATTATGTATATTTTGTATGAAAGCTAAAGATATACTCCATTAATATAATGTTAATTGCATTCATTGTGTGTTCTGTGATCGACTACCTGGTGCAATCAAAATGTATTTTGTGGTCAACAGGCAAGAGAGAAAACATTGCAGATAACTGTGTCTGTCTGTTTGTGTTTTATCACACAGATATGATAATTGGCATCTTAAGAAACACTGTAATGCATGAATTATTTGTATATGAGATTGAGATGTTTGTGAATTTATTACTATATATTTTTTATTTATACTATGATATATATTGTACATGTGTGTTGTGAATGTGTGTGTGTGTGTGTTTTGTGCTCTTTCCGGCAATGCTATTAGAGAGGAAAGGCAAGAGAGAAAACATTGCAGATAACTGTGTCTGTCTGTTTGTGTTTTATCACACAGGTGTTATAATTAAATCACCTTTGGCACGACCAGCTTTGTGTGGAAAATTGTTTATTAACAATATAATAAATAAATAACACAAGCAGAGGAACAACCACTACAAAACTGGTGCCGTGACCCATCAAATGGTCATCTTTTGCTGGTTCTTTGGTGGCGTATAGATGTAGACGGTTAGACTGGTGAGTTATTGCTAAGCCTGATCAACCAAGCAGCTTGGTGGATCATCAAGGAACGTCACCAACTGACCTGATTTGACTGAACTGTGTGGGTGAAGGTACTTCGCATCATCAAAAGACTGAAACAAAAGTGAACAGCATCTTTATATGATGTTAAAGGACAATTCATTTTTTCTTAGTTATAATACTGGTTGTTTAACATTGATTTGGTTTGTTGATATTTTTGTGTTTTGAGTGTATTCTGACACCTGAGGAAAATGGCTGCTAAACAAAGCGATTTGGGGAGGGACAATACATTTATGGTTGGTAGAGGGCGGGGCAGTTTTTTGAATACGCCTGACAAAACAAAGATGTTTGATGATCCCGAGTACTGTAGTACAGGTCGGGGTAGAACATTTGGTCTTTCCTCCGATGACAGAGTTCAAATGTGTGGTAGTCCAATTGCTGCAGCCAGTAGTATGCTCCTCAGGATGTGTGGTCAAATGAATAATCTCATTAAACAAACTGGTATTGAGATTGGGCAATCAATTAGAGAAAGTATGATGAGGCCTGAATTTCTGAACGTTTCTTCCGCTAAGAAGTTCCAAGAAAGTGTCAGTGGTCATGTGACTGACCAGTGGAATACTACTGTGATTGATGCATCAAAAATGAACTTGATCCTGAAAGCTGAGGTGGCAGCACCACCACACATTAGAGGAGATATTTCAGATTAATACTCAATCATTGAATGGGAAGATATGATGAGGGTGTATTTGAACAAACTAGAGGTGACTGATTCTGAAATGGTTGATGAGTTATGGGGCGGGCCAGAGATGTCATGAGAGTATGGCTGCGCAATGGTTCAACAACTCCTATTATTGACTCTGTATTTTCTGTTTTGAAGCAGCACTTAGGGGACCAGAGCAGTTTGGGTATTCCGTTGGCTGACTTCTATTCTGTGAGACCATATCCCAGAGAAAGCGCTTGGGATTATTGGATAAGACTAAACAAGGCAGCAGATGTAGCTGAGCAAAGACTGGAAGGTAGAACTCTGGATAACAGGAGCAAAGAGGTAGCAGTTATATTCATTCGCTACTGTCCTGACAAAAGAGTTAGCTTTTGTTTTCAAGAGTAAACCTGTACAGTCATGGGCTGCATCTGAGGTACAAGAGCAGCTTGATGAGTTGTTAAGAGAACAGAAGTTAGCAAATCAAGCTGTCAAACAATTTACCACTGCTGTCGCAGAGCCAGAGTCAGAAGTTGATGTGACTATCTTGCCTTCTAAGTCTGAACAGAGTGCGAGCGTAACTGAAGAGAACACATTAGACAAAGTATTGTCTTTGCAGGAGAAAGCATTGGTGTGTAACACTCAGTCTATGCGGGGTCTCTGGCCTAAACAAACGGGCAATATGTTTCGAGAATGCAGAGTGTGTCAAAGCAGTGAGCACATCACGACTGCTCATTGTATAATGTATAACTTGTGTTTCAAGTGTTTTGCAGCTGGACATGTGAGCTACAACTGTGATAGTAACAGACAGTAACAGAACGACGTCCAGGGTGGGTTCCGGTCAGCAAGACAAAGTTACGTTTCAGGGAAACTAGACAGCTCCCTTCGGGCAGAGGACAAGGTGGGGCTGTGTAGTAATTCCTCTGAGACTGATCTTGAGTTGGTTTATTCCTTTTTCTTTGAAAGTATTGGCAAAACAAAAACAGTAATTTTTCAGAACACCATGCAAGTTAAGCAAGTGTGTTACTACAGGACAATGTTGAACTACAGGGGATGTTGGACAGTGGCTCCATGGCAACCACTCAATTCCTCAACTCAGAGATGCTGGGGTACTGGATCAGGATATTCTGAGTTCTTCAGATATTGTCTTGGTAGGTTGCGGTGGAAAACAGACTACTCCAGATGGTGTATGCAATCTGAAGCTTGAAGTTTACAGGGTCAGTTTCAATGTCCCAGTTTTGATTGTGAGGGGTCAAAAGGACCAAATCATACTCTGCACGAATGTCTTAAAACCTCTAATAAGTCAGATGAAGCTTACAGACCAATTTTGGAGGGTGGTAAATAGACCCGACTCTGCTATACAATCTGAAAATAGCCAATTTTTACACCTGCTTTCGAGTATAGAGAGATGGAGGGGTGATTTGATTCCTAACAGGGTGGGTACATTGAGACTGAGGTCAGCTGTGACACTCCGGCCTATGAGCGAACACCTTGTTTGGGGTCGTTTGCCTCCAGGGTCAGTATTGTCTGTAGGGAGCACAGTAGTCATCGAACCAAGTACTTCACGTTGTGTGCATCGGAATGTGCTAGTTGGGAGGGTTGTTTCACCTTTGTGGGGCAATGGTTGGCTGCCAGTAATGATGATCAACCCGACAAACGCAGAAATTGTGTTGAGGAGAAATGCGAAGGTGGCGGATGTGTATCCTTGCGTGGCTTTGTAGGACCTTGAACAAACAACTGACAGGGTGGTTTGTCAAAATGCAGGTGCAGTACGTTCTGACAGGTCATGCGGTAGCCTAACGTGAGAGGCACGACATCTGGGGCAAGTTCGGCAGGTGACAGCAGGTTGGATGACCTGGACTGAGCGATATGAATGTCAGGGATTGTGAAGTGTCTCCCTTTTGGCAAAACAAGCTTTTTGACCTAGTTGAAAAGTACGAATGTGTGTTTTCCAGGCACAGTTTGGACTGTGGCGAGGCAAAGGGATTTTGTCATCGCATCAGAGTTACAGATGACAGACCCTTTCGTCTTCCATACTGCTGTCTTTCTCCGGCTCATTATTTGAAGTTGAAAGAGACTTTAGATGAAATGGAGGATAAGGAAATTATAAGGAAGTCAAGCAGTGAGTTTGCATCACCATTGGTCTTAGTGTGGAAGAAAAATGGTGACTTAAGGGTATGCACTGATTTCCGATGGTTGAATGCACGCGCACAGTGAAGGATGCTCATCCTCTTCCTCACCAAGCGGATGTGCTTGCAGCGATTGGTGGAAACACATACTTTAGTACCATGGATCTAACTTCTGGTTACTATAACATCCCATTGCACGAAGATGACAAGAAGTTCACGGCGTTCTGTTCACCATTGGGGCTCCACGAATATAATCGATTTCCCCAGGGACTGTGCAACAGCCCAGCAACATTTATGAGAATGATGCTGACTGTGTTTGGTGACCAGAACTTCTTGAGCCTTCTTTGTTATTTAGATGATTTATTGGTTTTCGGGAAGACTGAAGAAGAGAGCTTGGAAAGGCTTGAGATGGTGTTTCAGCGTCTAAGACCACAATTTGAAATTGTCTCCTTCAAAATGTAGGTTTTTGAGGAAGTCTGTAAAATTTTTGGGTCATATTGTGTCTGAGGAGGGGGTGGCCAGTGATCCAGCCAAAATTGATACCATTGTGAGCATGTCTGAGAGAGATTTGATGGAGAGTGATTGTGCTACTCCATCAAGTAAAATCAGGTCGGTATGGTGGTGTACTACCAACATTTTATAGAAAATTGTTCTATGGTGGCTAAACCACTGTTTCAGCTTTTAACAGGACAGAAAAGACCTAGACTGGGTAGAGGTGTGAAACGACTGAAGAGAAGTCGTACACTATCTCCAACAGTTTGGACTGATGACTGTAGAGCGGCTCTGGAGAGTTTGAAGTCTGCATTGGTGAATCAGGTTTTGCTTGCACACCCAGATTTTTCAAAGCCGTTTCTGTTGTCTGTGGATGCCTCCACTAGTGGGCTTGGGGCCGTTTTGTCACAGGTTCAGGAGGGATGTGCTGTGGCAAGACATATTGCCTTCACGTCAAAGTCTTTATATCATGCGCAGTCAAAGTACCCAGCACACAGACTTGAGTTTTTGTCGATGAAGTGGGCTATTTGTGATAAATTCAGCCAAATTCAGTCTAAAAGAACTGTGAAAATACTACACCAATGGGGTAAACTTACCTTAAGGTTGGGTGTATTGTACAGAGTTTCTAAGAATCCAGTGTCTAAGAAAAAGACTTACCAGTTTGTGGTGCCAACAGCTCTTAGAGGGACTGTTCTGAAGGGGGTGCATGATAACGCTGGTCATCAGGGTCAGCATCGCACGCTATGGTTGGCTAGGCAGCGGTTCTTCTGGGAGTCTATGGAGGTGGATATAAAGACATATGAGTGTAATAGGTGTATTTTGAGTAAGAGGCCATATATATATATATTTCCCCGTCTGTCGCTCACTTCGACGTTGTGTCGAAGAGGCGACACTAGGGGTCTCTCAATCGCTTAATATGCCTCTGGTCTATGAAAAAAGCCAATGAGAAGTTGGCAGACAGTATTTTCATACCCCACCCCGGACATACGGGTATAAAAGCGGGGAAATACATAGTTCATTCAGAAATTTTCTTCAGAGCCGATGGTCGTGTATGCAGCCAGCTGCAAGTTACACTGATCTGTTCCTCTGACGCTCTGCTTTCTGTTGGATCTACGGCGCACTTCAGCGGAAGCTCACTTGACTGCGCAAGCTCATTGGTGAGACATGCTGACATTGAGACTGGGTCTAACTCCATGCCAAGAAAAGAGATGCTCTGGACCGGGATGAGCTTGCTCTTTTCCCAGTTGACCTGAAGTCCTAAACGGAAAAACGGGACCGGTGGGGGGGGGCGAGGCTGTGAGCGGCGCGCAAACCCCAGGAACCAGTCAGGGGAGGCATCAGTGTCAGACGGCGCACTCTCCGATGTAGCGGTGAGCTCATCCACCTCGAGCTCTAGAGGATAGGCAGGCTGGCCGTGAGGCGAGCTGTTGTTGCCTCGAGCACGGTCGGGAGTCATTGAGCGTGCTGTGGGGGGCGGGTGGTCCGAGGGGACGTACCCGGAGGAGCAGCACCCACTGCCGTCCCCAGATCGCCTACAGCACCAGCCACATCATCCTCAATCCCGTGGGAAGGAGCGACACGGGGGTGGCTGGAGTGGCGTGCTTTCTGTTGAAAGCAAGCCGCGACCACAACGTTGCCATGGTCATGCCCTCGCAGTGAGAGCATGAACAATCCACAAATGCTGCCTCAGTGTGATAACTGCCCAGACACACCAGACAACGCCTGTGGCCGTCTGAAGCGGAGAGCACTCTACCGCATCCAGGAACTACATAGGGGCAGAATGGCATCTTTAAAAAGACGCGTCCTGAAAAGGACGTTCAACGCCTTACTCTTTTATAGAGAAAATCACACTTTTACATATAACTCTTAACTCTCTTGCGCTGTCAAAGCACCAAGGGGCAAGCTGCACTGCCATGCAGAGAAGGACAAAAGCCGCTGAAGTGCGCCGTAGATCCAACAGAAAGCAGAGCGTCAGAGGAACAGATCAGTGTAACTTGCAGCTGGCTGCATACACGACCATCGGCTCTGAAGAAAATTTCTGAATGAACTATGTATTTCCCCGCTTTTATACCCGTATGTCCGGGGTGGGGTATGAAAATACTGTCTGCCAACTTCTCATTGGCTTTTTTCATAGACCAGAGGCATATTAAGCGATTGAGAGACCCCTAGTGTCGCCTCTTCGACACAACGTCGAAGTGAGCGACAGACGGGGAAATATATATATATATATATATATATATATATGGCCTCTTACTCAAAATACACCTATTACACTCATATGTCTTTATATCCACCTCCATAGACTCCCAGAAGAACCGCTGCCTAGCCAACCATAGCGTGCGATGCTGACCCTGATGACCAGCGTTATCATGCACCCCCTTCAGAACAGTCCCTCTAAGAGCTGTTGGCACCACAAACTGGTAAGTCTTTTTCTTAGACACTGGATTCTTAGAAACTCTGTACAATACACCCAACCTTAAGGTAAGTTTACCCCATTGGTGTAGTATTTTCACAGTTCTTTTAGACTGAATTTGGCTGAATTTATCACAAATAGCCCACTTCATCGACAAAAACTCAAGTCTGTGTGCTGGGTACTTTGACTGCGCATGATATAAAGACTTTGACGTGAAGGCAATGTGTCTTGCCACAGCACATCCCTCCTGAACCTGTGACAAAACGGCCCCAAGCCCACTAGTGGAGGCATCCACAGACAACAGAAACGGCTTTGAAAAATCTGGGTGTGCAAGCAAAACCTGATTCACCAATGCAGACTTCAAACTCTCCAGAGCCGCTCTACAGTCATCAGTCCAATCTGTTGGAGATAGTGTACGACTTCTCTTCAGTCGTTTCACACCTCTACCCAGTCTAGGTCTTTTCTGTCCTGTTAAAAGCTGAAACAGTGGTTTAGCCACCATAGAACAATTTTCTATAAAATGTTGGTAGTACACCACCATACCGACCTGATTTTAGATGGAGTAGCACAATCACTCTCCATCAAATCTCTCTCAGAGTCAGTGTTGAGATGCCTTGCCGCTTTCAGGCCAGCCACAATGGTCCCTTTGAAACTTTTCCAAAGGCTCCTGGGGCGTCACGCTGCTGGGGTTGATGCATATGAGACTGCTTCAGCACTGGCTTCAGACTCGAGTCCTGAGAAGAGCATGGCATCGTGGCACGCACCGTGTGACGATCACCCTCGCCTGCCGCCAAACATTCAAACCCTGGACAGACCTCTGTTTTCTACAGGCAGGAGTACCCTTGCAGTAGGTGTCCCGACGCATCTTGGTCACGACCGACACCTCCAGATTGGGTTGGGGCGCCGTGTGCAATGGGCGCGCAGTAGCAGGCCGTTGGAAAGGGGCCCCGTTGCGCTGGCACATCAACTGCCCGGAGTTGATAACTGTCTTCTTTGCCCTGTGGAAGTTTCTCCCGTTAGTTAGAGACAAACATGTCCTGATCGGCAGACAGCACCACTGCGGTAGCGTACATAAATTGCCAAGGTGGCATACGCTCCCGCCACATGTCACAACTCGCCCGTCGTCTCCTCCTTTGGAGCCAGCAGCGACTCAAGTTGCTGCGCGACACTCACATCCCCGTCAACCTCAATGTGGTAGCAGATACGCTGTCATGACAATGCTTGCCCGGTGGAGAGTGGAGGCTTCACCCCCAGTCGGTCCAGCTGATTTGGGAATGGGTCGGCAAGGCCCAGGTAAACCTGTTTGCCTCCCAAGAGACCTTCCACTACCCGCTCTGGTATGCCCGATCAGAGGCTCCCCTCGGGGCAGACGCACTGGCACACAGCTGGCCTACGGGGCTGCGAAAGTACGCATTTCCCCCAGTGAGCTGTGCAAGGTCAGGGAGGATGAGGAACCCACAGAGGTGCGCAGTTAGGTCAGTGCTCTTATTTCTGCAAGAGAAACTGGAAGGGAGGCTGTCCCCTTCCACCCTGAAGGTGTATGTCGCCGCTATTGCGGCCCACCATGATGCAGTAGATGGCAAGTCCTTGGGTAAGCACAACTTAATCATCAGGTTCCTAAGAGGCGCCTGGAGGTTGAACCCCTCCCAGCCAAGCCCGTTCCCCTCCTGGGATCTCTCAGTGGTCCTCGCAGGCCTCCAGAGGGCCCCCTTCAAGCCGCTAGAATCAGTTGGACTCAGGGCCCTCTCCCTAAAGACGGCCCTGCTGATCACGCTTCCATCAAGAGGGTCGGGGAACTGCAAGCGTTCTCTGTTAGCGACACCTGCCTGGAGTTTGGTCCAGCAAACACATGTGTGATCCCAAGGTTCCTACCACGCCCTTCAGAGACCAGGTAGTGAACCTACAAGCACTGCCCCAGGAGGAGGTCCGAGAGGAGGCAGCTCCAGCCCCTTCATTGCTGTGTCCAGTACGTGCTTTGCGTACCTATTTGGACCGCACACAGAGCTTTAGGTGCTCTGAGCAGCTCTTTGTCTGCTTTGGGGGACAGCGGAAAGGGAACGCTGTCTCCAAACAGAGGCTCTCCCACTGGGTGGTGGATGCCATTTCATTGGCCTATCGCACCCAGGCCATAACCCCCCCCCCCCCCCCTGCGGGTCCGAGCACACTCAACAAGGAGTATTGCATCCTCGTGGGCACTGGAAAGATGCACCTCCCTAGCAGACATATGTAGAGCAGCGGGTTGGGCAACACCTAATACCTTTTGCGAGATTTTACAATCTCAGGTTTGAGTCAGTATCGTCATGTGTTTTCTGAGGTCCGAGCCGGTAGAACTTGGTAACACACTGACGATCCTACCGGGTGAATCGATTGCACCTGGCACCCTTTCCCTCGGCCGAGGTAAAACTGTGTGCTTTCTCTCCCAGGAGATCCCACCCACCCGGGTCCCTGGTTGATTCCTCCCTATCCCTTTTGGGTCCACAGTTCAGCAGAGGAACTTGCCGACCCAGTCCACTACGGGTACTCAATCTACCCTGTACTGGAATAGGTGCTCCACAGATCGGGACTCCTACATGGACTCCCCCTGTGTGTATTTTCCGTGATACGGTCCCCTTACGAAGTGGACCCGCGTCTCCCTTAGGCAGTTTTAGCAGCCCTCTGGTCGCTATGCTGTAGCAACTCCCCCCTCCTTGAGGCTGGATCTACCACTGTGCCACGTTCCACATGTTGCCTAAAAGACCCATGTGATGTTTTCGCCACCTTTACCACCTCCCCTTTTGGGCAGGTGTGGCCTCCGCAGGGTCTTTTTCTCCTGAAAGAATAGGAAACTGGGTAAGACCGCCTTCCCTTGATGCATGTAAGGGCCCCGGCTGTTCTTGCTCTATGTGGAGAAACATAGAGAGAAAAGAGGCCCAGCCAGGCATGGCCCATTCCCAGGTTGGCAAGCGTCACCTTGTTCCCCTGCCTAGGGTAACCAGAAGGATTCCAACAACTTTTTTGGGACATTGGGGAAGGGTACGCGCAGTTTGACACAGTTGATCACTTGTGCGCATAAAATTACCTGCCCGCTCCTGTCAGCAGTACACGGCTCAGTGCATGGCGTGATTTAAATTGGACCCCTAGTGTCGCTTCTTCGACACAATGTCGAAGTGAGCGACAGACTGGGAATGTCTAGGTTACGTATGTAACCTCCGTTCCCTGATGGAGGGAACGAGACATTGTGTCCTCCCGACCACGTCGCTGAGCCGAGCCACTGCATTGGCCGGACCATTTCCGGCTCCTCAGAAAAATCCTGAATGAACTCGACTTATTTCCCCGCTTTTATACCCGTATGTCCGGGGCGGGGTATGCAAATACTGTCTGCCAACCTCTCATTGGCCTTTTTTCATAGACCAGAGGCATATTCGGCGCTCGAGAGACCCTTAGTGTCGCTTCTTCGACACAATGTCTTGTTCCCTCCAGCAGGGTACTCCATACATAACCTAGATGAGATTTTTATTTATATATATATATATATATATATATATATATATATATATATATATATATATATATATATATATATATATATATATATATATATATATATATATATATATATATATATAGATGGATGGATGCATTCAGGACTGATTAGCGTGTATAACTCTTGCATTATGTGATGTGGTCACATGCATTTTTGACTACCTTCATATGTGGTTTTTGTGATCCAATCACTAAATCTTTTGCACCTGTATGCTGTACTTACAAAAATTGTAGAGTTCTGGCAAACTAGCTGCAAACTTGCCGCAAATTTGCAGCAAATTTTCCAGAAGTTTGCAGTTCTTCACTGGTAGTGGTGAATCTGCATCAACCCTTTGACAACAATGGACAATTTACTGCATTTGCATGTGGAAATTATCTGTGGTGAATTTCCAGAAATTTGCAGCAAATTTCCCTTACAAAAATTGAGATTAACTGCAAATTTGCCTCAAAACTTGCAGAAAATTGTCCATTGTTGCCAAAGATTTGCTGGAATTTCACCACTACTGGTGAAGTTCTGCAAACTTCTGGCAAACATTTAAGGCGAATCCCAAGCTTATTTGCACGTGAAAATAACAAGTGACAAATTTGCGGCAAGTTTGCGGCTAGTTTAGATTAATATGTAAGTATACCATGAACTCTCAAGGTGTAAACACCTTGTATGCAGTACAATGTGACACATTTTGCGCTTTAAAAAAAAAGTGTAACTATCTGTTATTATAACATCATGGCCTAATCTTGCTGAGAACATCAAGATCCCTTTCTTTGTCTTGACATTTGTTAATAAAACTAAATCCATAATCAGTATTAAATCCTTTGCCAATTCTGGATTGCATGTTTCCAGCTTTAAGTAGCAGCTTTAAGGAGTCTGTAAAGTTTAAAGTAGTATGATGCTAACTGTGAGGAATAATGCTAGTACTATATAATCTTTAAGAGTAAAAGCACTATTGAACATACTGCAGGTGTTTGTCTGTGACATTAAGGCATTTAAGAGTGCAAACACAGGTGTTGAAAGCAATCAGCACTCAGATACAGTGAGGAAAATAAGTATTTGAACACCCTGCTATTTTGCAAGTTCTCCCACTTAGAAATCATGGAGGGGTCTGAAATTGTCATCGTAGGTGCATGTCCACTGTGAGAGACATAATCTTAAAAAAAAAAAATCCAGAAATCACAATGTATGATTTTTTTAACTATTTATTTGTATGATACAGCTGCAAATAAGTATTTGAACACCTGTCTATCAGCTAGAATTCTGACCCTCAAAGACCTGTTAGTCTGCCTTTAAAATGTCCACCTCCACTCCATTGATTATCCTAAATTAGATGCACCTGTTTGAGGTCGTTAGCTGCATAAAGACACCTGTCCACCCCATACAATCAGTAAGAATCCAACTACTAACATGGCCAAGACCAAAGAGCTGTCCAAAGACACTAGAGACAAAATTGTACACCTCCACAAGGCTGGAAAGGGCTACGGGGAAATTGCCAAGCAGCTTGGTGAAAAAAGGTCCACTGTTGGAGCAATCATTAGAAAATGGAAGAAGCTAAACATGACTGTCAATCTCCCTCGGACTGGGGCTCCATGCAAGATCTCACCTCGTGGGGTCTCAATGATCCTAAGAAAGGTGAGAAATCAGCCCAGAACTACACGGGAGGAGCTGGTCAATGACCTGAAAAGAGCTGGGACCACCGTTTCCAAGGTTACTGTTGGTAATACACTAAGACGTCATGGTTTGAAATCATGCATGGCACGGAAGGTTCCCCTGCTTAAACCAGCACATGTCAAGGCCCGTCTTAAGTTTGCCAATGACCATTTGGATGATCCAGAGGAGTCATGGGAGAAAGTCATGTGGTCAGATGAGACCAAAATAGAACTTTTTGGTCATAATTCCACTAACCGTGTTTGGAGGAAGAAGAATGATGAGTACCATCCCAAGAACACCATCCCTACTGTGAAGCATGGGGGTGGTAGCATCATGCTTTGGGGGTGTTTTTCTGCACATGGGACAGGGCGACTGCACTGTATTAAGGAGAGGATGACCGGGGCCATGTATTGCGAGATTTTGGGGAACAACCTCCTTCCCTCAGTTAGAGCATTGAAGATGGGTCGAGGCTGGGTCTTCCAACATGACAATGACCCGAAGCACACAGCCAGGATAACCAGAGGTGTAGTGGTAAAAAAAGAGGTGGGTAAACTATAAGTTCTGGTGGACCACGACGTGGTCACCCGGTAAGGTGGGCCACTGCCTACCGGTGTATGTGTATCCTGATGACATCGCTATAGGCTATCATTTGATGGTACTAGGGTTAGCTTTTTTAAACTGACTGTGTTGCTTTTCAGTCCAAATGTGTGGGTGGCATCTTCTCTGTCTCTCCTCTCTCTGTTCCTTCATCCTCAGCTTCTCCTCTCTCTGTCTCTCCTCTCTCTGTTCCTTCATCCTCAGCTTCTCCTCTCTCTGTCTCTCCTCTCTGTTCCTTCTCTCTCGAATTGTCCTGTCTCTGTTTCTTCATTCTCTGTTTGTCTTACATCTTTTCCTCCTCTCTCTATGCTCTCTGCATAATTGTCTGTCTCACCTCTGTATGTAAAATGAAGTTAAAATGAAGAAAAGACAGCTTAGCACACCACATCATGTCAAAATCGTGGATTATATCGCTTTAACAGTCAAAAACATGCAAAAATTATGTCAACTATAATTTTTATTTAATTTAGTCAGGACTAAAATACTACCCAGTGTTATTTTACATTTGATTACTTTATTCAGTCTCTGTAGTATTTCTGAATACTAGTGTTAGACCTAAGCAAAAACTTCTCTTTATTTCTCTTTATTGGTATCTTTATTCTATTGTATTTATTTGTGCTACTTTTGTCAATTTAATTCAAAGATTGAAATCAAGCTTCCTTCTGTTGTGTAAATTCTTAACAAAATTACCCATTGTAAAAATGCAATGAGTAAGCATACATTTAGGCGAGATAAATGTAATTAAGAAAAAAAGTCTAAGCTCGTTGTTACCATAGAAACGTTTACCGTACTCACAAAACCGCAAATGGCTATAGCGATAACATTAACTAGCTAGCTGACTAGCAAAGGGAACTTGTTGTCACAAACTTTCAGTGGTTTAAATGCCAGAGAATGCAGATAAATAACATCCAGTTATTTATCTGATAATGTATCCTGAATTTTACTTGTAACATTGGCTAATGGGAAAAGGTAGAGGTGACCGATCAGAGCATGCGCGGAGAGCGCATTTCTGAATATTCCGCTCCGCTCGCTCATTACGCTCAGGGTCGCTCGCTCATTACGCTCAGGGTCGCTCGCTCAACCCAGAATGACCTTCTGGTTCGAAAATATGTAGAATAAGGGCTGCCTGCCTCCGACTAAAGTTTTTTTTCTAATCGACTAGTAGTTGTTCATTTTAGCCATTAGTGGACAAATCGCCCCTATATTAATTTAATGACTTAAATAGGCTATACAGGATGGATGAGCGTTAACGTAGCCTAATAGAGCTGCACTCAAGCGGACGCCCGCACGCATAAAGCTTGCCACAAAGAACCGGCAAAAGTAATTATTAATGTGTCAAAAATAGCAAGGAGACATTTAATTGTTTATTAATAAACTGGTGTTTTCTGTGTCGCTGCAAAGATGAAGCTGACGATGCGGACTCGCCATGAATGCCAGAGAGAAATGCACATTTGATTACATAATCAGAGAGTAGCCTATTTCTTTTCGTTTTGAATAGTTTCGTTTAATAGTAAAACATCAAGCTTTTTAGAATAGATAGCCATAGCCTATATTTCTCAAATCTGTGAGGCACAAGCTGAGTTTCAGCACCCTCCAGTTCACGTGCAATGCAAGTGATCGCCGGCGCCTTACATTGTCCGCTATATATTTGCTTCTTATTTATTAAATAGCCTACAGGCAGTTGGTTGATAAAACATTGATCAAAATTAAGATACAATTTATACAAAACGAAAATCTTTTACAAATATTTATTCTACAAAACAAAACTCAATGAAGTGTTCAAAAATCACGTCTTATGTATACTTTGGGCTAGTGACTGATGAATCTTGATGCAGTCTGCTGCTTGCTGGCTACGCAAGAGATTGGTCAACACTGACAGTAATGCAGCGCAATATGAAAGACTTCGTCTTAGGTTTAACAACCTATGAAACTAATAATGAACAATATAAAACTAAAACGGCATAAGCTTAATTTAAAATGGCTTAGGAACTATAGGCTATTTAGAGGTGGATAAACGCAATTTAGAGGTGGATAAACGCTATTTCCGAATTTTAGGAGGTGCGTAAACGGCGTTTACGTGCGTTTAGCCTCCACTACATCCCTGAGGATAACCAAGGAGTGGCTCTGTAAGAAGCATATCAAGGTTCTGGCGTGGCCTAGCCAGTCTCCAGACCTAAACCCAATAGAGAATCTTTGGAGGGAGCTCAAACTCCGTGTTTCTCAGCGACAGCCCAGAAACCTGACTGATCTAGAGAAGATCTGTGTGGAGGAGTGGGCCAAAATCCCTCCTGCAGTGTGTGCAAACCTGGTGAAAAACTACAGGAAACGTTTGACCTCTGTAATTGCAAACAAAGGCTACTGTACCAAATATTAACATTGATTTTCTCAGGTGTTAAAATACTTATTTGCAGCTGTATCAAACAAATAAATAGTTAAAAAAAATCATACATTGTGATTTCTGGATTTTTTTTTTTTTTAGATTGTCTCTCACAGTGGACATGCACCTACGATGACAATTTCAGACCCCTCCATGATTTCTAAGTGGGAGAACTTGCAAAATAGCAGGGTGTTCAAATACTTATTTTCCTCATTGTATTTATTTGCCAGCATAGGTTCAGGGTCCCTGATTGTACATTGTACAGTTCAATGGCACAGATTTAATTTGTCAGTTGCCTCATCTGGACATTTAATTAGAGCAGTGCCTGTGTATTTACTACAGACACATTTTTTTCAAATAAAAGTTTGTATGTTTGTTGCTACGTCGCAATTTACAGACTATCCATCCTAAATAATATGCAAAATTAGTGCATCTAAAATCATAGTATGTTGAAAATAGAAAGGCAAAGGTTCCTAGACAGTGGATTTTAAAAAATGTTTGCCCGTGAATGCTTTTTTGTGTAATATTGTCCACAACCCATGCACAAAGCAAAAGGAGCTTGCAAAGATTCTCTAGTGACTATTATTGCCTACAATTCTTATTTAATTACAATTCTTATTAAATTCTTAAGTTATCACAGTTTCAGTGCTGGTATGTTTTAATCACATGTGGTTAAATGAATTATCATTGCTTGTTTCAATGATGACCAGGCTTACAGGGCATGGGGTCACTTGAGCCTTAATGGTGTGTTGTTTTAATTTTTAAAAGTGCCTCTTAGCACAAATCTAATGTTTTAGGGGGAAACTGGAGCTGAGTGAAGGAGATCAGCAGTATAAACAGTGTTTGCTGTGCATCGCTCTCCAGGATGAGAGGTCTTCCAGTCACTGCACTGGTATCAGTTAACATTAATTACATTCTTAATCATTATATATATATTTAGGAAGTGAGAGTTCACATTCACTAATGCAAGCGATTGCCAGCGAACAAGAGAATGAAAGAGATGAAGCAAGCGAGGAGGGAAATAAGAACTTGAAACAATAAAAAAAAAATACATTAAAAATGAGAGAGACTGAACCACACAATCCACAATCTCTAATGTATCTAATGATGTCCATTTAGTATGGACATAATTTATCTTTAGAGCTTTTATTTAATGTATTTATTTTATTTCCTGCTGAAAACAAAACAGCCTGAAACAATCCTGGTGCAATTAGTGTCAGATACTTTTTGCACCCATATTTAATTTCCAGGACAATTAATTATTTTCCAGCACATTTATGCATTGTTCTCATTTTCCAGGACTCTTCCATGACTGGAAAACTGCATAGCCAAGTTCCAGGTTTTCCATTATGCGTGGGAACCCTGATTAATGCATCATATCTAACAATAATTCAATGAAGACTTGGAAACAACTCAGAAAATAACTTTTTACATGTAATAATGTTTTCTTGTATCTGAATGTATGTATATGTAGTAATTATACATGGTTGTCAAAAAAGTTTTCATTCACAGAATACAACATGTACAACGGACAATTAGGCAAAGAAATGTGATGCAGCAGTTTCCTTCAGGTTCAAAGCATGTTTTATTTTTTTGGGCAACATGAAGTAGTGCAGTTCCAAAATATACTGTGATAAAAACTTTGGCCTTTAGTTTCATGAAAAAAAACGAGTGAAATCAAGACCCAAAAGTCTTCTCTGCACTCTCTGACATTAATCGTGACCAAATTGAAATCAGCATTTAAATAAATTTGTGTCTATTATTTTAAGTAGTATTATAGGAAATATTAAGAGTGGAAACAGGAAATTGGATGGGGAAAGGGTTAGATCAAAGATGGCGGCACATAAGCACACAGCGGCCGCTCCGGATCCAAAATGGTGCTATTTTTGTTAAATAACCTGACTATCGGAGTAACAGGTGTTCATGTCTACCATCGCCAGACACTGCTCAAATATAGGATTCATGCAACCACCAAGCTGCATGATGACCTGCAGGAGGCGCTACACGAACTCGGCTTACTGCGGAGACCAGGCCTCCAGTCCTCTGTGTCGCCTGATGCCGGTGGCGAGGACGTCATAAGTTGTGTGAGGAAGCGAAAGCGCAGCAAGAGGGCGGGGGTCCATGCTAGGCTAAAAACAAACCCTAGCCGGCCAGCTCGCCCATCTATCCTGCTCTAATGTTTGCTCCCTGGACAATAAACTGGACTATATCCGACTCCAGCAGGCTACGCAACGTTACTCAGCGACAGAGTTCCGGACGCCGCCATTCAGCTGGACGGGCTCACCTCATTTCGTGCCGACAGAAATGCTGCTCTCTGCGGTAAGGCTCGCGGTGGTGGCTTGTGTGTTTACATCAACACGGAATGGTGCAAGAACTCTATGCTAGTCTCTAGCTTCTGCTCATCGCTGTTGGAGCTTGTGACTGTTAGATGCAGACCTTTTTATTTACCATGGGAATTCATCCCTGTTTTCATTACCGGAGTTTACATTCCCCTCAACGCTAAGGAAGCACTCTGTGAGCTGTATGGGGCTATGAGCGAACTGCAGAACACTCACCCTGATGGACTGTTTATTGTCGCCGGAGATTTGAATATCAAGATGTGAATCTCAAGACAGTGCTCCCTAAATTCCATCAGTATGTGGACTTTGCAATGAGTGGGGCGAACGCACTTGATCTTGTTTACACAAACCTCCCAGGCACGTACCGGGAGGAGCCCCGCCCCACCTTGGCTACTCAGACCACATCTCTGTTATGCTAATTCCAGCATACAGACCGCTCGTCAGACGCACAAAACCACTTCAGAAGCAGGTGAAAACCTGGCCAGCAGGAGCCATCTCTGCTCTTCAGGACTGTTTTGAGTGTACTGACTGGCACATGTTCAGGGAGGCTGCAATATATGGCGACTCTACCAACTTGGAGGAATACACAGCATCAGTGACCAGCTACATCAGCAAGTGCATTGATGACGTCACGTTCTCCAAGACCATCACCACACACTCAAACCAGAAGCCGTGGATGACTGCGGAGGTGCACGCGCTGCTGAGGACTCGAGATTCTGCCTTCAGAGCAGGCGACAAGGCAGCCTGCCTCAATGACTACCGTCCCGTCGCACTCACACCCATCATCATGAAGTGCTTCGAGAGGCTCGTCATGAGGCACATTAAGACCCAGCTGCCCCCCTCACTAGACCACTGCAGTTTGTGTATCATCCAAACCGTTCAACAGACAATGCCATCGCCAACACCCTCCATCTGGCCCTCACCCACCTAGATAAAAAGGACTCATACATTTGAATGCTGTTCATAGACTTCAGCTCAGCATTCAACACAATCATTCCCCAGCACCTGATTGGAAAGCTGAATCTGCTGGGCCTGGACACCTCCCTCTGCAACTGGATCCTGGACTTCCTTGACTGGGAGACCTCAGTCAGTCCGGATCAGGAACAGCATCTCCACCACCACCACACTGAGCACTGGGACCCACCAGGGCAGCGTGCTCAGTCCACTGCTGTTTACTCTGCTGACTCACGACTGTGCAACAATGCACAGCTCGAATAACATCATCAAGTTTGCCGATGACACAACCGTGGTGGGTCTCATCAGCGAGAACGACGAGTCAGCATACAGAGAGGAGTTGCAGCTGGTGTAAAGCCAACAACCTGTCTCTGAATGTCGACAAAACAAAAGAGATGGTTGTTGACTTTAGGAGAGCACAGAGTGACCACTCTCTGCTGAACATCGACGGCTCCTCTTTGGAGATCGTCAAGAGCACCAAATTCCTTGGTGTTCACCTGGCGGAGAACCTCGCCTGGTCCGTCAACACCAGCTCTATTACCAAGAAAGCCCAGCACCATCTCTACTTTCTTTGAAGGCTGAGGAAAGCACATCTCCCACCACCCATCATCACTACATTCTATAGAAGGACTATTGAGAGCATCCTGAACAGCTGCATCAGGCAAAGCCCTGCAGAGGATAGTGAGGACAGCTGAGAAGATCATCGGGGTCTCTCTTCCCTCCATCAAAGACATTTACAAAAAACACTGCATCCGCAAAGCCACCAGCATTGTGGACGACCCCACACACCCCTCACACAAACTCTTCACCCTCCTGCCGTCTGGCAAGAGGTACCGAAGCATTCGGGCCCTCACGGCCAGACTGTGTAACGGCTTCTTCCCCCAAGCCATCAGACTCCTCAATACTCAGAGACTGGTTTGACACACACACACACACACACATATAACTGGCTGCTACCTCAATAACTGCTATGTCCATAGAACACTATCTCATAGTATGTTATGTCATATTTTGCACTACTGCGTACTGGTTGGCGCTGCACTGTCTCTCACTGTGCCTATTGTCCTGTTTATTGTTAGTAATATATTTTACTGTCCCATATTTTTTGCACACATTTGCACGTGCACTTTATATAGGTATTTTATTTAGTCTGTGTAGTCTCATGTGGTTCTGGGTTTGTCCTATGTTGTTTTATGTAGCACCATGGTCCTGGAGGAACGTTGTCTCGTTTCGCTGTGTACTGTACTAACTGTATATGGTTGAAATGACAATAAAAACCACTTGACTTGACAAGTGTGGGGCAAAAGGAGGATTTGAACTGTGGTTTCTAGGACAACAGTACACATTCACTCATCGTCTTTACACCCCACACCACTGCAGCAACATCTATTGGTTAGTTTGTTGTGTATTTCTGTGGTTCCTTCAGACTATTGTGGTGCAAATAGCTGCACTGTGTGGCAGATGCAAATAGACACTCGATTACAGTGATCAGATTGTGTCAGGCTGAAAGGTTAGCCTTACCAGTTTTAAGCCAGCTGACACCATCAAACATATTAGGCTTGTTTAAGTAATTTAAAAAAAAATTATAATTTATCAGGATTTTTTGCGAGATGAAAAGAAATGGTGGTGAGAATTTTATGGGAAATGTTGTGAGCTAGATTCGAACTCGCCTTGCTCAAATGAGCACCACAGCTCAATGTTGGAATGTGTGGTCTCTTCATTTTTACGGCATGTGTCATCCCATTACACAAGGCACAACAGCCAAATATTATTAAAAAAAATAAAACAATGCAAAATACAGTTTCATGATCTAACCTAAGTATTTTGAGACAAGCAAAATATTATATATATATATATATATATATATATATATATATATATATATATATATATATATATATATATATATATATATATATATATATATATATATATATATATATATAAAGGGTGCAACGATCCATTGATCTGGATCAATGCATCGGTCCAATGACCAACGATCCAATTTAATCGATGCAGTGCGGAAATATTGAATTTAAGATGTACTTTTATTTTAATGTTCTCATGTCAGCCACGTCTGTACGCATTTCCATCAGGCAGAAGCAACCTTATTTGACTTTATCAGCGCTAAATATGCTTTTCATGTGTGACATTGATGTGCGTGGGGTCTTTGAAGTGGTCTTTGCTCTGATATCTGTGCGTGTTCGCACGTATCAACCGGGCACTTGATTGCTAAAATGTGAGCTCTCGTGACAAACACAGAGCGGCTCACATGTGCGATTAATTCAGACTTCCATTGATATCGTTGCACATGCAACCCATTTGAATTTTACATGAGAATTTGCTATTGTAAAGTACCATGGAGAAGTTTATCCATGTGAAACATTTTGGCAATGCTAACATTCTGAACAGCACTAATGAGGGATAGAGAAACACCTGCTCAGCTCCAGCATCAGTTATAAGAATTTACACATCAACACCCTTACTTACATTTATCCCAGATAACTTAACAATTTTTCATTACAACTGTGGAAGATGTAGCCAAGAAAACATCTTGGTTACTGTTGTAACCTTCGTTCCCTGATGGAGGGAACAAGAAGTTGTGTCAATGTAGTGACACTAGGGGTCGCTCTTGTGAGCCCCAAACACCTCTGATCTTTTAGAAAAGGCCAATGGGAATTGGATAGTGGAATTTGCATTCCACTCCCCCAGACATACGGGTATAAAATGAGCTGACTCGAAACCACTCATTCAGGTTTTGCAATGAGGAGCTGAGACAGGGCCCGGCCATTTCAGCGGTAAGCACAGCATTGTGGCAAGAGGGACACAATGTCTTGTTCCCTCCATCAGGGAATGGACACTACAACAGTAACCAAGATGTACCTTATCTGTCACTCACATGAAGTGACACTAGTGGTCCCTATATGAAACGCCACAACCAGCTGAACTGTGTTACGTGGACTGACGGTGCAGGTGCTGGCAAGCCGCTGCTTGACTAATAGCGGGTGCATCAGGTCTGCAAGTAGCCTTCCCCAATGAACTGGGGCCATATGTTTTTGCATCAGGGAAGGTGTTCTGTCCTCAAGAGGGAAAGACACTGCGGAGACCACATCTTGCATGAAGTGGTGGTTAACGTGGCAAATACGTCATATGAGCTTATAAGCCGCATGTGGAAAAAACCCTGTGGTAGGTTCTACCCAGAGGAGAGGAACTCTACAGCATGGCGACCGGTGGCAGGGGAGGACCCTGCCAAAGGGAGACATGGATTTGCCCTCAAGGAAACTATACTGTGGAAAATACGTCACAAGGGGTTACCACAGGTAACCAGCACATGTGGAGCACCTACCCCAGTACAGGGCATACTAACACACGTACTGGGCCTGGCTACGAATTCCTCTGCTGAATTTGCCAGCCATAGGACTAAAGAGGAAGAACATCCATGGTTCACCGTTTCGTGAACTCGCATGGGTGAAAAAAAGCACACGTCTTCCCTTCAGGGAGGTGAAAGGCGCTGTGTGCAAGTGGGCTAGTGCCCAGGTGCTGTGTGCGGCATTGGCTAGTGCCCAGCAGAATGCCACAATTCCAGTGGAGTGTGCTCGCAGTCCCAAAGGGTCCTGCATGCCCTGGGCCTGGTATGCCACCGAGATGGCATCTACAATCCAGTGGGCAAGCTTCTGTTTGGAGACAGCGTTTCTTTTCCGTTGTCCCCTAAAGCAGACAAAGAGCTGCTCGGAGCATCTGAAGCTCTACGTGCAGACCAAGTTGATGTGCAAAGCACACACTGGACACACCAACAAGGCTGAGGTTGACTCCTCCCAAGGCAGCTCTTACTGGCTCACCACCTGATCCCTAAAAGGGGTCGTGGGAATCTTGGACGAATCCACGTGAGAGTTTGCCGGACTGAAATCCAGGCAGGTGTCACTGCCAGAGGATGCCTGCAGGTCCCCAACCCTCTGAATGGACGTGAGCACAGTCAGGAGGGCAGTCTTCAACGAGAGAACCTTTAGTTCAACTGACACTAGAGGCTCAAACTTTCCACAGGCCCAGCAGGACCACGCAGATTTCCCACGAGGGAATGAGGCGTGGCCTTAGAGGATTCAACCTTCTAGTGTCTCTAAGGAACCTGATTATCAGGTTGTGCTTCCCCAGGGACTTACCATCCACTGCAGCATGGTGCGCCACTATAGCGGTCACATACAGCTTCAAGGTGGAGTGAGACAGCTGATCCTCCACCCTCTCCTGCAGGAAGGAAATCACTGACCCGACTGTGCATTTCAGGGAGTCACATCAAGAAGAACACCAATTTGTGAACTCCACTTCAAGGCATACAGCTGCCCCGTAGAGGGAGCACTGGCCTGAGTGATAATGTCACCACCACCAGTTGTAGATCACTTAGATCTTCCACATCCCATCCAGGGGCCAGACTTGGATATTCCAGAGGTCTGGACACAGGTGCCAGATGGTGCCCCGTCCCTGAGTGAAGAGGTCCTTCCTCAGGGGAATTTGCCAGGGAGGTGCTGTTGTGAGGAGTGTGAGGTCTGAGAACCAAGTCTGGGTGGGCCAATAGGGCACCGCAAGGTTGACTTGTTCCTCGTCCTCCCTGACCTCCCATAGGGTCTGTGCAAGTAGGCTCACTGGTGGAAATGCATATTTGCACAGCCCCCAGGGCCAGCTGTGTGCCAGCGGGTCTGTGCTGTGGGGGGCTCCCATCATTGCATACCAGAGCGAGCAGTGGCAGGATTCCTGGGAAGCGAACAGGTCTACCTGTGCTTTGCCGAATCGACTCCAAATCAGCTGGACCACCTGGGGTGGAGTCTCCACTCCGCTGAGTGTCGCCTGCCGTGACAGCGCATCTGCTGTTTTGATGAGGCTGCCCGGGATGTGAGTGGCCCACAGTGACCTCGAGTGGCCGTTGCTGACTCCAGAGGAGGAGGCAGGCGATTTGCGACATGCGAGGATAACGTACACCTTCTTGTTGATTTATATATGCTACGGTCACAGTGTTGTTGGACCGGAAAAGACTTCCAAAAAGAAGCCTATGACCGATGGTTTGAAAAGAGACATACAAAGGAGTTTCCCTCCTTCTGGACAAAGGACAAAGAGACCACATTTTCTAACCTCACCATTCGGCCATGGTAGAGTAAGATTCACTTAGCTTTGTTCCAGTCTAGTCATATACGTATTACAACTGGTTCATTAATTTTCACTGCAAGACAACAGTTCATTTATTTAGAAAACGGAAAGGCGACCAGTTTCCCTTCTCCCTCGTTTTCTATCAACGTTGACCATCACCTGCATTTCTCTCCGTCACCGGACCCGAGCAACAAAGCAGAGACGCATCTTTTCGCTGACAAGCGTAAGTCAAAGGACCGATTCCAGTTTTCTACTGACCGTTCAATGCAACAGGAATTCAAATGGACAACCCTGCTGAAATCACACAGGATTTCCCAAGTAAGGCTTGATATCTGGGCAGATTTAGTTTAGAAACTGTGAATTTTCTTGTACAATTAATTTGATGTTTTGATGCTGAATGTTTGATGTTTTTAGTATAATCTTGTATGGTTAACTCTGATCACTGTTTTGCTGTTTGATTTGTGAGATCGTCAATTTTGGGTGAATTGTTGATTATTGTGTGATCTGAACTAGCGATTCAGTCCCACTGTTACCAACATTTTATCCTCAGTTAAATTGCATGCACCCGTTTGTTCGCTCTCTCCCTCACTGAAATTCACGGAGTGAGCATCACCGCGGTTTATGTCCGACTCAGGCTGGTGTTTTCAAATTCTCCCGTCCGTTTCGTCAGTTCCTTTTTGTGCCTGCTCATTTCCACCCCCACGTGGTATTAGCTCTGTCACCTGGATCTGATCCAGCCATCTTTCTTTCCCTCCACATTCAAATAATCGTTGGCTCTGCCCTTTATGATCTAATCCTCCATTTTGAATTTAGTTTCCATTTTGAATTCAGTTCGCAATTTTGAAAGTAGTTTTCAATGTTGAAACCGATCATTTTTTAAACTAGTTCCCCATGTGGAGTTTAATCCGCCAATTTGTTTTCTTTATTACCGAATCTAGAAACACACACACACACACACACACACACACACAGATACATACACTAGCATATATCTCCACTATTTAGTTAGGATTTTCATGTTATGTTTTTGTGTTATATTCATAAAGTATTGGCTGTGTTCATTGCTGTTTGATTATAATAAATCTTGTTATATTATAATAAAAAGTACTCATAGTTGTTTGTTTGAATATTGTGTTGAAGCCAGCCTCTGCCACGTAAAGAACTCCCCTATTACTTCAGTGTATTGTTATTTTGTTGTTGTTAGAAGCCAACTGTTACCAAATTGCTGTTGGATTTGTACGGCAATAATTTGCCTAGTTTCTTCCCTTTTTGATTATTAATCAAAATACTCAACCTTCTGGGTAGATTTTATGAGACACTATCAGTCAATTACTATAATTTTTCTCTTGTCAAAGAGTGGTGCCCCGAGGATAGAATTTAATTAAATTATATTTAATTTAATTAGTAATTGATAATTATTGATTATTAATCATTTCTGATAATAAAATTGATCTAAACAACCAGTAGCACCCTACACTCTCCCATCAAGTTCAGAAATTTTAAATGAGCTGGATGCCACAGACCTTTCAATTGCCAATAACTTTTCCATGACATCGTCCTGTTTTTTCACCAGCCTCTCGATCACCTCCGTTTGTTCTTGCTGAGTAAATGTCTTATTTCCATATAAATTTTACAGTGATCCCTTGTGCTGTGTAAATCATCATGTTTTAATCCAACGTGATTTAATTCCAATCTCTTAATTAATATTTTCATAATGATTGGGCTTCAGCAGAGAGGTAAAACCTGTTGATTCTCACAAGAAGAGAATCTCAATCGGCCTCTTTCTCTCCGTGTTTCACGTGATTGGCTGTTCATTGCAAATGTCACTCATTCACAAGCATGTGAACAAATCTGAAACTCAGGATCCAATCTCGAGTTGACAGAGAATGTTGATGTTGCATCACAGTACAAATAAAGCCTGATTGGATTGGTTTGGTCAACCTGAAACCAATCCTGGAACCCTGAGATTGTTCAACGAGCTTCAGGCAACTGCCAGGATGACAGGTATGTTTTGGTCCTGGAACATTTCTCTCTCTCTATCTCTCTTTCTCTCTCTCTCTCTCTCTCCTTTACCCCCAGGTAATTACCTGACATTTTTCTCTAACAGAACAACCTACTCGACTGACATAAGTCTGGCCTCAAAAAAGGACACTCAACAGAGACTGCCCTATTGTCAGTAACTAAGGTCTGTTACTGGCAACAGGTAACTCCAAATCATCCATCCTCAACCTCCTTGACTTGTCTGCTGCCTTCTACAGAGTGAACCTCAAGCTCCTCCTGTCCACAAAATGCAGCACCACGTCTGGTCTTCAATCAGCTAAAAAGGGCTTATGTCGCCCCACTCTTGATTTCACTCCACTGGCTACCCGTAGCAGCCCAGATCAAATTCAAGGCTTTGACACTGGCTTTCAGGATAGCCAATGGAACCGCACCCTCATTCTTCAAGTCTATGCTCCAACTCGCACTCTATGGTCTATAAATGAGCGACGCCTGGTTGTCCCATCACAAAGCAGCTCAAAATCAAGAAACATTAATTTTCTCTGCTCCTCTGTGGTGAAATGAAATTCCAACCTTCTGCAAGCACTTAACCAATCCACACTAATTGCACTTACTTCTGCACTTAATGTACAAAAGAAATCGTTTGTCTGTCTCATTCTTTGGTGCAAGCATCTTTAATTTTCCAGCCACTTTGAGAACTTGGCAGACCTATACTGCAGATGTTGTTAAACTTTGTATGTGCCTAATTTGCAATTCGCTTTGGATAAAAGCATCTGCTAAATGTAAATGACACTGACTCGAATGATGTGGGTTGGCCTAATTAATGATCCCAGGTGATACAGGTTACCAAGAGGCCTTACACACCCTCATTTGTGGCTTGACCAGTGTGGTAGAAAGGAGAGTGTCTGTGAGAAAGAAAATATTTGCTGTGATCTATTCGAGAGATCTTTCTTGTTGAAAAGAGAAAGAAAGAACCAGTTTTTCCCTAACTGAGCCTGTTGAACTAAATAAATATATGAAAAATAATGGGGATGTAACACAATGTAATTTCCATTTTTTGGTTTTGTATATTTCTAAACAGTGGTTTTGATTAATCTCAGTGGCTTGAGTCTTTTGAATTAATTCCAAAAACATTAGCATAGATTTGTTCATTGACCATTTCTGCTAGTTACACCTTTGTGCCAGTAGATGCTGCCAAATGACCTTCTTTTACGTTTTGATTGAGTAATTTCATTGAATCAAAAGCACAGAGTTATTTAAAACCAGACAAATTCTAATTATCCTTTATTACAATTTGCACTTCTACAATTCTAATTAGAGATTTCAGCACTGCAGAGTGTTAAAGCATCATAAACGTTTCCTCACAAATGACAAAAAAACACATCCATCACCTTGTGCTCTTGTGTAAACCCTGGTGAAAACAAAATATGCTAAGTATATTTGAAGCCAGACTAAGTATCATTATGCTTCAAGTGTGTTAATGATTAGTTAACTTGAAGTGTGCTATTTTGGAACAACTAATTTTGTACTAAGTATATTTTATTTGTAATTAAATTGTAGTAAAGCATAACTTTAAGTGTATTTAGTGTACTTGTGTGCTAAATTGGAACAATTTCAAGTATACTTGGTATATTTTAAGTATATGCCTGTGTAGGGTAATTACGTGCTTGATTAGTGATATTAAAGTGTACTTTATTTGTGTTACAAGTACATTACAAATTAATTGTGAATGTCTTCGAAACATACAAGCAATATATCATAAGTATTATATTTGAGTAAAAATTATATGCTCAGTAACACCTTTGGCTTATTCCAAATACTACAAATTGCACAGTTTGTCTCCAATAACAAACTGTTATTAATTAGCTATACTTTTTACAATATACTTTAAACATTACATAGTCTTACACAAGACAGTATTTTAAATGTGTTACCTGCATACTGAAGGCTGAATTTCTTGGGGGACTTTTTAACCCAATGCTGAATGCACTTGTTTTCAAGGACATTACAATAAATAACATATAACTTCGATAACAGACAGTGTTTATTTCAATCTCAAATGGTTTTATAATTGTAAAACATAACAAAATGTACCAACTTTAGATTCGTCCAATGACAGACATGAGGCACGAGGTCATGGTTAAAAGACCTCGTAGGCTGCCTGTCTCTTATGAGGGGCTAAATCTTCCTTTATTTTTCTCATCTTCTTTCTTCTAGGTTTGTCTGCTTATAAGTTTATTACTTTGTGTAGTTGTCGCTGATTTATTTTCTGTCGTTTTTTTTTGGTGCTTCACTCAACAGGTGTTTTCTTAATTAGATATGAGCGGAACACTAGCACCGCAATGAATAGTTCCGCCTCCAAACTACTATTACTATTGGTACCAAAAAACAGTGGGATAAACAGCTAAAATTTAAACTGCCGATGGGAGGCAGTTACACCAACCATGCTTTTAAAGTAAAAGACTGCTGAAAGAAACAAAACAAATAAAAAATAACATTTTGGAACAGCGGACACACACAAACTACGCATTGTAATTTTTTCTTGTTGAAATGCTCATTGTTACACTTGCGCCTGATTGTCACTTGTCTAAAAAATATTTTTAAGTGCAAATAAATACACTTTTAAAAAATAAACAGAATTTTCACTTCAAATATATTTTTCTAAAATATATTTTTAGATAATATACTAAAGTACAATTATTTTAAAGTGTGTTAAAACTTGTATTGTGAAAATTGGTAAAAGCATGATGCTAATATATTAAAAATATATTTAAAGAGTACAATTTTGGTTAGTATATTTGCAATATACAATTGAAAAAAGAGAATATATTTCAAATACAATAAAGTATACTTTTTTTAGGGAATGCTGAGCATTACTTTTATCAAGCTATAAAAAGGCATCAGTACTAGCCTAAAAATAATGTCAATAACGTCCGTGTGTCAATAATGTCCGTATGTCATTGTAATTCATAATTCATCAGGTCCCTTATCTGATTGAACAAGATTGAAAAACTAAATGAACAACATGCCAAACAACCAACTGGTTCAGTGAAGGAGTGTATTAAAGCCAATGATATGCTTCTTCACACATGCTTCTTCACAGCCTGCTCTCGAATGCTATTGGCTTGCACTTTAGTCAGTCTTTAAAAGCATGACAAAGCAACACAAATGGAAGTGTTGACTATGAATGTACAAAAACACCTTTAAAAATAGAGTGTAACCACCCCAACTATTTTCACCACAAATTGCAGGTCTTATATTTTGTCATATTTTGTTTTGGGCATATTTTGTCAAATGATGGGCTTAACTTTTATCAAAATACAAAATGTTAAAGAAAAGTTACATTTTCCTATTCAGTCTATTTCATGTTAATAATTTTGCATATTGATGGACTAATATGCAAATTATATATGCAGTTATTAATACACTTTACATTTTTATGTAATTAATAGTTTCATTTTGAAGACCATGCAGCCAGGCTGGGAGTTGAGCTTAAATCCAATAAGACCAGAAAAAAGCAGCTTAGGCTGGTTTAGTTGTTCTGTGATTTAATAAATTGTGTCGGGGGAGGATGTCACAAAAGTTATATCTCTAACTGTAAGTAACTAATGTTTTTCAGTCAAAAGTATAATTGACTGCAGGAGCTAATGAAAATGTTTGGATTGGAATTTCTGCTTCATGAATTGTTCTGTGCTTTATAATTGCTACTGTTTAAACTTAGCTTTAAAAAGGCCTATAATTGGCTATTTAATGTCAGGTTCAACTGTGAATTACCCCATATGGTGTGACCACATGCCCCGCTAGCCTTTACAAAAAACCTAAACTTGCTGCAAATTTGCCACAAGTTTGCCGCTAGTTATTTTCACATGGAAATGAGCATGTGATTCGCTGCAAATGTTTGCCAGAAGTTTGCAGCTCTTTACTGCTAGTGGTGAACATCCGGCAAACTTTTGACAACAATGGACAATTTGCATGTGATAATTATCAGAGGTGAGTTGCTGCAAGTTTGTGGCAAATTTGCAATGAAATCTCGATTTTTGTATGGCAGGGCAGCAAAAGTCAGTGTATTGTTAAATGTATTGTAACTTTTTTTTTCGCTTTTCTTTTTTTTTGGAACAATGAGAATATTGAATTGCTTTTTTGTAGCCAAGGCTTCAAAGAACACTCAAATCGCACAGATGCCTTCGGTTTGTTATTGATACTTAAGCCCTTAAATAGGTCATATTTCACATGTCAGTATCATTTGTTTATTTTTTAAATCCATTTTTCAGATGGCACACATTTGTTAAAGTCCTGGACGCTGATTCAGTAGTTGTTCTTCACAATCACGACCCAAATTATACATTGGACATCATGTGCCTTCCAACACAGTACCAAAATGTGTTATATTCATACATTGGTATACAAAAAATGTCCTTGCAATCAATCATTGTTATTTATTATTATTACCATGAACTGCTTAGACCTAACAATATGCAAAATTGGTAAAATACTGTATAATTTGAGTGTTTGGTTTCCAAATGTCTGCTGAATTTCAATGGTTATACGGCTGCCATTTATTCACTGCATTAAACATAAACGGTTGGGTATAAACTCTTTTTGAAGGAATAAAGCTCTTTGAAAGTAACAAAATGTAAAGAATTTAATTTGTATAAAATAAAAACCAATCAAATGCATTCATAAACAAAATAATAATATGTGATTAATTCATCCAGTCACATTTTATCTCAATTCACCAATGGACACAATATCACACTAAATATGCAATATATTATGAGTCAAAATTAATGAATGTGTCTATCACACTTTCACTATAGATGAAATGGTCAGAAATCACAATTTTTAAGTGCACTGAATAACCACATATGAATGATAACGAAAACCCTGTGGGCCACACACACACACAGACACAGTTAGTCCCCACACACACCACTGCAGGCCTGAGACGTTGCTGGAGTACGTGGTGGCCTTTAAAACAACAAACTGGCCGCTTCACTCCCCTGAGCGGGAAAACAAATTTACACAAAAGGTACCTGAATTCAGTTTAGAACCATAAGTGACTCAGCGTCACTGAAGAAACCCAGGGAAATCGTCCTCTTGTAGTGGCTGCACGCCCTCTGAATACGGGCCAACAACTCCTCTGCACCGTAGTAGGCCTCTTGGATATCGTCCTCCAATGCGCGGCTGAGCTCTCTCTGAAGACGAGCCACAGACTCCTCTATCGCGGCCGGCAAACTCCCGATTCTACGTTAAACCGGAGCACTATGTGGTCCTCACAGACATCAACAAATAACAACTAAAGTGAATGACTTCAGTCTTTGAGTCTGTCCACAGTTATATTTAGAATAACTTGAAACAATGTCTGTATTAGCGATCTATACCACAAAAAAATAAATAAAAACCGCGATGTCGAGCGAACATACACAGAGAACTCAGTTACGCAACAAAATAACACTCAATACTAAACTTGGGTGTCTCACACACGTTACTATGCACAATTTGTGTTATAATCAGATGAGTAACCGATTTAACAACTTTTTGGTTACCACAAAAACTCTGTGTCTTTCCGATCAGCTGCACTTATCAGAATATTCTCTCGTCTCTCCCCTAGAACAACCACTCACGTCACACAAAACACCCGTGAGGGCGGGACTTCTAATTCCCATAAACCAATAAAAACACCTAACTTGTTTAGTAATGCCACGTTTTTCACATGTACATAGTGCTCAATCAAACTTGAAATAGAATCAACACTCTTAAAGGAACACACACATTCTTATACATCCCTATATTACGAGGTATATTTCATTCACATATTAGCACTGGATTAGCACCTAACTTGAGATAACCCATTACCTGAAGAATTGTATTCTACTGGGTTACAAGTATTTCATGGTATTTGGTATTTCCCCTTAGAGGAATAGCTCACACAAAAATGAAAATTATCTAATTTACTCACCCTCATGCTAGATGTATTTGTGTTTGTTTCTTTACTCACAATGGTGCATTTGTGTGCTTATCCAGGATTTCTTAACCAAGAAAAAACGTGAGATTATGTCCGTAACATGCCAACGTGAATTCGTCATGTGAGAAACTATTATAACTCCGCCTCTCGTGAACGCTTATACTGTTGCTGACAGCGAGCAATGGTCTAGTTAAAAAGTACTTCAATAATTATCTTTTTTTCACACCAAAAGTGATCTTATCACTTTAGAAGACATTCATTTAACTGCTGGAGTTGTATGGATGTTCATGTTGTGATTTTTGGAGCTTCAAAGGTCTGATCACATCCACTTGCAGTTTAAGGACCTAATGTGCTGATATATTTTTCTTAAAATGTATTCTGCTGAAGAAAGAAAGTTATACACATCTGGGATGGCATGAGGGTGAGTAAATGATGAGAACATTTTAATTTTTGGGTGAACTAACCCTTTAAATACATGTCTTCAGAAGCAATATGTGAGGTGTGGAAAGGTGTGAAAGTGTAGATTTATTTCTCGCCCACTCATATCATATCACTTCATTAATGAGAGAATTTTCATTTTTGGGTGAACTATCCCTTTAATGGCAGCCTGCAGTCGAGCTGGCATGAACTCCACAAGTTTGTGCAAAATCTGATAATCATGTTACCCCAGCATGATTTGAGAATATTCCAAAGATCATCTTATATAAATCAATGGAAGTAAAGAAATCTGAGCTTTTGTAAAAAGGAGTTAACAAGGTCAGTGTCAAATTTGCTTAGTTGATTAGTGGCCTAGAAAAAGTGCAGAATCTTAAATACAGTTGAAGTCAGAAGTTTACATACACAGAGGTTGAAGTTATTAAAACTAATTTTTGAACCACTCCACAGATTTAATATTAGCAAACTATAGTTTTGGCAAGTCGTTTAGGACATTTACTTTGTGCATGACACAAGTCATTTTTCCAGCAATTGTTTACAGACAGAGTGTTTTTATTTTTAATTGACTATATCACAATTCCAGTGGGTCAGAAGTTTACATATATACTAAGTTAACTGTGCCTTTAAGCAGCTTGTAAAATTCCAGAAAATGTTGTCAAGCCTTTAGACAATTGGCCAATTAGCTTCTGATAAGAGGTGTACCGAATTGGCGTTGTACCTGTGGATGTATTTTAAGGCCTACCTTCAAACTCAGTGCCTCTTTGCTTGACATCATGGGCAAATCAAAAGAAATCAGTCAAGACCTCAGAAGAATTTTTTTGGATGTCCAGAAGTCTGATTCATCCTGGGGAGCAATTTCCAAATGCCTGAAGGTACCACGTTCATCTGTACAAACAATAGGCCAATCAATTAAATCAATCAATCATGGGACCACGCAGCCATCATACCGCTCAGGAAGGTGATGCATTCTGTCTCCTAGAGATAAATGTAGTTTGGTTCGAAAAGTGCAAATCAATCCCAGAACAACAGCAAAGGACTCTATGAAGATGCTGGAGGAAACAGGTAGCCAAGTATCTATAACCACAGTAAAACGAGTCCTATATCGGCATAACCTGAGAGGCTGCTCTGTAAGGAAGAAGCCAATGATCCAAAACCGGCATAAAAAAAATAGAGACTACAGTTTGCAAGTGCACATGAGGACTAAGATATTACTTTTTGGAGAAATTTCCTCTGGTCTGATGAAACAAAATTTGAACTTTTTGGCCATAATGACTATTGTTATGTTTGGAGGAAAAAGGGTGAGGCTTGCAAGATGAAGAACACCATACCTACCGTGAAGCATGGGGGCGGCAGTACCATGTTGTGGGGTGCTTTGCTACAGAAAGGACTGGTGCACTTCACAAAATAGATGGCATCATGAGGATGTATAATTATGTGGATATTTGAAGCAACATCTCAAGACATCAGCCATGAAGTTAAAGCTCAGTCGCAAATGGGTCTTCCAAATGAACTATGACCCTAAGCGTACCTCTAAAGTTGTGGCAAAATGGTTTAAGAACAACAAAGTCAAGGTTTTGGAGTGACCATTGCAAAACCCTGACCTCAATCTGATAGACAATTTGTGGGCAGAACTGAAAAAGCATGTGCGAGCAAGGAGGACTACAAATCTGACTCAGTTACACCAGTTCTGTCTGGAGTAATGGGCCAAAATTCCAGCAACTTATTGTGAAAAGCTTGTGGAAGGCTACCCATAACTTATGACCCAAGTTAATCTATTTAAAGGCAATGCTACCAAATACTAAAAATTGTATGTAAACTTCTGACCCAGGATTAAATCAGATTATGAATCCCAGATTTTCAAATTGGACCTGACTACTTAGTGCAAACTCACAACCCTGTAGATCATACAAACATGGCTTTTATTCATGTAAGTTTACAGAAAAAAAAAAGAGTATCATATATTTGTGTAGGACATGTTTCAATCACGTCATTCTATTGTGCGGTAATTTTCCTTAAGTGTGCTCTTAAAGTGCGTTTACTTATTAATTATTTGTCATTAGAAAACAGCAGTATTGTCATATGAGAATCGTTCCATTACACATACAGCACTGTAAAAGCACCTGACCGCTGCCCATCTAAACTGAGTAATAGATGGCGTAAGTACTTATGTATGGCAGTAAATGGCTTTAAGTGACTGTGTGCATCCGGAGGCATGGCTGGCTCTGTCTGTGGTCGTTTACGTGTTTTAACGAGGCATACACTGCCCCCCAGAGATGGACCTGATGGAGAGAGGCCTGAACAGGACCACTGAGTATGCCAACTGCAGCTCGGCCTAAAATCAACATCAGAATTATATGCTTTAGTGAGCGAGCCCCCAATAAAACAGCCCTTAGAGACCGCTATACTACAATAACCCCCCTCCCCTTGTGACTCTCCCTCTGACTGGAAAAAAGAACCCAGTGTTGAATTCACTTTCTCTCCTGCATTCCATTACGTGGAAACCATGGCAATGCAACCATCATAACCTTGTACATACAAAGAAAAAAAAGAGTACTCCAGTCATACGAACAAAAAAATTAAAACGTTTGCAGAAAAAGTCTTAATTAATGCCTCAAATTGTTTGTTTATTATTCCTGCTTGTTCAATGTGAAGTCAATTAATGGAAGTCAGAGAGAACCAGACCATGAAACAGGTCCGCTGAGTCTCCGACTCTTCTTTGCTAATAGGTCCTTGTTAGGAACCTTGACCGATTCCTTCGGGAGCTTGTCTATTCTCCCTGATAAGAGTCCCTAACTATTCGCGTATGGGTCTTATTTCATCTGTAAGTTCTGCCCATTGTTCTCTCAGAAGCCTTCCAGCAGCAAGGACTAATTTCACTGTTTAATTTTAGTTGTGTAGACTTGCCTTTAAACCTCTAACGTGGTGTCTTTAAGGGCCCTATTAAAGGCGCAATTCATACTGTCTCAAGGGTGATCGAAAAAGTTCTGGACCAATTACCTGTGATCCACCACAGAAAATGGAGGACAATACAAAGAGACTGGTGAAAAAGTATGAGAGAGACTTAATATAAAGTGTTTAAAAGACCACTAGAGGATTTCATGATGAGATATGACTTGAGTCGAGGTGCTGGGAACTTGTCTCTGACTCATGTGGATGGCTAGATGAGTTATGTGGCTAGTGCAGCATTAAGACAATCCTAAGAGAGAGTGAGAAAGAGAGCACAGTCCTCTGGATAGATCTCCCAGTTTCCTAGTTTTCACACCCAGCAGTAATTGGCCAAGCTAGCTGCTGTTTGTCTGCTCAACTGGGAGGCCTAAAACTAAGGTGCTATTGTGATCATTGAAGTCTAGATCCAACAGGAGCCATTTGCAAAAACTCTGAGTTGCATCTGAAGGCCCAGTGGACAAGTCCTTTAGCGGGCCTATAGCTTGGATTGCTACATTGTTTCTAAGGTTTTGCTTCAATAGGGGAAATACTGTGTTGAGAACTTTGCATCTCCATGAGTCTTGGTGAAATAATAGTCTAGCTGCACCAGGGGGGCATTTACAATGACCCCAGAAAAACCATCAGCATCCTGCAAAGGGCTACTAGCTATAGCATCTGGCAAGCTTAAGAAAGCAGCCAACTACACTGTAAAAATTAAAAGATACTCGAGGACATTTTTAAGTTCCTCAGTTGCCACACTGGCAGAACCTTCTGTAGAAGGGTGTCAATGCAATCGAGGAATCCTTCACACTACTGTACACAACATTTGTGGGAGCACGCATATATAAACATGTGCAGCGGTAGTCACAAATGTAAACTTGGAGACAGTGTTCAACAGATCCATGCAACGCATGGTCAAAAAGTAAAAACGTTAAGGCATTTTGGTAAAAAGACAAAAAATAAAAATGTAAGTTAAAAAATGTATTGTACACAATATTAAAATAGGGGCTCCTAAGATGAATTCAGTAATGGGTTACAAATGCAGGTACAAGATAAAACCTAAAGATTAAAAATTGTGTGGTTTAGAGCAGAGATTAGGTAATTAGGTGATAAATCAAATGGGATTATGGTTAGAGAGAGTGTTATGTCAGGTATTCGTAAAAAGCATTTGAAGTAGTAGGTTCAAATCTGTACCATGTTGGGACCACTAGAACAGTAAATTTATTGGTAGTGTAGTTCTATTATATATGATGAATCTTTGATATTTGTATTTCTTCGGTAGGCTAAGATGACCCTAAATTCCCTCAGAGGTTCATTATGTTCCTAGGCTTGTTGAAAATTGTGTGTTAATTGTCTGCTAAGGCCCCCTAAAGATGAGGAAAAAATGCCCACCAAAAGAATTATCTGTATGTTTTGTGGTCTCTTATATTGACATTCAATCATATAAAAATGTCTTACCTCTGCTTTTATTTCTCTTGCAAAATGTCTAGAATAATATTGTGGTGTCAAAGCCTTCAAAAGCATTGTTTTATAGAGTAAAGCAAGTATCTAAAATTATAACATGTATCTCAAGTAAACTACAATGCAAAGCTTTACATTTGAGAAAAACAAGAAAAAACTCACAAGAAAATGCTCCCAAGAACTCATATACAGGTGGGCATTGATACTGGGAATGTTCTTGCCCATGGCTGTTCCATGCACCAGTAAATATTTTTTATAACTAAACGAAAATAGTTTATTGTTAAACTCAGTTCAGGTTTTATCTGCTTGATCTGTTTATAGAGCGGAGGAGGGCAGGGCCGGAATGACGTGCGCTCCGTCCCCATGCTCGAGGGATAAAACCAGCCAGTGACGACAGTTCGAGAGAGAATTACAGACATCTGCCCTGTATGTGTTTATGTTTTAGTTTAAGTTTATCATTAAACTTTATTTATATTGTCAAGCCGGTTGTCGACTCCCTCCTTGCCCATCTTAGCCCCTTCAAAATGGTGCCTGACGAGTGGTCTGTATGCTGGGATTAGCATAACAGAGACGTGGTCTGAGTAGCCGGGGGGGGGGGATCTTGTATTTGAGCAGTGTCTGGCGATGGTAAACACGATGTCCATGTGTCAAGCTAAGAAATAAAAATAGCACTATTCTGGATCCGGAGCGGCTATTGCGTGCTACTGTGCCGCTATTTTGGATCATCCATATATATATATATATATATATATATATATATATATATACATACATACATACATATACACACACAGGGTTGGGAGGGTTACTTTTGAAATGTATCCCACTACATATTACAGAATACATGCTGTAAAATGTCTTTTTTTTTTAAGGATTTTTAGATCTTTTTACAGGAAAACAATACAAAAATTATTATCAAGAATACGATTTTTGCCCTAATATCAAAGGTCTTTCTAGAAAAAAAAAAAAATTATGATCTAACGTGAATTTTCTTGATACAAAAATATGATTGTGCATGGTAACATGTGCATGTAAATGACTCGAAATAAAATTTTATCTAAGCATAAAGCTGACATTTACATAAGTGATATATCCAAAACATAACAACATAATTGACTTGACATAGATTTATACTTGACTTAGACTTAGCATGAATCTTGGAAATTACATTGAAAATACCTGACAAAACACAATGGCAAACAAGAGGGCTTAAATACAAGGACATGGTTAACAAGTAAACAAGACAACCAATCACAAGACTAAACTATAAACAAGATAACAAGTCTAAATGAACTTAAACCAATGAAAAGACAATACTAATAACAAAGTAATCAACCAATGAAAACAAGACATATGACCAGGGGAAACACATAACAAGATCACATGAGGGAAAACAGGAACTAGATTTAAAAAATAAAGACATGAAAACGTGAACCAACATGACACCAACCCTGTAAATATATATATATATATATATATATATATATATATATATATATATATATACACACACACACAAGGAAATTTTTTCATTTGTACAAACGTATAAATAAATAAATATATATATATATATATATATATATATATATATATATATATATGTTTGTAATTCAGATTCAAGGGAATGTATGGCAGAAGAGGTATGTTGGATAAATATAAATAGACTAAGCTGAACATAATTATTGCCCAATGGGGCAGTTTTAACTGTTCATGTGATGGATAGCCTGAAGGAAATACGTTTTCCTGTGCCTGACGGTTCTGGTGCTCAGTGCTCTGTAGCACCATCCAGAAGAGAACTGTACAAAAAGGTAGTGGGCTGGAGTGAGGTCCAGATTCCAGCCCTTTTCCTCACTCTGGAAGCTTACAGTTCTTGAAGGGAGGGCAGGGGGCAACCAATAAAACTCTCAGCAGTCTGAACTGTCCTTTGTTGTCTTCTGATGTCCGATTTTGTTGCTGACCCAAACCAGACCATAACCAGGATGATTCCACTACTGTCACAGTGATGTTTAGAATGGTGAGCGGGATCAATGTTGGGGTGTTCATCTCCACTGTTTTGAGCATGTTCAGCTCCAGGTTGTTTTGACTGTACTCCAGGTTGTTTTTCAAACTCCCTTCAGTATACACACCTATCGTCATTTCGGATGAGGCAGTTGACTGTAGTGTCACCTACAAACTTCAGGAGCTTGAACGGGGGGGGGGGGGGGTGGGGGGTGTCCTTGGTGGTGCAGTAAATGGTATATACAAAGAGAAGATTAGTGGGGAGAGCACACACGTACATGTGATGGAAGTGAATTTCCACTGTCTCACTAGCTGCTGCCTATCTGTCAGAAAGCTGATGATCCACTGACAGATAGACATGGGAACAGAGTGTTGGTGTAATTTAGTCCGTGGAATAGCTGGGATGATGGTGTTGAAAGCCAAACTGAAATCCACAAAAAGGATACTTGCATTTATCCCTAGTCTGTCCAAATGTTTCAGGATATTATGCAATCCCATGTAGAAAACATCATCCACGGACCTGTTTGCAAATTGAAGGGGGTCTGGAAAAGGTCCAGTGACGTCCTTCAGGTGGGCCAACACCAGTCTCTCAAATGACTTCATGACCACAGACATCAAAGCAAATGTTCTCTTGTCATTAAGTCCTGTGATTTTGTGTTTCTTTTGGGACAGGAATGATGGTGGAGCTTTTGAAGCAGCAGGGAACTTCAAACTGCTCCAGTGATCTATTGAAGATCTGTGTGAAGATGGAGGCCAGCTGATCAGCACAGGATTTTAGACAGTTGGGTGAAACACCATCTGGGCCCTGTTCTTTTCTTGTCTTATGCTTCAGAAAGACATGGCACACCTCCTCTTCACAGATCTTAAGTCCAGCTGGAGGGAGGAGGGAGGTTTCAGGAAGTGTTAATGTTTATGTGAAGTCTATGTCAGAGCAGGTGTGGGGTGTGAGATTGGGCCTTTCAAAACTACAGTAAAACACATTCAAGTCATCAACCAATTGTTTGTTCCCTACAGTGTTGGGGGATGGTGACTTGAAGTTAGTAAAGTCTTATAGACTTCTCTAAAATAGATCACCCCTCTAAGGGCAGAGCAACATGCATTTCTTATTGATGTGTAGCAATGATCCAATCAATTTCTGTCTCTGGTGGGGCATGTAATGTGCCGTCTATATTTTGGCAGTTCACGGGTGAGGTTAGCTTCATTAAAATCTACCAAAATAATAATAAGTGAGTTCTTGTATTCAATGCATTCAAGCACTCCTGTGGAGGAATGTAAACACTCACCAGAATAAACTGGGAAAAATGTACTAAAGACAGGACAAACAAACTAAAATAACAAAAGAATTGGAGAGCTTAATTGTGGTTTAATTTTATTTAATTGTTTGATCGCCTCAAACAGATATTGCGATTTTGTCCATAATTACAGTATACCTTATTCAGGCTAGACCCATTTTTGATTTTTAATGGGAATGACAATAAGGCTGTGAAGGATAGATGTGCAGTCTCTTCAATGGGCTGCACTGCAGTTTAAAGTGTATTTGGATCATTCCGTGGACAAAACATTGATAAAATATTGGTCCAAGAACAATCAGTATACAAAGAACTCCAGACATGAGTTGTGGAAAATCAGCTGTGATCTAAGAGCTTTATTCAGCTTAATACCGTTCGTGCCATTGAAGAGACTGGAGGTCTGTCCCTCACAGGCTCATTGTCATTCCCATTAAAAACCAAAGATGTGCTAGCACGAATAAGGTCTATTTGGGAGCCCTGATCTGCCAGTTCGATAATTATGTTTTATTATTGCTTAAGGACTATAATGTTTGGAATTGATTTACTCAGATTATTCTTTTTAGGAGTAATAAAGTTACAGAGACAGAGTTATTATCCTGACAAATTAGGGTTTGTACTGTGCAGTCCATAATCTGATCCAATTGGGGCTCCCAAGTTAATGATTTATTAGAAGGCATACATGGTTTAAAATGTCTTGCAATTTAATTATTCTATGATTACTGTATAGGTCCTTAGAGAATTTGATGTGGTTCACTCGTCTCGGGGTTGGGATAAAGGTCAGCCCCTTCTCCAAGACCTCCAACTTGGCATGGTAGAGCTTGTAAGAAAGTGACAGATTTGTGACATTCAACAGATGGGAAACTCTCCCCTTTCACAAGTTTAATTTATCTAGCCAATAAATTATAATTGTTGCAGCAGTTTCTGAGGTCCAATGAATCAAGCCTATTCAAATCATGTGAGTATTGACATCTCTTCTCAATGGTTTGGTCTGAAGTTTTTATCAGGCTTTGTTGATCTGTATCTAAACAATAAGAATAGTGAGAAAGAGGGACATACACCTTAGCCTTAGGAAAAACTTCCTGGCACTTTTTAAGCAATTGCTGTGACTGTTTTCAGGTTATCATAGGTGCTGCTTCAACAATAGTTTAACACAACTGACAAGATAATTTTTTGAACTTTCAAATTCAGTTGGAGCTTATTCATTATCCCTTTAATATGATAAAACATAGCTGCAGGAAAGCTTGTACAAAGGGGTCTGTAAATTTTAGTATGCAAGTCAGATTTGGATCTCCTCTACCTAACACAGGTTTGAAAATGTCCTGTTCCCAGACAGGAGACAGCTGAATCGATATGTTCGTTGATAACATTTTTATGATTTTACTGACAAATGCCATCCCCATCAAACATTTTTGCATACCTCATTTTGCATACCTGAATCATGTATACTTCCTTCTAGCAACTCCTGAGACATGGATTCTGGTGCCATAGGAACCGGAAAGTAATCCTGTTCATATAAACAATAGTGAGCACAATTTTGAGATTTCATTTTTGCCTCTAAATTAAATGTACTCCACTGACTGATAGGTTTAAGGTTGGTTTGGTTTAGGGAGTAGGTTTAATAAAATATGCATTCCTGTTGATTGTTACATCATTTACAACTATAAATGCAACTCTCTAATGTGGTTTAGCTGGTCTCCTAGCCTAGCCAAGATGGTGTTTTGCTGGTTTAGCTGGTCACACAGCTGGTCTCCTTGCCTAGCCAAGTAGTCAAGTGGCCCAAACACTTCTAAAGCCAGCAAAACAGACCAGTCTAACCAGCTTGGCCAGGCTGGGAGAACAGCAAACCACTTTGGGCTGGTTTAAGCTGCTTTTTTTTCCAGCAAGATTCATTCTGAAATGGATGTCTTCAATTTCAAAGGGCCTGCTCAAAGCCTTTCTGTGAAACATTCCCAATCCAAACACTCTTGAACTCCAGAAAACCACATCATTCTGAAAAGCAACTCTCCCTACAAAGACGGTGCCATGACAAACACTCATTTGATCACAGACACTCCCACCAAAGCTGGCGGGAGCTGAGAATAATTCTTCAAGACAAGGGAATCACATCCCTGCCGTTTGAAGGAATAGTGGATGCCAGGAACAGCACTCCATATGGTTCTTACTCATATGTGGTTTCTTTAAGGAGAACGGCTCATCCGCCAAGCCTTTCTGTCTAAGCCTCTACCAGTATTATGTGTTCATTTCATATCTATTGTGAAGACAAGTGGCTCTTTCCAGGACCACATGACTTATTGTGCATCTGGTGAGGAGATTTGTTAAAGGGAGTCTCTCATTCATCAGATATTTATCACCTAGATTTAACACAGCTTTCATATAAAGATATTAATTGTGAAATCCCAGTGGAGGGATTATGCATTATAATATTATGAATAAACTTCTGGAATTCAGAGAGAGGAGGAACTCAACATTGGATCTAAAGAGGATAATGTATGATGTTGTCTATAATTAGGTGAGAAATATCTGAAACTGATTTTATTAAGAAAAGTTGTGTGATAAGGCATGTCAGTGTTCATGTAGCTGAACAAATTACAGTTGAGTAATGAATTATACATACACTTAGGTTGAAGTCATTAAAACTCATATTTTAACCACTCCACAGATTTTATATTAGGAAACTATAAATTTGGCAAGTAAATTTGGACATCTACTTTGTCATTTTTTTCAACAGTTGTTTACAGACAGATTGTTTCACTTTTAATTGACTATATCACAAAAACTAAGTTAACTGTGCCTTTAAGCAGCTTGGCAAATTCCAGAAAATGATGCCAAGCTTTAGACAATTAGCCAATGAGCTTCTGATAGGAGGTGTACTGAATTGGAGGTGTACCCATGGACATATTTAAAGGGATACTTCAGGTTTTAGCATTAAGCTTTGTATCAGTAGAAAACCAGTAGTATTTTCGAATTACCGAGCCCCCCCCCCCCCCCCCTCATATCCCCATGAGACGAGAGATTTAGGTATTTTTTGTCTGGAAAAAATCCTCCGATGACGCAAAATGACGATTTTTGCGTCATCTGAGGATTTTTGGGCCAGAGGCTTAAAACTACAGCCAGTATTAGTAGCTAGTTCCACATGTTTTCATCACGTCCATATGGGGCGGGATCTCACTCACAGAATGTGAAGATAGTGTCAGCCATCTTTCTGTAGAAGCTAAGCTAACAGGCTCTTGCTCTGTGTAGAAAGTTTGTATACAAGTAGGCTAATCATGATGGCGGAAGGTAGTTTTGAAGTTGAAATGGCAGAAGGGGATTTCGAGTCAGGGCGAGAGTCTTTAGTTTCTGGATTTATGCTTTATTGTTTAAACTTTGTGCAATTGAGACAGACACAGGTTGTCTTGATTGCTTTTCTTTTCTTGCTGAGACCAGTAATTTACTAAACTTAGCTAGCACAAATACACAAGTGGGTCTGTTTTGGACCGTTAGCATAAATCGACAAATAGGCTAACTCAGTTTTACAGAACAGTGGCTTTACTGTGAGAACAGTCAACTTATATACAACTTATATGTAATTGTCTATCTAACGTTACTTTTCTAAATTTGCTGTTTTACTGCTAACAACTATAACACTATAGGCTTCTGTGTGATCAGAAATAGAGTCGATTATTAGTGAGAGTCTCTAGGCGAATGCGTTTAGTACCAGATGGCCCAGGCTGTTCGTCATCTGGGAAGGTGAATATAGATGGAATTGCGGTGTCCTTCAGAGTGGTTCTCTTCATTCGAAGGACATTCGGTTCATAGTCTTCCTGCTTGAAATGACGACTGCAAATCCTACGGGTTTTCAGGTTTTCCATATCGGTGTCCTCTCCAAACTTTGGGTGGTTGATAGCCCGCAGCCACTATTTACATCGCTCCAAATTTTTTAAATCGGCAAATGATGGAAACTTACTTCTTGTCCTTTCCTGATTTTGGTTGTACATCCTGGTACAATGCAATTTAGCACCATTTATAGAGTCACGATGTATCAAAGCAAGCCTAGTTGTATCAAATTTTCAGATACTGCCGCCTGTAACCAGTAGGTTAGCGTGTTTTGGGAGTGGCCTCGTAAGGGCAGCAAAGCAAGTGCATTCTGGGAGTTGTTGTCTTTCAGCCACATGAGTAAAAAATACATTTTCTGCCTTTTCTCAGTCTAGAATGCTTCAAATTCAAAAATAATTTCACATTTATACTATATAAATTTTACATTACATTTACATTTATCAGACGCTTTTATCCAAAGCGACTTACAGTGCACTTATTACAGGGACAATCCCCCGGAGCAACCTGGAGTTAAGTGCCTTGCTCAAGGGCACAATGGTAGTGGCCGTGGGGTTCAAACCAGCGACCTTCTGATTAGCAGCCCTGTGCTCTAGCCACTACGCCACCACAATTGGTCATAAATGACCAATTTTAAATACACATTCATCCTCCCAGAGGTGAAGTATCCCTTTAAGGCCTACCTTCAATCTCAGTGCCTCTTTGCTTGACATCATGGGGAAATCAAAAGAAATCAGCCAAGACTTCAGAAAAAAAAAATGTGGACCTCAAAAAGTCTGGTTTATCCTTGGGAGCTATTACCAAATGTCTGAAGGCACCACATTCATCTGTACAAACAATAGTATGAAAGTATACACACCATGGGACCATGCAGCCATCATACAGCTCAGGAAGGAGAGACATTCTGTCTCCTAGAGATGAATGTTATTTGCTGCAAAAAGTGCAAATCAGTCCCAAAACAAAAGCAAAGGACCATGTGAAGATGCTGTAGGAAACAGGTAGACAAGTATCTATATCCTCACAAAAATTAGTCCTATATCGACGTAACCTAAATGGCTGATCAGCAAGGAAGAAGTCAATGCTCTAAAACCGCCAGAAAAAAAAGCCAGAAAACAGTTTGCTAGTGCACATGTGGACAAATAGCAATTTCCTCTGGTCTGATGAAACAAATCTAGAACTTTTTGGCAATAATGACCATTGTTATGTTTGGAGGAAAAAGGTTAAGGCTTGCATGCCGAAGAATACCATAACAACCATGAAGCATGGGGGTGGCAGCATCATGTTGTGGGGGTGCTTTGCTGCAGGAGGGACTTGTCCACTTAAATGAAAGATGGCATCATGGGGAAGGAAAATATGTGGATATATAGAAGCAACATCAGCCATGAAGTTAAAGCTTGGTCACAAATGGGTCTTCCAAATGAACAATGACCCCAAGCATGCTGTACCTCCAAAGTTGTGGCAAAATGGCTTATGGACAACAAAGTCAAGGTATTGGAGTGGCCATCACAAAAGTGACCTCAATCTGATTTGTGGGCAGAACTGAAAAAGCTTGTGCGAGCAAGGAGGCCTACAAACCTTCACTTACACCAGTTCTGTCTGAAGGAATGGGCCAAATTCATGCAACTTATTGTGAGAAGCTTGAGGAAGGCTACCCAAAACATTTGTCCCAAATTAAACAATTTAAAGGCAATGCTACCAAATACTAACAAAGTGTATGTACACTTCTGAACCACTGGGAATGTGATGAAAGAAATAATAGCTAAAATAAATAATACTCTACTATTATTCTGATATTTCACAATCTTAAAATAAAGTAGCCATCCTAAGTGACCTAAAACAGGAAATATTTTCTTTTGTGGTTTAATTATTATACTTGAACATATCATGATTTTACTCTGATTACTTGTGTATTCATAAATTTTATCCCAAATATGTACAGTTTCGTGACATTCCGTGTTTTATAATTAATTCTGTTTTTATGACTGGATTCCACAATTGCGTCCATGTTCTCCACATCTTTGAAATCATAGGGCCCTACAAGTCCAAAGTGAAAATGCTAATATTTGATTAAAAATGCCTTAACCCTTTCCAGCTGGAACATTCAAATTTGGGAACAATTATTCCCATGGTTCCTGTCTCAGTATCTTCGCCATCCAATCACGATTTTATTTCTGAAAACTGCCAGATACTCATGACAATATAAGCTAAAAGCAAAGGGGTAAAGGGGTTACTGGGCGTGAATAATAAATGTATTGTCATCATCGTATTCCTCCATTTGCCTCGGTGGAGCCAGAGAGGATATCCCGGGAGATTACCTCCAGGGTTGGACTTACTGCTTCAAATTGAAAACTGAGGCGAACTTTTGAGGTAAGACAAGTTATTTAACATGTGTTGTCAAAATTGTATATTGAAAGTAAAAACGTTTTAGTTACGAAGCATTTATTTGTAGGAGCGCTTGTATTTTCTGGAAAAAATGACATGGCTGTCGCCGTTCATCTGACTTTTTGGGCCAATTGTGTCGCTTGTGGAAGATAGTTAAACCATTTTAGTTACTTTAGTTAATTTTTTTCTGGAAAAAACTTGACCATCATTGGCGAGCCTCTTCTTTTTAAATAATTTTTTTTTTGTTGGCAGTTTCTGTGAAACTTGCTAAATAAATATTTACTACCAATACTAATGTACATTTATTCTAAATATCTAACTAAATATCGCTAACTTTTCTTTTGCCAATTTTGTCACTTGTGAAAAATCCACCTGAAGTAATGTGAGGCAGAGAGCAGATGCTGGTCAGAACTTTTTCTTTTTTTTTAAGCTGTCCAGACCTGACTGGAAACTGGCCTGCTAGTTAGACAAGTTATCTAGCTTGAAAAATAGTAGATATCTTTCTATAATTTAGCAGTTAGCCTTACCCATCCATCACACACACACACATGATTTTAGATTGTGTAGCTTCCTTTTGACAAGGACAGTGTGAAAGGGCTGTCTGCAGATGGACATTCTGGTTATTTTGCAAGCCTTTGGTGACTATTCAGTGTATGGATTTGTGAAGAACACACTGTTGGCTACCAATTGTGAACTTTTTTCTGTTGTAGAGATGGATAGAGACTATGGCACAGGAGGAAGATCAGCTGGACCAGGAACCACTGCAGGAAGACGCAGACCACGAGGAGATGGAGGATGAGATGGAACCTGATCTCCAGCCAAGACCATCAACTGGGTATATATGAATGTGTATGTAATGTTTGTTTATAGTTCTCATAAGACTGATACTGACAGTAACATTAACACTGTTACTCTTATTATTTTGGGTATGTTAGCCATTCTCGCACAGATCCCAAGACAGCTAGAAAGTGTAAATGCTTCCCTGACTCTGTTTCTTATCCCTCATACACTGACATCGATTCACAGGCACCAACACCTCTCCCATTTAAGCCTAGCCATCCATTCGCTATTGACTTAGGTAGCGTGCGTCAGGATGTGTGGTCAACCGGCAATATGATGTTGCGAGAAATTTACTTCCATGCTAATTTTTACTCAGGCTGTAGTTGCTGAGATATGCAGGTTTACAAACCTTCAGGGGTGTGAGCTCGTCCTAAACTGTCCATCATATTCCAGCTACCAAGGAGCTTGGATGAATTTTACAAATTTCTTGTTTCTCACTTACAAGGGGTTTTCAATTCTCCCTGATTCCCAACGTCATTGTGGAACCAAGTCACTTCATGGTTCGTGGGCGAGGGGATTTATGTCACGTGACCGCTACAAGGCTCTTTTAGCAGCTCTACATGTTGTAGACCCTACCAGAGAGGATAATCAGGATTGCATTAGGAAGTTGTGTTATCTTATGGACCACCTTAACTAAAAATGCCAGCAGCTCTTTCAGTCTAACCAAAAACTCGCAATAGATGAACGTATGGTCAAGTCTAGAGTTATTTATGTATGTGAACATGTGGAGAGAAAGTAAATCAAGCATATATTGTATGCTTGCTCTTAAGTAACTTAAGCAGTAACTTAAGTAACTATAATTATATAAAACAATATTCATTTATATTTTGGCAAACTTTAATACTTCACGATGAAAAAAAACGAATTAATAACTACTTCTTTGTTGTATATTTTATTTTGAAAAGTTTAGTTCCCCGTCTGTTGCTCACTTCGACGTTGTGTCGAAGAAGTGACACTAGGGGTCTCTCGAGAGCCTTGCGCATATCTGAACTTGAGAAAAGGCCAATGAGAAATTGGCAGACAGAATTTGCATGTCCCGCCCCTAGACATACGTTATAAAGTGAGGGAAATGCATCTGTCCATTCAGAATTTTCCTTCGGAGTCGAGCGGTTGTGTGATCAGCGAGCTGCATTCACAAGACTGTTCATTTCATCTCTAAAAAGATTTCACCAACTTTCTCGTTCTCTGCACAGCAGTGCAGCTTTGCCCATGGACGCTTCGACAGTGCTTTTAAAAGATAATATTTTCCTAAAAGAGTTTATTTCTCTAAAAGAGCAATACACAGCAGCGTTGAATGTCCTTTTCTGGATGCGTCTTCATAAAGATGCCCATCCGCCCCTGTGTAGTTCCAGGAGGAGGTGATGATCATCACGATTCCTGATGGTCACAGGCGCTGCCTCATGTGTCTGGGCCGCGATCACACTGAGGCAGCGTTTGTGGATGATTCGTGTTCTCACTGTGAGAACCTTACCATGGCAACGTTGCGGTCCCAGCTCTCAGCCCCAGCACATCTCAACTTGCGTCCGGCATCAAGATTGGTTTGCAGCGGTAGACCTAAAGGCCACGTACTTCCATGTCTCAATATTGACTCGACACAGACCCTTACTATGGATCACATTCATGGCCAGGTGTATCAGTACAAGGTCCTCCCCTTCGGCATGTCCATGTCCCCTCGCATCTTCACGAAGGTCGCAGAGGCAGCCCTTGCCCAGCTGAAGTGGGCATTTGCATACTCAACTACCTCAACGACTGGCTCATCCTAGCCCACTCCCAAGAGTTACTATGAGCCCACAGGGACCAGGTGCTCAGGCACCTCAGCCACTTAGGGATTCAGATCAACGGGGAAAAGAGCAAGCTCGCCCTGGTTCAGAACATCTCTTTTCTCAGCATGGAGTTAGACTCAGTCTCAATGGTAGCACGCCTCACCAACGATCTGAGTCGCTCTGCACTGCGTGCCACTCACATCCCAGGCAGCCTCAACACGGCAGCGGACACAATGTCACGACAAGGTACTCTCAGCGGAGAGTGGAGGCTTCACCCCCAGTCGGTCCAGCTGATTTGGGAACTGTCCAGCAAAGCACAGGTAGACCGCTTTGCTTCCCAAGAGACCTCCCACTGCGTGCTCTGGTACTCCCGAACGGAGGCTCCCCACGAGACAGATGCGCTGGCATATAGCTGGCCCCGGGAGCTGCACAAGTACGCATTTCCCCCAGTGAGCATTCTTGCACGGGTGCTGTGCAAGGTCGGGGAGGACGAGGAACAAGTAATTCTGGTGGCTCCCTATTAGCCCACTCGGACATAGTTCTTGGATCTCGTGCTCCTCGCGACAGCCCCTCATTGGCGAATTCCCCTGAGGACCTTCTTTCTCAGGGATGGGGCACCCTCTGACATCCTTGCCCAGACCTCTGGAACCTCCACGTCTGGCACCTGGACGAGATGCGGAAAATCTAAGTGGCCTACCACCTGCCGTCGTAGTCATGATCAACCAGGCCAGAGCTCCCTCTACCAAGCAACTTTATGCACTAAAGTGGCGCTTTTTCACGAATTGGTGTTCTTCCCGGTCTGAAGACCCGCATAGTTGTGCAGTCGGGTCAGTGCTCTCATTTCTGCAGGAGAGATTGGAGGGGAGGCTGTCCCCCTCCACCTTGAAGGTGTATGTTGCCGCTATCACAGCCCACCACAACGCAGTAGATGGCAAGTAGACCCTCCCCGGCCAAGCCTGTTCCCCTATTGGGATCTCTCAGTGGTCCTCTCGGGCCTTCAGAGATCCCCCTTCCAGCCACTAGAATCAGACAAGCTCAAGGCCCTCTCCCTGAAGACAGCTATCCTGATCGCACTCGCTTCCATCAAGCTTCCCAAGGTTGGGGACCTGCAAGCGTTTTCTGTCAGCGATACCTGGTCCGGCAGACACTCAAGTCGTCCTAAGACCGCGACCAGGCTACGTGCCCAAGGTTCCTACTACTCCCTTCAGAGACCAGGTAGTGAACCTGCAAGTGCTGCCCCAGGAGGAGGCTGACCCAGCCCTTTCATTGCTGTGTCCAATGCTTACCCCGTGTACTTATGTGGACCACACGCAGAGCTTTAGATGCTCTGAGCAGCTCTTTGTCTGCTGTGATGGACAGTGGAAAGGGAACGCTGTCTCCAAACAGAGGCTTTCCCACTGGGTGGTTAATGGTATAGCTTTGGCCTATCACACACAGGCCATGCCTGCCCCCTTGCGGGTTTGACCCAGGCAGTCAACGCAACTCAATTGCAACGCAAGACGCATCCATGTTCACGAGAGACAGAAAAACTATTGCATGCTGCCAAGATGACATAAGTGCAATGCACCCATGTCAGTAACAGACATAGAGCCCAAGGATCTGGATCCCGACTAACACTGGAACCAAACCAGACATGATGTCTGATCCAGACACTGTGCTCTTCACATAAAACAGGACAGACCAAAGTGCGCAAGGCAGGGAATACAACAGAAACAGTGTGCTCACACAAAGACAGACAACGGAACACAAGATATGCCACAGCCCTGTCAGACAAAAACCCAGACTGACAGAGTGACTGGTTCATGACTACCAACACAAAACAGATATTAAAGCTTTTAATCTGGTTGTGGCAGCGGGGGCGTGGTCAAGCACCCGTCCAGAGAGGGAAAGCGGTAAGGGCGCTTGCACCTGAGCTAAATCATGTCTAACACCTATCTCTAATTTCAGTGAGCACGGGGAGATCAGATAAAAGGGTCACAGTTACGCCAGTCCAGTGTTGGCAACATAGAGAGACGTTGATTTGTTCTGTGTATGTTTAGTGAAGTCTGCGTTCATGTTCTACCCCTGTGTGTGTGAATAATCTGGAATTAAAAAGCCTTACCTGTGAGTCGAACCCTGTTCCCGTGTCCTCCTTACCGTCCTGTGAACCCAAACTGTTTACACTGGTGCAGAAACCCGGGAATTGAAAATTGGATCCTGTATGTCCAAACATGGAAAGAGGTCATCCCGTTGAGTCCTCCCAGCTGGCCGAAGTCCTCCTGTCCCTCGCTAAGTTACATCAAAGCCACCAACAGTCCCTGCTTGAGCTCAGGCAAGACCAAGATCGGCGGTTCTGCAAGATCATGCGGGCCCAAGCAGAGGATCGACAGGTCATCCTGAGCCTCCTCAGCCAGGAGGCCGCTCCAGCCACAGCCGTGACCCCGGACACCCATGCCACGTTACCCCTGCCCACGTTACAGAAGATGGGGGCGGCGGATGATGCAGAAGCATTTTTAGATTTGTTCCAGCGAACCGCTGAAATTTGGGGCTGAGCCTTGTTCCTCTTCTGTCCGGGGAAGCCCAACTCGCGGCTCAACAACTGCTGGCAACGAACCTCCTGGCCTACGCTGATCTAAGAAAAGCCATTCTGCAGCGGATTGGTCGGAGCTCTGAGGAAAACCGTCAGCTCTTCCGGGGCATGAAGTTGGAAAAGTCCGACCGCCCATTTGCCTTTGCCCAGCAGCTCCGTGATGCCTGCCGGAGGTGGCTGCTAGTGGGGGACCGTGACGTTGAGGGAATCGTCAATCAGGTGGTGCTGGAGCAGTTTATTCAACGCCTGCCCAGGAGAACGGCGGAGTGGGCCCAGTGTCACCGCCCGGCGTCGCTGGAGGCATACGTCCAGCTAGCAGAGGACCACATGGCGGCGATCCCAAGGGCGGATGAGCACTCTCTCTCTCTCTTCTCCCTCTCTTCCCCCTCCCCCTGTGTTTTCTTCCACTCTCTCCCATCCCCCTTAACCCTGTCGCTCTGTCTTCTCTCCAGGGCCTGTTCCTCTGGTTGAGATCAACACCCTAGACATCAGCCTCATCTCGTCCTCCACAACCTACAGCCGCTCTCCCCCTCAGGTGGGGGCGTCCGCCGAAGCAGGTACGGGTGTGGTGTCTGGGCCAGCCTGTCAGAGGTCCGGGGACCCGAGCCACTTCCGCGATCGGAGTTCGTTGATGAAGGTGGGGACGGTGGTTCGGGTCTCCGATCTCCCACATGCTGCCCCCGATCGGGCTGGAGTGTACCGGATTCCGGTAAGAATACAGGGGGGTACACACCAAGCTTTGCTGGATACCGGTTGTAATCAGACCACCATCCATCAACGCTTGGTTCAACCCGGGGCTTTGACCACGGGTAAGCGGGTAAGGGTGAGGTGTGTGCATGGGGATGTTCACAACTATCTGATAGTGACCCTACTAGTTAAATTCCAAGGAAAAAAAAACAGAGTGGAGGCAGCAGCTAGTTCCCGCCTCACCCATCCTCTAATTTTGGGGACCGATTGGACCGAATGTATTAGGGGGAATATGCACGGATGGGTCCTGCAATAAAATAGGGAGATGTGCAACGCTTTGGCAGGGGAGACGGAGCCGGGGCCATCCTCGACTGTTCCAAATCAGGATGACGAGGGAAGGGGTGGGCCCTCCGCCCCTCCTCTTCGTAGGGAATTCCCTGATGTGGATTTCCTTTTGGAGCAGTCGCGGGATGAGACCCTTAAGCACGCCTTCGACAAGGTGAAGACGATTGATGGTCAGCGTCTTCAGCCAGACATCGCTCTCGCGTACCCCTATTTTGCGATTATGAATGACCGTTTGTACAGAGTGACGCAGGACACTCAAACTAAAGAGAATGTTACAGTTATTGATTCCACGGAGCCGCCGGGAAATGCTATTCCAGGCGGCTAATTATAATCCCATGGCGGGTCATCTAGGTGAAAGAAAAACACTTCTCCGTCTAATAGCCCATTTTTATTGGCCGGGCATTACCGGCGACGTCCGCAGGTGGTGTGCGGCGTGCCGTGAATGTCAGCTGGTAAACCCACCGGCCACCCCAAAAGCACCATTGCGCCCTCTTCCGTTGATCAAGGTTCCCTTCGAGAGAATTGGAATGGACCTGGTCGGGCCATTAGAACGGACAGCACACGGACATCGCTTTGTATTAGTCCTGATGGATTATGCAACGCGATTTCCGGAAGCAGTGCCCCTGAGCAACATCTCAGCACGTAGTGTTGCAGGGGCACTCTCCAAGATAATCTCCCGGGTGGGGATTCCGAAAGAAATCCTCACCAATCAAGGCACGACTTTTATGTCACGAACACTCCGCGAACTTTACAAACTATTGGGCATTAAGTCGATTCGCACTAGCGTGTACCATCCGCAGACAGATGGCCTAGTGGAACGATTTAATAAAACGCTCAAGAATATGATTCGTAAGTTCGTACACAAAGATGCTAGGAATTGGGCTAAATGGCTTGACCCCCTGTTATTACCCCCCGAGAGGTCCCGCAAGCCTCCACGGGATTTTCCCGTTTGAGCTGCTGTATGGGAGGCGGCCGCGCGGAGTGCTGGACGTCATCCGCGAAGCCTGGGAGGAAGGTCCTTCGATTAGTAAAAATGAAATTCAGTACGTTCTTTATCTTCGAGCAAAACTCCACACACTGGGGAAACTAACACAGGAGAATTTGCTCCAGGCTCAAGAACGCCAATGCCGACTATATGACAGGGGTACTCGGCTAAGGGAATTTGCACCGGGAGACAAGGTACTTGTATTGCTCCCCACATCGAGCTCCAAATTACTCGCCAAGTGGCAAGGGCCCTTTGAGGTCACACGACGAGTGGGGGATCTCGATTATGAGGTTAAGCGAACCGATAGGGGGGACGCGCATCAAATATACCACCTCAATCTCCTCAAATTATGGAGGGAGGCGGTCCATGTGTCGTTGGCCATGGTGGTTCCAGAGAGGGCGGAGCTCGGACCGGAGGTAAATCCAAAGCCCGATCACAATGCCCCGGTCATTTGTGGAGACCACCTCTCCCCGTGCCAACGATCAGAGGTTGCCAGGTTGCAAAAATAATTTGCAGACGTGTTTTCTCCTCTACCGGGTCGTACGAACGTCATCGAACACCACATCGAGACCGAGCCGGGGGTGGTTGTTCGTAGCCACCCTTATCGCCTCCCCGAACATAAGAAGAAAATTGTTCAGGACGAATTGGATGCGATGCTCGATATGGGGGTAATAGAAGAGTCCCACAGCGACTGGTCCAGTCCAGTCGTTCTTGTTCCCAAGAGTGACGGGTCTGTCCGGTTCTGTGTGGACTATCGAAAAGTTAACGCGGTGTCTAAATTTAATGCGTACCCAATGCCTCGGGTTGACGAGCTGCTCGATCGGTTAGGTACTGCTCGCTTTTATTCGACCCTAGACTTAACAAAGGGTTATTGGCAGATCCCCTTGACACCAATTTCCCGAGAGAAAACAGCCTTCACCACGCCGTTCGGATTGCACCAATTTGTGACACTTCCGTTCGGTTTGTTCGGGGCCCCAGCCACGTTCCAGCGCCTAATGGACCGTGTCCTCCGGCCGCACTCCGTGTACGCCGCTGCCTACTTAGATGATATTATTATTTATAGTAATGACTGGCAGCGGCATATACAACACCTGAGGGCGGTCCTGAAGTCTCTGCGGCGGGCGGGGCTCACGGCAAACCCTGTTCCCGTGTCCTCCTTCCCATCCTGTGAACCCAAACTGTTTACACTGGTCTTTACAATGCATATAGACAATATAACAAACTCTTAACAAGTAATTTGTTAAGTGTTTTGATTTCATATCTAATGAAATATGAATGAACAAACATATTGTTTCATTAACATAAGACGAACATTGGAAGATACGCGATGTGAACATTGTGTGTGAAAAAGAAAGTTATAAAAGAATGTGTGAGAGAAAGTGTGTTTTGAAGGGGTCTTTACCCTCCCCCTCACACCCCCCCTCTCTCGAACCCGTCGTCAGCCATTATAAATCTTTCATACACTCTAGGCATAGAGATTATGACCCCCATAATTAAGGAGCAAAGGGGGAGGTGCACACACACACCATCTCTCTCCCTCTTCTAAGTCAGTAAACCCCAATGTCTGAGAAAAGATTATAGGTATTACCTAGATTAAAAAAAGTGTGTTCACTTGTTAGCATTTGAAGACCGTAAGTTTTTATTTTATTTTTATTTTGCAATTAACATTTTTTTTATTGAATCAAAGAGAAAAACAACACTACACACTGAATCAACATTTACCTTTTAACCATCACTAATATCCCTCCCCAAACACCAACCCCACCCAAACCCAAAGAACACTCCTGTGGTCACATAAAATAAAAATAATAATAAAAAAAAGATAAAAAATAAAAAATTACAAACATACATAATTAAACAAAACTTCTCTCTCCTCATCCCTTCCCTGAGAGTCCCCCAAAACCACCAAATACCTACCCCACTTCCTGAAATACAAGTCGGCCAACCCCAGCCGTTTATCAGTCATCTCCATAAAAGCCGCCACCCTCCCATCTCCGCACACCTCTCCAATAATGGTGGCACTCCATCCAATTTCCAACCCCTTCTAATAATTTTTCTGCCAATCATCATGCTAGTCAGAACCCATTTTTTTATATATATATATTTGTCCCCCAAATTAATAACTGCCCCATTGCCCAAAATACAAATTCTGGGGCAAAGTAAAATTTGAGTGCCCAAAATATCACACAAATAATTCTTAACCTTTAACCAAAAATCTTAACACATCCCCAAAAAGCATGGGTTGTGTCTCAAACTTATGATTAGCATCGCCAGCAGGTGGGTGTATCTTTTAGACCAAGTCTAGATAATCTAGAGGGGGTCCAATAAAATCTATGTAAAATCTTAAATTGCATTCACTGTTTTTACTCTCAAAAACAGTACAGAGTATGTGGCGCAGCTGTAAAAAGCTATAAACTGAGATCTGGGAATCCCAAAATGATGACCAAAATTCTCAAAATATCTCAACTCTCCACTCTCATACATGTGTCACAGATCTCCCTGTCTTTCCTTGCTTTTATGCTTCACGCTCCCTTTTCAATTATCACTAATCACCTGCACCTGTCTCTTGTTTCCGTTCCACTCTTTAAATACTCTGTTCTCCCCTCACTCTTCGTCTGGTCTCGTTAAACGTTAAGCGTTTATCGTTAATAGTTTATCGTATACAGACTCACTCCTTCGTTCCTGTGATCTTCCTGTCTCCATGCTCCTTAATCGATCCTCCCATCTCCACGTTCCTGTGCTTACAACCCAAGCTCTTCACTCCTTTACTCCAGCGGAGATCTCGGAAGCTCAACGATCTCGGAAGCTCAACAATCTCGGAAGCTCAACGATCTCGGCAGCTCAACGATCTCCCAAGCTCCACGCTTGCCCAAGCTCCGCGCTCATTCACTCCAGTGACGTAACGCCAAGCTCCGCGCTCATTCTCCAGTTCCACTCTCATTCATTCCAGTGACGTCAACCTAAGCTCCACACTCGTCCAAGCTCTGCGCTCGTTCTCCAGTTCCACGCTCATTCACTCCAGTGACGTCACCCCTTGCTCCACGCTCGTCCAAGCTCTGCGCTCATTCTCCAGCTCCATGCTCATTAACTCCAGTGACGTCACGCCAAGCTCCGCGCTCATTCTCCAGCTCCACGCTCATTCACTCCAGTGACGTTAGCCTAAGCTCCATGCTCGTCCAAGCTCCGCGCTCATTCACTCCAGTGACGTCACGCCAAGCTCAGCGCTCATTCTCCAACTCCATGCTCATTCACTCCAGTGACATCAGCCTAAGTTCCACGCTCAAGCTCTATGCTCATTCTCCAGCTCCACGCGCATTCATTCCAGTGAAGTCAGCCCAAGCTCCACCCACTTATGATATTCATCTCCTTCCCTTAACACTCTTATTTGAATAAACACAACCTCCGGGTTTAACACTACTCCTGTGTCTGAGCGTGTATGTTACAGAAGACCAGACCACATACAAAAACTTTGAATATGGACCCAACAAGTTCATTCATTGAGCTCTTCAGACAGGATCTGCCCATTCTGGAGTATTCAACCAAATTCCTTCGCCTCGCAGCCATAACTGGATTTTCTGATTTCCGCCTCAAACCCATCTTCGGTATGGGGTTAAATTTCCATCGGCCCATGATGCTTCCTGAGGTAGGGAACCTCTCCTTGGTTGAATATGTTGCTACCACCCTTATCCTCCATTTACCCTCTCTGCCCTTTTTTCCGGACATGGTTAAGTTACCAGTCTTCGCTCCGCTCCTAGAGGGTATTAGCGGATGCTCCAGGCCTTCTAATGCCCTTAATAATTTTTTGAGTGAGGCTCTCCCTATCCTGTTACCCGTGGTAGTTTCATTACTGCAGTCCTCAGTAGCGACCACGGCCAGCGAGCCAGAGCCCATGCCTGCCACGGTCAGCGAGCCAGAGCCCATGCCTGCCACGGTCAGCGAGCCAGCGCCTGTGGCCTCGACCGTCCCAGAGCCCATGCCTGCCACGGTCAGCGAGCCAGCGCCTGTGGCCTCGACCGTCCCAGAGCCAGCGCCTGTGGCCTCGACCGTCCCAGAGCCAGCGCCTGTAGCCTCGACCGTCCCAGAGCCAGCGCCTGTAGCCTCAACCCCTGTTGGAAAGAGAAAACGAAGGAAGCGGACATCTTCCTCCCAACTCCCTCCTCAGCCTTCCTCGCCTCTAGAGCTTTCCACAGCTCCGCCTCCAGAGCTTTCCACAGCTCCGCCTCCAGAGCTTCCCACAGCTCCGCCTCCCGAGCCTCCCATGGCTCCTTTCAGAGCTCACCCTCCAGAGCCTTCCACGGCTCCTCCGCCTCTCGAGCCTCCCTTGGCTCCTCCTTTCAGAGCTCCGCCTCTCAAGACTCCTACAGCTCCACCTCCCGACCCTTCCACGGCTCCTCCTCTCAGAGCTCCGCCTCTCAAGCCTCCCACGGCTCCTCTCAGAGCTCCGCCTCCCGAGCCCTCCACGGCTCCTCCTCCCGAGCCTTCCACGGCTCCTCCTCCCGAGCTTTCCACGGCTCCGCCTCCCGAGCCTCCCACGACTCCTACTCCCAGAGCTTCGCCTCACGAGCCTCCCATGGCTTCTCTTCCCACGGCTCCGCCTCCCGAGCTTCCCACGGCTTCTCCCAGAATTCCGTCTCCCGAGCCACCCAGCGCTCCGCCTCTCAAGCCACTGAGACCACAGTCCCCAGAGCCTTCCACGCCTCGGTCCCCAGAGCCTTCCATGCCTCGGTCACCAAAGCCTTCCACCCCTCTGAAGACTGCTTTGGCTCTGCCTCCCACGGCTCTGCCTGTGCTTACTCCGCCTCCCACGGCTCTGCCTGTGCCTACTCCGCCTCCAGACCCTTTCACGGCACCGCCTCCAGACCCTTCCATGGCTCCACCTTCTCTGGCGCCGTCCCCAGAGTTCTCCATGGCTCCACCCCTGGAACCTTTTTTGGCTCCGCCTTCCACGACTTCACCCACAGGGTCCTCCTTGGCTCCGCCTTCCACAACACCTCCCTGGCCATCTGACCCGATCCCTGTCCTAAGGCCACCTCCCAGGCCTCCTGATTCCTTCTCTGCCCTTAGGCCGCCTCCCTGGCCTCCTGACCCTGTCCTGCGGCCACCTCCCAGGCCTCCTGATTCCTTCTCTGCCCTTAGGCCGCCTCCCTGGCCTCCTGACCCTGTCCTGCGGCCACCTCCCAGGCCTCCTGATTCCTTCTCTGCCCTTAGGCCGCCTCCCTGGCCTCCTGACCCTGTCCTGAGGCCACCTCCCAGGCCTCCTGATTCCTTCTCTGCCCTTAGGCCGCCTCCCTGGCTTCCTGACCCTGTCCTGCGGCCACCTCCCAGGCCTCCTGAACCTTTCCCTACCCTTAAGCCCGCCTCTTTATCTAACCTTTTCTCTTGGGGTCTTCTGTTTTCCTCCCTTTCTTTTCTTTGGGCGCCAGGAGTCGCCCATTTAAAAGGGGGGGGTAATGTCACAGATCTCCCTGTCTTTCCTTGCTTTTATGCTTCACGCTCCCTTTTCAATTATCACTAATCACCTGCACCTGTCTCTTGTTTCCGTTCCACTCTTTAAATACTCTGTTCTCCCCTCACTCTTCGTCTGGTCTCGTTAAACGTTAAGCGTTTATCGTTAATAGTTTATCATATACAGACTCACTCCTTCGTTCCTGTGATCTTCCTGTCTCCACGCTCCTTCGTTCCTGTGATCTTCCTGTCTCCACGCTCCTTAATCGATCCTCCCATCTCCACGTTCCTGTGCTTACAACCCAAGCTCTTCACTCCTTTACTCCAGCGGAGATCTCGGAAGCTCAACGATCTCGGCAGCTCAACGATCTCCCAAGCTCCACGCTTGCCCAAGCTCCGCGCTCATTCACTCCAGTGACGTAACGCCAAGCTCCGCGCTCATTCTCCAGTTCCACTCTCATTCATTCCAGTGACGTCAACCTAAGCTCCACACTCGTCCAAGCTCTGCGCTCGTTCTCCAGTTCCACGCTCATTCACTCCAGTGACGTCACCCCTTGCTCCACGCTCGTCCAAGCTCTGCGCTCATTCTCCAGCTCCACGCTCATTAACTCCAGTGACGTCACGCCAAGCTCCGCGCTCATTCTCCAACTCCATGCTCATTCACTCCAGTGACGTCAGCCTAAGTTCCACGCTCAAGCTCTATGCTCATTCTCCAGCTCCACGTGCATTCACTCCAGTGAAGTCAGCCCAAGCTCCACCCACTTATGATATTCATCTCCTTCCCTTAACACTCTTATTTGAATAAACACAACCTCCGGGTTTAACACTACTCCTGTGTCTGAGCGTGTAAGTTACAACATGTTGCCGAGTGTAGTACCCCCCCCTCACAATCCACTCTGCCCTACAGAAAGGGGACTTGTTGATACATAATTTGGGGTTCAGCCATATGCTTGGGGCAACATTTAAATAAATGTCCAAATTAAACACTCTGGCCACTCTTGACTTTGTATCCTGAGAACTTGGAAAAGGAATTAATAAATCTGTGGAGGCAAGGCATAGATGTAGCATAAATGATAGTAGGGTCAGAGACAAATAATAAAATATAATCTGCGTAAAGCAGAAGTTTATGCGCTACACCTCCCACCATCACCCCTGGAAAATCCTCCTTTCTTATCGCAGCTGCTAATGGTTCCAGGGCAAGACAGAACAATAATGGGGAAAGAGGGCAACACTGCAGAGTGCCCCTATTCAGATTAAAATAATCTGAAATTAATTTGTTTGTACTGCTGCTACAGGGTGTCTATAAAATATCTTCATCCAACCAATAAATGTACTCCCGAAACAATACATTTCCAAAATCTTAAAAAGATAATCCCATTCTACCATATCAAATGCCTTTTCGGCATCAAGTGCGACCGGAGAATGATCATTCGCTACTGACCACATGATATTGATGAAACTAATGTTATCAGAAGAACTACAGCCCTGAATAAACCCCACCTGATCTATATGTATAAGAGATGTCATAACTTTACTTAACCGGCTATCCAAAATTTTTGACAACAATTTTACAACTAGCTGGATCAGAGAAATTGGAAGGTAACTTTTATACTCGCTTGCATCTTTGTCATTTTAAAGAATCAGACTGATCCGGGCTTGTGTCATGGTTGGCGGAAGCTTTCCATTCTTTAATGTTTCCGTATAAACTTCTAGCATAAGTGGAGCCAGTTCTGTAGCATAAGATTTGAAAAACTCAGCAGCAAAGCCATCAGGCCCCGGAGCCTAGCTTGTAGGGAGGGCCTTAATTACCTCATCAAGCTCCTCCAAGGTTATCTCAGAATCAAGAGATTTTATTTGCGCAGTCAGTCTAGGAAGATCTAATGTTTCCACAAAGTTTCTAATATCTTTATCAGTAGATGAAGATGTGGAACTATATAGATCAAAGTAGAATTCTTTAAAAGCATTATTAACATCAATGGCGGAGGTAAAAAATGTATAGCCTAATAATATATATATATATATATATATATAACTGTCTTGCCCTGAATAACCAAAACTCTTTCTCCGACAAGATAGTATTATATCTGTATTTCTCTGAGGCCATCAGACAACATTCAGCGCTTGAATGTTTTTGCTTGAATGGACTTTATAGTAAATGAGGCATACTGTATGATCCAACCCCTAAGAACCGCCTTACATGCCTCACAAGCCATGCCCAAAGAAGATACTGAGGACCAGTTGGTCTCCATATAAACATTGAATTCAGTCTTTAACATTTGTTGGAAATCAGGATTTTACAACAGGGATACAATAAAGCACCAACTATATGATTTATTTTTGAAAGAAAGAGACTGTTGAAAGATGTTTCCAATTGAGCAATCAACATCAGATGAAATGAGGGACTTAGATATAATTTAATACATCTATTCTAGAATAAATCTTATGGGTTGATGATAAAAATATATAGTCCCAACCAGATATGTTCAAAAGTTACCAAATATCTGCAAGACCAAGATTTTTACACATCCTGTGAAGCGTCAATATTGCTCTAGGGGGCTTACACACTTTTGCTTCACTATGATCAAGGACTGTGTTAATCAAATGATTAAAGTCTCCTCCCAATATTGTATCATGAGGGGTGCCAGCAGCTTGCAACATCCCTTCAAGATCTCTACAAAAGCCCTAAACATCAGTGTTAGGTGCGTAAATATTAGCCAAAACCAACATTTGCCCCTGAATTTCTGTTAAAACAATAATGATTCTCCCTAATTTATCTTTAATCTGTCTGAGAGTTTTGAATTGTAGATGTTTACTTATCAATTTAATGACTCCCCTACTCTTACTTGAACCAGCACTAAAGAGCTTCCTGGGGGGAAAGATGTGTTTCTTGATAAAATACTATATCACATTTCTTACACTTAAGAAAATAAATAACCTTCCTTTTTTATGGGGTGCCCCGACCATTCACATTCTATGTGGAGAAAGATAACCCAATCATATTAACATTTGACATTTTTATATTATAGACAAAATAGATTGTGTGTCAAAAACAAGATTATACAGACCACATTCCAACATTAATGCAACAATCAAACCCCGAAATCCCCCCTAAACCAAACAAATAGAAAAAAGAAAACATGTGCATTAACCCTGTGCATGACAGCGGCAACCAGCTTCGATCACTATAAAGTCAAAAGGTCCATGTTCACCTACAAGTGCCCCCATGACAACTTTGCCATCAGATTGCTCAAGACCGGTGTTTCTGCACAAATTTTGTAAGGCAAAATTACATAACAGAAAATACTTTGTAAAACAAACCCCAGCCAATAAGCAGAATAAACACAAATAACGTGTAGATTCATTCACAGAACTGTTCCTTTGTTCCGCCACAAAACAAATTACATCCAATATAAAGCCGATCAGTTTCCTCTTACAGACAAACAAGTGTTCAGTGAGTCAGCTATTTATGAGTGCAGCAGGACGTAATCATTCCAATGTCCCGCAAAAATACTCCACAAATCAAACTCCAGCCAACAGGAAGCATAAGCACAAGGAACAAAAAGATTTATCCACAACTGTCCTAAAGCAGTGTTATGCCACAAAACAAACTCCAACTGCTAGGTGGAACCAGCACAAAAAGAAACAAAACAGGCGTCCCGGTTCCTCGGATGGTCTAGTGTCAAATTCACTCAGAAGCTGCATGAAAAAATACATTATGACTTACTTATTCCATCAACTTTATAAAAAACAACCTTTGTGGTCGTGTAGATATTTTGCGGCCATCCCAAGCATCCACACTCAATCTGGCTGGGAACCCCAGTGCAAAAGCGATCCTCCATCAATGCAAAAGTTTCTTGAAGGAGAAGTGTTATTCCACAAAACAAACTCCAGCCGCTAGGTGGAACCAACACAAACAGACACAAAAATGGTGCCCAGCTTCCTCAAGACATTAAAGTGTATATCCAGCGAGTCAATCCACTCACATGAGAAACACCAAATGGCTCACTCACTCCAATGTAATTATGAAGGACAGTGCTTGTTTGGGACACGTAAATACTTTGCGGCCATCCTATCTCTTATCAGTATGGCCGGAAACATCAATTCCCTATCCGATGACTCAAAATATTCAATCTGTTATTCAACACGTAACCAACTCAAAGAATTTTGTTTCCATTGCCATAATCGATCAACATCACAGTGAGATCCTCCAAGTCACCAACAACCTTCGTCAGCATCACAGACACGTTGGACAGTTGGCTTTGAATCTCTCCTGACATTCCATCCAAATTGAGTTCCCAATCTGCAGGTCCATCTGAGTTTTCAGCTTGAGGATGTAAGTGTCTTTTAATGTCTCCAGAGCCCAAGGATTTTGACTTCTTTGCCATGTTTACCTCAAAGAACAAATATGTAACTAGGTATATCAAATCTCACCAGATTATCACATGAAAATAAGTAAAAAAGTAGAAAAGTGCGCAGAGCTCGTTGCTCACACATCTACTCCTTGAATGGCATCATGTCGAGACTCCGAAGAACATACGTTTTTCTACAGGGTTCATGTTTGTGTGTATCGTAAAATATAAAGCTCTTAAATATATCTGTGTGATCATTAGTATATGTTCAGAGGACATAGACAGATTCCCACAGTAAAATCCCGCCCTGCATCATTAAACGCCACCTATAAATGTGTGTTTAAATGTCTGAGATGGCAGTCACCCAAATCCATAAGTTTCTATGGTCCAAAAGAATCTTTCTGACCCCACTCCCATCAGCATTCCTGATTCGGTCCTGCCATTCCCAGTCAGTTGCTCTCCTAAGCTATGAATTTTGAGTGAGGGTCTCACCTTCCTACATCAACAGTGACTGTGACAACATCCATGCCTGTATTTCACAACTCTCTCAGAGATGCCCAAAGTCCAGCACTATATTTAAACCAACAGCTGGGTTTCAAGTGTCACTTTTCACCTATGAGCTCATGTTCAGTACCTCATTGTGTTTTGTCTCATCTCAGTCCTCTCAAATCTTCCTTTTGCTGCTCTAATCCACCTGGGGCCCCTAGGTCTGGTCTCATAAATGAGAGATGCAGATAACAGAGATCAACCAGATTGTTTACAAAGAGAGGTTTGTATAATTGTTATGATATAATCCTGCCAAATATATTCCAAGATGCTTAATACATATGTGTTTATGTATCTAATACAGGGTAATAATCAGCTAATTATAAGGATATGTGTTAGACTAGAGATTTTAGTTTTAAGACTGTTTAATAGAGAACACTAATATTAGTCTTGCTGAAGAACTGGTGATGTATTTGCAAAGGGGGCATTTTAATATAGCCATGTTTATAGCTTACATTAGTTTCTTACACTGAGTTTCTGTACGTTTCTATACGGGGGATATTGGTAAAACATGAGGAAACACATGGGAATTTGAAATGTTGATACCAAATGTTCCAGTACTCTAGCCCATTCTGCCAAGTTACTTTTAGACATTTTTTTTTTTTTTTTATCAAATTCAATTTTGTTTCCTTTTTTCCTGTGGTGTGATTGGTATAATGGCATCCAGGAAGTAAGCACATTCACATAAAGCATTGATGAGTGCGATTCAAAGGTTGCATTTTCCCTCTTATGATAACATTTAAACTCTAATGACAGTTAGCTTTAGGGTTGGGGTTTGGGTGTATGAATGATAAAATATGCATTCCTCTTGACTGTATAAAATGATTTTAATCTAAAACAACTTACAACTCACTTTTGGGCATTTCACATGGAAACTGGTGCTCACGTGTCCTTACGTTCATCAACACTTCCAACTTCGACCATTGGGGGCAGTGGTTCCAATTTCATTAAGCACAGACCAATTTCAGATGAGTTACTTTCTAGCTACTGTTACTGAATTCCCAGTGAGATCAGTCTGGGGAGTGTTTCCCAAAAGCATTGTTAGCCAACTATTGTAACAAGTTCCATCATTACCAACATAGTTCAAACAGCATTGCAAAGTTGTGTGGTTGTAACTACAGCACTTCACCCATAGTTAGAAGAATAGTTTCTTGTTAGTGTGCTGTGTGGACATCATTTGACTTCTCTGAGGCTTCTATTTATTTCATTCTATATATACACAGTATATCTTCACTTTGACCATGTTTAAAAGCATTTAAGAAAACAAATTTTTCCGGGGTTTTGCAGAAACTGGTGTTCTGAAATTCAGCCATTTAAAGGATTAACCCTCTGGGGTCTGAGCATGTTTTGGGCTCTGGAGAAATTTTGACATGCCTTTTTTCAGTTGCTTAAAACACATTAATGGCTAAAGTCTGATAAATAAGGCCATATAACACATACTAAATATTTGTCCACAAGCCTTTTGAGAACTGGATCTTGTAGCCTAGAGTTTTTGCCTCAAAATGATGTGAAAACCATCCTGATCACTCGTTCATTCAAAACAATATAGTAATTGAACTTTGGTAAGACACTTTTAGTGTTAGAAAGGTCATATGCGAGGAGGCGTGAACTATCATGAATATGGATTGTAATTCACACCTGAGGAGACAAAAGACCCTTCCCCTGCACCTATCAATGAGGAAAGTGACAGAAAGAGAATATGAGGAGACTTAATGATTAAAATCAAGGTATAAGTTAAAATAAGTAATCTGACTATACCTTTTCTTTACATAAAGACTACTTAATTTTAGACCTACACTACCATTTAAAGTAAGTCTCTTCTGCGCACTACGGCTGCATTTATTTGATCCAAATTACAGTAAAAACAGTGATATTTTTAACCCTTTTTACAATTTAAAAGAACAGTTTTCTATTTGAATATATTGTAAAATGCATTTGTGATCAAAGCTTAATTTTCAGCATCATTTCTGCAGTCTTCAGTGTCACATGATACTTCAGAAATCATTATAAGATGGTGATTTTCTAATATGGGCATATTTAAAGTGCATTTTACTCATTTAACCTGAACACATATTTGCAAGCACAAGCTTTGTTGATGATAATGAGGCAGCATAAACACTAGATAAATTATAATCTAAACATTCATATCATTTTTATATCATATTACATATCATATTTATATCATACAGAATACAATTTAAATACCTGCTTTAGCCAAAACAAAATTTACATGTAACTAAATCTTGCTTATTAGGACACATTTCAAATGTCAATACTCTGAATCCTAGCTGGCAAGTCTGGAAACTGTCCCACTAGTAAAATATGTACATGTTTACATAAAATAGCATGTCAACTAATGAAAACTAAATGATTTACTCGTCCGAAATTGTATCCTGGGCTGGATCAAGTCTCTCTTCAAAATACAAATGTTCATCAGAGTCCCGCTCTTCTTCTGAGGAAAATGTTAACTCTTCCTTACTATCCAGGAGTTTCCTCGCCTGTGTATCTTGCGATCTTTCAAACGCGCAGAAAAATGTACGAACTATTTGTTTTCAAGGCACAGTCGGGGGCGTTTACCATTTGCATTGATCGCTTCAGCACATTACCGTTTGAATGGCGTGCTCTGCTGATGGATGTGATCACATTAGAGATAAATTAGATGAGCCAGGAGAAACTGTACATTGCTTTGTTGCATACAGATTACATTGCAGGAGAATATTTGTTTTAAATATGAATTGTTTTATTTTATCTTAAAGTAGACATTTTAAGCTTTCTTTAGACATATGTTTCATGTTTGTGTGATAAGTATTCGTGGAGTTTGTTCATTTTTGTGACGTGTTTCAGATATATGCTCGCAAACCCAGAGTCTGCTTACAGCTCACCATTTTTATTTTCTTTATTTTACAAAAACACAAGGTTTTGTTGTTATTGTGTGTACACAAATAAAAGTAGACCCTTTATAGTCTAATGATGTCTTACACTTATCTGTATGCCCCAAAGTGACAGAGAATTTTGTTGTTTGCACTGTAATGACAAAAAAAAAAAAAAAACAGCAGGACGCACCAGTGCGTCAGTCGACCCCAGAGGGTTAAAGACTTAAGAGTGGAGCAACTCCCATTGGAATCCCTAAATCGTCCCCAGTGCTAACCGATGCGGCCTCAAACCCGTAGGTAGAAGGACTGCAGTGTGGAGCTGCTGGGGTGGCTTTCCCTCTGAGGAAGGAAAGCCGCGAACGTTGTCTCTGCATGGCCAGCGCCCAAACACGTGAGGTAGCGATCGTGGCCATCAGAAGTGGAGAGGTAATGACCGCAACCAGGAATTATACACAAACGGAAAGGCATCTTTAAAAAGATGCTCTCCATGAGTGCCACTCTTTCAGAAGGAAATATACTTTTTAGATGATGAATATAATCTTTTAGACTGCTGAAGCGCCCAGGGGCATTCTCTGCACAGCAAAAACAGCTTTTTGTAGAGTCGAATGGATCGGCGGAGGAATTCAGCTTGCTGAACACAACCGCTCGGCTCCAAAAAAAAAAAAACTAAATGAGTAGTTGCGAGCCAGCTCCTTATACACCTGTATGTCCGGGGGAAGGGCATGCAAATTCCACACGACAATTCCCATAGGACTTTTCTCAAAGATCAGAGGTGTTTGAGGCTCCCAAGGGAGACCCCTAGTGTCACTACATTTACAAAACATTGAGTGAGTGACAGATAGGGAACTCCCAAGTAGTGGAGTAAATCAGTGTGTGCATATATACAGTACAGTGCAAAAGCCTTAGACACGTAAGATGTTTCACAAAAGCATTTGTCTTAAGATGGATATTTATATCTTCAGCTTTCACGTGTCAATAGGAAATCTAAATGTTAGACTCCCAAACATTATTTTTTAAATAGAAAAGAACAGGGAGCCCTGCAATAACTGTCAGGGCCCCCAACACCCCACTGTACATCAAGAGACAAAAGCAATTGAGACAGCCTAAATAGATAGAAGAACTGTGACGAATTCTCCAAGAAGCATGGTACATCCTATCTGCCAACAACCAAGAAAAACTGCGTTCAGTTGTCCTTAGGAGAACTGGTGCTGTTTTAAAGGAGAAGGTAGTCACATACAATAGTGATTTAGCTTTTTTTATGTTTACTGGACTTTGTTTGACATTAAATGTCATTATTTTTAAAGACATCCTCACTATGCAACATTTTTCACAAGTGCCTAGAACTTTTTCACAGTACTCTGTTTGTGTGTGTGTGTGTGTGTGTGTGTATAGTTAAGCTTGAAGTGCAACCTTCATATTTTTGCGAGTCCCAGTCAGCAGTGGACAAAGTGCAACTCAGCTGTACAGATAATGGACCACACTTACCAACAAAAATCAAAACAAGATGAGGATGCGTTCTTGCGTTCAAACTGCTGGAAAGACTGCAACTCCGAATGCAGGAGTCTTGAGACATGATTTCAACATTTCAAACTTAAGTGTTTATGACAACCCAAAAGATGCATGAAAAGTGTCCGTCTAACACATGTGAACATAGGACATATGTCCTTAGAAAAGCCCTTGTAATATATCTATCTAGAACAGATTGACAATTTCAATTGCAAACTGGAGAGTGGACTGTATGTAACGGGACTTTAAGTCTCGCCTCGTAGGGGAAAATTAAAACGTTACCCTGGAAGACTAAAAAGTGAAAGGATCTTAGTCCCCACTCCAGTGCTTTGAGTCTCAGTATGCACGTTATGTATATATGTTTTATCTTACACTATTTTAGAATATACTGGAGGAATAAGTAGTGTAGGCTTCAGGCGACTATGTCTATACGGTGGCTTCCTTAAGTGCATGTAGTGAAAAACTAAAATTCACATCCCCACCCACCTAACCTCAATAGTGTAAGTGAGATGCCCCTACCCCAAGGTAAGTTCACAAAAAAAAAAAAACAAAAAAAAAAAAAAACTGTATTTTAACTTTAACAATTGGTCATTTATTTTCTTCTTATAGTAAATTATATGTTTCAAAAAGGACTTATTTCAGTACAAGAAAATAACAAACAGTGACAAAAATAAATGGTTAACACTCTAAAACACTTAACACCTAAGAAATGTTTCAGCTTCCAATTGACTCAATTATCATCAACACAGTTCACATCGACAATTGAAACCCTCAGTTTGTTCAAACACTCAGTTCACTTTATATCAGGAAAGTGTTCGTGTGTGTGTGTGTGTAACAACTGTTGTACCAGTCCGTGGTAAGGACAACTTTGATGCGATGGCTTGCGATGACTTTAGTAACAGCTGCTGGGCCAGGTCAATGAGATGTCGTAAGGATGGCAGGGTATAATAAAAAAAGACACAAGAAAAGTTTCAGCGCGGCCCAGAAAACTCAGGAACTTTCCGGAACAAAATGGCGCAGCTCGCACGCTGCACGCATAGACCAAACGATCTGAATACAAAAAAAAAAAAAATTCTCAAAACAAATCTCGATCCTGGACGTTCATCAGTCTCTAAAAAAACAACAAAAAAAACAAAAACGACTCACTCCTTCAAAAACCGATTGTTCAGCTCACAAACTCATTCTCGCGCACTAACAAGTGCACTTAAATGATTCACCGACAAAAAAAAAAAAAAAAATCAATGTCTCTCGCTCCGACAAAGGTTAATGGATGACTCAGGCAACGTATGACTTTCAAAAGTTCCTACAGTCAGAATTACGGCAAAAACACTCAGTGTTCTGAACGAAACTCACGGCTCCAGCGATTTCTCTCTCGCGCTCTTGGCCAGTCTCCAACACCGTCCTTTGTTCAATGACGCAATCGACCGAACTTTTGCTTTAACTTCGTCATCCGTTTCACACAACAATATCAATGTACACCAAACCAGTTAACTTAATCTGGCTGTGCGCCACTGCCTTACGTTACAGTTTCAGCGAACAAGCTGTCGATCTCTCACACCACGATCATGGCGTGTCTCTCGTCACACTACTCACTCTTCTTCTTCCCAGACGTCTTTTCATCTCCCGCAAACACGCCGGAGAAAGAAAAGAAACCCGTCAAAATAAAAGTTCCCATAATGAAAAATACCTCTGTTACATGTAGGCCACTAAACAATATATTGTATTGCCTTCACTTTGACAAAGTCACTTTTAGCATTGTACAATCAATGTTTTACTCATTTAACACAATCATTTAATGTATTTTAATGATTTGAATTATTATACACCAGCGGTTCCCAAACTTTTTTTCCTGCGCACCCCCTTCTATGTCCCAACCGGGTTGGCGCACCCCCAATCCTCACTTCAAAAAAAAAAAAAAAAAAACGCAACGCAACTTTGTTTTATCATGTTTAATCATGTGCAAATAACCAGAACACATGACAATAACAACATCACAACGGTTATGGAAATTAGAACGACGGTACAATTAAATTGCAATGTTACAAACGATCCACAACATTAAAGAGAATAGGATCCGAAATAGATAAAATAAATGAATATTTAATAAAATAAATTAAAATAAAAAACGAGGATCAATCTGAAACTTTTCAAGTGCGACAATAAAATTAGCCTTCACACGATCCACAACATAAGTAACAAAGAGCATAGGCTCAAACATAAAATAAATTAAGAGGATAAAAGAGGATCCATCTGGAACTTTTCAAGTGCAGCGCAAAAGTCGCTCAGCCTGCAGCGAGAGAGAGAGAGAGAGAGAGAGAGAGATAAGAGACGGGGAGGACGATGTGTTAGTATTCCCAGGCCTATGTGTAGCAATAATATCAAATGAAGATTTTGGTTCCAAAACGCGATAAACGCCATTAAAAAAAAAATAGTTACTGCAAAAATCTGTATTGTATCTGGTTGGTATTGAAAAGTCAATGTTTAATTTTAAGTAAAATGCGATATCCGCCGTGTTATTCTGTCATGTTTTCTCCCTTTCTTTCCAAACCGCGACAAACGCCAGTCTCCTTCTCTGCAGAATGCGATATATCCGCTCTCAACCAATCACAACGCACCATTCCACGCAATGTAAACAGTAACGGCAGCGCCTTAAATACACCCGGCTTCCTAGTTTTTCTTATCTATTTTGTACTTTTCGATCAACAAACAAAAAAATGAATAATTTTGACGGCATTGATGAACCTGTGGTTGTTTCTGCGGTGGGTAAGAAACGTAAGGCATCGAAATCGAATCATTTACGTGAGGAGATTAAGAAGATGAGGCACTCGGGAGGAGGAAAAATGTTTTCAATCTTCTTTACAGTTCTTAATAAAAATATTATACTAATAAACTTACGTTGTTGTGTATTTTTAACAGTTTCAATATGATTTTTTTTATATATATATATATATATATATATATATATATATATATATATATATATATATATTTTGATTCAATGGATTAATTGCATTTTGAATAAAAAAAATGGATTTATTGCATTTTGGGGAAAAAATAATCCGTTTTTATAATAAATCTTTGAAAATCAAAACCTGGATTTTATTTTATTTTTTTGTTATTATGACCTACAATGCTATGTGAAAGGTTGAAACTGAGCAGATATGAAGCCCGCAACGCGTCTTTCGTAGACCCAACGCATGAATGAAACTGCATTTTTTTTTTGGCTTTTCTGCAACTCCCCCAGCTTTACTTTAAAATATGTAAGGGGCTTTTGGCTTAAATTGCCATGTTTCGTGTGCAGGTGACGACGGAGATAAGACGGCTTCAGACAGCTGTTTGCTAGAACTTCACTGCACAACACGCACTGAGGCTTCGGGCAATCTGTATCGCCGATCCAAGTGAAGCCGAGACCCAGATTTCCTTCTTTACATATTTCCTTCTTTTTTCCCCGTCTGGTGTTCACCCTCATCACCTCTTTTTTTGCGATCTCCTTCCCTCCTCTTCGGTTTCCTCCGGCGCATCTTCTGACTCCCGCTCATTTTCTTTCTCTATTATCTCCGTCTCTGTTGTCTCCAAATCCTCACTCTCTCTTGTTGGTCCCTCTCCTCCTTCGTGACTAACACTTTTAACATAAGACGTCCCACTTGACAGTTTCCCTGATTTCAGCCAGTTAAGCATATTTATAAAATGAATGAATGAAACAAGTTGGCGCGCATATAGCTAGCGGCTGCAGTGCATAAAAAAAAGCAGTGTGTAGAAGACAGCAGCTGTCTTCTTCTACGTTTCTATCAAAAACAAATAAATTATAGTTTTTTAAATTTAAAATAAAAGCGATTACAAAGGAAATATTTACTGTTCATGGTTTTTTATTTGATTGTATGGAAAAATCCCACTTAAAAAAAAACAGGCCGCCATTACATTTTTCCTCTCGCGCACCCCCTGGTGGCAGCTCGCGTACCCCTGGGGGTGCGCGCACCACACTTTGGGAATCCCTGTTATACACCATTTAGTAAATAATTTATTTAAATCCAATTATTTAGCCATTTTGTATTAAATTTCAGGGATTTTTTTTTCGGCAAATATTGATATATGCGTTTAATTGTGATTAATTGATCAGCAAATCATACAATACATTTGATTTTTTTTTTAAATAGTCTCAACCATATACTTAACATTTGATGCCATCATCCTAATTGAGATTATCACTGTTTGTGTGCCAGATAAATATATGATATCTTCTGATAGTTATATATTAACAAATATCTTGCTCCATTAAAAAGCTTCAGTATAATTAACTACTTATTAGTAACTTGTTGAAATATTTCAAAATGGCAGCATCCCCAACTCTGTTCATACTGTCTCTTAAAACCGCCTCCTCTTCCACCTCCCTTTTCCGGGAGTTATGGAGAGATAATGTAAAGCCTCGTAATAGGCTGCTAATGGTCGAGTTGCCCTTCGACACCTTTCCCCTTGTCAGGGCATAGCCAGGTGTTGGGCAGGGCAAATAATGGCTTCCATAAAGCATCTCATTGACCCTGCTGGCGTGCTGGTTGGCCTTGCTCAAGGCAGGATCTTCACTTGGGGATTATGAAGATAATGGCCTCCTGTCACTTGTCGTCAGGTTTGATTACAAACGCGAGCTGCTGTGTTGTCCCCGTTTATTAGTTTACCAAATTATGGAATAGTCTGCATTTCATTACACAGGCTTTGTAAGAGATCCACAAGGCAATTTAGAGATGGGTTACTCACATCTGCACAGATACAAATGCATATTTATACAAGTACTGGCAAATTTATGGAGATATTTCAATGAACAAAAAAAGAAAGGAAAAAAACGCCAGCGAAAAGTGCTAATTTCTGGATTCAATCCACAGTGCTGGATAAGTAACATGCTTTTTCTCATAGAGTGGCTAAAGAGCTGCTTCTGGAAGCAATCCAGGGTAATTTCGGTGTAGCTTAAAAGAACATGAAAAACAGACCTAGCATCCGCGAGGCCGTGTCACATCTCGGTCCTCTGTAAGTGGTGAGAACATCTCGAGTCAAAGAACCAAGCATCCAAACTGAAGGGAAATGAATAAAGATGATGAAAAAAAGTTCTTGCTCATTTTTAGATGTTTGGCCTCTTGACTGCAATGTGAAGCTCAGATTACTTATTGTATGAAAATAATTGTATTGGATCAGAAACAATTTCTCAAAGCTTTTTGAGAGAGATGCGTTATGTGGTATGTGTTATGCACAGATCCAGGGTTCTGGTAAACAATAAACTAATATTGGGTAGTAACTGCCAGGTAGTTCAGCTGTTTTAAATTAGTCCAATAAGAAGTGGTGTAAAGATTATAAGCAGTGAATATGCTTCTCATATCGGATTCACGCATCTTTCTGGGGCAAACAAAGTGTGATTGTGCGAATGGCCGCAACACACATCAGCACTCTCAGAGATTAGATCACCAGATCTCTGGGACAGCAGGGCGAAACTTGGGTGATTCAATCAGGGTTCACTCAATATCATGGCTGGTGTTCTGAGCATGTAGCACATGTAGGGATGCATGGAATAACCTGTCGATATGTACTACAACAGCATGATGTGTTAAAAACCTAGGTAGCACATATTACCAGGCAGGTAATACTTATCAGGATGTGTTACCAGCGTAAGTATGAGATAGTACAGCCTCACACCATGTCACACTAAACCATAAACCAACCCCAACCCTAAAACTATGCGAATATAGCATTGTAACCTACCCCAAACCCTAACCCCACCCCTAAAACTATACGAATATAGCATTGGTAGCACATCCTGATTGGCAGAATATATTTTAAAGGGATACTTCACCTCTGGGAAGATGAATGTGTATTTAAAATTGGTCATTTATATAGTATAAATGTGAAATTATTTTTGAATTTGAAGCATTCTAGACTGAGAAAAGGCAGAAAATGTATTTTTTTACACATGTGGCTGAAAGACAACAACTCCCAGAATGCACTTGCTTTGCTGCCCTTACGAGGCCACTCCCAAACCACGCCTACCGGTTACAGGCGGTAGTATCTGAAAATTTGATACAACTAGGCTTGCTTTGATACATCGTGACTCTATAAATCGTGAGTTAGTTGATAAATTGACTGACTACGCGGGAAGAACGTTATGATAATTCCGGGTGTCCAAACTCTGTACATGACGTCTTAGTAACAAAAAGAAAAACAAACAAAATACTCACTTTACACTAAGCCGTCCGTTTGTCCCTGCGGGCTTTGGCTGGCGTTTCCTATTTATCTTCGGGATCCTAAAATAAGTTTCCAGGACTCCCCTGTCCATGTGTGGTACAAAACTTGTGTGCTCAGTTATACATGCTCAAGTTAGCGGTGCAGTTTCATCAGCGGATTCAGCGATCTCGTCCAGAAGAAAATGGCATCGCTGAAATTCACGACAGCAATAGGACTATCCGTTTCCATAGGCGCACAGCGAGAGCACTGACACCACCAGTCCGCCCCAACTCGAGTTTGGCCGGGCTCTTCCTCCTGCCTGCCAAGCAGGCTTTGCTCTCCTGCGACAGCAGCTGCTCTGGCTCCATCTCCCGCAACTGATCGCTGTATTGCGGCTCGTACAGGTAGCTGCGAGCATCAGATTCTCGCAACAGATCTTCGAAATCCCCTTCTGCCATTTCAACTTCACCGTCCTTCGGATGAGACGTTAAACCGAGGCCCTGACTCTCTGTGGTCATTAAAAATCCCAGGATATCTTTCGAAAAAGAGTAGGGGTGTAACCCCGGTGTCCTAGACAAATCTGCCCCTTGGCCTCTGTCCATCATGGCCTCCTAATCATCCCCGTATACTGATTGGCTTCATCACTCTGTCTCCTCTCCACCAGTAAGCTGGTGTGTGGTGGGCGTACTGGCGCAATATGGCTGCCGTCGCATCATCCAGGTGGATGCTGCACATTGGTGGTGGTTGAGGAGATTCCCCCCTTCCTTGTAAAGCGCTTTGAGGTCTCAGATAAAGCGCTATATAAATGTAACTAATAATAATAATAATAATAATAATAATAATAATAATAATAATAACTACCTTCCGCCATCGTGATTAGCCTACTTGTATATAAACTTTCTACACAGCAAGAGCCTGTTATCTTAGCTTCTACAGAAAGATGGCTGACACTATCTTCACATTCTGTGAGTGAGATTCCGCCCCATATGGGCGTGGTGAAAACATGCGGAATACTGTCTGTAGTTTTAAGCCTCTGGCCCAAAAATCCTCCGATGACGCAAAATGACGATTTTTGCATCAGAGGATTTTTTCCAGACTAAAAATACATAAATCTCTCGTCTCAGGGGGATATGAGGGGGGGGGAGCTCGGTAATTCGAAAATACTACTGGTTTTCTACTGATACAAAGCTTAATGCTAAATCCTGAAATAACCCTTTAAGGGCACCGGCAGAGAGCACAAAACGTATGTGACCCATTTGAATTCTACTGAGAATCTTCTTCTTTAAAGCGCTGTTGAAAGTTGAAACTCTCAAACTGCTTGGCAGCCCTGAAATTATTAACATCACTGACAAGGTAGAGACAACAGTGTGCCATGCATCAACATAGATTACAAGGTTTTTAAAATACACATCATTCAAACCAAAATATTTTTACTGTAGTAACACTAACTGGTAACTGGTCTAGATGCTTGTGGGATCGATTAGGGCAGATCTATAAGACTTTGTTTGTCTTATGAATAATTCTGTCATTTTTCACCATTCTTTATCTTGATCCAAACCCATAGCCACAAGGGAAGGAAAATAAACTAAGTGCAAAAATGTCTGATAAGAGATGCCGCTTGTGTTTGTGTCGGCATAACGTGGCCGAACCTAGAGTGCCGGATCTCTGGGAAACAACATGCCAACTTCCAGTGTGATCATGTTGCAGTGTGACATGCTTTCACTCCCCGGTTCGTCAGTGTTTTGTCTGCAAACTCTAAACCACAAGTAATTACACTTAATAAAAGAGTAGAAGTTACTTATTTTGTTGTCTTCAATATATGAGATGGAAACGTTGCTTTTATTCACAAATCATTTTTGCCAAAATATAATAAATATTTTTGCATAAATTAAATGTATACCTTGGATGGAAACATAGCTAGAGATCCTCATTGTTTTTGTGCAAGACAAATGCTGCTCTGATTGCAATGGAATAGACAGAATCTTCCAGATAATGCTATTTAAAAACTTTCAATATTGCCTCTGCCCAAACAGCTTCAATGTAGCTGGTTATTAGTAGTTTGTAATGTAGCTAATTACTTCATCTACTTCAAGCTACTCTTAATTTATAGAACTCACTAACTACAGTTTAAATGTAACTTTTCTAAACAGTAAACAAACTCCATTTTGATGTTCACCTCACCATGAGCAATGGTTGTGAGGTTATAAAGCAGGGATCGCCGTGGGTTACTAACACGCAATATATATATATATATATATATATATATATATATATGAGGTTAACAGTGTGGCAAGGCTGTGTGGTCACAGACCAGGGATAAATTTGGATTGTGAACTAGTGACTGTCTCGAAATTAAAAACCTGGTCCAACCATAAACAACAGCAAGGAATGAAAATGTTAAAATTCTGTTCTAAAGCCTCCAAGGCACACAACACTAATAATTGTATTATTTGTAAGTGCTATTAATAAGTGTGTTGTTTGGAATTGTCCAATCAATAAATATGTCACTACTATGCTGCATCCCATTCAACTCAAAGTTATAGTTTCCAACTTCCTACTTGGAACATTCCACACTTCTTTACAGGATTTATTGCTTTGAGTAAATTAGATTGCTCAGTGAGGTAATCTTTTGTAATTGTGGCTATGTTTTGTCACTATATGACTGTGGCAAAAAAAAATTCAAACTGATTTTGTGGTTTATTACACATATTGCAGACGTTTTGAGGTGCAATGTCCACTGTGTCGCACTAAGCCAACTTACACTTTCTCTCAAACAGATGAGATTTGAGTATAATGCTCAATCAAGTTTTAAAGCAACCAAACCTCCCTACCGTAAACCTAAACTTACCGGTCGTGTCATAAAATGCAAATGTGAGATGAAAAATGCAATTGCTGGAGCAACCACAAAATTTTGTGAAACTATGACACACGTCACGTGATGACTCGCATGTTCTTCAGGACTTGTACCCCAGTCCTTTGCATTGCAAGTGCAATGCTCTATCAGTTGAGCTACAGTGCAATTGGATCATACTTGAGCAAGCTTGTAAAAGTAGTTGATTATGTAATGCAAATATTAAAATGCATTGTTGCCTTACAAGTCATGTGCTATAAAAAAAAAAAAGTGTTCAGATGTCATAAGATAGCATTGAAAGAGGAACAGGTTGTTTCAACAAACATTCAGTAGACTTTCAGTAGCCTGTATATAGATCTCTATTAAAGGACCTACTTACATTATTGTTGAGAACATCAGTTCATTAAAAGGTCATAAATAAAGATCTATATACAGGCTATTGAAAGGCTACTGAATGTTTTTTGAAACACTGTTTACTAGCTATAGCAAGTCAATTAATAAGCTGTTATTTTGCTGCTGTTATACAGGCTATTGATAGTCTACTGAATGTTTGTTGAAACACTGTTTACTAGCTATAGCATGTCAGTCAGTAAATATCATATAGTCAGTTAAATAGTCATTTGTAGTCAGTTAAATATTTACTTGGGACCATCAAATTAAAATGTTACCATAACTTCTGTGGACATGTACACCAGAGAGCTGTATAATTAGCAAAAGCTGCTGAAGACACAAAAGCAACGTGCACTTTGTAATGCAACTGGTACATTGCTCTGCAATAGTGGGGTTTCCCTCTACATCAGAATGTGTGTACATAAAGCTTACAGAACTGCGCTTTCTGCAAAACCTTGGAATCCGATTTTTTTTAAATGCATGTAAACGTGGTCAAAGTTTTGACAGAATAAAATAAATACAGTATATGGAATGAAAGATATAAAAGCCTCAAAGTCAAACTTTCAAGGAGCAACGCTTCTATGTTGTTTGTGAATTTTCGTATGAACTGCGGTTTCGGGAAACACCAAATTGTTGAACTATTTTGGTAATGATGGAATTTGCAACTATAGTTGGCTAACGATGCTTTTGAGAAACGCACCCCAGGTTCGTTCATGCATCTGTTTGATTTGAAAACTTGTATGTTTTGTCAAATGTAATCTACCCCTACAAAAAATCTTGAGTTCTGGCATACTAGCAGCAAATTTGCTACTCTTTATTTTCACATGCAAATGAGCTTGTGATTCGCTTCAGATGTTTGCAGCTAGTTTGAACCTGGAGCAAACATTTGGCAACTATGGAAAATTTGCCGCAAGTTTTCTACAAAGCTCATTTGCATGTGAAAATGACTGTAAAAAAATAAATAGGTGAATTTGCTGCAATTTTGTATCAAATTTGCAATGACCTCTCAAATTTTTTTGTTGTGCATGAGGGAGGTCTCTGTGTATAATTTGTTGCAAAACACATTGAGAGATAAGTGCATAAAGTGTTATTATGGTTATGACTGTGTAGGGATCCCTACATTTTTTTTTAATTTTATTTCAAATGTAAATTGTTACGCTGCCAGTGAAACAGTTGGTTAAGAATGTTTAAAATGTGTTTTATTCAATTATATTTCATTTTAATTTTTTATGAAGATTTATGTCATGTTAAACATGTAAACTACATGAACCAAAATGCTTTGTGGTAGTTTCCCGGGTTTTTCTTGGAGTTTAGACCAATGTGAAGCTTTATTCAACTGAGATTGTGATTTCTGACGCGTTGTAATGGTGGTGGCCGCCCTACCATAAATAAATTGAAATTCTAAAGAGTTCTTCGGGCGCCAGACAGGATAATTCCTGTCAAAAAAATTTGATTAACCCAGGATAGCCAAGAGAACAGAAAAAAAAAAAAAAAAAAAAACACCTGTTACACAACAAAAAAAATATACCAATAATAGTCTCTAAATATTTCAATTCACACAGGACTTTGTTGGGGGGAAAAAAATTAAAAAAAAAAAAAAAATCACAATGAATATTAATGAAAAAAATAACATCCTACAAAAATCTTAAAGAACAGCAGAAAACTCAGAAATACACCTTAGCGCACAGAATGTGCGAAAGTGAAAGTTAAGTGTGTGTGTGTGTGTATATATGCGAGTGTAAATGGCAGTTTAGAGGTACTGACCAATTTGCTGTCAGTGAGACAGCTAAAAAGAGTGTAGAGGGTCGTCGTCAGACATCAAGATATGTGGATCAGTAGCCTTAACTTGTCTTCAGGCCAGCTCTCTTATAACAGCAGTTGATCTGGATGTGCAACGCTTGAGTCGAGCCACGCGCTGCACCAGACATCACCCACAGATAGCATCCGATTGTCAAGCCGACATCTTTCCACAAACACCTCACCTCTACTGGCAAATCATGCATCTCCACCAACCAATGACCCACACCTTTCCAGGTGCGTCACACTTCCTTATACACTTTCCCTCTGCCGTTAATTGAATTACACCACCCATTCACGGCAATGGAAAGTGAAAGTAAAACGTAACGGCTGTTTGTGGCACAGATTTTCTGCACTGCCACAGCGTCTGATTCTTCTCTCTGGTTTGTTTATGGAGACTGATATATTCAGAATATAAAAGGCCCAAACGCATTGCTCCAGCCAATTGGGAGGATGTGTGGCAGCATTTACATGAACTTCAAAACGCTGGAGTTATATCAGAATCTCTAAGTCCATATGCTTCCCCCATAGTAGTGGTGCGGAAGTAGTCAGGGAATGTCTGGATGTGTGTGGATTATTGGATGCTGAATCAACTAACAACTCCAGATCAATACACAGTACCTCGAATTGGGGATGCTTTACATTCTTTGGCCGGGAGTAATTGGTTTACAGTGTTTGATCTGAGGAGTGGGTATTACCAGGTACCCATGAGTGATGCGGACAAAGAAAAGACTGCATGCATATGTCCTTTAGGGTTCTTTCAATTTGAGCACATGCCTCAAGATTTGTGGAGCACCTGCCACCTTCCAACGAGTTATGGAAAGGACTGTGGGTGACATGAATTTCTTGGAAGTGCTGGTATATCTAGACGACCTCATTATTTTTGGACGGACTTTGAAAGAACACAAGGAGAGGTTGTTAAAAGGTACTAGATAGGCTGAGAAATTAAGGATTGAAGATTTCACTTGACAAGTGCCAATTTAGTAGGACCTCTGTGAATTAGGTTGTGTATATTACCGCCGTTTCGTGAAGGATTTTTCGAAATTGTGTCGGCACCTCAATGACTTGCAAGGGCATTCGCATCACGCTCGTTCTGAGACTAAAAAGAACCCAAATTCACACACTGTAGGGGGTAATAAGTCTTATTGCAAACCTTCTGAAACTTTTGGATCGAGATGGACCAGTTCGTGCGAGACGGCGTTCCAAACTCTAACGTCACGATTGACACAAGCACCGGTGTTGACTTTTGCTTTATGTCTTGCATGTAGACACAAGCATGGGAGGGTTAGGAGGTGTGTTGTATCAGACTCATGATGAAGGTTTGCATCCAGTTGCCTTCATAAAGTCGAAGCTTATCCCCTTCAGAGTGAAATTATCTGGCACATAAGTTGGAGTTTTTAGCTCTGAAGTGGGCGATCGTAGAACAACTACATGATTATCTCTATGGTGTTCAGTTCGAGGTTAGAATAGACAACCCGCTGACCTATACTGAAATCAGCAAAACTTGATGCAACTGGTCATCGCTGGTTGTCAGCACTGAGTACTTATAACTTCAGTTTGAAGTACAGACCAAGTCGCAAGAATGTAGACGCTGATGCATTGTCAAGGCATCCACATACTAGCTTGGCTTAAGAGGACGAATGGCAAGAAGTTCCAGTTCCTGGTGTGCAAGCTCTCTGTCAGTCTTTTACTGCCGAGAAGAGAGAAGGGCATGTATCCCAACCATGTGTTGTGGCGCAAATAGGGATGAACACATCTGATATTCTCCAAACATTTTGTAATTCCACAGCCTTCGCTATGGGTCAGTTGTCTGCTCTTAGCTTAAGTGAGCTTCAAGTGGCTCAGAAAGCTGATCCATGCATAGCTGAGGTATGGCAGGCTGTTTTGGAAAAGAAACCTTCAAGTAGTGTTCAAAGTAATCTCCCAGAATTCAAACTACTAAAGAGGGAATGGAAAAAGTTGTTGGTAGAAAATGATGTGTTGTACAGATTTGTTAAGCTGAATGTACATCAAGTGAAGCAACAGCTTGTGCTTCCAAAACAGTTTCCTGACATTGTGTTGAAATCTTTACACGATGAGATTGGACATCTAGGGTTTGATAAGTCTTACAGTCTTGTCCGTGATGGGTTTTATTGGCCGCACATGAAGCGTGATGTAGAGACTTGTGATCGATGCATAAAGAGAAAAACATTACCACAGATGGCTGCTCCCTTGTCTCATATGCAAAGTTCAGGGCCCATGGATCTTGTCTGTATCTTTCTATCGAATCAGACTCTCAAAATGTGTGTAATGTATTAGCGGTTACTGACCATTTCACACATTATGCTCAGGCTTTTCCTAAAAAAGGACCAAAAGGCCTGCACTGTTGCAAGGACTTTGTGGGAGAAGTATTTCTTTCATTAAGGTTTGCCAAACCATATACACTCTGACCAGGGCAGAGATTTTGAGAGCCAGTTAGTATTTGATATGTTGACCATGCTGGGTGTCAGGAAGTCCCGAACATATCCTTATCCGCAAGGTGATCCTTAGCCGGAATGGTTTAACAGGACCTTGCTGGATATGTTGGGTACTCTTGAGCCTTGTCAAAAATTGAAGTGGAGTCAGCATATCGTACATCTGGTTCATGCCTATAATTGTACCTCTAACAAAGCTACTGGTTATTCACCGTATTTACTTATGTTTGGGAGGGAAGCCAAGTTACCAGTTTGTTTTGATGTATCTGGTGAAACTACATTGTCTGTGTCTTACTCAAAGTATGTGACTAAGATGAAACAGGATTTACAAGCAGCATACCAGTTAGCTGAAGCTACTTCTGCTAAAATTAACCAGAAAAACAAAGAGGTATGATAAAAAGGTTTGTTATCACAGCTTGACATGTGGAGACAAGGTGTTAATTCGGAACCTTGGACTGAAAGGGAAACACAAACTAGCAGACAGATGGAGTGCTAATCCCCATGTTGTTGAAAGCCAACTACCAAACATTCCTGTGTATCGCTTGAAACCTGTTGATGGGCCAATCAAGGTGATACATCGGAATCATATCATGCCTTTGGGACAAGACGTCAGGTTGTGTTCTCGGATGAATGAGAAACATATTCCTTCCTTTAGGGCTCAGAAGAGAAACAGAAGATTGTTGGAATAAATGTAATGCATCCACAGCATGATACAGCCTCACAAAGTAGTTCTTCCGATTCAGAGTATGGGTTTTATTTTGATGACATAATAGCTCCAGTGATTGAAGAACAATCACAGGATACAGTTCCTGTTGTAGACTTAGGAGTATCAGAGCCTGGTGTGTCGCACTTTGCTTCAGAAGTGTACACAGTTCCTCTCCAGGGTGAATCTGCTGATGTTCAACCTGACGTGGTTGAAGAAAGCGTTAATGATACTGATAATGATGCATTTTCAGGTCAGGAAAATATTGTGCAATCTGCTAATACTACTGATGAATGTACAGTAGCTCAGTCAGATGAACCTCCTGTTGTGCATAGATCCTGTAGGTATAGAAAGCCAAATTCAAGATTTACATATAATGCACTAGGTATGCCACGTACAGAAACTGTGTCATTGGTGAACTAATGTAACTGCAGTAGCTGCAGAATCACCATGTTTTATTGATGGTTTTGGAAAATGACATGCTTGGTGGTATAACTCTGAAGCTTTGTGTAATACACGTACAAACAGAGTTGTGCTTATGCCATGTATTCCTGCTCTTGAATTAAAACCAATCATTAGTGCTTAACCCTCTGGGGTTGACGGACGCGCAGGCATGTCCTGCTGGATATTTTCGTCATTACAGCGGAAACAACTTAAAATACTCAATTTTTGGGTATACAAATAAGTCCAAGACATCATTAGAGACTATAAAGGGTCTACTTTTATTTCTGTACACTCACAATAACAATACCTTGTGCTTTTGTAAAATAAAGGAAATCAAAAGGGTAAGCTGTAAGCATATATCTAAAACACGTCACAAAAATGAACTGAAACTCCGCGAATACTTATCACACAAAAAAATGAAACGTATGTCTAAAGAAAGCTTAATATTTCTACTTTTAAATAAAACAATTCAAATTTAAAACAAATATTATCCTATAATGTAATGTAATCTGTATGAAACAAAGCGATGTACAGTTTTCCTAATTATAGCTAATGTGATCACACCCACCAGCAGAGCGCGCCATTCATACGCTAATATGCGGAGGCGATCAATGCAAATATAAATGCCCCCGACAGTGAGGTCTGATGTAAACACAATCCATGAAATTTTATGTGCGATTGCAATGAAACAGACGAGAAAGCTCCAGGATTGTAAGGAAGAGTTAACATTTTCCTCAGAAGAAGAGCGGGACTCTGATGAACGTTTGTATTTTGAAGAGACTTGATCCAGCCAAGGATACAATTTCAGATGAGTAAGTCAATTCGTTTTCATTAGTTGACATGATATTTTATATAAACATGTACATATTTTACTAGTGGGACTGTTTCCAGACTTGTCAGCCAGGATTCAGAGTATTGAAATATGTCCTAATAAGCAAGTTTGTTACATTTAAATTTTGTTTCGGCTAAAGCAGGTATTTAAATTGTATGCTGTATGATATAACTATGATATGTAATATGATGTAAAAATTATATGAATGTTTAATTATATTTTCACTAGTGTTTATGCTGCCTCATTATCATCAACAAAGCTTGTGCTTGCAAATATCTGTTCAGGTGTAAATGAGTAAAATGCACTTTAAATATGCCCATATTAGAAAATCAGCATATTATAATGATTTCTGATGGATCATGTGACACTGAAAACTGCAGTAATGATGCTGAAAATTCAGCTTTGATCACAAATATACAATACCAAGTACAATATATTCAAATAGAAAACTGTTCTTTTAAATTGTAAAAATATCACTGTTTTTGCTGTATTTTGGATCAAGTAAATGCATTCTTGGTGAGCAGAAGAGACTTCTTTTAAACGGTAGTGTAGGTCTAAAATTAAGTAGTCATTATGTAAAGAAAATGTGCAGTCAGATTACTTTTAACTTAAAACTTGATTTTGATCATCAAGTCTATTCACATCCATTCTCTTTGTCACATTCCTCATTGATAGGCCCAGGGGAGGGGTCTTTTGTAACCTCAATATTCATGATCATTCACGCCTCCTCGCATTTGACCGAACACTAAAATTATCTTGCAAAAGTTCAATTACTATATTGTTTTGTATGAATGAGTGATCAGGATGGTTTTCACATAATTTTGTAGCAAAAAAAAAAAACCTAGGCTACAAGATCTAGTTCTCAAAAGTCTTGGACAAATATTTAGTATGTGTTATATGGCCTTATTTCAATTATTTAAAATTTTAGTTTTCAAAAACCATGCATAAACGTTATTTCCTCAAAAATACAAACCTGTACATACATGTTGCTCACTTATTATTGTAGCCCAGTTTGTGCTGAATACAGTGTTATCAGACTTTTGCCAATAATGAGATTAAGCAACTGAAAAAGCACAAATGTCAAGGCATTTCAAAACTTTTCCAGGGCCCAAAACACCCTCAGACCCCAACGGGTTAAGAACTGGGTTGTTTATGTACCATCATTAGGGCATACTGGATGATTTGTGGGGGGGAAAGAGTGTAGGGATCCCTAAAAATGTGTATTTTATTTCAAATGTAAATTGTCACGCTGTGAGTGAAACAGTTTAAGTGTTTAAAATGTGTTTTCATTTATTTGCCAATTGTATTTCATTTTATTATGAAGATTTATGTCGTGTTAAATATGTAAACTACATGAACCAAAATGCGTTGTGGTAGTTTCCCAGGTTTTTCTTAGAGTTTAGACCAGTGTGAAGCTTTATTCAACTGAGATTGTGATTTCTGACCAATCACTGAGCAGTGGTTCCGCCCCTGTTCATGTGAAAAGACAGACTTCGAGGCAGGCGAAGAATTAACACGCGTCTGATTCTTCTCTCCGGATTGTTCGTTTATGGAGACTGATAAATTCAGAGTATAAGGACCAAAACGACAAGAAACAGAGAACGGATTAGTGTAAAGTTGTCACATCACATCGCCACGTGAGTGAGGGCAGAGCAATGATGGTTCATTCATATTTCTGTGATAACTGTCATTAAGAGAAATTCAAACAGTGTCTGTTGAACAGTTGATTGTCCTCAGAGTGGATGAACAGTTTGATCGGAGTGAGGAAAAGTGTGAGTCACAGGGTAAACGACGCTTCATTTGATTCTTTGTGTTTTCATTTCTAGAGGAGGATTAAGTGAAGTTTGTCTTACATCCTGTTACTGAACGGAACAGTTACATTTCAACATAAAGTGCACCAACAAAATTCGCCCCAACTTAAGCACATGCTCGGGTATTTTGTTTTGGTAAATCTGTGTATTTCACTGAACTCTGAACACTTTACCAAGACTGAAGGTCTGAACATTACAAGTGTAATGTTTCTACATTGTGTTGTGATTTTTGTATATTGAGCTAAAAGGTAATACGTAAAGTAATTTTGGGTTAACTTGAATTTAAATAATTGGGAAGTGAAACAAATTATGCATTGTGATTTTATTTAAGTACTGTTTAAAATCTAAATTTAAAAGAGAAAATTGGGTTTAAGGGGGAAAATTATAGTTTTCCTTAATCAGTCTGTTTTATCGATTTCATATTGTCATTTTTCATATATTTCTAGAGAACTATCATTACTTGATTTAAAACTAATCATAAAGTTTCTCTAGTGGAGGCACTGCGCTAAGAAAAATAGAAAATACCTGTTGAATACATACGTTTATATAAATATATCTCTAATGTAACTTATTAGCAAAGGGGCATCATCTTTCCAACTTATTGGAAAGTAGATCAATTTATTCCAGCCAGCTCACCATTCAACTACGGAGAGCCCAGGTTCTTGTTTATTCGTATATCTTTAGATTCAGTGGTTAAGGTGTGGGTTACAATTGTAATGAACAAATATTGAGGCACCCTGGGAGATGTACACAGGTAATAGTAAACAAAAATGTATCCTACATTAAATGATAATAAAACCTCTTTAGCAAACAATTGCAGGGTGAGTAGAACTTTGTTTAATGATTCTCTATTTTGAGGAGTGTACTTCCAAAACAAATGCTCACTTTGCCATTTTGCTTCTTTATATGACATCTTTCCAGCATTGGACAGTTGTTTAAAATATACGGTCAGAAGTTTAAAATAACACTTAGGAATTTTGCCCATCTAACTTTGAATGGAACACAGCCTCTGTCACAAATACTCTGTTTCACCTGATTTACTTCATGAAATCTTGGCCTGCAGACTAGATAGCCAAATGTTATGTTTTCTACATAATATAGCTCAATCCTCTACTGGCTGGGGTATTGTCAAGTATGTATCTGTCACAATCACAGTTGTTTGTACAATAAATAAGTTAAACATCAGTCAATGTGATTCATGTGAAAATAATAATGTGCCCTCTGCTAGTGATATGATGTACTACGGTTCCCTCAGCCACCTGGACAATACAACTTGACTTAATTAGATTCCTCCGATAGGAGGGAATCTATTGTAATTGACAGTATTATTATTATTATTATTATTATTATTATTATTATTATTACTACATTCCTCCGGTAGGAGGGGATCTATTGTAATTGACAGTATTATTATTATTTAGATTCCTCCGATAGGAGGGAATCTATTGTAATTGACAGTTTTATTATTATTATTATTATTATTATTATTATTATTATTATTACTACTACATTCCTCCGGTAGGAGGGGATCTATTGTAATTGACAGTATTATTATTATTTAGATTCCTCCGATAGGAGGGAATCTATTGTAATTGACAGTATTATTATTATTATTATTATTATTATTATTAGATTCCTCCGATAGGAGGGAATCTATTGTTATTGACAGTTTTATTATTATATTCCTCCGACAGGAGGGAATCTATTGTAATTGACAGTATTATTATTATTAGATTCCTCCGATAGGAGGGAATCTATTGTTATTGACAGTATTATTATTATTATTATTATTAGATTCCTCCAACAGGAGGGAATCTATTGTAATTGACAGTATTATTATTATTATTATTATTATTAGATTCCTCCAACAGGAGGGAATCTATTGTTATTGACAGTTTTATTATTATATTCCTCCGACAGGAGGGAATCTATTGTAATTGACAGTATTATTATTATTAGATTCCTCCGATAGGAGGGAATCTATTGTTATTGACAGTATTATTATTATTATTATTATTAGATTCCTCCAACAGGAGGGAATCTATTGTAATTGACAGTATTATTATTATTATTATTATTATTATTATTAGATTCCTCCAACAGGAGGGAATCTATTGTAATTGACAGTATTATTATTAGATTCCTCCGATAGGAGGGAATCTATTGTTATTGACAGTTTTATTATTATTATTATTATTATTATTATTATTATTAGATTCCTCTGATAGGAGGGAATCTATTGTTATTGACAGTATTATTATTATTATTATTATTTATTATTCTCCTTGAGCCCCAATATCTCAAAAAGTCACTGGTCAAAAATTTTCTAAATTGGCACATTGATACTCCATGCCAACGGGTACCCCCAAACCAAGAATGGCCCACATTCGCCCATAGGTGGCGCTACAGGCCACGCCCCAAAAAAATATTTTCAAAGTCATGGCATTTCCAAGCCATTTGTCCAATTATTCTCAAACCTGGTGTACATGCCTCATTTCTCATGGGGAACAAAAAAGCCTCAAGGACCCATAACTTCTGCCCTAATGGATTGTCCTGTACAGTGAAAATTTGCCAAAACCTACAAAAGTCTTCTTCTCTTGAACCGTAGATCCAATTGACTTGACATTTGGTACCCATGTGTAGAATTGATGTCTTTCAATTTGTTACTTAGCAAAAATGAATACAATACAAAATGGCTGAAAGGTGCGTGTTTATGTAAATGACCACATTGCCTCAATATATTAGTGTCAATAAACCAAATGTAAATTTGATTGATGGTTTTTCAAACCTAACATGCTTCAAGATGACATAACTATGTTGGCTTGAGAAAGCCAACATATTGTTATGTTACATACATTTATTATTATTATTATTATTATTATTATTATTAATACTATTTTACTTACTAAAATTTCAACAACCTCACCTCCAAGAGCTTTAATGCTATAAGTACCCAACTTGCCACAGACCTGGGGACTGTTCTGAAGTTTGCTGCTATGTCTTTTTTTACCTGATGCGACTTAAGCTTTTTATATAAATGACGATCAAAAATGTAAAAAATCCCATTGATTTACAATGGCTGAGCAAAAATGCCCCCTCTACTGGATTAATACGGTCTACAAGTAAAATCCCATTCACTTACATTGGCTGAGCAAAAAGGCTCCCTCTGCTGGTGTAACCCTGTCTACCAAATGCACTTTTACTGGAGAAATCTCTCTAATGGAGCAATTCTGTCTACTAGTGGGTGGAGCTCCCGACTTTCTCAGCCAGAAGAATTTTGCCTGCGTTTGCACAAAGGTATGTCAATTGTGTGTTTAATGCTTGGCATTTGGAACATTCACGCGATTTTATACTATTCATCTCAACAAATGGTAAAACAACTCATATAAATGTTTGAGCAGTTTGTGTGAAAGAGCGATAATCGTCGCGTCTAACGCACGAGCCCCGATGAGAGTTACTGCACAAAGGTCAGTGAGATGTGTTTAACTGCTTCCCAGTTTGAATATTCAAGCGATTTTACACTATTCAACTCAACAAATGGCATACAACTCAAATAAATCTTTGCGAGGAGTTTGAAATCGGGAATCATTATTGAATTCTGGCATTATTACGGGGGTCAACAATGGCGCTGTGACGTCCTTTCAGATGCATTGTTCTAAACAGCGGAAAAAACTTAAACAAAATACTGCGTCATTTTTGCCAATTCAGATACATGGAAGAGATCATTACAAACTATAAAAGGTCTACTTTTATTTGTGTACACTTACAATAACAACAAAACCTTGAGCTTTTGTAAAATAATGAAAATAAACCGGGTGCGCCGAATCTGTCTTAGCGGTCTGATACACGTCAGAAAAATCAAGTGAAACTCCGCGAACACTTTTCTTCAATGAACACATCTTCAATGAGAGCAATGTTTGTCTGTTGTATGTGTTTTTAACACTTTCCTGTTTGAACTTTCAAGCGATTTTACACCATTCAACTCAACCAATGGCAAAACAACTCAAATAAATATTTGTGTGAAACAGCGAGCAGCGTCACTTCTAACTCACGAGCCCCGATGAGAGATCGCATTCGCTTCTTCTTGCGTTTGAACGGACAATTTCATACAACAAAACGTCAAACTACATGATATATTGTGGAGTCTTTTTTGTCTCAAGTGAACATAAACAGATGAAGAAATCGGGAATCTAAATCTAGTATCAACACATCCGAGAATGATTATCAGCGTTGCCTCTGACAACGCTATTCGCGAGGCGATCTCATTTTTACTCGCATCTTCACGGAGGTTTGTCGGTTGTATGTGTTTGCTTGAATGTATTTGAACATTCACGCGATTTTACACCATTCACGCAGTCTGTATTTTATCATCTCGCACCCAAACAAATGAGGGTGTGAGAGACGAAACTGATGTTGCTCAGCTTCACTTGACATCGCGGGAAAGATCATGGAAGATCCATCGAGAACAGATGACTATACTAATAGCTGAATGTGCTTAAAGCTCAACATAATTACAAGTTTAATACTGACTACAGTCTCACAATCTCAATCAATTAATCTCTGAAATGAATACAGATGTAACAGTACGAAAATAATGAGACTTCACAGTTCTCAAAAGATTAAACCCAATGAAACAAACTGCCTTGAATGTAACGTCATTCTATAACCCCCTCTTAAAGAGACAGTAACAATTGAGCTTTCGTCCTGAACATTGACATTCCAAGTAAATAAAAAGTACAAATGGTATTTACCCCCAAAATAAATTTCTCTCATCATTTACTTACCCTCATTCCATCCCAGATGTGTATTATTTTCTTTCTTCTGGTGAACACAAATTAAGCTTTTTAGAAGAATATCTCAACCCTGTTGAACCTTTCAATGCACTTGAATGGTGATCAGAACTCAGAAGCTACAAAAAAAAAAAAAAAACCACATAAATGCAGCATAAAAGTAATCCATACCACTCCAGTGGTTTAATCCATGCCTTCTGAAGTCATATTATAGGTGTCTTGAGCCCCAATATCTCAAAAAGTCACTGGTCAAAAATTTTCTAAATTGGCACATTAATACTCCATGCCAACGGGTACCCCCAAACCAACAATGGCCCACATTCGCCCATAGGTGGCGCTACAGGCCACGCCCAAAAAAAATATTTTCAAAGTGATGGCATTTCTACGCCATTTGTCCAATTATTCTGAAACTTGGTGTACATGCCTCATTTCTCATGGGGAACAAAAAAGCCTCAAGGACCCATAACTTCCGCCATGATGGATTTTCCCGTAACGTGAAAATTTGCGAAAACCTACAAAACTCTTCTTCTCCTGAACCGTAGCTCCAATTGACTTGAAATTTGGTACACATGTGTAGAATTGATGTCTTTGAAAACGTGACTTAGGAAAAATGAATACGATACAAAATGGCTGAAAGGGGCGTGTTATGTAAATGTCCACATTTTAGCAATATACATGTGTCAAAAAAATCTAATGTAATTTTGATTAATGGTTTTTCAAACCTAACACGCTTCAAGATGACATCACTCTGAAGTACTGCATAAAGAATATCCCACATTCTCCCTTAGGGTGCGCTACAGGCCAAGCCCAAAATTCCCATTTTCTGGTCAAAAATGTTCTAATTTGGTACATTGATTCTACAGGCCAACAGGAACCCACAAACCAAGAATTGCCCATATTCGCCATTAGGGGGCGCTATAGGCTATGCCTTAATGTCCTATTTTCTGGTCAAACATTTTCAAATTTGATACATTGATACTACAGGCCAACAGGAACCCACAAACCAAGATTGGCCCACATTCACCCTTAGGGGGCGCTAAAGGCTATGCCTTAAAGTCCTATTTTTTGGTCAAACATTTTCAAATTTGGTACATTGATACTACAGGCCAACGGGAACCCACAAACCAAGAATGGCTGACATTCATCCTTAGGGGGCGCTACAGGCTATGCCCCAATGTCCCACATTCAAAGTGATGGCATTTCCACCCCATTTTTTCAGTTCTTCTGAAACTTAATGTACATACCTCATTTCTCATTGTAAACAAAAAAGCCTCCAGGATCCATAAGGTCCGGCATCATGGATTTTCCTGTACACTGAAAATGTTTAGTTTAGGATTCAGACATAAAGACATATTTTTTGGATTCCTCCATTGGGAGGGTTTAACCCCAACCCTCTACTGATCAATTATGAATGATTTGCCATTTTGAGGAGGAATCGCATTGCTGCTTGCAGCTATATTCAAATTTGGATAGGCGTTTACTATATCGTACATCGAGAAATGATGAACACCTAACTTGATAAAAACATTTTTTACATTTTCTTAGAAAATAAGTAGTGAGTTGTACTAGTTTACAATATGAACCAAAGTTCTGTAGATTAAATTCAAATTTATAAGACTAAGAATTCAGGATACCAAGGTACATATATTTCTACAAGATTGTTTTCTTTTTTTCCCCTCAAAGAAATTACATTTTAATGAAACCTTGCTGCTCCCGACAATGTTGAATCCAGTGTGACGTAATATGTAACCTAAATACATAGAGATCCTGGCTGATATTATTTGACTGATTCAACTTTTGAAGTCAATGTGTTTCCTCTGCCGGGTCACTGGTTTAAGGGCTTTGTTTGTCTGGGTGAAACATACCAGATTCTGTCCAAGACAAATTAATTAGTGCGGTAGATGACATCAGACTGTCCACTTCTGGACTTACCTAATGCATAGATGGTGTTGGAGAGCGTGTTTGAAGGTGAATGAAGCGCATGACACCTGAAGCCCATATGAAGGTTTACACTGAAGAGAAGGGACATACATTAGCCTTTAGAAACCCGTTTCCTTCCTCCAGATTTTTAACAAATAAAACAAACTGGGTCTGATTCTATTCTTCCTGCAGGTTGCATGGATTTCATGCATTAACAGGAGAAACCGGGATCAAACACACTTGGGCTTATACTTGTTTAGCCTACAGTGCTGAATCTGATATGGGGGTCATTCTGTTTTACATTAGATTTGGGAAGGGAACAGAACACCAATATTCCTACAAGACTAAAAGTTAAAGTTTGGAATAGCATACTAACATACTACTCTCACAATTTCTGCATTATATACTTTTGTATGTGGTCTCTGCATAGAATGCTACCTTTTGTATTCACAGAGTACATGCTAACTTTTCCAAAATGTGCAGTATGCTCTGACAACTTTCATTTAAGAACATCAGGGTGAACATGAAATTGGAAAAACTCAAACTTTTGTAACTTGGGCCCCCCAAAGTCTCTCCAATCATATGTCACAGCCCCAATCATATGCAAGGTATTTGCCTGAGCAACTGAACTCCTCACTGAAATAATGGCCAAATTGTTGTTTCAGTCCATTAACATGGTGAACGATTGAATGTATCAAAGAGATATTTATCCTGGTCTCTTGCACACAGTCAGCGAAGTTGGGAAACATGTCGACATTTTTACTAAACAACCGATCACGCCCAAGAACCAGTTTGCTAACTAATGTACTAACTTAGTCTGAAAGAAGCAAGATGCTGGCATCTCTCCCTTGTATCGATGTGTTCAACAGACTGAACCTATCGAAAATGTCTACAAGGTATGACAACTGCGCTAATCACAGGGGGTCATCCAGGGAAAGCGCAAGGTCGGACTTCACATCAACAAGAAATATATACACCTCTGAACGCAATTCACAACGCAGAGGCGATGTAAAACCACCATGGGCTAGAAGTCACTGTCGAGCTGACCTATGGCTGCACTGACAGCTAGGCTGTGGGTAGGAAAATGTTACCTTCGTAGGCTTTATACGGAGGCAGGATGAGTGCTTTTCAAACGGTTCAGAGAAATGAATTAATTGCTTATGCAGCAAGTCAGCTACCTACGTTGTCGGATACAGCCTTAGTTAAAAAGACTCTCCCTTTTAATTTATGCAGAGGTTAACCTCATGGAGACAGAAGGCAATAGTGAAGGACCTTTATTCATATTTTCTGAAGGAGATTAAGCATATTGATGTTACATTTTCGAATTATTTTTACAGTTCACATTAGGCTCGTATATTTTCTCAGTATTTCAGTACTAAAGCCTATTTCAAGTCAATCATAAATGTAACCTTGGGAAAAAAAAAAATAATAATAAAAAAAAGATAATTAAAATGCACCCCTCACAAAATGAGTATTTAACTCATAATTAGCTCCTTTAGTGCACTACTGAGACCCACCCTGAAGAAAACCACCAAAGAGCAGTCTGGAGAGTGCACCAAATTTACCAGCTCTAAAAACTCACGGACATGATCCTCAACTGGACGGTCCCCTTGCTCAAGGAGGAGAATTCTGACAGCTTCTTAAGTCAGTCTTTCTGTGACTGAGGCAGGCGAAGAATGAGGATCTAAATGCAACTTTATTAGCAAAAGAATAAACACGCTAACTCAGACTAAAATACAAACCAAAACACAGGGAACCAAGCATAATACAATACATGCAAAGACTGACAAACTAACCAAGGGAAACAAGGGCTAAATACACAAAGGAAAACATGGAACACCTGGGGAAAAAAATCAGTGAATGAGGAACACCTGGGGAAACAATCAGGGAGAATCAATCATGAATAAAACTGGAACAGGGAACTAAACAAGAATTTCAACTTAAAAGTCTTGACAAAAACAGGGAATATATGACCGAAATATGCAATATAACATAATAAAATTATATATTTTTTAATCATAAGCAAGTGGTTACAACAGATAGATCTTTACATGTTAAACAATTTAATACTGTGCTATGAAATCAGTACATAATATACAACCTGAGATGATACAACCTGAGATGCATACATTCATTTGGAACCACCTTGTACCTATAGGGGCTTTTTAAAAGCATAAAATGGCAAGTGTCTGTACACTGAGTTATTGCAGTTCAAAACAGTTAAATCCGTTAGGAGATTTCACTCCACTGCTGTCTTGACTCCTGAAAGCACGACTGGACTGACTGAACAGTGATCGGTTGTCACACTCACTTACCACTTCTTGCAACAGCCAGACCTTCTTTCTGAGTTCATGGACATGACGTAAACATGCAAGGACAAATTATGTATTCCTGCAATTTCGCGCCAATCCGTTCTGACAACTAAATAAAATCTTTATTGTAGATTTAGCATAGTGAATTGGAGTGAGACAAGGAAAGGGTTTTGAACATGGATTTTTCAATAATTAACTTTTGTTAATTGTGACCAAAACATTTTTACATAGTGCAGCTTTAAAAAGTCTTGGAAAATTTATGGAAACTTTTATATTGATTATGTTTATGGAAATCATGTTATGCTCTAAAAGATTACATTTTCTGGAAATTACTATTTGAGATTATGGTCTCTCTAAATAGTTTTTAAAAATCCTTATTCAGTAATACAAGTGACTGGAAAAATCATGGAAAAGTCATGGGAAAATCATGGAAATTCCAAAAATGGGAACCCTGTTCTGTTTTCTTTGACATTCTATTTCCAAAGTGATTTATTATCCAGCAGTAATTTTACAGGCTCAGTTACTGAATACATTTTAATAGGGCTGTCATTCGCTAAAAACCTTTTAACAAATTAATTACACAACTTGCTGATAAGTTAATCAAATTAGTGGCATACATAATTATTTACTGCGAAAGGCCCCTAAATAAAATACATAATTCATTAAATAATTATTTAAAAATGATAGTTAAATAATTACAAATATAATACAAATAAGTTATGTAATAAAAATATGTTACTTTTTTATGGCAGATAAGTTGCTAGCATAGAAAAGTTGAAAAGTTACAAAAGGTTTTTTTTATTAGTATTATTTTCATGTTATTGAACATAAGCCTATCATTGGCCTACAGTCCACAGCAATCCGTTTTATAATTAAAATTTTAAATCTGTCTGAGGTAAACTTATTATAAAATCTTTTCTAAGGACATGTCTGTGCACACATGTCAGATGCTTTGGGAGCATCTCACTTTGGTTGCGTCGCATCATAAATGGCATTTTCAGGTTGCTGTGTCAATTTAAAAGAAATTTGAAACGTAGAAAATATGTTTCGTGACCCCTACATTGGGATTTGCTCTCCGTCCAGCTGTGATATAACACAAGAACACATCCTCATTGTGCTGTCCGCTGTCTATGCGATATGTTATCTGTACTGCTGCAGTTGTGCTAACTGCACCCTGCTGACTGAAACTAGTTAAAAATGAAGGTGGTACAGTACGTTTGCTCATCAGTTGCTCAGATGATATGAAATGTCCTATTTACGATGATTAATTGTGTTAATTTTTATGCATAATTTTTTATATAAATATTCATAAAGCATGACAAATTTACAGTAATAAAGTTTTTAACTGGACTTTAACCACTCACATGCAATGTCATAAGTTTATGTGACAACAATGTAACATGGAACAATGCCTACTGATTTACATACTTTTTTATATTAAACTTTATACAGTGTATGCTGCTCAGTGTTCCGTGTGTAGTATTCCCACCCAAACAGATCCCTAAATGTAGAGTTCTCTCAAAAAAGGAAAATTCTGTAATAATTTACTCCTCTTAATGTCATAAAACCGGAATTACTTTTTTTTTTTTTTTTTTTTTACAAAAGGAGAATGTTAGGAAGTATGTTAGTCACAAGCACCATTCATTTTACTTGCATCTTTTAACCATACAATGCAAATTAATGCTCACATCTTATTTCATGCTCCACAGAATAAATTACACAGGTTAAAATTGTAACAGGGTGGTGACAGAATTAAATTTTTCTGGGGAACTGTCCCTTTATTGAGCATTCAAAACATCTGTCCTATACTGACTAGCTACTGCTATCTAATGGTTACTAACTGAACTGCAGGAGGCTCCTCATTGATTAAGAGAGATAAGTACTGATTTTAACTGATCATAAATGCAACAAATAAAAGTTGATGCTATAGAATTACTCCTTACATTAATTCTTACAGTTCTGTAAGACACACTGGACACAGTATGCAATAAACTGGGTCTTGCCCGATCATAAAAACACCATTGCAGGAGCAGTCTGACATTTGCTTTTTTTAAAATACAATCCAACCCAGATGGCCAAACCCAGCAGCAGCCTATAACAGGTCATCAGTGGAGAGTTGCTACTGGAATGTAAGATTTAGGCACACTCGATAAACGCAAAATAAACGGGTTTATTTTGACCGCTAGCAGCTAGCAACAGACTACAGTTACCGATGCAACATCCTCCAATTGCAAGGGCCATAAAGTGGAATAAAAAAACTTTGGTTTCCTTTCTGCCCCTGTAAAACACTACTCGGGTGATTCAAAGCTGGTGTGTCGTCCTGTCATCGACCAATCACACTAAGAGAAGGCGAGCACTTTCGCTGTCCTATTAAAAGTCGGCAGGTATAATTTTCAAAGTGAGCAGGCTCTCGGGTCTGTCCTACAGCAGCTGGTTGTTAAGGACAAGGAGTCCTGACTGCAGCCAAGACCAGCAAACCAATCACATTCAACAGAAACAGTGGAATAGCTAGTGAGCTGCCTTGCTGTCTACTACCTTCCTTACAAAAATCACCAGTTCAAGGCAAATTTTCCTCAAACTTGCCGCCAATTCACCACTCACTATTTTCACATATATATATATATATATGAGCTTTATATTTGCCATAAATGTTTGCCAGAATCTATACTGGTAGTGGTGATTATGCAGCCGATTTTGGTCGACAATGAAGAGTTTGCCTCGAAAAAGTGGTGAATTTGCAGCAAGTTTGTGACAACTCTGGATTTTTTGTAGGGGATATGTCAAAATTAAGTTTCCCAAGAAGTATGCAAGACTAAAGCTGGCATTTTCTGAATGTTTCTGACAACAAAGCACTTGAACATGACATATTTGTAATTGCAGAAATATGAAGTAGGTTAATTCCGATATAGCACATGAAGGCAGCATTAGTCTTCACATGCTTTTTGTGTGGCTGTCTATGAAGAGCATTCCAAATCAGTCACTAATGAGGTTCCATTTAAGTTTAGATGCTTCCTTAGAAGGTAGCTGCCTATGTAGGCAGTAGACAGCGAGGCAGCTCACAAGGTTTTCTGTGCACTGAACACCCATTCTCAGCTGGATGATATTTGATTCATGCTTAACTAAACACCCCAAAAAAGGCATAAAATCATGGAAAAATAAAGAATGTCAATCTAAAAATCATCATTCCAACAAATTAAAGACCTTGGCCGTGGCATTCCTCACATTTTCTGTCACAGGCCTTTGGGAGAACTGTCACAGACGGAGAGATATGCAACAGATTCCCATGAGGAGACCCTGGAAGAGACAGGCTCTGCACAAACACAGCAGAATTACATGGACAACATGGAATTCTGCACCTGCTCCGGGCAATCGGAACCTCGCACCTCTCTCGGCCAGCAAATGTCCTGCATAAACTTCACACCCAAGAAAAGTTTCGACATAAGATTTTTCAGATGGTCCTATTATGAAATGAGAAAGGGCTGAGTATCTGCCCCTGTGGGATTGTCCGCTGGATAACCTCCTCTGAGGCGATGAGGCTCGAGCAGGCGATTCCGGGTGAGACCAGTGGATGCTGATCAGCCAACCAGAGGCCAACGTTCCTTCTTTTCATCAACATGGATTTATATCACAACCAATCGTTTCACAGTGCTCTATTTGACACAAGTGGTCCCAGGAACCAGACAACCAAAACATTTGATCCTCTCGAAGTGTTGAATACACAATCAAAGCACTAGCACATGCTTCAGTGAAACACACACACAGGGTCTACAGTATTTAGAAAATCAAGAGCACCACACACTTGTGACCATTTGACATTGACATTGACACTCAAAGAAGGAGTATAAATAAATAATCCGAAACCTGAGAGCACCTTTGTTCTCATTGGTACAAAAAGAAATGCACATGGGTCACTACAAAATGTCTACCATTTGTGTCCCTCTCATGCAAAATTATTCCAACCTTTACTATGTTTTAATACAGACATTTTACTAGACATTTTCACAAAAATCCACCAACTTTCTTTCTTTCATCATATACCCAAAACCTGTTCATTATGTGATACTGTATGCTGGGAATGAGCATGAAGTGCTGAAAAGTGTTTTTGCAGAGGGATTTAGGTAACTAGGACTAGTTAAGTTAGGACAGCGCTCAGAGTAGCACCGTTATTTTAGCATCACCGTGACAAAACAAGTGAGTCAAGACATCACAGTTATTAATGTAAACGTTTATTATTATTGTTATTTATATATTTTAGTTTTGCTTTTTATATTATTTGTATGCCCTTTTATGACTTTAATCCTTGTGCACTCTTCGTTATATAATCACACTTGTACACTATGGGACAAATTTGACCTGATATACTGTAAGTAAATTAGTAATTTTAATTTTTTTGAAAGAAATGTAATAACACCAACAGCAAAATAGTAAAAATCATTAAACGTGCAATTTTGGAAGGGATTTGGGGGGGATTCTATGGTAGTTGCACCTTATTTGGCTATAAATTACTAAATTTCGTTCATTTTCACATAACACAAGCACTTTGTATGTCATATTCACTTCAATAATAACCTTCATTTCAGTTAATTGAAACAGTGTCAAAACATCACGATTTGTCATGTATTGTGGGTCTCTGGTGACATCTGCTGGAATAAAAAAATAACAATTACATGACATGACATGACATGAAATGACAACTATGGCCAATAGATGGCTTTAGTACTTCATTTATTGGCTGATCTCTATAAACTTAATCTTAATTTCTAGATTTTTACAAGATAGAAATTATGCATTTGATATATTTTTAAACATTATAAAAATCTATTATTTGTCAAATTGTAGCTTTTAAAGAAAACACTTGTGTTGAAGTGTCAGATTTTGCAATTATGCTCCAATATTTTGTCAAATCTGACCATGCTACAAAGAAAAGACTAGTTATTTTGTTACCTATCATTTATTTCAAACATCGGTATTTTAGTGGTTATGAGGAATAGTTTTTAGGTTACAAACTGGTAATTACAAGGGTATTATGCTATAAACTAAGTTTATGAGGACATTTCTATTGTCCCCATAATTAAAATCTCTCTAAAAAAAAAAAAAACATACTAAACTGTTACATTTTGAAAAAGTAAAAATGCAGAAAGTGTTTTGTGAGGGTTAGTTTTAGGGTTAAGGGATATAATCTATAGTTCATACAGTATAAAAATCATTATGTCTATGGAGAGTCCTCATAAGGATAGCTACACCAACACTTTTTATTTATGTAGTTACATAAACTACATGTAGTTAGTTACAATTATTTATTTAATGCATCTGTAAATGACTTCTTAGTGAATAATCAACCCTTTTATAAATCCTTAACAAAGGGAACATTACAGACATTTACTTTAAAAACCTTTTAACAGGTATCCATTTTATAGAACACATACCTTCATGAATCTATACCGTAAGTCCTTGGAGAAGCTTCTGACACACTTCACTGTCTTTTTCTGTGAGAGTATTAGTTTATGTAATCTACTAAGTGTGTAAAAGTGCATGCAAGTCTGTAGATTCACAGTGATGTATTTGTGAAGGTTTAGTTATTTGGCCCTCAATCCCAGCTGCTGCAAACTCAGCACTCTACATATCCACATCCTTGAATAAATAACTATGTTGATGTAGGCTGACTTTTACAACAAATCTACAGGTGTATTTATCTGAGAGTTTGACAGACTTCACACCAGCTGAGCACACCAGAAATTTGACTTACACATATTTGCCAAGGATTTGTTCAACATTTAGAGAGCAGCTTTTCATTTTTTTTTGTCTTTTTTCCCCCCCTGGTTAGACATGAGAAACAACCCTGCATAATGAGTTGATTTGTTAATGTTAAAAAAAGTGATATATTTATTTTCTTTACCATATTGGACAAAAAAATTCTTAATATCTAATACAATTTTGCTTCTCAGATAATTATTTCAATTCTTCTTCAATTTTTTTTACTGGAAACAAGACAAAAGTAAACAAGAGTGTGCACCAATAGAGTAATATCTTACAAATCAGCTTATTAAAAAAAATGACAAAGAGAACCAAGTTTATATGCGATTTAAAATCATCCGATTATTCTATGCTTTTTGCGTCAAATGTAAACAGGCATGCACACAATACTTGCACACATTGGACAAGCAAGTATGAACAACATGAACACACTGGAAGACAGCATGTTGTTTCCCAGAGTTCCAGTACCCTAGGATCAGACTCATTATGCCAACTCACAAACAAGCGGCATCTCCTTTCATACCTTTTTGCATCGGCTCAAGCATGTTTAATTTCCATAGTGGTGTGCCTGGAAACACGTGTTGTCAGCAGTGTGGGAGACCCAGGTTCGCATCCTGCGTTGAAACCAGAAAGTAATCGTGTTTGCACTATCAATGATGAGCATGCTTCGAATATGGAAGCAGAATTGTCTCAATTATAATTCACGCATGAAACATCATTCACACATGCGTAAACAATTTCACATGCATGAAACCTAATTCACATACTCATAAAAAAAATTCATGTGCGTGAAAAAAATGTGTATTAAAAAAAAAGCAATTCACATGCGCAAAATAAAATTATATATTCATAAAATACATTTCACAAATGCAAAACACAATTCGTAGATATACAACTGTGCACAAAAAGCTTTGAATGTTTAAAATGTAGAGCTTATCCTTGAATGTGAATGTGCAAATCGTCATTCGTACGAATCGCCTTGGATGTGTGTGTGTGTGTGTTTTTGAGACTCTCCTGGCAGCGCTCTCCTCCTACACAGAGCACTCGTACTCTTTAGCCAATCAGATGCGAGCTTACCATTCAACCAATCATATCATAAGCCACTGAGACGTGCATTCAAGGAGCACGATTCTGCGCACCTTTTGCGCAATATGGATTAATTACAACGGAAATCAGTAATCCAGCATGGCGAACGAAGAACGGGAAGCACGGGTAAGAGTTTAGTTTATTTCTTAAAAGAGTTTACACGTTTTATCGTTTACACATTCAATCAAGACAGTTTTTCTAGTTAGAAAACTTAAGTTAAAAGTTAAAAAACTGTACAGTTGTAACAGGACAGTTACAGTAATTATAAATTAAACTGCAATCAGGATAGTAAACAGACCTGTAAAGACTAAAGTAACATTTTGAGTGTTGTGAAATAATTCTAAATAATCTTGTTTTATAAATTGATGTATTTTAGGTCTGTGCGAATTTGCTTTTACAGTAATACATTTCAAAATATGTAGCCTAGTTACTGTTAACCACTACGTTGAAGCAATGTAGTTTGATCAAGATAAACAACATCAGATATTTAGAAACATTGTTGTTTAACATGTAAATATATTGTCTGTACATTGAAATGCTTCTTTCTCTTCTTATAATTTAGGAATATCTAAAGCGGTATATACTTCAGCGACTTCATGATCGTTTAGTTCATGTCTTGGAGAGACAGCCACTGAACGTTGACTACCTAGAGTTTATTTGCAGACAGGAACTAGTGTTTATTAGTGCCCTGGCTGAAATAGTACATGTGTCAGAGGACGTAATGGTAGCTCTTACAAATCTGAGCAACCTTATACAGCGTCAGAGGGATATGGAGGCTTTGGAGGAGGTATCTGTAACAATGGAGCTGGAACCAGGACATGGACGTGGACGTCCAAGAATTTCAATTTCTACTATCAACCTTACCCATCTAATAGAACTCGGGCTTCCAACCCAGTCTATTGCAAATTTACTTGGTGTGTCTCGTGCAACACTGTTCAGGAGGATGAATGAAAACAACTTATCTGTGAGAGCTTTGTACAGCACATGTACAGATGAAGAGCTTGATGCCCTTGTCACAGAGATTAAGACCTCCATGCCAGACGCAGGATATCGTATGGTTCGAGGGGCTACTGGCACAGGGGCACCGCGTACAGTGGGATAGGGTGTGTGCATCCATGCATCGTGTGGACAGTGTTGGTGTTCTCTCCAGGATGACCAACTTGAGATGTATTGCTCGGAGAAGATATAGTGTTCCTTACCCCAAGTACCTGGTGCACATAGACACCAACCATAAACTCATCAGGTATGTCTGCAAGCTTGGTTTTAATTAACTTTTCTAAAATAACACTAAATAGTCATCATTAATCTTCAGATTTTTAATGTCCTGTTTCTCAGCCATCTATTTTTTTGTCATCTGACTTGGCCTGCATGAAATTATAGTGAAAACTTGACACTTCTGATATAACCACAGGCCATGTACTTTTAAGTGTTTTTAATTTTTATCAGGTACAACACGGTAATCTTCAGTGGAATAGATGGTTATTCAAGAAAGGTAAGACTTGTTTAAATGTTTGTTAATGGTTCAAGCACATAGTCAAGTCAAGTCACGTCACATTCGTTTATACAGCACTTTTAACAATATAGATTGTTTCAAAGCAGCTTTACAGTGATAATAGGAAATTAAGTAACAGAGATTGTTTTGGCTTTACAGCAGATCTAGAATAAAGTTATTGTCCAGCTAAAGTTAGTTTTGATTGATTTACTTCTGTTGTAAAGATCATTAGTTATTAACACGACACCGTTCTAACAGAAAACACTTTATATAAACCACACATCTCACATATTTCAACAGGGTATCTTGCTTTATTATTATTTGTTATGAATTTCTTAAATAACCAAACTTCAACAACATAAGGCAGATCCTTTGAGTGCTGTTCTTGTGATATATGTGATGCTCAAGTTATCGAGTATTCCAATGTACAAGCTTTCCTTCGATTCCTCTGTCCTCATTTTCTTTCCTTGCAGCCTTCCCTCGCATCCTACAGGTGGAGGAGCTGAGATGTGTGGAAAGGAAACGAGGATGCACAAATAAGAATTGAGAAGCACCTTGTGTGTGTGTGTGTGTGTGTGTGTGTGTGCTTGGTGTGTATTAAGTATTATAGTTTAACCCTTTCATTTCAGTGTGTGTTTGTGAATTCTCCATCATGGATGTGTTCTGGTGTCAGCCATACATCTCGGGTTGGCTTAGACCAAAACAGAATAGAAGCGATAAAGATCTTAAAGAGCTTGAACCCCAATAATCATTGCTTGCAGCTGTTTTTTATTTGTACTGTCATCTGTTGGTACAGAAACATCTCTCTTTACTACTGTATATCTTCAGCTGTATGTTTAAATATATTCTACAGATTATGTACCTGAAGATTTCAGACAACAACCGCTCAGACACCCATTTGGCCTTTTTCAGAGAGGCAGTGAATACACATGGGTTTCCACAGTGGTATTAATTAATATTAAGTTGCAAAACGTTAATTTTTTTCTATTATTTTATCACATACTTTTGTACTTTTCAGGATAATCTGCTAAAGTTAATTGTGTACAATTGAAATCCATCAAAATGTGTGATGTTTTTGTTGCAGAGTGAGAGGAGATCATGGCGGTGAAAATGTGGGAATTGCAGAACTAATGTTTTCAGTTCGTGGCACTGATGACAACAGCTTCATCGCCGGTAAAAGTGTGCATAATCAGAGGTAAATTCACTTTTATGTTGGTGCTCTGACAGCATTAAAGGTGCATTCAGATTATGTACTACTTTTGAGTAAATTCTTCATGACCATTTTGCTATATTGTACAAATTTGTGTAGAATAAATGGAATTTGAACATACCACATTTAGTGTGCTATGGCGTCAGTGGCATTGCTTTACTGCCAATTCAAAAATCTTCTCCCATGGCCTCATGGGATAGTGAAGTATTGATCAAATGTACACCTCAGCAGAAATAGTAGATAATCTGGGTGCTTTTAACCTGTTTATGAATACTATGAATTCGAACATACTATTCTCACTTTTTTCCCCCCTACTATATGGGTTAACCATAAGTTGCAAGTGTTACTGTTTTATGTTGTTTAGAAGCTCCAGTGACACCTAGCATGCTGGATGCAGCATTAGAAATCCATAGTTTTTAGTTACCAATGTATACATTCACTATTCACATGAAGTCATGATTAATTTTATCCATGAGTGAAAGTGTCCAATAACTGACAAATGGGAGAGTGTTTGACAGTTGGACAAAGGACATCAAATATTGATGTCTTATCATTTACTTTAGATCAGGAGCAGATGTAAATGTTGTTCACACAAACTCATGAACATGAAGGTTTACTTTAGAGCAGGTTTGATCTTCACTTTTTCAGCTTGTTTCATGAGAGAGGCAAATAGACTTTACCCTATTTAAGTCATATATGGTGTGCTTAATCAATGATGGTTGTACTAGGCTAAATACTATCTTTCTTTTTATACAGAATAGAGCGTCTCTGGCGTGATGTATTCGTAGGGGTAAAAAGCATCTACCACAACATTCTGCACACATTGGAGGACAGTCACCTGCTGGATATCAGCAACTTCTGCCATTTATTCAGCTGTCATTATGTGTTTCTGCCACGCATCCAGGCCAGCTTGGATGTCTTTTCTGAGGGGTGGGACAACCATCCCATAAGAACAGAACACAATCTAACACCCATTCAGTTGTGGCAAGTGGGCCAGTTCCAAAACCCAATTATGGATCCAGAGGTAAATTTGGCATCCACGTAAAATGGAGGCAAATATTAAATGTGTAAAAGTTTAAACAAAACGTAAAATTATCTATGAAATTTGTTTTCTTCAGAATGTAGCCATACCCAACATTGAATGGGAGGATAGTGGATACTTGGAGGACCCAAACCTTGGGATGCATGTTCCCTTGCTTGACATTTCATTGACAGACGATGAAATGGCACAACTTAGAGAAACCATTAAGCCCATGCAACATTCTGAGTCTTATGGAGTAGACCTCTATCTTAGCACTGTCCAGTATGTTGAGAGTTTAACTGAAAGTTAGTTCATGCCAAATTCCATTTACGCTTTCTTGCCTTGTTGTACACCCTGCTTAATGTGTAGGTGTGGAGCTTTCATTTTTCATATTTACCCACTGTACAATATTTATTGGTAGAAAATAACATTCTTTATTTTTATACAACTAGTAGTTTACCAACAGGTGCCAAACATTTTTTCAACATTGGTATCCTTTAATTCTTTTTGACATACATGTGGTGTGTATATACCAACAGGTATTACTCAAGTTTTCAACATTAATGCAAATTTTATGCCAAAAGCAAAGTTCACCCAAAAAAAAAATCTTATCCTCACAATTTAAAGTCAGTGGGAATCTAAATGGGGTCACTTTATTTATTTGATGTGTGTATATATATATATATATATATATATATATATATATATATATATATATATATATAATCTCTATATATCTCTCAAACTATATGTATAGACTTTATTGCACTTAGGCCAAACATTAAAACATTATGCAGTATGAAAAATTGTTTAAGGTTAATCTAAAAAACAATCCTACAGATTACATTTGAGTGAACTATTCCTTTGACATTTGATATTGCTTTCTAACATTCAAGAGTATACCAACTTGAAAATAAATTTGATTAAACATTTAAAACATTAACAGTTTGTAACACTTTAGCCTCTTGTCTTTTTTACTCTTAACTTAGGCTAAATCCTTTTTGCAATTTAAGAACATTACTAAACACACTGCCCCCTGTTATCTCTTCTAGTTAAATGAGACCAAATCCACTATTTACAGATTGTAGGCACATTACCATATCCATTTTGAATGTGGTGTAGCTCTGATAGTGACAGGGAAGGCGCAACATATTGAAACAGGTCTGAGCAACAGGGAATTTGGCAGTCACCACTTCCAAAACCAGGTTCTCTTCTGGCACCTCCCATCCCACCCAGAACTTCATTAGGTCACTCAGCATGTTTGGTGATGCTATGAAAGAGTAATTAAAAGATATCATACATTTAACTGCTTTATGTAAATGGTATTAAACCGCACAGATAGTCAAGTAACATGCATAAAACCATACCTTCTTCAATAAATCGTCGCATGTAGCTTGTAATGACGCTCATTATTTCAACAGCAATGCAGTCGTCATTGTCCTCATCATCATCATCCACAGGCTTGGGCCATGCAATTTTCTGAAGGACTGTCTATGCGGGTTTAAACATTTATGTTAATGGGGTCATGAATTGAAAATGTTTTACATTTATTTGATAAATGTTAGTTTAAAAAAAATCTATATATTCCTAGACTGGACAGAATGTAGAAATGCATGGACATTTTTATTCGGGTTTTTTTACCTCGTTTTGAAACAGTAAGTGAGGCATATGTGTTCTGATTAGCTAGCATCTTAACATAACTTGTATTCAATACCAAGTGAGTGGGTCTCAGATGTGACTATTTGATAATTGCTGTGGATTCATTCTTGTGCTAATTTTACCAATAGTTAGTCACATTTGTCACAAATCCAAGAAAGTAGGCAGCGAGTAGTAGCAGGGATTTAATAAGATTAGGCTGTTGAACTCAAATTACTTAAAATGTTTGTATACTATAACGACCTCCTGTATGTCAAAAGATAAATGCACATTTTAATTAGCAATTCATGATCCCTTTAATTGTGTACGTTTATAATTACAGTGACTGCTCTATAATGACAATATGTTGTTTAATCTATATTGATATAATCTGTTATACATAAGATTTTTCCTTTAGTGCTTTTCCAAATACAAGCATACTAACTTGTGCTGTAATGTCCATTTCTGACTCTCTTGGGAAAACTATTTGATGACTGTCAAGTCTTTGGGATAGTAGTGGCCAGATACCAGTTTCTTTGAGACCTTTCCTGAGATCTTTAATCTGGCTTTTAACACGGCCAAGTACCTGAAAACAAAATGTACAAAGACAGTTTAATTTTTAAACAGCATAATAAAGGTTAAATAATTGATTTCCATTTCATAAAACTTTTTTTTTTTCCCATAAACAGTGAGCTTAGGCAACATAATTAATTTAGTAGATTGAGATATATATATATATATATATATATATATATATATATATATATATATATATATATATATACACACACACACACACACACACACTACCTGTCAAAAGTTTTGGATCATTAAGATTGAGTCTCTTCTGATCACCAAGGATGCATTTATTTGATAAAAAAATAAAATAATAATAATAATAAAAACAAAGTAATAATGTGATATATTACAACAATGTAAAACGGCTGCTTTCTATGTGAATATGTAGTAAAGTGTAATTTATTGCTGTGATCAAAGCAAAAGAAAGGTACATAGACAGATAGGTTTTATGGTATTGCAAGGATATGTTTACATATAGTCCACAAGACGAAAAAAGTATTTACTAGGCCATTGCTCATATTCCAAGTGGTTGCTAGGGTGTTACTAGAATGTTTTAGTACGTACCTAGGTATTGTACTAAAACATAAAAAGTTTATTTTCAGCATGCTGCTAGGTTTTGGTTAAATAGAGACTATATATATATAGTAACTGTAATAACTCCTGCCACAGTATAATTTTAAAACAAAATAGCAAGACTTACGGCATGTGACAACAGCTGTTGAAACAGCCAGTCTCGATTAGAAGACGACGGAACAGGGAGATCCCAGAACAGCCAAAGATCAGTTAATCTTGTACTTTCTTGTTCAGTGAGTTCTGTTTTCTTGAGCTGCAAGAACACCACAAATTGAAAATGCTTTCAAATGATTCAGTGACATGCTTATACAAAAATAACATATTTAATAAAGTGCAAGTACTCACCAAACTAATGGTTTCCCGGTGGTCTAAATCAGGGCAATCCTGCAGCGTCAGAGCTGAAGCTGCACTGTCTGAACTACCTCCAGTTAGGAGAATTACCAATGGTAAGCTCAGTCCAGAAAGACAAGGACCTCCATGGACAAAAGAATGACCTATCATTCGGCCAGCCATTTGGAAAAGGTTGCTGTCACGTAGCACAGCAGATGCAGAGGGGACACGGTGGTTTTTTTCCCCCTCAAAAAGGATTGTGGAAGTAGAACCTTAAGAAAAACATGAACATTAGCATGAATCATCTTTACTAGTTCTAAAGCCATAACATTTACTAGTAAAGCCATAACAGTATCTGCATTAGGCACATTTTTACTGAACTAAATTGAATATACGCACACACATGCTATTTTCCACCACTGGACTGAATCAATCTGAGTAAGATAAAGAGCAGTTTCAGTTGCTTTTATGGGGTCTTTTTTCCCTCTAATGTGCATCAAAATCAAGAATTTAAGTAACATGGGAGGTAACAGTTGTTACCTCGATGACAGCATTAAAAGATGATCTAAAATCCATTCATCGCTGCATTATCAGTGTAGCTATTTGAGATACAAAAAAAAAATCTGTCTGTGAAAGTGTGGCCAAAACTCTTCTCACACTGAAACGCTTTTAAACTAAATCAATTAATCAAAATTGTAATGATATTTTTTACAATTACCCTGTTTTAACTGTATTTTGGATTCAATAAATGCAGCCTTGGTGAGCAGAAGAGACTTCTTTGTAATGTTTCCAAACTTTTGACTATATTTTTGTGTCCATTGAATAGAATTGCAACTGGATTACATACCCAAATGTAAAGAGAAGCCAGTCTTCAGTTTTTGCATAATCATTGAAAAGATGTGACGATTGACTCCTTTGCCAACAGCTGCATCTCCTAAAAAGAAATCAATTTAAAAGAAAAAAAAAATAGCAAACTCAAGAAAATTTCACAAATTGTACAAACAACGGTTACTTCAAACAATGTTCCAGTAATTACAGAGTTTAATACCTGTCAATCTACATTTCAATGGAGCTGACCAGTCAACACTGTTCATTTTATAAAATGAAATCAGTGTACTGTCCTGCTCATCCAAAGTATCAAATTGGTTGATCTGTAGTGACATAGATGGACAGTCCGAACTTTGGGAAAGCAATTCTGCACAGAACATTCGAGATGCTTTCTGAGGGTCAGTTTCGTATTTCCATGCTGAAAAAGAAATTCACAAGTTATGCAAAAAGGATTTTACAAATATAGTTGTACACCAAATCTAGGGCTAAAAACAAAGCCACAACTAGAGTTTATATTTTTACATATAGATACACTTGTATCATAGCAGTACAACAGCGCTAACCAAGTAGAATATGTGTGGGGCATAACCTGCAGAGAGTGATGTGGATGACTATGCAGTTGAGGGTCCTGGCAGTTCTTCTCTTGTTGAAGTGCTTGGAGAATCACTGCCACTGAAAGTCCTCCCTCTAAAATAGGTATGGCACATACAACTTTTTAATTTTGTTCATCCAACCAGTTCAGAAACTCTTGCATATTAAATGAAGAGAAAGAAGCATTCATTATACATGGAAAAAATGAAGTCTTTATAGCTAAAGATATCTGTTATGGGTTTAAATAAAAGATTAGTTCACCCAAACATTATATATTTTTAAATCTTCTTCACCTACATTCCATCTCAGCCATTGTCGACCTTTGTTGTTTATCTTCTGTTCTATTGTTCATATCTTTAACAAATAATGTCTTTAACAATATAGATCATTTGCCTCTTTGCACAGAAACACGTTTTATAGTTAAAAATATTTTAGTTATAGATTTTGTTTATCACAAACAAATGGCATTTCTCCTCAGAAGACTTTGAGTGACAAGACTAATATGGAATAATAGTTTGTTTTATAAATGTGACTGCTAGAAATTTTGGTTCCGGTCTTCGTTTTCTCTGTGATCAAAATTAATCAACAGCTGAGATGGAAAGAAGGTCAGTAACTTAAAAGAGAATTATCAACTTTGGGTGGACTAATTCTTTAAGTTATTAAGTAAGGGTCTAAAGAACAAATGTCATTCTATTGTAGCATAACTTTACCCTTCACCACACATGCTTGCATGGTAAGGCAAGACATCATTTGGGAAAGAAATCTGGCAAATGGGACACATCTGTAAAAAATAACAAATGTACAGACAACTTTTAAGTTACTCATTTCTTTCAGGTACAAGTTAAGAAATTTGCTAGCTAAATAAATATTTATTTCAATATAATTTAAATTACTGTTGAATACTGCATATTTGCTACCTTAGACAAAAGTATGCAGAAGGTATTAAAAGTTGCATATCAGTCTCATCGAACTTCAGAATAACCTCACAGAGCAGTATGAAAGGAACCACAGATTCTCATGTGTATATTTTGCAAAGCAAAAATACATTTCTGCATTCGTCAGGAAATTAATTTTGGTCACATACCAGGGAAGATTGTTCTAAATCTGTTTGAAGTGGGCTTGGCTGGTCAATGGCTCCAATAACATTTCCATCATCATCATCATCATCATCAAGCACAGTCACATCATTTACTGATTCCTAAAAAAATAATGTAAATAAATTTGAACTGGAAGAATTAAGAAAGCATTATGTGTTTAAAATACAATAAAAGACAAAAACAACACAAGTAGAACCTACAGACTCAGTTGTTTTGCACTCTTCAATGTGTAAGGGCAACAACGGCAGTGGTATTTTCCTGCCACATTTCATACAGTTTGACAGTGGCATCTTTGCAAACTCCACAGATTCAAAAGGTAATGGTTCAATGGAAAGTTGCTCTTGTAGTGGAACTACAAATAGCACATTCTTTCCATTGTTTGACACTGACTTCAGGAGCCGAGTTGAGTATCCATCACAGTCAGTGGGAATTAAAGTAAGCTTGCGTCGCCCACCACCACCTTAATGTAAATTCAGAGGATCAAACTCAGGAGTCATTTCTGATTTCCACATCCTTTTTGCAATAAAATCTGAAAGCACTAAATAACTGTATTACCTACAGCATCCATGTTTTATGTATATTTGACATGCAAATTATAAATACCTGTGGATTTGTAAAACATCCAGCCTCCCTGAAGATTTTTTAATTTAGGAAATTCTTCCTCAAGCAGAGTGACAATCTTAAACAAGTAAACACCACAATCATCATTCAAGTCAAGGAAAAAATATTTTACTTGCATCATTACTTCACATTCACACATGTTTGCAATTACCTCACTGTGTTTAAAGGTGTCTGGAACACTTAACAGCCTTTTCCCAAGCCCAGCATGTACAAGTTCTAAGTCTTCATCTCCTTTTGGAGTAAACATGGATGGCTCGGAGAGCACATATATTTGAAAATCTGTCTTTTTCACATTGACAGGTTTGGCCAAAGAGAAACGTTTTTTCCCCTTAGGCTGGTCATTTTCAGTCCTAAACATACTTGGGAACTGCCTACGGCCAGAGTGACAAAAGAGACAAATTTTTGAGGAAAAGTTATTTCTCTTATATGTTTTAATGTGTCATTACCATCTTTTAAAATATTTAAATAATGCTAAATGTTTAAATGAAAATACATAAAATTACCTTTTTAATGCCTGCCTCACCCTATTTTCTGGTGCTGGAACAGACGGCAAAGGAGTAATGACACTTGTCCCACTCATTCGAACATTTTCTCTTGTTGGTGTATTAACACTCCTTGATGTACCAATGCTACTAGCTGAAGATGGAGCCAGGCCCCTGGCTAACACATCAATAAGAGCCCTTGCAGCTGATTCCACTTCTGATGATAATGCCTGTCAAACAAAAAATGTGATACAAGAACCTTACATGAGTTAATGTTAAATCAACAATTCTATACGTTATACCAGATTTTATTGGCTGTAGTTACTTAAGAGACATACGTTATCCTTGGTTTACTTCAAAATGTTTTGGCAAAGAAAGCTTCTGCCATTAGTGTGACTTCATCTGAACATCTGCAAAACTACTTTAGCGGAATATTAAATACAGAATCGAAAAGCATCCCTGGACCAGACAACCATAATGACAGGAATACAGTATAATGCTGTACTCTGACAAGTTTTCGAAATGCTGGTGTAATTTTATTTGATCACTGGTGAAACCGTTACAATATCTAATCATTGATAATTCACTCTATGATTTCTGAATGTTGAAAAGTATATTCCCCTAATCAAGCTAAACAACGTGCTTAAAATAGGGAAATTGCATGCTTCATTATCAATACTGTCCTTATTATGTTTTCAGTCACAATACATTGTCCAAAAACATTTTACTTCACTTACCCGTGCTTCCCGTTCTTTGTTCGCCATGCTGGATTACTGATTTCCGTTGTAATTAATCCATATTGCGCAAAAGGTGCGCAGAATCGTGCTCCTTGAATGCACGTCTCAGTGGCTTATGATATGATTGGTGGAATGGTAAGCTCGCATCTGATTGGCTAAAGAGTACAGTGCTCTGTGTAGGAGGAGAGCGCTGCCAGGAGAGTCTCAAAAACACACACACACACACATCCAAGGCGATTCGTATGTGAATGACGATTTGCACATTCACATTCAAGGATAAGCTCTACATTTTAAACATTCAAAGGTTTTTGTGCACAGTTGTATATCTTCGAATTGTGTTTGCATTTGTGAAATGTATTTTATGAATATATAATTTTATTTTGCGCATGTGAATTGCTTTTTTTGAATACACATTTTTTTCACGCACGTGAATTTTTTTTATGAGTACGTGAATTAGGTTTCATGCATGTGAAATTGTTTACGCATGTGTGAATGATGTTTCATGCGTGAATTATAATTGAGACAATTCTGCTTCCATATTCGAAGGGTTGCATTTTTCCCTCTAGCATTAATTTTTAATCCACTGATACTTAGGTTTGGGATGGGGGATTAAGTTTATAAAATGTCCATCGATTAAAATTTTTTAGCAAATAAATTACATGGTGTCCCGATTAATTAATTGCAATTTATCGCATATACAACTATTTGCTGAGAAATCCCATCATATAAAATTAATTCAATATATAATGATGAAATAATGATACATAGATATCTTTAAATATTTTTTAAAAATTCATATATATAAAAATAAAATAAAAAATATTCAGATAATTAAAATGCATTACATTCTTGTGGCAGAAGAATTCTTCATTAATAAGACAATACAAAAAGCTACATCAGACATGCTTGTGTAGCTTCTTGGATGTGTTGCGTCATGAACATAAAATTTTGTCAAGTTAAATATAGTTTAATACTTAGAACACATCTTGAGATCCCTTAGTTCGGATTTGCGCTCCATCAAGTGTTTTGAACACAAGAACGTAATGCATGTTTGTGTTGTTCTGCTGCTCAAGGGTATTTTTCTTCACTGTATAAACTGCGCATTGCCACACAGCTGAAATTTCACTTACTGCTCTCTGGAGTAAACAGGTGGTACTACAAGCTTGCATTTCTTAGGAATCTTCCATATTACGGTTTGGGGGCATTGCGATTAATGCCATTAATTTTTTTTAGCGTGTTATTTTTAATCAAATTAATCGCACTGAATTAACGCGTTAAATCCGCAGCCCTAAATCTAATACATATATCAAGGTGTTTACATGTAATGCCAAAATGGGGCAATGGGCCAAAATCTAGGTGTATCGATTGTTTATTGCTTAAACAGTTTATGGCCTTACCTCGATTAATGAACACTGTTAAAAGTGTTATTAAGCATAACCAGTGTATGATTGTGCACGTAAATGCACTTAATAAGTAAGATTTATGGTTGCACTTTATTTTACAGTATATGTACTTTCAGTATACTTACAGTGTACTTACCAAAGAAAGTACTGAGTAATATTAGGTAAATATTGTAAAGAGGGTCTTGACTGGACAGGGGAAGAAGGACACGGTGACAGGTTGGTGAACTCAAAGGTAAGGGTTTATTTAATTAGTCTGGGAACGGGGTAACATAAAGGTGAACACAAATACTCTTTTATATAAATGGTCTTGAATAAGGCTGCCAACACTGGACTGGCATCGCGCGCCGACTGGCGGTGTTGTGGCTCTTTTATGCCGCTCTCCCCATGCTCACTGAAATTAGAGACAGGTGTTAGACATATTTTACCTCAGGTGCAAGCGCCCTTACCGCTCCCCCTCTCTGGACGGGCGCTTGACCACGCCCCCGCTGCCACATACCCCCACCGCCCGACTCAGGCCGGGGCGCCATCTGGCCTGCCTACCACTCCCCCCCCATTTCTGGAAAGGAAGTCGGCGACAGCCATCTGCACCCCCGGTCTGTGGATCACCTCGAACTTAAAAGGCTGGAGAGCCAGATACCAACGGGTGATCCGGGCGTTAGTATCCTTCATGCGGTGGAGCCACTGCAGTGGGGCATGATCCGAGCAGAGGGTGAAGGCCCGCCCCAGCAGGTAGTAGCGGAGTGTGAGGACCGCCCACTTGATGGCCAGACACTCCTTCTCCACGGTGCTATACTTCGTTTCCCTCAAGGAGAGCTTCCTACTGATGTATAGCACCGGGCGCTCCTCCCCCTCCACCACCTGCGAGAGTACGGCCCCCAGCCCCCTGTCTGAAGCGTCCGTCTATAATAAGAAAGGGAGAGAGAAGTTAGGTGAATACAAGAGCGGCCCCCCACAGAGTGCGGCTTTAATTTGTGTGAACGCCTGTTGGCACTGCTCCGACCATTGGACCGGATCTGGAGCCCCCTTTTTAGTGAGGTCAGTCAGCGGGCTGGTGACGTCCGAATAATTAGGTACAAACCTTCTGTAGTAGCCAGCCAGCCCCAGGAACTGCCTCACCCCCTTTTTGGTCTTGGGCCTAGGGCAAGTCGCAATCACCGCGGTTTTATCAATTTGGGGACGCACCTGGCCATGGCCCAAGTGGAACCCCAGATACCGTACCTCCACACGCCCAATCGCGCACTTCTTAGGGTTTGCAGTGAGCCCCGCCCGCCTCAGCAACTTCAGGACCGCCCTCAGATGTTGTATATGCCGCTGCCAGTCATTACTATAAATAATAATATCGTCTATATAGGCAGCGGCGTAAGCAGAGTGCAGCCGGAGGACACGGTCCATTAAACGCTGGAACGTGGCTGGGGCCCCGAACAAACCGAACGGAAGTGTCACGAATTGGTGTAATCCGAACGGCGTGGTGAAGGCTGTTTTTTCTTGGGAGATTGGTGTCAAGGGGATCTGCCAATAACCCTTTGTTAAATCCAATGTCGAATAAAAGCGAGCAGTACCTAACCGATCGAGCAGTTCATCAACGCGGGGCATTGGGTACGCGTCAAATTTAGATACCGTGTTGACTTTTCTATAATCCACACAAAACCGCACCGACCCGTCACTCTTGGGAACAAGAACGACCGGGCTGGTCCAGTCGCTGTGGGATTCTTCTATTACCCCCATATCAAGCATGGCATCCAATTCGTCCCGGACAATTTTCTTTCTATGCTCGGGGAGGCGATAAGGGCGGCAACGAACGACCGCCCCCGGCTCGGTCTCGATATGGTGCTGGATGAGGTTCGTGCGACCCGGCAGGGGATAAAACACGTCCGCAAACTCCTTCTGCAACCTGGCAACCTCTGCTCGCTGACACGGGGAGAGGTGGTCTCCACAAATGACCGGGGCATTGAGATCTGGTTTTGGATTTACCTCCGGTCCGAGCTCCGCCCTCTCTGGGACCACCGTAGCCAACGATACAGGGACCGCCTCCCTCCATAATTTAAGGAGGTTGAGGTGGTAAATTTGACGCGCATTCCCCCTATCGGTTCGCTTAACCTCATAATCGAGATCCCCCACTCGTCGTGTGATCTCGAAGGGCCCTTGCCACTTGGCAAGTAATTTGGAGCTCGATCTGGGAAGCAATACAAGAACTTTATCTCCCGGTGCAAATTCCCTCAGCTGCGTTCCCCTGTCGTACAGCCGGCATTGACGTTCTTGGGCCCGGAGCAAATTCTCCTATGTTAGTTTTCCCAAAGTGTGGAGCTTTGGTCTGAGGTCAAGAACGTATTGAATTTCATTTTTGCTATTCGTAGGTCCTTCCTCCCAGCCTTCTCGTAAGACATCTAAGATGCTGCGCGGGCGTCGCCCGTACTACAGCTCAAATGGAGAGAAGCCGGTTGAGGCTTGCGGGACCTCTCGCACTGCAAACAACAGGGGATCGAGCCATCTGTCCCAGTTTTTAGCATCCTCGTGCACGAACTTACAAATCATGTTTGTGAGGGTTTTGTTAAAACGTTCCACTAGGCCATCTGTCTGTGGATGATACACGCTAGTGCGAATCAATTTAATGCCCAATAGATCGTAAAGTTCGCGAAGTGTACGTGACATAAACGTTGTGCCTTGATCGGTGAGGATTTCTTTTGGAATCCCCACCCGGGAGATTATTTTGAAGAGCGCCCCAGCAACACTACGTGCTGAGATGTTGCCTAGAGGCACTGCTTCCGGATATCGCGTTGCGTAATCCACTAGGACTAACACAAAGCGATGTCCCCGTTCTGTCCGCTCTAATGGCCCGACGAGGTCCATTCCAATTCTCTCGAAGGGGACCTCGATCAACGGAAGAGGGCGCAATGGCGCTTTTGGGGTGGCCGGTGGGTTTACCAGCTGGCATTCGCGGCACGCCGCACACCACCTGCGGACGTCACCGCTAATGCCCGGCCAATAAAAACGGGCTATTAGTCGGAGAAGTGTTTTTCTTTCCCCTAGATGACCCGCCATGGGATTATAATGAGCCGCCTGGAATAACATTTCCCGGCGGCTCCGTGGAATCAAAAGCGGTGTCCTATTTTCTTTAGTTTGAGTGTCCTGCGTCACTCTATACAGTCGGTCATTTATAATTGAAAAATAGGGGTATGCGAGAGCGATGTCTGGCTGAAGACGCTGACCATCGATCACTTTCACCTGATCAAAGGCATGCTTGAGGGTTTCGTCCCGTGACTGCTCCAAAGGGAAATCCTCATCAGGGAATTCCCTGCGAAGAGGAGGGGCGGAAGCCTCGCCCCTCTCCTCCTCATCCCGATTTGGAGCAGCCGAGGACGGCCCCGGCTCCGCCTCCCCTGTCAAAGCATCGCACATCGCACATCTCCCCACTTTAGTGCAGGACCCATCCGTACAAACTCCCCCTAGCACATCTTTAAACGCTGGCCAATCGGTCCCCAAAATCAGAGGATGGGTGAGGCGGGGACTAACCGCTGCCTCCACTCTATGCTTTTTTTCCCGGAATTTCACTAACAAGGTCACCATCGGGTACTTGTGAATATCCCCATGCACACACCTCACCCTCACCCGTCTAGCTGTGCCCAAAGCCCCGGGTTGAACCAAGCGTTGATGGATGGTGGTCTGATTGCAACCGGTATCCAGCAAAGCTTGGTGTGTACCCCCCTGGATTCTTACCGGAATCCGGTACGCTCCAGCCCAATCGGGGGCAGCATGCGGGGGATCGGAGACCCGAACCACCGTCCCCACTTCCATCATCGGACACTGATCATGGAAGTGGCCCGGGTCCCTGCACCTCCAACAGGCTGGCCCAGGCGCCATACCCGTACCTGCGTCGGCGGACGCCCTCACCTGAGGGGGAGAGCGGCAGAATGTTGCGGGGGGGGTGTGCGATGCCACCGTGGGTCTCTGCCAGGCTCCTCGCCTGCGGGGGGGGCAGGAACGGACCCTGGAAGAAAGACAGAGCGAGAGGGGGAAGGGGGATGGGGAAGAGCGGAAAAAAACACAGGGGGAGGGGAGGGAGAGAGAGAGGGCTCATCCGCCCTCGGGATCGCCGCCATGTGGTCCTCCGCGAGCTGCACGGCTGCCTCCAGCGACGTCGGGCGGTGGCACTGGACCCACTCTGCCGTTCTCTTGGGCAATCGCTGGATGAATTGCTCCAGCACCACCTGATCGATGAGACCCTGGACGTCGCGGTCCCCCACTAGCAGCCACTTCCGGCAGGCATCACGGAGCCGCTGAGCAAACGCGAACGGGCGGTCGGCTTTGTCCAGCTTCATGGCCCGGAAGAGTTGACGATTCTCTTCGGGGCTCCGACCAACCCGTTGCATAATGGCTCTCCTCAAGTTGGGGTAGGCCAGGAGGTTTGTTGCCGGCAGTTGTTGAGCCGCGAGTTGGGCTTCCCTGGACAATAGAGGTACGAGGCGGGCTGCCCATTGATCGCGCGGCCAGGCCCAGATCTCAGTGGTTCGCTCGAATAAGTCCAGAAAGGCCTCTGGGTCGTCCGTCGCCCCCATCTTCTGTAACGTGGGAGGGGGCAATGGAGAATGATTGTCCGGGGTCGCGGCTGTGGCGGGAGCGACCTCCCAGCTGAGGAGGCTCCGGGTAGCAAGTCGGTCCTCTGCTTGAGCCCGCCTGATCTCAAAGAACCGTCGATCCTTGTCCTCTCGGAGCTCAAGCAGGGAGTGCTGGTGGCTTTGGTGTAGCGTAGCAAGGGACTGGAGGACTTCGGTCAGCTGGGAGGACTCTACGGGACAACCTTCCATGTCTATTTTCCTGGGTTTTGGCACCAGTGTAAAGAGGGTCTTGACTGGACAGGGGAAGAAGGACACGGTGACAGGTTGGTGAACTCAAAGGTAAGGGTTTCTTTAATTAGTCAGGGAACGGGGTAACATAAAGGTGAACACAAATACTCTTTTATATAAATGGTCTTGAATAAGGCTGCCAACACTGGACTGGCATCGCGCGCCGACTGGCGGTGTTGTGGCTCTTTTATGCCGCTCTCCCCGTGCTCACTCAAATTAGAGACAGGTGTTAGACATATTTTAGCTCAGGTGCAATCGCCCTTACCGCTCCCTCTCTCCGGACGGGCGCTTGACCACGCCCCCGCTGCCACAAATATATGTACTTAATATGGGTTAAGATTAGTGCTGGGGTTAGGTTTAGGGTTAGTGCATAGTAAGTACTGTAGTTGTTGTAATTATATAGTATGTAAATGTAGAGCAGTACTGTAAAATAACGTGATGCCAGATACATTTTTTATACTTTAAGGGATAGTTAATGAAATTAAAATTCCCTCATAATTTACCCTCATTTCTTTGGCTGAACACATAGGAAGATCTTTAGAAGTATATCTCAGCTCTGGATGTCCAAAAATGCAAGTGGATGGTGATCGGCACTTTAAAGCTCCAAAACGCATAAGCTATTATAGTAAAAGTAATCCATGTGACTCGAGTCTTCTAATGCGATTCAGTCACTTCAGATCAATATATAAGTCTTTTTCATTATGAAAGTTTACTTCCATAAACTCTCCAGTGCACATCTATGAGGGGAATCAGTTCACACAGCCTCTCGCGCATTGGCATGTTCACGCTGTTCATAATTTTTTTTTGCTTTCATTTGAACATGCCAACAGGCATACATCATGTGAGAGGCAGTATAAACTGATTCCCCTCATTGATGCGCATAGGCGAGTAACGGGAAATAAACATTTATAGTGAAAAGGGCATAAATATTGATCTGTTTCTTACTATCAAGTACTATTTTGAAAGTACTATTTTGTAGTACTACTAAGTACTACAAAAGACACAATCACACACATAGGATGAACAGCTGCCCATAAACGCTCTCTCTCTGTCGCACCACCGTCCGCAGCTGGCCTTTATCCCTCTCGGAAGCTTGATTAGCCTGATCAGGGGCCGGGAAATCACGACCAGGCCCCTCCCTCCTCCCTGTCACAAGACCTAACAAGCTCTGTTTGTGCTTGTGCTGTCTTTCTTTAAAATAAACTACAGTTGGTTTGGTATGTTATTAATGGAATTTAGACATTTTTATATGTGCCCTAAGTGTCCAAATACTTTATGGCCACAGTATGTGTACTTTCAGATTTTCTCAGTGTCTGACATAGAGTATAGCACATTGGTAGCAAGCGTGTGTGCCTCTGGTGAAGTAATTAAATGACTCATGGCTGTGAGGGGAAGCAGGCTACCCTCTGCTCTCTAGGGGTGTAATGTGCTGGTATTAGTGCAGCGAGGGAGTGATTTACACTGTCCTCCTGGTGCAGTTTATTAAATCCGTCCCGCCTGCAAATTTGCAGAGAGTTGCAGGTGTCAGAGCAAAAGTGTGAGGTGAGATGGAAAGACTCAATGGGTCCATTATGAAGCGAACATGTGCAGCCGATGGGACAAATATCACACACACATAATGAAAAGTATAATATTTCACACTTGTACAGCCATTGCACGTGAGAAAGTTATAAACAAACTGTTTCACACACACTTACATTCACAGTAACAATGTAGAAACATGACAATAATTAGGATCATGTTGTGTGACAGATGTAAATGAAAAGGTTTTCCAAAAATCTTGGAAGTTTTCACCCGTTGTATTTCATTCACACAAAGAAACAAATATTGCATTACATTCACAAACCCACATTATAACCCACTATTCCACAGGCAGCTGACATTGAGGTCATGTTTAGTCAGGTGCTGATTTACTGTATACAGTATGATGCCTTAGTGCTCTCAACACACATTAATAACAGCCTCATTTGCTTTCCAAAATATTTACAGTGAGATTTAGATGGCTCAGTTTGGGTGTGTGATGGATCTGTGATGTAATAAGCATTAAATTTGCTTATGGGGTTGTGTTTAGTCATTCCTAAAACACAGCCACAAATTTATATTAAAGTTTTTGGCTCACATAATTCTTACAAAAGTGACTGCACTTTTGACTAATAGCCAAGCAGGTAGTTAAAGGGATAGTTCACCCAAAATGTTTTAATTATTTCATCACTTTACTCACCCTTATGAGAACACATTTGAAAATATCTTAGCTCAGTGGGTCCTTAAAATGTAAGCGAATGGAGATGTATCTATTGAAGGTGCAAAAATCACAGACAGTCAGCATAAACGTCATTCATACAGAATGAAAGAATATCAATACTTGTGATAAAAGATCAATATTTAAGTACTGTTTAACGATAATCCAACACTTCAGGAGAGGGTGGAGTCTAAACTGTCTCACGTGTGACGTGTTCATGAATACCAAGGTAATCTCACTTTCTCCACTTGGTTGAGACATCCAGGATAAGCACACAAACGCGCCATTGTGAGTAAAGAAACAGATAATAACAGATCTAAACCAAAATCAACCAAGCTACTGTACAGCGTTCCTCCTTCTCACTTGTAAACAGCGCTACTCTTCCATCTGTGACAAGCGTGCATCAGTTCTCGCGTGTTTCAAATGCCAATGTGATTACTTCACACGCGCATACCACTCCTGACCGAAAGCATGATTCAGAGTTAAAAAAAGTACTTAAATAGTTATCTTTTTCACACCAAAAAAGATCATATCACTTTAGAAGAAGAATTTAACTGCTAAATTCATATGGATGACATTTATGCTGACTGTCTGTGATTTTTGGAGCTTCAAAAGAGAAATCTCTATTCACTTGTATTTTAAGGACCTACTGAGCTAAAGGCCTACTGAGCTAAGATATTTTTCAATTTGTTCTTTTTTTCGTTCTGGTGAAGAAATTAAGTTACACACCTGGGATGTCATGAGGGTGAATAAATAATGGGATAGTTCACCCAAAAATGAAAATTCTCTCATTAAGGAAGTAAGCGATGAGAATAAACTTTTACAATAGTAATAATGCCTTCAGTGCGATTCATGCCATTAAGAAAACACGATTTCACAATGAATAAGACACCGTAAGCCTATCAAACATTATGTAGCAGTCAACTAATAATACCAGCTGACATTTTAAAAACACGTACACGCACCAAAGCCAAAACTTGAAATGACACTTAATGCTTAAGCAAGCCTAATTTTAACTAAATCATGACGGTCAAAAATCATAGTTTTTCATATGAATATACCAAGGAGGTCTATAATACCTGGAAAAATCTATCTAATAATATTTGCGGTTTAAATGTTGCTTGCAAGAATTTTTTTTTTCGTCAGGGTACATGGTTATGCTGCGTTCCATTCAAGTTGGATGTGGGATATTCCTACTTGATATCTCCAACCATAAATGCATTCCATTCCCCAATATCCGGAAGATGACATTTAAGGAATCAAAACTGCAATGATCCCATCAGCTTTATGTCTCCAAGCAACACAACTGATAAACAATGCTGCAGCTAGCATTTGTGCCTCAGGTGTACGATTATAAAAAGAGATTATAATGTTTTATACACCTGTTTCTGCAGGTGTTTGTTTAAAAATCTTTAATATCATTGTAGAGTGGAGGAGGGCGGGGCCGGGCTGGAACAACGCATGCCCGGTGCCCAATTAGCTTGATGGCAGCGTGCAAGGGATAAAGGCGGCCGGTGACGACAGTTCGAGAAAGAGAGAATGACATGCAGCTGCTCTGTGTGTTTATGTTTGTATGTTTTTGGTTCAGTTTATTATTAATCGTTAATATCGTCAAGCCAGTTCTCGCCTCCTCCTTTCCACTGAACTGCTTTACATTGGTGCCGAAATCCGTGAAGGAGGAGGGATGCCCGTCGTGGTGTCTTCGACACTGCCGTCCACCCAGGGGAGCACAGCTGCCATCCGCCGGGGGATGGAGTAGCCCGACTGCCCGGACGCGGAGAACGGCCACCATCCGTGAGGCGAGAAGGAACTGGACTCCCCGACCATCTGGAACGATGGAGTCGCTGCCAGGGGCGGAGGAGTGCCCTGCCGTCCCCCAGAAATGTGGTGGGGTCAAGAGGACCGCTGTTCGCGAGGGGAGGAGGAAAGTGACTCCCCGGCCGCCTGGAGCGGTAGGGCCACTGCCAGGGGCGGAGGAGATTCCCCACAGGTCACCGAGAACACGGAGGGGCGTTCTGTCCACTGGGGGTCGGAAGTTGTAAAATCCGACTTTCTAGATGTTGCTTTAACAATGCATAAAGCACTTACCAATTTATTTGAAGTGAAAATCGGTTCTCCTTTCCTGTTTAATAAATTAAGCAATCACACAGTCATGCAGAACATCTCAGGTTTTTAAATCCAGAAAGACCTCTTTCTCAATGGAGATAGAGGCAGTGATGACAGATGACTTGTCAGCAAGATCTTGCGCTCTTCTCTTTCAAATTATGTACATCACTTAAAGTGTCAATTGTGTCACTCAAGGCCAGCTAGAAGGCCTTGACTGGGATATATCCTAAAGATCACAACCACCAAGAACAAATAAATCAATCTGATTGGCTGATGAATCTGCACTGTTGAGGGATTCTGAAGAAATTCTGAATGCCTGACAGGGTGGAGCTCAGACTCAAGCGCTGCTTCAGGCATGTGATTTGTGAAACAGTTGTCACACTTCGCTTGTAAGCATCAAGGAATAAATTCTGACTGGATAAATGTTTAATTTGTATCTATTTGTTTGTAGATTAACGCCATCTAGTGTAAAGGCCCTTCAATGTAAACAAAAAATAACTATTCGATGTACACACTGCTGTGTGTACATTGGTACACATGCCACATATATTTGGAAAGCTTAATTTCTTGATTTTCTATTGATATAAACCATTTTAAGATACAATCACAACAGCAGGTACAATCTATATCTTTTTCAGACCACCAACATATAAACAAACAATAACAAAATTTAGGCAACTCACCAATGAAGCCTCATGGTAGTCCACTGATCCATAACATCCCGACAAAAACGGTGTTGTTACATTGTCAAATATCCAAACGATCAAATCAAGTAAAATGTTTAGTCCAAATCACATTATTACATCAATAAATACCCACAGACTCTTGTTGCATCATTTCAAAGTACCCGGCAGCTGTGCCTAATCTTTCACATATTATCGATCATAACTTCAGTTCAGATGTAAACAAAATCATATATCCGGTATTATCATCGCTGCTGGACTCTGACCTTTCGATTGACACCTCATTTGACCCAATAGGAGCTTCCATGTCCTGTCCAAAGCCTTCAATAGCCAACCACAGTCTGTGTGGAATGTAAGGGCCTCCCCCCATTCCTTTGTGTAAAGATCAAGCAAATTACAGCCAAGTTTGCAGATGACTGGCGCATCGTATAGCCAATGAAATTCTGAAAACAATGATATGCGGCTTTAGTGGGATGTTTACTGCATGTTTCTGTAATGTGTGCGCGCAAAGTTGTCTTGCCATTACCGAGTGATTTGCGCCTCTGTGCGTAAAAGCAGAGGCGTGTCCTTTTGGAACTGTTTACACATTTGGAGATTTAAATATGGCGAAACGGACGAGGAAAACAAGATTTTCGCTCCAGGATGTTTTGGAAGAATGCACTCGGTGTGAAAGTGATGTGTCTGGAGATGAAATCTCTGAAGAAAAATACGGATGCTTTGTCATATGTTGATTCCGAAGCGGAGGAAATGTTTATGGACGGAGGAGGCATTACTCTGGACATGTAAGTGTTTTCTTGTATTTTATAACATATATTACTGTATATTCCGCATAAATAAGCTTTAGTTTGAATAATGAATACACATTTTGTGTTACCTTTTGTCGCGTGTTTCCCTAGTGAGTGTTTGAACTGGTTGGGGGAGTTGTTTGTATTTCTTTGTTTGTTTTTGTGTGTATAAGGCTTAGCCTGCTTGTTTGATGCAGATCTAGATATATTAGCGTGGTATACAGATGTTTTCATTGCCAAAGCATGCAGTATTTACAGTAAATATACATACACGAATATATATTTACATACTTGAAAAGAAAAACGATATATACACGTTGAATATGAGACTGCTTTTGCGTGTGCGCTTTTTTTTTTTCTTACGCCTTTGTTTCATTGCTTGATGCCGATCTAGATATATTAGCGTGGTATATAGATGTTCTCATTGCCAAAGCATACAGTATTTACAGTAAATATACATACACGAATATATATTTTCACACATATATATAAGTTTGGGGGAGGTGTGTGTGTGTGTTTCATTGTGTAAATTGCTGAGATGTGAGGAAGCAAGCTGTAAAAAGGTTGAATACAGAAAAGATGGAAACATTTTGTCTAGCTTTGTAAGTGACATTTATTTCTTTATGTTCACTATAGGCAAATCTCTGAGCGATTGTGAGCCGGATACTTATCCCCCACTCAGCAAGCGGCCACATAGAGTGGAGCAGCTTGACAGCACCTCAAGAGAGGAGCCCCATCTCCAAACTCCCAAGAGAGGTTCTGCCAGCAGGAGAAGACCAAGAGGCTGAGGACCACGGATCACCAAAGGAAAAGTAGAGGTCCCAATGAACCAGAAGGCTTTCAGAGAGACCCTTGCAGAGGATCTGGCAGAGTTGGGGTCTCACTCCACAGCCAGACCCGTATCTCCTGCTCCACAAAGTGCACATCACAGGCCGGTGCACATCACCAAATCTTGCACCGCTGGTTGTCTGAAGTGCAGGCAGTGTCATGCAAAGACACCAGTGAAGTGCTCCTCCTGTGATGTGCCTTTGTGCTTTTTACCAAAACGGGACTGCTACTATGACTGGCATGTTGCTAGAAACTTGTAAAATTGCATAATTGTTTGTAAATACTTTTTGTAAATAGTTAGATGTGGATTTTTTATATAAACACATTTTCCACCATAGCACTAGTTTTGACTCTTTTATATGCACAACGTTTAGTTTCAAGAAGAGAAAAGGCACTCTAATGTGTTTATGCATCAGTTACTCTGTGTCAGCAAAACTCATAGTGGATCTGGATCTGGAATTTGATAGCTCTAAGTGTCATCTTTCATTAGAGCCCAAAATTATGACTGTACGTTGAAGCGTTCAAAAGTAGTAGCCTTTTTATCCTAGGTATATGGCCATGGTTACCAAGGGTCCTTTTGGAGTATCCAAAAGGCACTTTTGTAAAACGCCTGGGTGTACCCTTAGAAAAAACAGATGTAAATAGTCATTTTTTGTGGTATTGTTATGAAATTTGTACTTGGACAAGGTAAGGCTTCATGCTGTAATCCCATTTTGTTTTCAAGCTAATAGCTACAAGTTATAGTCATCTGCAGGCATCTGTATGCAAAAAAAAAATTCAGGCGGAAAAACAAACTTCTATTTCATTGTGTTCAAACTTCTATTACTCAAAATCAGTAGCACTTACAGTAATTCTGACTGCTGGGGAAGAAACTTCAGAGTGTCACCTTTCAAAAGAGACCAAAACCATGCATGTACTCCAAAGGGTTCAAGAACAGCTTTAAATTTACTTTGGGTATGCCTTGATTAGGCGTTTTAGGCTAATTTTACATGCTTTTTAAGAGGTTAATTAAGAGTGTAAAGCGATTAAAAATACATAGGCAAAAAAGTGATTGAGCCATGAAATGTTTTATTTTTTGGCATATTAGGCCAGCAGAGAAAGCTTTGCTGGCCCTGAAAATTTGCCACTGAATAATGCCTTGGAGTGTTAGGTATGAGATTAATTATTTTGTATATTTTAAAAGTTGAACCAGCAACAAATTAGGATTTGTCTGCTTTGTAAATGCAGGATCATGCCTGTCAGATTTAGTCTAATCAAATTGCAAACACATTTTGTAAATTATTTTTTGCACCAAATCTATTCACACATGTTTGCATATCCTAATAAAAGAAAAAGGTGCGTTGGACATTTGCTCACCATGTTGTTTCTTTCTTCTGAGGAACTGAAAATTAGATATTTTGAAGAATCTTCACTCATATCATAGTGACCACTGCTTTTAAGCTCAGAAAATTACAATAAAAAAATACAGCCACAAGCGGCTATTATGAAATGACAAAAATAATGCAGCTATTATAAAATGACATATAAAATTTTGATAGGAAAGATCCTGTTGAACCCTAACTCAAGCCCTAACCCTACCTCAAACCCTAACTGCATTCAGAGGGCTGATGGCATATTAATTGTTCTCTTACAAAGTCATTCATGTTTTATTGTAAGTTAATATAATATTTAAACCACCTCAACTGCAAATTTAAATTTAATTCATAATTAAGATTTAAATCAGAGTTTAAAATAATGGAGCAACAGGATTCAAGTCAATTCAGATTTACTGCAAAATTAAATCAGGATCAAAACAATGATTTAAATGTAACCCTGATTATTTTTAAACAAAATTATCAGATAAACCTTAATTTAATCTGGGTAGCTCAGCAAGTAAAGATGCCGACTACCACACATGGAGACACAAGTTCGAATCCAGTCAGGATTCCTAAGCAACCAATTGGCCCAGTTACTAGGGTGGGTAGAGTTACATTGGGTTAACCTCCTCGCGGTCACTATAATGTGGTTCTTGCTCTCTGTGTGGCATGTGGTGAGTTGTGTGTGGATGCCGCGGAGAATAACATGATCCTCCAAACGTGCAAAGCCTCCGCAGTAACGCGCTCAACAAGCAACGTGATAAGATGCGTGGATTGATTGTCTCAGACATGGAGGCAACTGAGATTCGTCCTCCGGCACCCGGATTGAGCTGAGTCACTATGCCACCACGAGGACATAGAGCGCATTTGGAATTGGGTATGCCAAATTGGGGAGAAATTTGGCATCCCCCCCCCCCCCCCCCCCAAAAAAAAAAAAATCATAGTTGGTGCAACCCACATTTAGTCTACCGTTAATTAATCTTTGAATACTTTTATGCCTATGAAAGCCTTAGATACAGTTGAGAATTTAGGTATTTCTTATGTTACAGCCATGCCAAATGTATAAAATGTTGCTTGTACCTCCGAATGTTTTTTGTGCATTTATACAAAGATTTGTTAAGTTTAAAATATGTGTTCAAGATATGGGTCAATTAGTCATGATAGGCCATACCCAAAAACCTATCGGCTAATGAATGATTCAGCGTATCGAAATGAAGTTAATTCAACTGCTTTGAGCACAGTTGCACAATTAGGATTTTCTTAAGTTGTAGCACCCACTAGCCACAAAAATAAACAAAACTTAGCATGCTAACTCAGAGTGTTCTCTTGTCTATGTCTACAAAGTTTTGTTAAGTTTGATAACTGAGCTCACAAGATACAGGCTAATTAGTCATTGTAGGCCATGCCCCAAAACATATTTTCTTATATCTTCAGAATGATATGACAAATCAGATTGCTTGTGATACATTTTTGTCAGGAGGGTCTGTAAATTATGTATACCAAGTTTCATGAGAATCGGGCTTACAGCCTAGGATGAGTTCGAAAAAGTATGTTTATTTTTAATAAATTAAAATGGGATAAAAGTTTCTTGCGGAAATGGAAATTCAAGTAACCATATGATTCGGGGGCACTGGTGGATTCAGAGAAGCTACACATTTTTATTGTAGCCTATACGGTTCCAGAGTTATTAGCAAAAACATTAATTAGCTATTTATAGCACAACTGTGTAGCTGATTGTCACATGTTGTTGATGTATACCAAATTTTGTGACAATCAGACTAACGATCTAGGAGGAGTTCGAAAATGTATTTTTTTTTTCACATAAACCTAAATTATAGATGGAAATGAAATCTGAGAAATATTTTGTAGGGCTTGACTCAAGGAATCAGAGTGGAAAATATTTTTTATTCTAAATCTTACGGTTGCAGAGATATGAGCCATAATGTAAAAGTGCTTATTATAGTGCCACCTAGGGTCAGATGGGCATGCATTTGTGTGCCTGAGTAGTGGGGATTTGAGACCATCCTGCCAATTTTTCTGTCTCCATGACTTATGGTCGCTGATGCCCGGACACTTTTAGGGCAGAAAAAAAAAGAATAAGAAAAATAAGAAAATCAGTACAAATACAATAGGGTTCCAGCAACTTTGCTGCTTGGCCCCTAATAATAATATAAAAATATATAAACTTGAAGATTGTATAATTTCAGCATGTGACAAAAAAAACAAACAAACAATGAAACGTAAAAGTAACTCTGTGTCAAGGGGTTTTGTTTTAAAACCTTGCTGTGTCAAAAATGTATTTAGTATTTTCGAACTTAGTGTAAATAGGCCTTGAGTTCACTAATGCTGGCGGCACACTTGCACACTCCATTCAACTCTGATTTTGTCTGTGGGTGTCACACTTGCTGACCGTTTCACAGAGATCTCGCATTTATAAATCTGAGGTATGCCACCCTTCCCACATGATGGAGGGGTAACACATATAACTACTTAAAGTAACTAACTCTCTTTGATCCCTGTCACGTGGAGCTTGACGAAATAACAACAGGAGCAGTACTTGGGCACAAACAATTGCAATAAAGTGATTTAGGATGTTTTTCGTGTCAAAAAGGGGCTAAAATAGCATTTTCTTTATAGGTTAAGATGGCTTTCACAAGGTTAGATTTTAAAACAAACCAAAACTGAAAAATGTATGTTGTGGTTATTTTTATCTGCCATTAGCTGCTTTGTATTATTACTGCATATAAAAGTACCTGTTCTTGCAGTCATGTAGCTCGCTCACTCTCTCCCTGTGCTATTCAAAAGAGAGAAGAGTTTGTGAAGATGGAGGAACTTTACCTTGTGAAAGTGCATGATTGTTTATTTATCCAATCGAGGATTGTCGTAGAACACATGCATCCAATAAAAACTCATTTTAGTGCAGGAAAAAAGCTTGGTGACAGAATCTGAGTATGATGAAAACATTCACATCAGCTTGACATCTTGTCCATTCTTCAGTAAAAGAAGCAGCTCACTGGTCACTTGATGAGAGCACAAGACCCTGCCTCAGTGAGAGAATGTTTTTTTCAAACAAAACGGATGTGTTTTGTCAGTCTTTGAAGCCATTAATTCAGCAGGGAGTCCTCAAATTCAAGTGATTGACACCTCCCGCTGAGACGCTAATGTGCGCTCTGTCTCCCTCTGGTGATTATGTTAATGAAGCTAACACCTGAAAATCATTGGAAAAATCAGCTAGTGAGATTCCAGCTTAACTAGTTTTCTCACATCCAAACACTTTACATTAATGTTCCCTTAGCAAAGGGTTCATAAAAAAGGTTTGTTAATGACTAATAAGTCATGTACAAATGCATTATTATTTCTTTATATGCAGTTATGGTAACATGCTTAATAAAGGCAACTTTCATGCAATCTCTGCCAAATTGTGAGCATTTTAACTTACATATTATAAATGCTTAATTAATACACTTCATACATATATTGAACAAAAACATAAAACATCTTAATTCATGGTTTGTCACAATGCAGAAAATTAGACTATTGTAGTATATTTAATTATGTCATTTTTTGTTTATATTCATTACTGTACTGTCTTGAGTCTTTTGTCACTTTCCTAGTAAAGTTGATTTCAAAAGAATGGTGCTACTCCCATAGCAGTCCCAACTAGTTTTGCTAAAGTCCTTTGCAAAAAAAAACTTTTCAGCTCTTCATGCTCATTCACAGCAAATATCATATAATAAAGCCTGATGGCCATTAAACCAGACTGAACTTCATGTACATGTTTCTAATGTTAGCAACTCCTTAATAAATGCTTCATATGTGTCCACTTTACATTAAGGTGCATTTTATGGTTTACCAATGTTGAAAAAGCCTTCTTAAGCATTTAAAACATGTGTTTTGCATGAAAGTCACCCATTTGAGGCATGTTGTTATAACTGCATATCAATGATTTATACTGCATTTGTAAATTAATCATTGGACATTAATGAACCCCTTTAAAATCTCTTAACATAGGGAATATTAATGTAAAGTGTTACCCCTGTGAGAAACATATTTCTATAGAAACTGCAAATTACAGAAAGGAACACAGATTTCTGCAGCCCTGCAGTTATAAATCAAACTCAAGGATCCACCAGCAGGAAGCCAGAAAATGTGCTCTCGTTTGAAGAGATAAATGGATGAAAGAAGAGATAAAGATGGATTGTGGAAAGGATAGATGGAGGAAAGTGGCAGTGGCCTTGATGAACAAAGCTACAGTAGTGCATCATGACTGGAGCATCCTGGAACTCTTATGGTTACTGGTACAACCAGGGACGTGCACAGACATTTTGGGGGGCAGGGGCTCAAGTGGAAAAAAAGGGCACATATCATATTTATTGAAAAAAATGTTTTTAGCAAATATTTGCAAATTAGCGCATTTTAATTAATTAATGCCTAATTTGCATTTCAATGTGGTGATTGTGATGACGTTATTAGACACAATTACGTACAGTACATTAGCCTGTATGGCCATGATATATTGCCTTAGCTAAACATTAGCTAACTTATTACATTAGCTAGTAGCCAATTGGCTTTTGGCTAATTAGCTGTAAAGTCCAGGCACTGGTAGCTTAGTCTTTTGTTAATCACCACTCACCTCCACACAAGCCAAGAAAAATACATCTGGGATAGGAGCTGGGAGGGGCTGCTGCCTGTGTGTCTGAAGTGCCGATGTGTGCTACACTGTTCCGCGGAGACGTGGAGGGAGAGAGAGAGGGAGGGCATCGGAACACGACAAAGTCTCATCTCCTGACCTGATATTTGTAATTTTTATTCAATAAATATATTTGTTTGACAGGGTAGCTGTGCGCAATATATATATATATATATATATATATATATATATATATATATATATATATATATATATTAATTTATTTATAAAAAAAAAATAAAAAAAATAAAATAAAAAAAGCACCCCAGAAAAAAGGGCACTTTCTCTTGTGGAAGAAAAAGGGCAGGTGCTCAAGCCCCCTTTGATGTCTATGTGTGCACATGCCTGGGTACAACCATATTTTAGGCATGGTTTACCTCAGAAACACTCAGAAGAATTATATTTTCGCTGCTTTATTTGTATTACCCCCTCTTTTCGGTTTGTGACTAGCATTAGGGCAGCTATCTGAGACCACCTTGAGTCATCATACAGTGTTGATGGATTTGCATCTATCGCACTCTTATCAAAGCTATATTTCTCAACGAGACAGTGTTTTAAGGAGAGTGAAGCCAAATAGGTGAGTTTTCTCTTCCATTTATTTCTCTTCACAATTCCTTTATTAGTGATGCTTGCAAATTCAGGCATATATTTTGTTTGCCAAACCTGCTGTAGGATTATCCATGAACAGGCCATTCAATGAACACAACACTGCATTCCACAGTTCGGAACGATTCCCCATTGCACCATTAGTAAGTCATAAAACGCATTCATGGTGCCAAGATGGCTAAAGGAGATGTCACCCCCCCTTTCCCTTTCTGTGCCTGTCTAATCTCACACCAGCAATGCCAGGACATCAAGAAAGATTTCTCTTTGTTCCCCAAACTTAAGAGCAAATGGCCAAGAAACCCTGTGGTGACCCCAATGCATAAATCCATACCCTTATCAGGAAACGAAGGGTGCTAAGGCATTCCCATGGCCTGAATCACCACAAACCTTAAACCAGGGACACCTCCTTTCTGCAGCTGTAAATTCCAGAGACTTTTGTCTCCAAAACCAATAGACTGAAATAAACCCACTCATGGTTTCTAACCAACAACGGTCTCAAAATTGCTTCCAATAAGCTGAATTGATCGCCAGTATTTACCTCACATATATCTTATGTATCATGTATGTTTTATATAACCTGTGAAGTTCTTCTTGTGTGTTTAACAGTTATTACAGCCTACTCTTAGGTTTTTCTACCTCAGTTATAAGAACTAATCACCAGAAGTTGCCTCATCTGTGTATATCCTCAGGTTTATGTATGCTTTATATCACCTATGCTTATTCTGTGTCTTAAACATTTATCATAGCTAAATCCTTATTAACTCCTACCTCAACTGTGGGAAATATATGTTATTTGGTACCTACTTGATAGGCAAACGATTTCTAGAATTTTGTAGTATATATATGAAGTAGAATTACGTAGGATGCACCATATTTATATGTATATGTATATTTTTATGTATTTATACCCGTATCTAGTGTGTGTATTCTACATTGTGTGTATTGTGTACATTTGTTATGTAAATTGTTGTGTAAGTATGTGTACATTTGTTATGTAAATTGTGTTGTGTAAATATGTTGTTTATTGTAAAGTGGTTTATGTCTCGTCACTGTCATGACTGCTATGTTACTCGGAACTGCACACAAGAATTTCACTACTGTTGCACTCGTGTACACAGTAGTGTGACAATAAAGTGATTTGATTTGATTTTATTTTGATTTTGATTTAAACTATGAAAGTTGTCTTATTAAAGTGTTTATCTAAACTCTTAGATATTTGAGCACGCACAATCATGTGAACATTATGCTAATGACATGCAAGAACCAGAGAACGGGGCGTAGGTCCCGCCCAAGACAATATCTGATTGGCTGACACACTCGGAAGGACAGGTCGGATGGACACGCTTATAACCCAATGACAAGCAGCTCTGCGTTGCTTTTTGCCTTGCTTTTGCAGTGACCTTTGCTCTTGCTCTGAGTGTTGTGCGGACCTTTTCATCGTCCAGTAGCCTACGCTTACATGCTCTTCACACCACCAAGAGCTCACTCAGAACTCATCAACTCTTCCATAAGAGCCTTCGTTGAACTTCGTCAAAGAACCCCCTCTCAGAGTTGCTCCAGCAGCTTCTCCAGACTCAGAGGAAACTCCGTTGCATAGCAACCCGCAATCCAGGAAACCGGCACACGAAGCGCCACTCGGCAAAGCCAACCAACTATTCACCATCGAGTGCTGTCCCTCAGAACGCATCATCGACCGACTGCCCGCCAATCAGCGCCGAATAGGTTCCCTCCGGCAACTTCGTCACCGAAGGGAACGCACGCGCTCGCAGGAGCATCCAAACGCAAGTACACAGTCTCCTAATTCTTGCTGAACTGGTGCAAGTCCTATTAAGCAAACGAACGAAGGTTGAAATACTAGTATTGATTCTCTCAGGTTGCGGTCAAGAAATAGTGTCTAACGCTAGACATTTGGGACTCCATTCATACTCCGTTAATAACATTACCTTTCCTGGCACTGTTTGAATGAATGTTTGTGTGCTTTCGTTAGATTAGTTTGTGTGTATTAGAGTAGTTTAATAAAGTCTTGGTTGATTTTACATACAAGTGTCTTGTGCTGTGTGCTTACAATTACTGCCTTAAACTGTAGATTTCATTACCTTGCTCATAATCAGTGATCATAATTTTATGATATTATTTCTGTAGGCCACGGGATAATATTATATCCAGAATTAATAAAAGACCCTAATCTCAATTTATCGGTGGACGAATAGTTGATAAAGTGTTAAATATTAATTCTGAATAATTTGCAAATAAATTAGGTTCTTATTCACTGTAATTCAGTCACCCTTTTGATTATATTGATCCTAAACAAGCCTATTCCTACACTGCCCTAGAGGTCCCCCATATTTTGTATGTCCACTTTATGTATGTCTCCTTACTTTGACACTCATTTCTGGTCTTGTATAACTAACAAGATGAGTTGAATCCTGTGCGTTTGAACCTAGTCTCATGGAATGAATGTTACTATAGCAAAATTTTTGCAAACTGACTTTTATGTGCCCTGTTCTCCTCAGTTTCCTGGTGAAATTAACACTAGAGGGGCTAACAACTTTGCGTTTTATTCACTTTCACACAAATCACTACAACGGCTGATTATGACATCATTAACACTTATTTTTCACACTTTTACTCACAGACTGCTAATTATGATATAGAAACACTTTTACTGTAACACATTATTAAAAAAATTATACGTTTTACGCTTGTATTAAAGACCTACCTACGTTTACACACTTATTCCAATGTGATTAGCATCCACGGTAGCTCACCTCATAGAGTGTTGGACTTTGGACATGGCCATTTTTCGAGCCCAGCCAAGCATGCAAGCTGACATGTGAGATGAAAGTGTCATAGTACGAAATAACACGAAATAACGTGTTTGCTTCAGAATATGTGTTTTTCATGTTGCATTAGCTTTTAGGACACTATCAGTTAGGTTTAGATGTTTGTTTAGGGCAAGAATGTCTGTTTTGTTCACCATTTACTTGATTTTAGATCACTATTGGTTAGGTTCAGGTTAAGGTTAAGGTTTAGATTAAAGAGAAACATATAATGTTTCATATAACTCATATAATCTTTTTTTTTTTTTTAATTAATAATTCTGATTATGACACCATTTATGACACCATTTCACTCACTTTCAGCACCCTCCACTGGATATTTCACTGGGAAACTCAGCAAAACATGTAATGATGATGTAATGACGGTCACATAATGTTCATGAGATCAGACTGGATTGGGGGACATCCAGAGGTTAAATTGTTTTCGATTAAAAAAGGAGGGGGGTGGGGTTAGTATTCCATTCCATTTTTTGTATACTCCACTTCCAACCCGGTATCACGCCGAGGCGTGAAATAGACACGCCGGTCCACTCGCGGATGCGTGTCTATTTCACGCTTTGCCTCCTCTAGGCGTGTACATGACACGCGCGCGTCTACGTAGAATACCGGCAGGGGGCGATCGTTTCCTCAACGCCAACAACTCTCCGCGCACCAAAGAGGAAGCGATATATCGCGTTCTCCAGTTCCGGTTAGCAGGATATATATTTTTGTATATAAATACACTTTTTAAATAAATATATATATATATATTTATTTATTTATTTACATCAGCACAAGATACTCGACAGCCCACACACACACACACACACACACACACATACATATAACAACGTTAGGCTACAGCAACGTTAGGATTTCTTCATGAAAGCAGCACTATAATGAACCTTTATTTGTCACATATGGTCACAAGTGAAAGTAACCGGCGAAATTGGCCGGCATCCTGCCCGCACGAACGTGCAACGCGACGACAACGGTATCGCTTCCTCTTTGGTGCGCGGAGAGTTGTTGGCGTTGAGGAAACGATCGCCCCCTGCCGGTATTCTACGTAGACGCGCGCGTGTCATGTACACGCCTAGAGGAGGCAAAGCGTGACACCGACACGCATCCGCGAGTGGACCGGCGTGTCTATTTCACGCCTCGGCGTGATATCGGGTTGCCACTTCAGTTCTCAATGGATCTATTATACTCTTCCTGTCTACTTTTAGCGAGTGTACTTGCTCAAAAACCAATCAAGTTCATCACATTAAGCAAGGATGCTTTACTCTAGTCAGTTGTGAACTTTGGCAAAGGCGGCATATTCGAGATTAGCACTGTTCTTCAGAGCAATCGACTCTGAATACAGAGATGTGTTCCACTTCTCAAATGCTTCGCTTATGAAAGAAATCACAAAATATGCAACCAAATGGGCTCCAGTTTCTGACATAAACTGATATACAGTTACGATTTTGCTTGTTTTATAAAAAATATGTGTAATTGTCATTATAAATTAAATTAACAGAATAATAATTTGAGTTAAACCTTGAAAAAATGTATTTGCTGTATGTTGAGAGCCAACTTGTAAGTGTGTAGCGTTATACATTTTGGTCAGACACATTTCAGAACACAACTATACACAAATCCAATCTTATGTTCCAGTTATTGCATTCACATACTTAAGAGTATGTATCTGCCATAAGTATTACATTTATTTTATGCTGCGAACATGATAATACCTTAAATTGTGCAACTTGTTGAGGAGAGCTGTGCTATTACTTTCCTATGTAATCAGATTTCCCTTTGCTTAAGTGTTTCATTCCAAACACTTTAGCAAATGTATAGCAATGGCCTGCCAACCATCCACAACATTCTAGTATTGATGAGTTGTGCATGTGCCAGTACAACTTACATTTAATTGCACCTGTAAGCAACAACCTAGCAACTACTTATGCTGCGTTCCATTCAAGTTGGGTGTGGGATATTCCTACTTGACATCTCTGATTTCCGACCATAAAGGCACTCCATTGCCAGATGCTCGGAAGATGACATACAAGCAAACTAAATTGCTTTGCTCGTGCTAGCTTAGCAGGGGTTCGACTGTCACCAGAGACATCTGTTAGCAACCCCACTGATAAACAATGCAGCAATGCTAGCATTTTTGCTACAGGTGTACGATTATCAAAAAAAAGTATAATTTACCACTGTTATTCATCTGTCTCTGCAGACATTTGTTAAACAAGCTTCAATATCTTGTAATGTAGGAACTTTGACTAATTTCTCAATATTATTTAATACAAGTGAATGTTTATTATTTACTTTGTACAGTATATTTCCCTGGGTGCCGACATCATTATGTGATGTCATGCACTTACATCAGGGCGTAATCAGAGTTTAAAATTTCCGCACAAGTTTCCAAGTTGGAATTCTGACTTCAAGTTATGTTCTATTGCATTTTTCCTAATAGGAATTTTGAAGAGCATAAGAGCAGCCTAGAGAAGGCCTAGCAACCACCCACAACACCCTTGCATCATTGCTGCATAGTTGCATCAATTAGTGTGTTTACTTGCACACCAATATATTAATAACTACCAAAGATCAGCTTTTAAAAAAAAATCATACAACGCAATAAGTTTACATGACATTTGAAATCATAGGATTATTCTTTGCTTTAGACATAAGCATGCAAACAACACTTGTGCACATTGGATAAGCTGGTAAAAACACTGTGGCAGCGGGGGCGTGGTCAAGCGCCCGTCCGGAGAGAGGGAGCGGTAAGGGCGCTTGCACCTGAGCTAAAATATGTCTTACACCTGTCTCTAATTTCAGTAAGCACGGGGAGAGCGGCATATAAGAGCCACAACAACGCCAGTGGGGAGGGCAGTCTAGCGTTGCCAACCAGATCCCAAGAACAATTTATAGAGAGAGATCGTGCCTGTTTAATCAGTCTATGTTCAGTGTTGTACTTTTTATTTGGAAATTAAAACCCATACCTTTGAGTTCACCCTCCTGTCATCGTGTCCTGCTTCCCCTGTCCAGTCCAGTGAAGTGTTACAAACACCTACAAAAAACTTGCTGCAAATTAGGCGCAAATTTGACATTCATTATTTTCACATGCAAATGCACTTTGCAGCAAACACTTTTTCTCCACTGCTGGTGAAGAGCTACAAACTTCTGGCAAACATTTGCAGCGAATTGCAAGCTGATTTGCAAATGAAAATAATAAGCTGTAAATTTGCGACAAGTTTGACAGAACTCTATATTTTTTGTAAGAGATTAAACAACAAGATGGTGCCACGGCTGGCCACCTCGGTGTGTAGCTCTTCAGTTCTTTTGTTGTTGTTTTTTTGTTTGTCCTGTGTTTAGTCAGTTTTTCCAGGGATGAACTGCTGAACATTCGGCAGCATACACCAGACAACCTTTTCCCGGTTTTTGAATATTTAGACATGTTGCTGGACATTTTATTCGGAGGTGTTGTTTAAACACACTATGAGATGCAGGCGAGGGAGACGAGCCGGTGCGCTGGTCAAACTCCATCGACTCGGTTTTCGAACAGTGCTGCTGAGTATTCATCTAGCGAATCTTCACTCTCTTCCTAACAAAACAGACAAACTACATATCCTGACCCATACAAACAAGGACTTTTCAAACTCTGCTGCCTTGTGCTTCACAGAAAGCTGGCTGAGTGAATCCATTCCAGACAGTGCGTTACATCTGGCTGTTCAGAGCAGATCGCATTGTGGAGTTAACGGGGAAAACGAGAGGCAGTGAACATGCTTTAACATCAATGAAAGTCGGTGTAGAGATGTAACTACGTTAAAGAGGATGTGCTGTACTAATTTGGAAGCGCTCTTTATAAACTGTAAGCCATTCTACTCACCGAGGGAGTTTTCCTCGTTTATTCTGGTGTGTGTATATCGCGCCAAATGCGTGTGTGAACACAGCGCTGCAACAGGTGACTGATCAAATCACAGATACAGAACAACAATACCCGGACGCAGTTATTATTATTCTTGGGGATTTTAACAAATCAAATCTTACACATGAACTGCCCAAATACAAACAGCACATTACATGCCCCACCAGAGACAGGAACCTACTGAATCATTGCTACACAACAATAAAGGATGCATATCGCTCTGTCCCTAGAGCAGCTTTGGGACTCTCTGATCACTCTCTGGTTCATTTTCTTCCAACCTACAGGCAGAAATTGAAACCAACCATGCCAAGTAGTAAGGACTGTAAAGAATGGACCAATGAAGCAGAGCGGGAACTACAAGCCTGCTTCGATTGCATGGATTGTAGTGTTTTTGAGGCTGCAGCCACAGACCTGGATGAGCTCACAGATACTGTTACAGCATATATCAGTTTCTGTGAGGATATGTGGATTCCTACTAGGACTTATTTAAAGTTCAACAACAACAAACCATGGTTTACAGCAGAGCTCAGGTAGCTTCGTCAGGCCAAAGAGGATGCTTACAGGGGTGGGTATAAAGTCTTGTACAATCAGGCCAGGAATACACTGAATAAGGAAATCAGAGTGGCTAAAAGAAGATACTCTGAGAAGCTGGAAAACAAGTTTTCAGCTAATAACCCTGCATCAGTGTGAAGTGGCATTAAACAACACACAAATTACAGGACTCCTACCCCCAACCCTGTGGTGGACCAACAACTGGCTGACGACCTGAATGTGTTCTACTGCATATTTGAAAGGCCCAGTCGCACCCCACACCCACTCTGACCTTCACTACACACAAACACCAACACCTCCTGCAAACCCCCTCCTCCCCCCTCCTGCTACTCAACCTGCCCTTAAGATCTGTGAAGATGATGTGAGCCAGTTCTTTTGGAAACAAAAGACAAGGAAAGCTTCAGGCCCAGATGACGTCTCACCAGCGTGTCTTCGATCTTGTGCTAACCAGCAGGATCTTCACACAGCTCTCAAATAGATCACTGGAGTAGTGTGAAGTCATGTGCTGCTTCAAACACTCAATCATTGTTCCTGTCCCCAAAAAAAATAAAAAAAATCACAGGACTTAATGACTACAGACCTATCGCCCTGACGTCTGTGGTCATGAAATCATTTGAGAGAATGTTGTTGGTCCACCTGAAGGACATCATTGGACCCTTTCAAAATCCCCTTCAATTTGCTTATCGAGCAAACAGGTCTGTGGATGATGTAGTCAACATGGGATTGCATCATATCCTGCAACATCTGGACAGACCAGGGACATATGCAAGGATTCTTTTTATGGACTTCAGGTCAGCTTTCAGCACCATAATCCTAGCAATACTCCAGAATAAATTACAACAACTCTCTGTTCCCATGTCTATCTGTCAGTGGATTATCAGATTTCTGACAGACAGTCAACAGCTTGTGAGACAGGGGAAACTCACTTCCAGCACCTGTACAATCAGCACTGGTGCCCCCAGTGATGTGTGCTCTCCCCACTACTCTTCTCACTCTACACCAATGACTGAATTGCCAAGGACCCCTCTGTCAAGCTCCTGATGTTTGCAGACAACACCACTGTCATCGGCCTCATCCAAGATGACGATGAGTCTGCATACAGAAGGGAGGTTGAACAGCTGGCTGTCTATATGTGTCTATTCACATATAGAGAATAAGTATGAATAAGTCTGGGAAATTTAACTCATTATTTTTTTTAATAATATTTATTTTGGTTAATGCAAATAATGCAGTATCCATTTTTCTTTTGCTTCCTGAAACTTCACGAGACAAGAGAAAAGTGTCAGAGGTGTACAGGCCATCAGGAGAACCGGGACATTTTCTGGTGAACCTTCAACTTACAGAGCTAATTATAAAACTTTGCTAACACTCGCATTCGTGAAAGATTATTAGTGGAATCTAAATTAACATTGGAGACCGCAATTACAATCGCCACACAGCTAGAAGCTGCTGATGCTCAGGCGAAATCAAGGATTACAAGCAAATCTGCCTCAGTACAAGCCGTACACGCTACTCCTGCAGCTGGACAACAGCATCCAAAGGCTAAATTTAAAGCATGTACCTCATCAAAAACCTCTGCTTCAGCCCCTTCAACTCGGACATGCTTCCACTGTGGCTCAGTTGGACATCTTGCAAACGCACGGAACTGCCCTACTGCATCTGCTAAATTGCCGAATTGCAATAAGACTGGACATTTTGCATGAGTCTGTCGTTCCGCTCCTACTCATTCAATATATTCAACTGAATTACCAGAGGTCTGTCTGCCTGGATAAACTTACCATTTGATGTGTGATGTGACCATCAATGCTACACCTGCTGCTATACCCGTGTCTCTTCAACTCACAGTTGACTCTGTTATGAGCTCGTACTGCCAGATTAGTTACTTATTCACAAGAGCCAATTTCAGTACTAGGCTGTTTACTTGCAATGGTATCTAAATATGTCTTTACCTGTCCTGCACATTTCTTCATTGTTGACAATGGCACAGCTTTGCTAGGCATGGATCTGATTAAAGGACTCCAGCTCTGATTTGATGGACACACTGTGTGCAGTAACTAGAGACTAGCATAGAGTTATTGCACCATTCCATGTTGATGTAAACACACAAGCCACCACCACAAGTCTTACCGCACAGAGCTGCATTTCTGTCGGCACGAAACAAGGCGAGCCCGGCAAGCTGAATGGCGGCGTCCGGAACTCTGTCGCTGAGCAACGTCTCAGTGAAAACAAAGACGCAGCAGTCTCTAAGCTCACGCTGTGTAGTCTGCTGGAGTCAGATGTAGTCCAGTTTATTGTCCAGCGCATCTGTCCCGAGGGAAGCTTCCATTAGGGAGTGTCAGAGCAGGTAGTGGGAGGTCTCTTGGGAAGCGAACATGACTAACTGTGCTTTTCCGAACCGTTCCCAAACCTGCTAGACCAACTGGGGGTGAAACCTATACTCTCCGCTGAACGAACCTTGTCGTGACAGCACGTCCGCTGGCGTGTTGAGGCTGCCCAGGATGTGAGTGGCACACAGCAATTTGAGTCGCTGCTGGCTCCAAAGGAGGAGATGGTGGACAATTTGTGACGTGACGGGAGCGCACACCGCCTTGGCGATTTATGTACGCTACCGTCGCAGTGCTGTCTGAACAGATCAAGACGTGCTTACCCTGTATAAGTGGGAGGAACCTCTGTAGGGCAAGAAATACAGCCAGCAACTCTAGGCAGTTGATGTGCCAATGCTGCGGGGGCCCTTTCCTGGTGCCAGCGGCTGCATGCCCATTGCACACGGCGCCCAAACCCTGTTTTGAGGCATCTGTGGTGAGCAGAACGCGTTGGGACACCTGCAGTAAAGGGACTCCTGTCTGTAAAAAACAGAGGTCTGTATGCCCCAGGAGCCTCTGGAAATGTTTTAGCGGAACCGCCGGGCCTGTCTTGAACAAGGTGAGGCATTTCAGCACTGACTGTGTGCACTTGTTAGGGAAGTGCGCTACCATTGAGACTGAGTCTAACTCCATGCCGAGAAAAGAGATGCTCTGAACCAGGGCGAGCTTGCTCTTTTCCCAGTTGACCTGAAGCTCTGATACCTGTGGGCACTTAGTAGCTCTCGGGACAACTTTCGGCCCCATTCCTGTTGGAAGGAGGTGAGGCGCGGGGGGGGCGGTTGAAGTGGCTTTTTCTTGTTTTGAGGAAAGAAAGCTGCAACAGCAAAATTGCTATGGCTATGTTCTTGCACTGAGAACATGAACCATTCATAAAACGCTGCCTGCATGTGATCACAGCCCAGGCACACAAGGCAACTATTGTGACTGTCAGAAGTGGAGAGAAATTCAACCACATCCAGGAACTACACAGGGGCAGAAAAACATCTTTAAATAGAAGCGTTCTGAAAAGAGAGAGTCTTTTAGAGAAATAAACTCTTTTAAGAAAACATTCTCTTTTAAAAGCACTGTCGAAGCACCCAGGGGCAAATCAAATCACTTTATTGTCACACTAGTGTGTACACGAGTGCAACAGTAGGTGAAAGTCTTGTGTGCAGTTCTGAGCAACACTGCAGTCATGACAGTGACGAGACATATACCAATTACAATAAACAACATATTTACACAACACAATTTACATAACAAATGTACACATAATTACACAACAATTTACATATCAAATGTACACATAATTACACAACATAGTACTAATATACAATGTACAGTAAACAATACACACAATATAGAATACACATACAATAAAAATAAAACATAAGAGTATATAAAAATATATATACACTAGTTGAATTGGGGAGAATATAATTATGACAGTCCAGTTTGAGATAATAGATTAATAAAGTGCAGTGCTGATTGTTGATTGTGAGAGATCAAGTGTTCAAAAGTCTTATTGCTTGGAGGCAAAAGTCTTATTGCTTATTGCTTGGTGGGTCCTGATGCTGCGAGTCTCTGATGATCCTCCGAGCTTTTTTCACACACCACCTGTTATATATGTCCTGGAGGGAGGGAAGCTCACCTCCGATGATGTTTCTGGCAGTTCGCACCACCCTTTGCAGGGCTTTGCGGTTCTGGGCGGTGCTATTGCAGTACCATGCAGTGATGCAGCCAGTCAGGATGCTCTCTACAGTACTAGTGTAGAACCGTGTGAGGATGTGCTGGTTCATTCCGAACTTCCTCAGCCGTCTCAGGAAGAAGAGGTGTTGGTGAGCCTTCTTCACAACATCCTCAGTGTGGACGGACCATGTGAGTTCAATTCAATTAAATTCAATTCAATTCAAACAACTTTATTTATCCCCGTAGGGCAATTCAGTTGTAGCCTACCAGTCGTAGCAAACAAGACACAAAAAAAACAAAAACAAACAACACTCAATCAAACATTCAGAAACACTGTCAATGACTTCATATTGCATTTGGGCACCAGAACAGAGCAGCAAATACACAGGTCACAATACATGAACTAAGCAGGGACCAAAATTCAAGTGAATAAATAAATAAATAAATAAATAAATAATATTACAATGCCTGGCACATATCTAGTTGCCGCTGTCGACAGTATTTAAAAGCCTGATGGCAGAGGGAATAAAGGAATTTGCATACCTCAGTAATGTGGACACCGAGGAACTTGAAGCTGCTGGCTCTCTCCACTGGTGCTCCATTGATGGTGATGGGGCTGTGTTCTCTGCCTTTCTTCCTGAAGTCCACCACAAGCTCCTTGGTTTTACTGACATTGAGGGAGAGGTTGTGCTCCTGACACCAGCGTGTCAGAGTGTGTACCTCCTCTCTGTAGGCTGTTTCATTATTGTCAGTGATCAGACCTATAGTAATGAGCTGTAGTCTACAAACAGCATTCTCACATATGTGTTCCTTTTTTCCAGATGGGAGAGAGCAGTGTGTATTGTAGATTCAATAGCATCATCAGTGGAGCGGTTGTTGCGGTAGGCAAACTGTAATGGGTCCAAAGAGGTGGGCAGAACAGAGCAGATGTAATCTTTGATTAGCCTCTCAAAGCATTTGCTGATGATGGGGGTCAGAGCAACAGGACGCCAGTCATTTAAGCAAGTGAGTTTGGCTTGCTTCGGTACAGGCACAATGGTTGATGTTTTGAAGCATGTGGGGACTGCAGACAGGGAGAGGGACAGGTTGAAAATGTCTGTAAAAACACCAGCCTGTTGGTTCGCGCACGCTCTGATGATGCGGCCCGGAATGCCGTCTGGACCCGCGGCATTACGGATGTTCACCCGTCGAAAGGATTAGGTTACATCCGCAACAGAGACGGAGAGTGAACCAACCTCTGTAGTATCGGCTGCGAGTGTTCTCTCCACGAGGGCGGTGTTGTTGTCCTCGAAACAAGCATTAAATGTATTAAGCTCGTCCGGGAGAGAGGCAGCGGTGTTCATGTTTTATTCTGTTTGTAGTCCGTGATGGTGTTAATTCCCTGCCACATACTTCTAGAGTCAGTGGTGTTGAACTGTCCTTCAATTTTATGCCTGTACTAGCGTTTGGCTGTACTGATAGAGTTACGGAGGGCATAACTGGCTTGTTTACGCTCCTCCGCGTTCCCGGAATTAAAAGCGGAGGTCCGCGCAGTAAGTGCCGCGCGAACATCGGCGTTAACCCATGGTTTCTGGTTGGGGTAGATCCGTATTTTTTTTGTCAGAACAACGTCCTCTACGCACTTCCTGATGAAACACGTTACGCTATCAGTGTAAACCTTGATGTCGTCATCGGAGGCGGACCGGAACATCTCCCAGTCCGCGTGATCAAAACAGTCCTGTAGCATAGAGTCTGATTGGTCCGACAAGCACAGGATCGTTCTGAGGGTGGGTGCTTCCCATTTCAGTTTCTGCCTGTAAGCGGTCAGAAGCAGAACGGAAGAGTGGTCAGATTTGCCAAATGGTGGGCAGGGGAGGGATTTGTAGCCATCCCGGAAAGGAGAATAGCAGTGATCCAAATACCTGGTCCCCTCATGTGTTGAAGCTGATATGTTGGTGGTATTTTGGTGCTATTGTTTTAAAATTGGCTTTGTTGAAGTCCTCGGCAACAATGAACGCGGCCTCAGGGTGCGCGGTTTCCTGCTCACTTATACTCCCATACAGTTCCCTGAGTGCCCGGTCTGTGTCGGCTTGTGGGGGGATGTACACAGCAGTGATAATGACCGCTGTGAATTCCCTCGGTAGCCAGGATGGTCAACACAGAAGCATGAGATATTCCAGATCAGGAGAGCAGAAAGACCTGATAAATTGTACGTTCCTCTGATCACACCATGATTTGTTGATCATAAAACATACACCACCACCTCTGCTTTTACCTGAGAGGTCTTTCGCTCTGTTCTCTCGGTGCACGGAGAACCCAGCGGGTTCGATGGCCAAGTCTGGAATCTCCGGAGACATCCAGGTTTCCGTAAGACAGATAACACAGCAATCTCTTGTCTCTCGTTGGAAAGAGATCTGCGCTCTCAGCTCGCAGAGCTTGTTGTCCAGATACTGAACATTTGCCAGTAGTATACTGGGTAGCGGAGGTCGATTTGTGTGACGTCTTACTCTGATGAGAATGCCGGCTCTTTTTCCCCTTTTCCTTCTGCGTTTCCGCGGCCGGGCAGCCCAGACAAAGGGCTCCGCTGGCGTGTTTGTAAACCGCGGGTCAGCATTGAGGAATTTGAAGTCCGGTTTTCGGTGTGTGATTGCCGAACCAATGTCCAAAAGTGTTTGTCTGTCGTACACAATAAGGCAGACAAAATCCAAGACAAAAAAACACAAAACTGTAAACAAAACAAACAATAAACTGCAGTGTTTTGACGGAGCCCGTGACGCAGCAGCCATACTTGGCGCCATCTTGAGCTACTTTGCTCTGCTGCACTGCTGTGCAGAGAAGGAGAAAGCCACTGATATGTGCCGTAGATCCAACAGCATACCCTCATAGAGATGAAGTGAACAGTCTTACATTCACATTTATGCATTTGGCTGACACTTTTATCCAAAGCGACTTACAGTGCACTTATTACAGGGACAATCCCCCCGGAGCAACCTGGAGTTAAGTGCCTTGCTCAAGGACACAATGGTGGTGGCTGTGGGGATCGAACCAGCAACCTTCTGATTAACAGTTATGTGCTTTAGCCAACTACGCCACCACCACTCCATCTTGTGAATAGCAGCTTGCTGATCACACAACCGGTGGACTCGGAAGAAAATTTCTGAATGGACAGATGCATTTCCCTCCCTTTATACCCATATGTCCGGGGACGGGACATGCAAATTCTGTCTACCAATTTCTCATTGGCCTTTTCTCATGTTCAGAGATGTGTGAGGCTCTCAAGAGAAACCCCTAGTGTCACTTCTTTGACACAACGTCGAAGTGAGCGACAGGCGGGGAACCTGAGTTTGTTGCATTACTGTCCACCTGTCTAACTGCCATATATCAGGATGAATTTGCTGCTGCCTCTGCTCATTGTCCTGAACTCTCTGCACTGCATACACAAATTGTGCGTGGTTGGCCTCCATCTCCTGCTGCTTTGAATCTTGTACTATGTCTGTAATACAAACTAAGGCATGAGCTCAGTGTGCAAACTGATTTTGTGTTCGTGAGTCACTGGTTTGTATTGCACATGAGGGTCATCAGGGAATTGTAAGAATGAAACAATGCCTTTGTTAAATTTATTGGTGGTCCAAAATGGTCACATTTATGGCAGACAAAATGACTGCCTTTCAAGTTATGCCTTTGGATAAGACTGCCAAAGCCTCTGTTGTACCACTCACGCCTGTTCCTTTGCCCTCTGCACCCTGGGAAAAACTGGCGATAGACATTGTGGGCCCTTGTGAAACTGCTGTCTTGGACTGTCGATATGCTCTGACACTCATTGACTATTATAGTAAATTTCCAGAGGTAGCCTTTACTGTGGCAACAAAACAGGTAATTTAATTTCTTACCTCTGTCTTCAGTAGACACGGCAACCCGAAATCTCTAGTAAGTGACAATGGGCCTCAGTTTTTGCTGCATTCCTGAATGAGAGAAACATTAAGCACATTCGTAGGTCGGTGTATCACCCTGCTGCAAATGAAGCTATTGGATGTTTCCACAGAGTAATTGAAAGTACGATTCAATCAGCCATTCTACAATCAGCACCATAGAAAGTAACAGTGACTGACTTCCTCCAAATTTACCAGGCTACACCACATGCTGTGAAGGTGTTTCCCCCTTTGAGTTACTCCGTGGAAGGAAAATGTGGACCCGCCTCAATGTTCTGAGACCCCCATCTTCTCATCATGAGCATACTCAAATGCAGAAGTGTGTTTCAGCACGGCAGGATGTCATGAAATCTCGCTTTGATCATAATTATCGAGTATATCATTCTGCTTTCTAAAAAGGCGATAAAGTGTGCATAAAGAAGCCAGTACACATAGAAAAGCTCATCCAAAAACGTCTTCGAGGATGGAAAGAAGTGGCATGCATCATGTCTCGCGCCCGTGCCGACTAATGCACTGGATAATGGACTGACCACCAATGCTGAAAACTTGCTTCTGTCTCATGCTCCATTGTCTGGGAATTCAGTGCCTTCAGATGCTTGTGCGCTGGATAAATGTCAATGATGTGAGCAAGTTTGGTTAAAAGATGTTTATAAGAGGCAAATGTAATTTAGTCACAGAAATTGATGTACTTTTGCAAACACACAAAAAAAACACACACTCACATGTACATTGAAGTACTGTTATAATGTTCATATTGTTTATTGTTGGTGTTTCTTTGCATTCATTTAATGTGCTGTTTAGTGATTCACATGCATGTGGAATTGTTCAATACAGAAATAATTCCTTTAAGTAAGAGGGGAATATGTGATGTCCTTACACTAATACACCACTAGATGGCACTCAGTTTCTGGTGGTAGTTATGTTGTGAAGTTAGAGAACAGAAGAGAGAGAGAATGCTGCACATGTGTATGTTAGATGTCCTGTTGGTTCCGAGCATTTTTATTAAAGATTCCTGAAGGAATATCATTTTTGTGTTTCTTGTCTACATGAAGACATAACATTTATTAATAACTTTTGAACCATCAGTCCTAGAAACTAAATATTTTTTTCCTGATTCCTTGGCTCAAGACGAGTCTATTTTTCGAACTCGTCCTAGGCCGTTTGTCTGATTTGCATGAAAATTGGCCTGCAACATCTAGAGGCACTCACAACAAAAAAATTATTCACAGAATTTTGCTAAACCTATAACGTTTTCAAATGGCGCTTCAACGAATTCGATGAATAACATGCAAAATTGAACTTGAGGCTGTATCTCTGCAATGCTTTGAGGGATTGGGACGAAGCTTGGTACATGTCATCACAATTAGGCCCTGAGGTTACCTGCGTCTTTTTGGCACACTGCCTCCTACTGGTCACGAGATATGAAATAAGCTAATTTTTGCTTATAACTTCTGAACAGTTTGTCATAAAATCATCAAATTGAGCTCATTAGATTCAGTGGGGTATAGCAAGTCCAAATGAAAGTTTACAAACGACTTGGCGTATCGTTATGAAACTCGGTATGTGTCTTTGGCACCATGCTTTGAAGGGACTCAAAATGTTTCGGGACAGTGCCTCCTTTTGGTAAAAAATTATAATGCTATTTCTAAAAATGCAGTTCGATTTGCATGGAAATTGGCCTGCATCATCTAGAGGCACTAAAATCTATTCACAGAATTTTGATAAACCATACCGTTTTGGAATGGTGCTTCAAAGAATTCGACAAGAATGCGTAACACTGAACTTTAGGCTGCATCTCTGCAACTCTTTGAGGTATTGGGACGAAACTTGGTACGTGTCATCACCATTGGGCCCTGAGGTTACCTGCAGTATTTTGGCACAGTGCCCCCTACTGGTCAGGAGATGGCTTATAATTTGGCTTATAATTCTTGAATGCTTTCATCCATGATAACCATCATGCCCAGATACTACCTGAGCAGTTTCAGAACAGCACCACATACTGGACAAAATTTCTAAGAACTAGCTTTTTTTAGTTAATTTAAAAATAAATCTGTTCTTTTATAATTGAAAATGTACTTTTTCTAACTTCTCATACACTGTTCATCGGACGCTTTTGCTGCTCATCGTGCCGATAATTGGCTTGACCATGGTAAAGCTGCTTGCAGCTATATTTTACATTTACATTTATTCATTTGGCAGACACTTTTATCCTAAGCAACTTACAAAAGAGGAAAACATAAGCAAATCACAACAGTACGAAAAGTGCCATATTACAAAGTTTCACTAGCATCAGAATAGTAGCATTCAAAACAGATAAAAAAAATTTTTTTAGTGGCTGGTTTAGTGCTCATGGAAAATATGTGTTTTTAGCCATTGTTTGAAGACAGAAAGTGAGTCAGCCGCATGGATGGATTTTTAATGTCATTCCACCAATGAAGCCATTTAATGAAGCCGAAAGTCCGGGAAAGTGTTTTTGTGCCTCTTTGTGTTGTTACAACAAGACGACATTCCTTAACCAACCGCAGGCTTCTATTGGGCACGTAGATCTGCAGAAATGATTTTAGGTATGCTGGAGCAGACCCATTGACTGTTCTGTATGCCAGCATCAGAGCCTTAAATTTGATATGTACATCAAGTGGCAGCCAGTGAAGAGAGACAAGGAGTGGCTCTCTTTGGTTCATTAAAGACACATAATTAGCACAATGACTTATTTCTCAGGTAAATAGCAAATTGGGCTTTGCGCCACATCATTAATATACAATATTCTTTCATAATATTAAAAAATACTATTACAATTTGAAATAAATGTTCAGAACTTCTTAAACTGCTTCAAAGAGTTCTCATCAAAAAAATCATCCACGTGCAGCAATGACAACTTTGCAGATCCTTGGCATTCTAGCTGTCAGTTTGTCCAGATACTCCGGTGACATTTCACCCCACGCTTCCTGTAGCACTTGCCATAGATGTGGCTGTCTTGTCGGGCACTTCTCACGCACCTTACAGTCTTGCTGATCCCACAAAAGCTCAAAGGGTTTAAGATAACACTCTTTTCCAATTGTCTGTTGTCCAATGTCTGTGTATCTTTGCCAAATCTAACCTTATGTTTTGTTTTTTTCTGTTTCAAAAGTGGCTTTTTCTTTGAAATTATTCCCATAAAGCCTGCACCCCTGAGTCTTCTCTTTACTGTTGTACATGAAACTGGTGTTGAGTGGGTAGAATTCAATAAAGCTGTCAGCTGAGGACATGTGAGGCATCTATTTCTTAAACTAGAGACTCAGATGTACTTATCCTATTGTATAGTTGTACATCTGGCCTTCCAATATCTCTTTCTGTCCTTGTTAGAGCCAGTTGTTCTTTGTCTTTGAAGACTGTTGTGTACACCTTTGTATGAAATCTTCAGTTTTTTGGCAATTTCAATATTGTATAGCCTTCATGCAAAACAATGATTGACTGACGAGTTTCTAGAGAAAGCTGCTGAACTAATATTGACCTTAAGACATGCCAGTCTATTGAATATTGTGGGGCGTATATAGATTTTATCAAAAATGACTTTTTTCAAATAGAGATGGTGCTGTTTTTTTACACCAGTAATGTCCTGACAATATTTTGTGATCAGCTGAATGCCACGTTTGTGAAAAATCGGTACATTATTCCAAATTTTTGTCCGTCAGTGTGTGTATAATATATCTCTTTCTCTCTCTCTCTCTCTCTCTCTCTATATATATAGAGATATATATACAGGTGCTGGTCATATAATTAGAATATCATCAAAAAGTTTATTTATTTCAGTAATTCCATTCAAAAAGTGAAACTTGTATAATGTATACATTCATTACACACAGACTGATATATTTCAAGTGTTCATTCCTTTTAATTTTGATGATTATACCTGACAACTAATGAAAACCCCAAAATCAGTATCTCAGAAAATTAGAATATTGTGAAAAGGTTCAATATTGAAGACACCTGGTGCCACACTCTAATCAGCTAATTAACTCAAAACACCTGCAAAGGCCTTTAAATGGTCTCTCAGTCTAGTTATGTAGGCTACACAATCATGGGAAAGACTGCTGACTTGACAGCTGTCCAAAAGACGACCATTGACATCTTGCACAAGGAGGGCAAGACACAAAAGGTCATTGCTAAAGAGGCTGGCTGTTCACAGAGCTCTGTAACCAAGCACATTAATAGAGAGGTGAAGGGAAGAAAATATTAACCGCACCCTGGAGAGGATTGTGAAACAAAACCCATTCAAAAATGTGGGGGAGATTCACAAAGAGTGGACTGCAGCTGGAGTCAGTGCTTCAAGAACCACCACGCACAGACGTATGCAAGACATGGGTTTCAGCTGTCACATTCCTTGTGTCAAGCCACTCTTGAACAAGACACAGCGTCAGAAGCGTCTCACCTGGGCTAAAGACAAAAAGGACTGGACTGCTGCTTAGTGGTCCAAAGTTATGTTCTCTGATGAAAGTAAATTTTGCATTCCCTTTGGAAATCAAGGTCCCAGAGTCTGGAGGAAGAGAGGAAAGGCACAGAATCCACGTTGCTTGAAGTCCAGTGTAAAGTTTCCACAGTCAGTGATGGTTTGGGGTGCCATGTCATCTGCTGGTGTTGGTCCACTGTGTTTTCTGAGGTCCAAGGTCAACGCAGCCATCTACCAGGTAGTTTTAGAGCACTTCATGCTTCCTGCTGCTGACCAATTTTATGGAGATGCAGATTTCATTTTCCAACAGGACTTGGCACCTGCACAGTGCCAAAGCTACCAGTACCTGGTTTAAAGACCATGGTATCCCTGTTCTTAATTGGCCAGCAAACTCGCCTGACCTTAACCCTATAGAAAATCTATGGGGTATTGTGAAGAGGAAGATGCGATACGCCAGACCCAACAATGCAGAAGAGCTGAAGGCCACTATCAGAGCAACCTGGGCTCTCATAACACCTGAGCAGTGCCACAGACTGATCAACTCCATGCCACGCCGCATTGCTGCAGTAATTCAGGCAAAAGGAGCCCCCAACTAAGTATTGAGTGCTGTACATGCTCATACTTTTCATGTTCATACTTTTCAGTTGGCCAACATTTCTAAAAATCCTTTTTTTGTATTGGTCTTAAGTAATATTCTAATTTTCGGAGATACTGAATTTGGGATTTTCATTAGTTGTCAGTTTTAATCATCACAATTAAATTAAATAAACATTTGAAATATATCAGTCTGTGTGTAATGAATGAATATAATATCCAAGTTTCACTTTTTGAATGGAATTACTGAAATCAACTTTTTGATGATATTCTAATTATATGGCCAGCACCTGTGTGTGTGTATATATATATATATATATATATATATATATATATATATATATATATATATATATTGCAGAAAAAGTTGCAGAAAAGTTATCATCTATTTACCCATTTGTTGCTCCAAAGCCATTTTCATTTTGCAGGTTTAAGTGGTTTACAATGACTTTTTTAAGGTTACAAACTAGTAATTACAAGGGTATTATGCTATAAATGTGTTTATGAGGACATTTCTAGTGTGCCCATAAATCATTGCCTAAAAACATACTAAATTATGTTTTATTGAGAATGTTAAAATGCAGAATGATTTCTGTGAGGGTTAGGGGTTGTGTTAGGAAATAAGTGTCAATGCCCCCACCATTACGTGTGTGGAATTATTTTTAAAAGTTTGGATGGTAAAAATGGCAACCAGAGGAATTTAGCCTGAGCCAGAGTCTGATCCTGAATCTGGAAGAAAATGAACCCCCTCCACAAGCACCACGGATAATGGAGTCTGTCACAGCGTGGTAAGTAATCGCTCTAATTTATATTTATTCCATGTCTATTTGTGTAAGAGGTATTACTTTTTATTCTCATTTAAACAAAGACGTGATATAACGGTGTTCATCTTGTTACAAAGTTGGGGCATTTTCCAACTGTGAAACATTTCCGTGTTTTACAAATGCTTTGTAATGCATGACAGTGCCAACTAAAGTTTAAATACTTGGTGCTAGCACATTTATAACTGTCAAAGGTCTTACAGTGCAACAAGTAAACGTATACAGGATAAAACTTACCAGGGTTTGTCACACTGTCATTCTTCATTCATCGTTCATCATACATTCTGTGTAGTGACAAACGTATAGGTTGTTCATTACAGTGAGTCGTGTTTTCATTAAAAAGGAAAGAGATTGTCTAACTAGACTGATAAATAAAACTTTTAATTTAAGTCTCTCTGAAAAGCCTGCATCGAACTCTATCTTGTTTGAAAAAGAATACACAGTAAAATGAAGTGAACATACAAACACTATCTTACTGATGCGATCCGGGACTTCATTAAAAATAAATATTAGCCACTCTTTCCTAATGTTAAGGTCCTTAGGAATCAAATGCAAAGAGTTTATTTTCCCACAACCTGGCACTGCAAAGAGTTTTGAAATCTTTGCAGGCATCTTGAACTTCTTGTTGCTCCAATAATCCCTGTGTTTATCCCTGCCGTGCCGACTCTCATCACCGCTCTAACCACAAACCTGTGGGAAGGCCAAAGACAAGATAAGAAAGAGGTAGGCATTGACCTGTTTATGCAGAGGCAGACTTGTGCTATTGTATTCATCTCAATTACACAATACAGACGAGGAAGTAGAAAACTAGTAGATTTGGAATATTGGTTTCAATAAAGCCTTTTTTTAGATTAACGTATACATTTTGAAACATACAGCATGTTTTTTTAGTACTATGATCTTTTATAGGTCAAAAGATCAAAGAAAATTGTATTTCCTAATGCATGACCCCTTTAAGCAATCAAGAGCTGTTCGACCATGTAAACTAAAAAGACTGAGGATTTGTCCCTCCAAATGTAAATTAGACCGAAACGAGAAATCAAATCACATTGGCATGACAATCTACTGGTCTACCTAGGAGGTAATCTGTCCAAAGAATCATCTAAAGTTTGATTAAAGTCTCCACTCAAGTGAATATGTAAGTTAGAATACTTCGATTTAAAGTAGCCCAAATGTGATTATACTGTATTAATTAAAATCAAATTTTTAGAGAGAGTAAAGCCAGAACCAAGAAGTTGTTGAGTGTGATCAATAAGAAAAGAAAATGACCTTCAGGATCAGAGGTTGTATCTATTATTTTACCCTTTAACTTGTTGTGGGGATGGGGGTGTGGTCATGTATCTGTATGTGGAAGAGGGAGAGCTGTAAGGCTCGTCACCTGGGCTGTCATTATCTCTTAACACCTGTTTTGTTATAGTGATGGCAAAGGAAGACCTAAAAAGGCAGATGGATGCAGCAGTATGCAGAGAGAGATACAAGAGAAAGATTCTTCCTTTTTGAGTCCTTTTTGTTTAAGTTTTTGTGAGTGAGCTGAAGAGTAAAAAAAATACTCACGTTGACAGTTTGCTGCCACCTAACTCCTCCATTTCTCAGTTTAAAAACTTGTTACAGTGGTGCCGAAACCCAGTAGCGATCAGAGGAAACGTCACAGAATCTTTACCGCTATGTGAAGTCATCAAGTCCCTCGCTGGCATCCAGCAGAGTCAATATGAGGCCCTCATGATGTTACACCTCGTGTAGGAACAGCATTTCCAACTCCTGCTCTAGACTCATCGGAGGACCAGCAGGTGTTCCGGAGCCTGATCGACACAGAGGAGGCTGCAGCTGCGACCCCAGAGCCCTCATGACCAGTGATCATCATCAACGTGGGGCTGATGAGTGATGATCCTGAGGCCTATGTCGTGGAATATTCACGATTATTCTCTCTAAGTTGTAAGAAAACTCTCGGAGTCCCAAGTTCCAGATGCCAAAGTTATAGTTTATTGAACACCAACAAACTACATGAGACCGGTCAGCTGTCCGTTCTACTTTCGTTTTCCTAAGTTCCCAATTATATACCCTTTTTTGTTGTCTTTCTGCTCCTTATCTCTAGCCAATGGGATTATTTCCCTCAATTCTTTCCCTAGCCACCAATATGTTTTATGTTGCTTGCTAATTAACTATTGGTGGAAAATCCCTTGCTCATCTATTTTTAAAAACACGTGTATCTTTCACATTCAGCCAATTACCTCATATTTTGGACATATTCCATAGTTCACAGAAAGGGCTCTTTCATTCAGAAACATCTGTGTATGAGAAAAAACAGCCATGTCCTCATCTCACCTTCTTAGCCTTTGATCTACAGGTCAGTGTACCCTCTTGATACCACAATATTATTATATGCATGTGCTCACACACTCAATATTATTATTTCCATGAAAAGGAGTACAAGCTCTAAAGATATTCATTATACTTTCAGTTTGTTAGAGCAGTCACCGTGACCGGTCGAGAGATATACAACACAGAAATACACCATATATTTGTTTTCAGAGAAACACAGAGAAATACACCATATACTCCCCCCTGTGAGACTTACAAAAAGTCTCACACCCTATTTCCCTCGACCAGAGTGCAGTCACACAAGCCAGCCCGTCTTATTCCATCATGTGGCCAAAATAGGCCACGCAATTTCTTTAACCAATACTGTCTATATGGGGCTGCACTCTGCAGGACTTGGGTCCAAACATCTCCTCCCACACTTGGCTAGAAAGGAGTAAAAGAACCCAATCCTCTAGCTATCACTGTTCTCGGGGAGAGTGTCAACAAATCAACTTTGTGTTGTAAGCATGTGCATGAAAGTGTAAAGCCTTGCGTGATGTAGAATATAAGTGATTACATATTGATTAGATATGTTAACAATTACTAGAATAACTGATAATATGCCTCCATCGGTGCCAGAGGAACTCACAGACATTTCCGGTAGCCTGAAGTGCTATCTGGTGGCGTGTTGGAGCAGACAGCGGGTTTTTAAACCACCGGTTGAGTCTATTTGCTCTTGCTGCTAAGCACTGAGGTGCTCGTCGATCCTTTTCTTTATTTTGTAATGTCTTACTCTTTGGCCCTCCAGTGGTTCTTGCAGTGTGTTACAAATGCATACTATGTTTCATTCTACATCAATTTATTCAGTTAATAGTACCTTCAGAGATGATTCAAACAACAAATAATATTTCTAAAACATTTAAAAAGTTCATATTTTCAAACTAAGCATTCCCTTTTAATTGGTTACATTACCTTGTAACATTACCTTGTAACATGGATAATGATCTGCTTCAGAAACTCATCATTCCCTTTCATTATCATTGCTTGATTAGACAACAAACATAATTTTAAAGGAATACTAGCTTCAGGAAGGGGTATTTGCCAAAATAATAAACAAAACACCCTCTATCTTCCTGCCTACACTATCCAATCTAAAATACTACCTAATTTTATTATAAAAGAAAATACAATGAGTATGCTGACTCCCTTGCTATCCAAAAACAATAGAAAAGTGAAAATAAAGAGTCAAAATAAAAGGCTTCCCCTTCCCTACCACTCTTGTGAAATTCCAGGATTTTTTCTAGAAGTCGTCCAGGTCATCCAGTCCAGGGCATGTGGGTTATACAGTAGCCCCAATGTCACTTCCAGATGGTTTTACAAATACATTGGTCATCTGTTTGGCTGCATTGGCCAGCATTGATCTGAGAAGAGGCACAACACAACAAAACAACAACAACACAAATAATAACAACAGCTATTACTATTATTACTCCCACTTTAGTCCAGGATCCAAATAGTTTGTCAAACCAATTTCTAACCAAGCCATTTTACTTGTAGGTTCTAGTTGGCCTGTAGACTTTCAATGAGTCATTAATGTAATTAATCAATCTTTGCTGACTGTAATTTTTTTTTTTTTTTTCAAGGGAGAGGGCGAACGTATTATATAACTCGTCATATTTGCTTGTTTTTCTGTATAATCTCGTCATATTTGCTTGTTTTTCTATATATTCTCGTCATATTTGCTTGTTTTACTATATATTCGGCCCATTTATACCAGTCATTTTGAGTTGCGTGTAGTTCCTCCTTTCCTGCTGACTTTATGGGTTCCATAATATATTCTAGGTCTATGGGTTTTGATACCCTCTGATGGGACATTGTGTCAGGTTGGGTCTTATGCAGATTGTTCGGTTTGCCCTGTTTTGCCAAATTGCTTATCCAAATTCTAGTCTTTCCAGGTTCACCTTTGTTCAATGATCCAGGTGCTTGTTTCTGTCTGATTTCTCATTCTATGCTATATTGTCTCTGCTCAGTCTGGGAAATAGAACTCAAGGTCTGTGGTGTCAATTGTAGGAAATTCATCATACCATGTTCGTAGTGATGGTCCTTCATCTGAAGAGTCTGATCTTTCCTGGGTCGCCTCTCCGGTAGGCCCTGTGTGGGAGGCAATATCTGTCCCAAATATGTTAATAACAGCATCATCCACACCAATACCTGTTAGAGCTTCCATTCTTTCCTCTGTGTCCCGCAACACTTCGTCCAGCGGCTGCGTTTGCTGGCCTGTTTCATTTCCTTCAGTTGATTCTGTGTCTGGTTCAGTAAAATGAGCACTTTCTTCTCCTGCACTTTTTTGGTCCTGTTCTTCTGCAGCATGTTCTTCCGTCTCTCTTTCTATGCTTTCCTGCTCCACTGTGGCACGTACTTCAATCCCTCTATCTGTCTCAGCGTGCTCTTCCCCTATGTGCGTTTGTCCCTCTTCTACTTTCTTTTCTCATTCTTCAGATTCTCTAGCCGGTGCTTGCGCATCTTCTCCTTCCTCAGGTTCTTGGTTTTGTGCTTGCTGCTCTTCTTCGTCTGAATCTTGCCTCATATTCATCATTGGGAAGTCCATATTCATAGTTACTTCAATAAAGTGCTCTGTACTTTCTGAATTCACTTTCTGGAGTATTTTGTTTTAGTTCAGCTTCATTGGAAAGGCCATCCAAGATCTCAAAGGCTGATTGTAGGGAACCCACTCTGCAGTGTGCTTTCTTAGAATTGTTCATCTGTGGATCCTGGTCCTTCTTGGGACGTTTCTGCGGTAGGCCTTTTATTGGGGGCAACACTTATCCCAAATTTGTTAGTAATAACATCATCCAAATTAATATGTCTTTCTAATTCATTGGTATTGTAGGCCACAATTGTTTTCCACCTTCTCTCCTTCAATGGGTCATCCTGTCCCAACTTGCGTCAATGATGGCAACAGCATTACTATTTCATTTTATATACATAAAGCACACTGTAATCAACTCATATGGTTATATGTTTTATATTAACTAACAATCATTACTTTCTGCATTCATTTGATTAGTATATTAAATGATTTCCCTTATTACAGTCATTGGCTACACACATTCTTGTAAGAGAGGAAATGTGTGCACACTCACATACATTTGTTGCATCTCATTTGTAGCACTAAATTACACATGGGTCCTCTGCCTCCTCCAGGCATGTGCCAGGCAGAGTCTGGCTTTGTTCCAATTAAAAACATTAGATCATCCCTTTAGTATCTATACACAACATTTTTCATGGTCATTCACAGAGAGGCTATAATTCTCCCCAAAAGAGGGAAACTACCACAGGTGTTCCTTATCTTAAAACTCCCAACTCATGCACTTATCACATACATTTCATTTCCTCCTGTTACCCAAGGTCTCTCAATGTCTGTATCATATTAATTAATTTTCCCTGCAAGCTAAGCTGTTTTTCTTAGCTTCAGACTGCATCAGAGTAATTCAGAGTATTAAATCAATAAAAGAATGATCAAATATGTAACATATGATTCATTTCCTCATACATGTCTTTATTGGAGGAATCAATTTCCTCCCAGTTTGGTCTTTCTGTTGCATTGGACCATTCACATTGATCAGTGTCATCTGCTTGTTTTGATAAATAATCTAATCAATGGTAACACACAATAGAATATTATTCCCCTCACAAGAATTGCTGTTTCAATCATTATACCAATTTTAGCCAACCCTGCACCCTATTTCTTAAATAATTCCATATAAATTGTTACAAGCAAACAAGACAAGCAATCTTAATCTTTTTAGTCACCAACATGTTTCTTTTCCATACTTCATTACTTTTAAAATGTACATGAGTTCAATTAAAGCATAAGTAATAAATCATCTTCCAGTCTAAATTAATTATCATACAAACATTCACATGTTTGTTTAATACTTCTATAAAAAGTCAGGCACTCCTTTGTCTGCAACGGTTCTCAAAACTTTACCCCCAAAACCAATCTATAAATAATCCTCTACACAGGGTATGATCCCCTGATAACACAGTGACAGAATGCTTTGTTATTAAAATGCAGTCGGGTTCAGTGGAACTTTCCATTTTCGGGCAGGTCTCTTCTAGACCTCCCTTTTGATGCTTCTGATCTAAGAGCATTCATCCACTTCCTTAAACCCCTTTCAAAACTTATTGGGCAGGTTTCCAGGGCGGTGACGCCCTGCCTTAGGTCGCTCAACATTTTTTGCCATTGTCAAGTCTTACCCGTCATCGGACCGTCACCTCTTGCCACTGGTCTTGATACTGCTCTGTCCTCAATCCTTAATAATTTGGTATCAGGAAACAGATATTTTCTTTCAGGGAGTATCACCAGAGAACCGACACAGCCAATGGAACCATCTACAACTACTTAAATATGGAGACAATTCAAAACATAGTTAAATTCAAAAAGCATTATTAAAAATTCATCAATCTATTAAAATTGTCCAAATTAAGAATAAAATATGCTAAAATTGAACTCATTTATAGATCACTAATTTCCATTCAGGTTGTATTTCTGCTACTTTAGCAAATGTCACAAAAGACCATGTATCATGGTTGGGAATAACATCAGAACAAAGCCCTGTCAAGCTTCTAGGAAGCTTAATTTAAAAACGTCACCTTAATTCAATAATTGTCTCTAGACAGTTTTTTAACCTACATTTATTCTTTCAAATGAATTTTCAACTAAATCTCCTATCTTTAGTCCAATCTTCATATCACTCTATCTAACATTATTGTCAAAGCACATCATTTTACATATAAAAATCAAATCAAATCAAAATGGGGGGGGGGGGGGGGGGGGGCATTCCACTCCCTCACACTGTTTCCAATGTCATTACAGCTATTTCTTCTTTTTTCGTTTTAGAATCTCACAATAATATATTTGATTTATTCTTCAACAGTAAAAATAGTAATATTTATAATAATTGATTATATTAACTGCTTTCAAACTTTCTCATCTCACACCATTTAAAAACCAAAAACTACTCTCAACTCACTTCTTTACATTCAAACAACATACCTAACCTTCAAATCTTTAATAAAACAGAACACAATGTCTTTTTCAACATTCTCTATATAATCAATTCAACTTACTTTTAGCCTTCTGTTCAAGCAGAGCTTTACATTTGCAACACCTATCTTAATATTAATATATTATAATCCCCTTTTTACTATTAAGTAATAACTCATTATTACTGCTTTCTCCATTTCTTACACTTTCTCAGGTTAAGGAACTTCCATTCTGTCTAATAAAATAATATAAATCAAGATTTTAAACTAACAGAAAAGTAAAAGTCTAAACAGAATTAAGTCATAAAGAGGCACAATGGAAATTCAAACATATCTCTTGTCTTGTGTTTTGAAATAATTGCTCTGTAAAATACATTCTAAAATACACTGCGCTCTCTTAATTTCTCATTACTCTTTTTTTTTTTTTTTTTTTTAATCCAAATGTGTCAGCATCATTTAACAGTTATCATTATTATACCTCTAAAATTATACTTTCATGTATTAACTATGGCAAATAGACACTCAAGCAACTCTTTTTAGAACCCAGTAACCTCTTTTTTATTTTTAATTATGAGGGTATTCTCTGGAAAATTTGGGGGAGTAACCAATCCGATAGGTAACTCTATAACTTTGTCATACATTTGTAATATTTACTCTTCAAATCAATAAATCTTTGGTTAGCTGCTGGATTTAAATTTAGACCCTCAGAACAATTTAATTTTCCATTGATGGCATTCTGGAAAATCATAAAGTGATCGTATAAGACTGAAATCAATTTTTTCCAGAGAAATTTTAATCCACATCATAAATGGCAGATCAGTAATGATTACCAGCAGGAATGAGCGCAGGAGGATCAATCAGATAATAGTTCACATCATTTTCAGTTTTTGTCTCTGGATTTCCTCCTGCAGAATTAGTAACTTCTATAAAATCATCTTGCCCAGCCGTCTGCAATGGTGAGAAACTAGTTCCAGAATGAGTTAGTGAAACAACATACACATAATGATGACAAAAGAAACACAGAATAGACACATAAATACGAAGTTATTAACATTCATATTTGAGGACGATATGATGTTCAATTTAATCTTAACCTTTCTCCATGGGCTTCACCTGCCCCATAGACCAATTTTTAAATGATCCAAATCATTCTTACATTTATTTTCCTTTAATTTTAGTCTCAAATGCAGCTTCTCAGTGTACTCATGATCAACCAAGACCTATTCTGTGTAAACCAAACAAAACAAAACAACAAAAAACAAAATAAAAATAAAATATCTATCTATCTGCTATCTATCTTTTTCTAAAGTCGGGGCCCCTTTCTGTCTGTCTGAAGACACCAAGAGAGGCCTGTTTCCCCTCAAAATCATCCTCAATGTCTTCATCAGACAGTTCCTAACAAAAATAAAAAAAATCTCTGTCTATCTTTTGTTGGTTGATCAAGTCTACACCGACAGCGCTGCACTCACATTTATATTGTTCTCCAGACACTTTTAAAATCATCGAAAAATCAAAAACAACTTTCTAGTGTATAATTTAATGTTAAAATAATTTTTCTCATAAACTGGACCGGACAGAACATAAAACAGACACATGAATTCATAAGATGCAAAATATAATTTTCTTATTAGTTATTTTATCATCATATCATTGGCCCTCTTTTGCCATTTGCTTGAATATAACAACACTTATCTTATACACAACCTTTGTTTAAAATCCAATTACTTATTTGACTTTAGTTTAATGCAATACACTTGACTCAAAGCTTTATTGTTTCTCCAGATAATGTGATTTCCCAAATAAAATTCAATTGCTTTAAAGTGATTTAATTTTGTATATAATCTAAATATTCTTACTCGTCACTTAGATATAAAAGGAGTTATGATCTGGCACATGTCCATTCAACAGCTGCTCCCTCTCAGTTTAGATAATCTCACATCAGGCTTCCTTCATGGCATGAAAAGAACAGCCCAAGAATAAACGTTGTCCAGTCAGCTAAGAGTTAACTTTTTGATTTCATGCACATTTTTGTTTTACATGTATTTGTTTGTTTATACTGTATTATATTTATCCTTATACATACATATATATTCATACATGCACACATACATACACATATACATACACATACACAGACACACATTTTTTTTTTTTTTTTTTTTTTTTATCATTGGTTTTAATTGTACAACCAGAATATTCATTAACTGCTCTCTTTGTTTTTATTCATCAGATCTCTTTTGCCTCTCGTATTGATGGAAGTTTGAAAATATCCTAAATAGATTTTCTTTGCTGTAAATTGCACACATACTCCTCATTAATTACACAGCAGAGGATCAATCTGTCTATCTGGATCCCAAATTCTAAAATTTTGATTATACTAAAACAAACCTATTACTTCTGCCCCTCCTTTTGCTCTCCTCTTTTTATCCCTCTCCTTTATTTCCATAAAAACCACTCATTATTTACAGTGGTTGATTACTATATCTGTTACTTCTTCGGTTTTATATTAAAACCCATGTACCCACAGCTGTCTCATCCATTTTAGGTCTCTGTTCAAGACAATTTCTTCATTGGTGCTAATTCTCCTTTACTCTCTAATTTGTTCATAACTCCAGAAATGATCACTAATTCATTGTTATTATTAATCTTTTTAATTCTATTTATTTTCTCCTCTCAGCCTGCCACCAAATTAGGATTTCTGTTTCATGAGGAAAACTAAGACAAGAAAAAAAAGTCTTCTCCGTTTCTGTGCATGCTCACAGCCCTCCCTTTACAGCTCTGTCTCTGCTCAGCCCCTCCCCTACAGCTCTTCACAGCACTCAGTCTCTAGTACTGTATATGAGAGATGTTACCTGCTGCGATTTCTTTCCAGACAACAAATGGATAAAACTCTCCTGTCTCTGCATTTTTCTCTAGTCTTGTTCACTGCAATGGAAAACATTTAGCCCTTTCTTTATCTTTTTTCCAATTATTCAACTTCTCTATTCTAAGTTTCCTCTCTCTTTCTCCCCTTCCATGGGGCTGTCCGGTCAGCCTCCAGTGAGTGAGAGCAAGGCAAGGAAATAACAGAGAATCAGATACCATTTGTCTCTAATTTTTCAACAGTCAATTTGTTGCAGTTTATTTGTCCCATTTCACTCTTGGGCATTTCTTTATTGTATCTGATTCTCCGCTCCACTCCGCCTCTGCACACAATACCTCATCAACACTAGAATCATGCATTCAAATAAACACACAAACCCAGCGCAATTAGTATTTGTAAGTACACAGGCACTAACAACATAGTTAGTCATGCACATTATTCATTATTTCAAACACACACAGAGTTCAACAATTCCCCGTTTTCTGCTCAGTCCGGGTTCCGTCAAAACACTGCAATAAATAATCTAATCTAACACCTGGAGGAATTATGACGCAAATTTTCTACTATAAATGCACCCGCGTTAGGATTTTCACACCTGTAGCTACAGGAATTTTCCACTTCTTGATTATACACCTAAACACGGGATTTTAACACGCGCCGTCGCACTTCGACACACCTCTACAGGCCTTTTATCTTCTTCTTCTTTAAATAACTACCCCCCTCCCCAATTTTGAAATCTGGAACTCACCTCTATCTTAGCCAATTAGTCCAAATTATTCTATGTTCGGACCGGCAAAGGTCTTAGGGAAGCCACCTACTGGGACTTGCTATCACAGATCACACAAAAACACCTTAAGCAAAACGCTTACCTCGATTTATGGCGCCGGTGATTTTTTGTGTGACCAGTGCCAGCGTCCTGTCAGCAACCTCTGGCCCCTTGACCTCAATGCCGGCCCCACGTTGGGCGCCAAAGAATATGTCGTGGAATATTCACGATTATTCTCTCTAAGTTGTAAGAAAACTCTCGGAGTCCCAAGTTCCAGATGCCAAAGTTATAGTTTATTGAACACCAACAAACTACATGAGACCGGTCAGCTGTCCGTTCTACTTTCGTTTTCCTAAGTTCCCAATTATATACCCTTTTTTGTTGTCTTTCTGCTCCTTATCTCTAGCCAATGGGATTATTTCCCTCAATTCTTTCCCTAGCCACCAATATGTTTTATGTTGCTTGCTAATTAACTATTGGTGGAAAATCCCTTGCTCATCTATTTTTAAAAACACGTGTATCTTTCACATTCAGCCAATTACCTCATATTTTGGACATATTCCATAGTTCACAGAAAGGGCTCTTTCATTCAGAAACATCTGTGTATGAGAAAAAACAGCCATGTCCTCATCTCACCTTCTTAGCCTTTGATCTACAGGTCAGTGTATCCTCTTGATACCACAATATTATTATATCCATGTGCTCACACACTCAATATTATTATTTCCATGAAAAGGAGTACAAGCTCTAAAGATATTCATTATACTTTCAGTTTGTTAGAGCAGTCACCGTGACCGGTCGAGAGATATACAACACAGAAATACACCATATATTTGTTTTCAGAGAAGTACACAGAGAAACACAGAGAAATACACCATACCTACCTTGATCTTTTTGAGAAAACTGCAGAGGTGTGGAAGTGGCCACCCGAACAGTGGGCAGCCCACCTGTTACCGCTCATCACCGGGGAAGCACAACTAGTGGCCAAACAACTTCCTGCCCTCAGTCTCCTTGCATATCGAGATCTGAAGAAGGCCATCGTGCAATGGGTTGGCCGTAGTCCTGAACAGAACCACCAGCATTTCAGGTCCCTGAAGTTTGAGAAACACTGCCGCCAGTTTTCTTTTGCACAACAGCTCTGGGATGCCTGTCGGAAATGTTTGCTGACTGAAGGAAACTGCGGCGCTGTAGATATCATCAACCTGGTGAAACTGGAGCAATTCAGAGTGGGTCCAGTGCCACCACCCGGTGTCATTGGATGAGGCTGTCCAGCTGTCCAAAGAATACATGATGGCATTTCTGGGAGGAAGCGATCCAAAGATTCTCTCTCTTCCTCTCTCCCCTCGGCATGGTAGAGAAGCCTGGGCCGGTCTGTTGGGGCTGCATGGAAGCCGGGCACTGCCAGGATAGGTGTCCAGTGATTGAGGTGGGGACGCTGGTCTGGTTCCCTGATGTGGCACCGATCGAGCAGGGGCATATTGTATACCGGTGAGTCTAAAAGGGATACATAAAGTTGAAATCAGAAGTTTACATACATATATACATTTAAACTCAGTTTTGCACAATTCCTGACATTTAATCATAGAAAACATTCCCAGTTTTTGGTCAGTTAGGAAGACTACTTTATTTTAAGAATGTGAAATATCAGAATAATATTAGAGAGACTGATTTATTTCAGCTTTTATTACTTTCATCACATTCCCAGTGGGTCAGAAGTTTACATACACTTTGTTAGTATTTGGTAGCATTGCCTTTGTAACTGAGTCAGATTAGTAGGCCTCAAAGCATGCACATGCTTTTTCAATTCTACCCACAAATATTATATCGGATTGAATTCAGGGCTTTGCGATGGCCACTCCAATACCTTGAATTTGTTGTCCTTATGCCATTTTGCCACAACTTTGGAGGTATGCTTGGGGTCATTGTTCATTTGGAAGACCCATTAGCAACCAAGCTTTATCTTCCTGGCTGATATCTTGAGATGTTGCTTCAATATATCCACATAATTTTCCTTCCTTGATGCCATCTATTTTGTGAAGTGCACCAGTCCCTCTTGCAGCAAAGCACCCCCACAACATTATGCTGCCACCCCCATGCTTCACGGTTCAGATGGTGTTCTTCAGCTTGCAAGCCTCACCCTTTTTCCTCCAAAAATAACAATGGTCATTAGGGCCAAACAGTTCCATTTTAGTTTCATTAGACCAGAGGACAGTTCTCAAAAAAATAAGATCTTTGTCCCCATGTGCACTTGCAAACAGTAGTCTGGCTTTTTTATGGCGATTTGGAGAAGTGACTTCTTGCTTGCTGAGCAGACTTTCAGATTATGTTGAAATAGGACGTTTTTCTGTGTATATAGATATTTGTCTACCCGTTTCCTCCAGCATCCTCACAAGGTCCATTGCTGTTGATCTGGGATTGATTTTCAATTTTCGTACCAAACTACGTTCATCTCTATGAGACAGAATGTGTCTCCTTCCTGAACAGTATGATGGCTGCATGGTCACATGGTGTATATACTTGCATACTATTGTGCATACTAACAGATGAACGTGGTACCTTCAGGTATTTGAAAATTGCTCCCAAGGATGAACCAGACTTGTGGAGGTCCATGTGGCGTAGGAACGTGGTCGTGTGTCGGACTGCGGGAGAGAGAGGGAGCGGTAAGGCTTGTCACCTCCTGGGAACGCCACCATGTAGTCTTCTGCCAGCTGGACGGCTCCATCCAACAACACCGGGCGGTGGCACTGGACCCACTCCAACATGCCTTGGGGAAGTTGGGAGACTAATTGCTTCAGTGCCACCATGTCGACCACTTCCACGACAACACGGGTTCCCCCCACCAACAGCCTTTCCGGCAGGCGTCACGGAGCTGCTGCGCAAAAGCGAACTGGTGGCCGTCCATCCCGAAGCTCAACGAGCGGAATAGCTACCAACTCTGCTCTGGGGTCCAACCGACCCGTTGCTGGATGGCTTTCTTCTGGTGATTATAATCCAGGAGGCTGGCGGTGGGAAGTTGTTTTGCCGCCAGCTGTACTTCCCCGGAAAGCAGGGGCAATAGGCGGGCCGCCCATTGATCGGGAGGCCACCTCCATACCTCCGCAGTTTTCTCGAACAGGTCGAGGATGGCCTCCGGATTGTCGCTTGGCCCCATTGTCATGAGGGCCAGCGGTGGGACAGGCTCCGAGAAGGATGCAGCGCCCGCCCCCTCCCTGACGATCAGGCTCCGCAGCACCTGCCGGTGAACCTCCAAGAGGGCATGATGTTGTGTCTGCTGGATGTTGGTGAGGGCAATGACGACTTCGGCCAGCGGTGAAGACTCCATAGCAGCGCTCCTCCAAACCCGGGTTTTGGCACCACTGTAAAGGCTCTTTGGTTTGGCAATAGAGGAGTCAGGAGACAGCGAAGCAGGTTTGAGGTCAGTTTTTTAATTCTCTCAACACTGGGGCACATAAGCAATAAACGTAATAAATAACATCAGCGTTTGCAATGTCCACCTTCTGGTTTTTCTCTCCGCATCACTATAACAAGACACAGGTGTTAGGGTTGATTAAAAACCAGGTGACAAGCCTTACCGCTCTCTCTCTCTCCCGCAGTCTGACACACGACCACTCCCCACACCACAGTTCACAAGCCACTTGGCTGATTTCTTTTAATTTTCCCATGATGTCTAGCAAAGAGGCACTGAGTTTGAAGGTAGGCCTTAAAATACATCCACAGGTACACCTCCAATTCAGTACACCTATCAGAAGCAAATTGGTTAATTGTCTAAAGGCTTGACATAATTTTATGGAATTCTCCAAGCTGCTTAAAGGCACAGTTTTCTTAGTGTATGTAAAATTCTGACATACTGGAATTGTGAAAAAGTAAATTAAAACCGAAACAATCTGTCTGTAAACAATTGTTGGAAAAATTACTTGTCATGCACAAAGTATATGTCCTAAATGACTGGCAAAACTACAGTTGCTAATATTAAATCTGTGAAGTGTTTCAAAAGTGAGTTTTAATGACTTCAACCTAAGTGTATGTAAACTTCTAACTTCTATTGTACCAAGCTTTGGAGGATTCAGGCTGTTCTCAAACCTCTATTCACCAACACTTGGTTAGTGACGGGGCATTGGGCACGGATAAACGGGTTAGGGTACAGTGTGTGCACAGGGATATTCACATGTATCCGGTGGTTACCATTGAGATACTCAGGGATGGATTACCGATGGGGCCAGTATCCAGGGGTCCTTGACTACCAGGTTTTTTTTTACATGATTTGATGTTTTTTTTGTCCTGGGATTCACAGGGATTGTCAGTTGGTGAATCCACCAGCCACCCCCAAAGTACCATTGCGCCCCCTACCGCTGATACAGGCGGTATACACTGATGAAGTTGTGTGCCTGTGCAACATTCTGGCACTCTTCAGAATAATCTCCCAAGTGGGGATTCCAAAAGAATTCCTCACTGATCAAGACACTACATTTATGTCACGAACACTACGCAAACTGTACGAATTGATAGGTATTAAATAAATTTGCATGAATGCTTACAACCCACAAACAGATAGGTTGGTGGAACAATAACAGCCCGACGGGTCGTGTGCGGGCCCGGTCGACTATTGCGCAATAACTTCGCAATATGCAAAAACTCAAAAATTAAAAGATAAGCATATCTTACATCGTTGGAAAGCTGAGACTCTTGTGATTCGAACGATGTAAACCATTTTAATATACACTTAACACAGCGGGTACAATCGGTGTATTTCTCAGACCACTTACAGCAAAATAAACGAATCTTTAATGGTAGAAACTCATTTATAATGCTCATCTTACTCTACTGATCCACTTCATTCCATCAAAAATGGTTTAGTTACACTGTAAAGGGTCCATACAATCCAATTCAACAAAGTATTTGGTCCATAACACATTTATATATCAATAAACACCCACGAAGTATAGACGTAGCATTTCGAGCTAACCGACAGAGCTGACACAACTTTGCATTCTTTGATGAAGCTACCTTGAACATGTAAACATTACAGATATTTTTATGTCAAAATGTCCGCTGACCCCTGGACTTTAGATGGACAGGTCATTTGAGCCAGTCGGTGCATGATAGAGGTGTGGCCAGGTATCAATATCCTTGAAGCCTATACATACACTTGGATAAACATGTGTAAAACACTCATTTTCTAATGTATTGTTATCAAATTTTAAATTGGGTTTGGTAAGGTTTCATGCTGTGATCTAATTGTGTTTTCCAGCTAAATCCTCCCAGCTGTAGTTATCTGCAGGCATCTTTTTACAAAAAAAAAATGTAGGCGGAGTTTATTTCCCCTTTTTGAGTGTGTTCAAAGTTCTATTACTCAATACAAGTAAGACTTACAGTGATTCTGATCTATTCAGGAACAAACCTCAAAGTCTCCCCTTTCAAAAGAGACCAAAAGTATGCATATACTCCAAAGGGTTCAAGAACAGCATGCATTTTAATTTGGGTAGGCCTTTTTTAGGCGTTTTTGGCAAATATTGCAGGATGTTTAAAAGGTTAATAAAACCTTTAAAAATATGATTTGAAAGTTTGTATACTAGGACGCTAAGAATTGGGATAAGTGGCTCGAACCCCTGTTTGCAGTGCGAGAGGTCCCAAAAGCCTCCACAGGGCTTTCCCCTTTCAAGCTACTGTATAGGCATCTGCCACGCAGCGTGTCTCTGTTGCTTTGGCGACGGTAGATCCGGACAGAGCGAAGCTCGGTCCAGAGTTGACTCTCAAACCAAATGAATTCACCATGTCCCCGTGTGGAGACAACCTCTCACGTCACAGCTCACAGACATGGCCAAGTTGCAAGCTGAATTTGCAGACATGTTCTCACTTCTACCCGGTTGCACGAACCTCATATAACACCATATCGAGACTGCCCTGGGGGTGGTGGTTTGTAGCCACCCCTATCATCTTCCTGAACACAAGAAAAGGGTTGTTCAAGAAGAATTGGAGGCAATGCTCACGATGGGTGTAATAGAAAATTCACGCAGCGATTGGGCCAGCCCGGTGGTTCTGTGTAGACTATCGCAAAGTGAATGCAGTGTCCAAATTTCACACGTGCCCAATGCCTCGGATTGACGATTGATCGATCGGTTGGGTGTGGCTCAATTTTATTCGACACTGGACTTAACAAAGGGTCATTGGCTGATCAATTTAACTCCAATATCCTGAGAAAAATACTGCTTTTTCCACAATGTTCGTCTTACACTAATTTGTGACTCTTCTGATTGGTTTGTTCAGGGCCCCTACTACGTTTCAGCGTCTCATTGACAAAATTCTCAGACCACATACAGCATATGCCAACGCATATTAAGATTATATTATTATTTATAGCAATGACTGGCGGTGGCACAGAGCTGTCCCGAGGTTGTTGCGATTGGTGGAACTCGCAGCCAACCCAAAGAAATGTGCAATTGAGTAGCTGGAATTTCGGTATCTGGGTCACGGGCAGGGGTGGCCCAAGGTTAACAAAACAGCAGCGATCACAACCTGCCCAAGGCCCAAGACCAAAAAGAAGGTAAAACTGGCTGGCTACTACCAAAGTTTTTGTGCCTAGTTACTCTGATGTCACCAGCCCATTGACTGATCTTACTAGAAGGAGGCACCCGATACAGTCCATTGGACAGATTCATGCCAACAGGCTTTCCTAAATGTAAAATCTGTGCTTTGTTGGGGCTACTTTTACATGCTCCTAATTTCTCTCCCCCCTTTATTTTGCAGTTGGATGCATCAGACAGGGGGCTGGGGGCAGAAGTTAACTCACAGATGATACAGTGAATTACAGTTAAGTACATAGCTAAAACAAAAAATACTTCAAATTAAATAAATAAATAAAATAAACAAATATATAACTGTATAATTTTAAAGATTAAAAAAAATGATAATTCTGTGTGGTTTCTGTCCAGGAAAGTTCTGTCCAGAAGCACTGTCGCTCCTCACTCTTCCCAGATGGTGCACCACATCAATGAGCTCATGGGTCTTGCCTGCTGTAATGCGGTTCACACGACTGACGTGGAGGGAGGACACAGAGGCAGGGGCGTAACTCAAAAGGTAAGACTTTAATAATTGGGGTAAAAAGTGTAAAGACAATAGATAATCAAAAAGGGCTCTCTCTCATAGGCCAACACTGGACTGGCATTCTCACTGTTTCACTGGTAGTGCTGTGGCTCTTTTATGCCGCTCTCCCCGTGCTCACTGAAATTAGAGACAGGTGTTAGACATAATTTAGCTCAGGTGCAAGCGCCCTTACCGCTTTCTCTCCCTGGACGGGCGCTTGACCACGCCCCCGCTGCCACATACCCCCACCGCCCGACTCAGGCCGGGTCGCCATCCGGCCTGCCTACCACTCCCCCCCCATTTCTGGAAAGGAAGTCAGCGACAGCCATCTGCACCCCCGGTCTGTGGACCACCTCAAACTTAAAAGGCTGGAGAGCCAGATACCAACGGGTGATCCGGGCGTTAGTATCCTTCATGCGGTGGAGCCACTGCAGTGGGGCATGATCCGAGCAGAGAGTGAAGGCCCGCCCCAGCAGGTAGTAGCGGAGTGTGAGGACCGCCCACTTGATGGCCAAACACTCCTTCTCTACAGTGCTGTACTTCGTTTCCCTCAAGGAGAGCTTCCTACTGATGTACAGCACCGGGCGCTCCTCCCCCTCCACCACCTGCGAGAGTACAGCCCCCTGTCTGAAGCGTTCGTCTGTAATAAGAAAGGGAGAGAGAAGTTAGGCGAATACAAGAGCGGCCCTCCACAGAGTGCAGCTTTAACTTGTGTAAATGCCTGTTGGCACTGCTCCGACCATTGGACCGGATCTGGAGCCCCCTTTTTAGTGAGGTCAGTCAGCGGGCTGGTGACATCCGAATAATTAGGGACAAATCTTCTATAATAGCCAGCCAGCCCCAGGAACTGCCTCACCCCCTTTTTGGTCTTAGGTCTAGGGCAAGTCGCAATCACATGGTCTTATCAATTTGGGGACGCACCTGGCCATGACCCAAGTGGAACCCCAGATACCGTACCTCCACACGCCCAATCGCGCACTTCTTTGGGTTTGCCGTGAGCCCTGCCCGCCGCAGCGACTTCAGGACCGCCCTCAAATGTTGTATATGCCGCTGCCAGTCATTACTATAGATAATAATATCATCTAAATAGGCAGCGGTGTAGGTAGAGTGCGGGCGGAGGACACGGTCCATTAGACGCTGGAACGTGGCTGGGGCCCCGAACAAACCGAACGGAAGTGTCACAAATTGGTGCAATCCGAACGGCGTGGTGAAGGCTGTTTTTTCTCGGGAAATTGGTGTCAAGGGGATCTGCCAATAACCCTTTGTTAAATCCAAGGTCGAATAAAAGCGAGCAGTACCTAACCGATCGAGCAGTTCATCAACCCGAGGCATTGGGTACGCGTCAAATTTAGACACCGCGTTGACTTTTCGATAGTCCACACAGAACCGGACAGACCCGTCACTCTTGGGAACAAGAACGACCGGGCTGGACCAGTCGCTGTGGGACTCTTCTATTACTCCCATATCGAGCATTGCATCCAATTCGTCCCAAACAATTTTCTTTTTATGCTCGGGGAGGCGATAAGGGCGGCTACGAACCACTACCCCCGGCTCGGTCTCGATGTGGTGTTCGATGATGTTCGTGCGACCCAGTAGAGGAGAAAACACGTCTTGCAAACTCTTTTTGCAACTTGGCAACCTCTGAACGTTGGCACGGGGAGAGGTGGTCTCCACAAATGACCGGGGCATTGTGATCGGGCTTTGGGTTCACCTCCGGTCCGAGCTCCGCCCTCTCAGGGACCACCATAGCCAATGACACAGGGACCGCCTCCCTCCATAATTTAAGGAGATTGAGGTGGTATATTTGACGCGCGTCCCCCCTATCGGTTCGCCTAACCTCATAATCGAGATCCCCCACTCGTCGTGTGACCTCAAAGGGCCCTTGCCACTTGGCGAGTAATTTGGAGCTTGATGTGGGGAGCAATACAAGAACTTTGTCTCCCGGTGCAAATTCCCTTAGCTGAGTACCCCTGTCATACAGCCGGCGTTGGCGTGCTTGAGCCCGGAGCAAATTCTCCTGTGTTAGTTTCCCCAGTGTGTGGAGTTTTGCTCGAAGATCAAGAACGTACTGAATTTCATTTTTACTACTCGAAGGTCCTTCCTCCCAGGCTTCACAGATGACGTCCAGCACTCCGCGCGGGCGCCGCCCATACAGCAGCTCAAACGGGGAAAATCCCGTGGAGGCTTGTGGGACCTCTCGTACTGCAAATAACAGGGGGTCAAGCCATTTATCCCAATTCCTAGCGTCTTCGTGTACGAACTTACGAATCATATTCTTGACCGTTTTATTAAATCGTTCCACTAGGCCATCTGTCTGCGGATGGTACACACTAGTGCGAATCGACTTAATACCCAATAGTTCATAAAGTTCGCGGAGTGTTCGTGACATAAAGCTCGTGCCTTGATCGGTGAGGATTTCTTTCGGAATCCCCACCCGGGAGATTATTTTGAAGAGTGCCCCTGCAACACTACGTGCAGAGATATTGCTTAGAGGCACTGCTTCCGGATATCGTGTTGCGTAATCCACCAGGACTAATACAAAACGATGTCCGCGTGCTGTCCGATCTAATGGCCCGACGAGGTCCATTCCAGTTATTTCAAAGGGAACCTCGATTAATGGAAGGGGCGCAATGGCGCTTTTGGGGTGGCCGGCGGATTACCAGCTGACATTCGCGGCACGCCGCACACCACCTGCGGACGTCGCCGCTAATGCCCGGCCAATAAAAACGGGCTATTAGACGGAGCAGTGTTTTCCTTTCACCTAGGTGACCCGCCATGGGATTATAATGAGCCGCCTGGAACAGCATTTCCCGACGGCTCCGTGGAATTAACAATTGAGTTATATTTTCCTTTGTCTGAGTGTCCTGCGTCACTCTATACAACCGCTCATTTATAATCGCGAAATAGGGGTATGCGAGAGCGATGTCCGGCTGGAGACGCTGACCATCAATTGTTTTCACCTGATCAAACGCGTGCTTAAGGGTTTCATCCCGCGACTGCTCCAAAGGGAAATCTACGTCAGGGAATTCCCTGCGAAGGGGAGGGGCGGAAGGCCCGCCCCTTCCCTCGTCATCCCCATTCGGAGCAGCCGAGGATGGCCCCGGCTCCGCCTCCCCTGCCAAAGCATCGCACATCGCACATCTCCCCATTTTAATGCAGGACCCATCCTTCCCAGTTCCCCCCAAAACATCCTTAAATGCAGGCCAATCGGTCCCCAAAATCAGAGGATGGGTGAGGCGGGAACTAACCGCTGCCTCCACTTTATGTTTTTCCCCTCGAAATTTAAGCAGCAAGGTCACCATCGGATAGCTGTGAACATCCCCGTGCACGCACCTCACCCTTACCCGCTTAGCCGTGCCCAAAGCCTCGGGTTGAACCAAGCGTTGATGGATGGTGGTCTGATTACAACCGGTATCCAGCAAAGCTTGGTGTGTACCCCCCTGGATTCTTACCGGAACCCGGTACGCTCCAGCCCGATCGGGGGCAGCATGTGGGAGATCGGCACCCGGACCACCGCCCCCACCTTCATCAACGGACACCGCTCGCGGAAGTGGCTCGGGTCCCCGGACCTCCGACAGGCCGGCCCAGACATCACACCCGTACCTGCTTCGACGCCCCCACCTGAGGGGGAGAGCGGCTGTAGGTGGTGGAGGAGGGATGGGCTGATGCTGTCGGTTGAGGTGTTGGTCTCAACCAGGCTCCTCGCCTGCATGGGGCAGCAATGGGACCTGGAGAGAGGACAGAGCAAGAGGGTTGGGGGGAGTGGGGAAGAGCGGAAGTAAACACAGGAGGGGGAAGAGAGGGAGAAAGAGAGAGAGAGGGCTCGTCCGCCCTTGGGATTGCCGCGATATGGTCCTCCGCTAACTGGACGGCAGCTTCCAGCGACGCCGGCCGGTGGCACAGGACCCACTCCGCCGTTCTCCGGGGCAAGCGTTGGATGAACTGTTCCAGCACCACCTGATCGACAAGACCCTCGACGTCGCGGTCCCCCACTAACAGCCACCTCCAGCAGGCATCACGGAGTCGCTGGGCAAAAGCAAACGGGCGATCGGACTGCTCTAGCTTCATGCCCCGGAAGCACTGTCGGTTTTCCTCGGGGCTCCGACCTACCCGTTGCAAGATGGCTTTCTTCAGGTCGGCGTAGGCCAGGAGGCTTGTTGCCGGCAGTTGTTGCGCCGCGAAGTTGGGCTTCCCCGGACAGAAGAGGAATGAGGCGGGCTGCCCATTGGTCTTGCGGCCAGCCCCAGATTTCCGCCGTTCTCTGGAACAAATCTATAAAGGCTTCTGCATCACCAGCCGCCCCCATCTTCTGTAACGTGGGCGGCGGCAGCGTGGCACGGGCGTCCGGGGTCGCGGCTATGGCCGGTGTGGCCTCCTGGCTGAGCAGGCTCCGGATGACGTGGCGATCTTCTGCTTGAGCCCGCATGATCTCGAAGAACCGCCGATCTTGGTTCTGCCTGAGCTCAAGCAGGGACTGTTGGTGGCTCTGATGGAGGTTAGCGAGGGACTGGAGGACTTCGGCCAGCTGGGAGGACTCTACGGGGTGATCCTTCTCCATCGTTGGAATTAATTCCCGGGTTTTCGGCACCAGTGTAATGCGGTTCACACGACTGACGTGGAGGGAGGACACAGAGGCAGGGGCGTAACTCAAAAGGTAAGACTTTAATAATTGGGGTAAAAAGTGTAAAGACAATAGATAATCAAAAAGGGCTCTCTCTCATAGGCCAACACTGGACTGGCATTCTCACTGTTTCACTGGTAGTGCTGTGGCTCTTTTATGCCGCTCTCCCCGTGCTCACTGAAATTAGAGACAGGTGTTAGACATAATTTAGCTCAGGTGCAAGCGCCCTTACCGTTTTCCCTCCCCGGACGGGCGCTTGACCTATGCCCCCGCTGCCACACCTGCATATGCTGGGTTGACAGCCTGTTGATTCTTTATTTCTGTGTTATTTACCTGCTTATCAATTCGCTCCATGTTCCTCTTGACATCTTGAATTTCTTCCATCAAAAATTCAACAGACACTTTCACCTCTTCTATACTTTTATCAAGTATATCAGCTCGTTCATAAATTACAGATTTGAGAGATGTTATTATCATGGTGGCTAGAGGTGATTGCAAGTCATCAAGCTCTTCACCACTTTTGATTCTTTCATTGGAGTTTCAGGCAGTGGAATAATGTCAGTTTTCAAAATGAACCTTGACACAGGCACCCAGGTTTAGAGAATAATCCTTCGACTTGGATATATGTTTCTTATATTTATTCGTGTCCAAAGAGGCTCACAAGGGATGTAACCACACAGCCAACAAGTTAAAATGGATAAAAAAAAAAAATTGGAGATGCAAAGTGAAACTGGTTAGCAAGAAGCAAAATAGCCCAAGACGGTTAATTCAATCAAACACAAAAAGGGCATGAAGAAAGGACAAAAATCCCTTTGCTGATCACTGAGCGGTCCCCTCATAAAAGCGACCAAGAAATTGTTCAATAAACACAGGAAATACAACATAAAACAAAAAAGGGCTCAGTCACTTACGCAGATAACCTCACTCCACCATTTTTCCTCCCCCTCTGCAGTTGCACCAGAGGAGCTGCACAAGCTCTGATAACGACACAGCTCATTCACGATTGGCCAGACTCACAACATGATTACGGTTACATGTGTTGTATGGGCTTGCATACTTCACATACTACTCTTACTACCTCTGCTATGTTAGTCTAAGGCAGAAGAAAGAGTAGTATATTAGTAAGCCATTACCATTGTGTTTATTGTGACACCTCCAATTTGGTGAAAATCTCTCACAAATCCCAGTTTGTATAACAGTACTTCATGTTTATATCGTTATATTATGTTTTTCATAGTAATATTATGTTTATTCATAATAAAAATAAAAATAATTACAAATACTGACTCATTTATTGGTATTAAAATATCACAGGCTTTTGTTGGACTTTCTTCTTGTACAAACAACAGGCACTATATTAAGCAGCACATAAACTTTTCAAATGAACAATGTTTCTGGTTATTTTATGTCAAATTCAAACATATATCTATTTGAATTCCACTTTGTCTGCCATAAAGCAAACATCGTGTGATCTGCCGTGACTGGTGTAGGTTCAGCAGACGACAAGAAGCATCTGGTTTGACTGCTCTTTTTTCAACTCCTCTCCCAACTACAACCAGAAAATCTCACCAATTGGCATATCGAGATGCAGTTCAAGTTGAACACACCGACTGTCTTGTTATCATGTTCATTAGTCTTGTGTAGTTCTCAATAGTTCTTTCTGTTCATTTGGTTGTTTTGTTATCTGTGTATTTAAGCCCTCATATTTGCCTTAGTCTCTTGTCTAGTATTGTAATTGTTAATCCAGTAACGTTGCATAATAATCTTTTTTAATCAAGTCATAGTTTTGTCAAGGTTCATGTTTATGTTCTGTTTTGTTTCTTTCAAGGATTTGGGATTCACTTTGTAAATAAACTGCACTTTGTCTTCTCCTGCTCTGCCTGCCTCTATGTTACAGATAGACATATAACCAGGAATGGATTGGTAATCTGGCATACCGGGTATTTTCCCAGTGGGCTGACGCACTTTGTGGCCAATCAGGGGCAGACTGGCCATCGGGAGAAAGGGGCGTGCAGGTAGGTCGGCCACGGAATAGGTTGAATGGGCCTCGATAAAATGAAATTAGCCGCCATGTTAAGCAGAAAGGGCCACAAAATGGCACCGCGATATGTCGAAGGGGGCAGTGATATGCAGAAATGCACAGTGACCTATTCAATCGCTGTATAATTCATTCTGTCTTAACTTTGTAAATATGACAAAGAATAACTTTACATTATAATGTTGCATATCATATTATTTAACCGAAGCTATAAATGTAAAATTAAACAGTTTTCATTCTGTTTTCTCCAGTTAGCTCACAACCTAAACGGTTAGCCTACTAGCTTAGCATACTGATAGCTAATTAGTCTGCTAGCTACACAGTTGTAAAGCTTAATTCACCTGGTGATACGGTGGCATGATTGTATTAAATAAAACGTTGCTAAATTGCTAAATATTTTATAATTTTACAAACTTTATAATAAGTATAAAGTTCTTATTCTTGAGTTATAGGATAGTGGTATGGTTAGGTTTAGGGGTAGGGATAAGTTTAGGGTTGTTGTGGGACTCCAAGGCTGCATTCCAGTTCAAATTTGTATGCCCTTCCCTCGCTAACTTCACTCCATCTCATGGATTGAGATGTGTCATTGCTTACATTGTGAGAGTGCCTACTATTGGTGGAAACCATACAATGGTTTATAGTGGAACGGCCTAAGCTCTTGATCACTTCACGCACTATGGAGCACGCTGTCGCTCGTACAATAAGGCTGATGACATTTTGTGGAATTATTTGGTGATTTTTGCACCAAAGAAGATTTTTCTGAGATGCAATCTCAGTTTTTATTACTAGGTAAAGTTTCCTAGTAATAAAAAAATTATTAGAATTAATGACTCGACTTATTATCTCTAAATACTGTTGACTGTTTAACTGTAATTGCAAATGATAAATGCTTTACCTGATTACTGCAGTGTAATAATTGTACTGAAATATCTACACAAAATCCACAAAATGTTCACAAACAAAAATGGTAACATTACAATGAACACATAGGTTAAGACTGCGTGTCAAACAGTCGGTTTAAGGTAGTTTAAAGTATTTTGCTGTTAAATCTCAATATAACTCTTCTAAACTATTTAATTGACCTAACTTCAATCAGATTTAAACAGCTTTACCTTCCATCATACACCAATGTTGTGTGGGGTAGGCGTAGGTGAAGCGCGATCAGCTGTAATGTCAAAATTGAGTTGCGTTTTGGGATATGGTGGAGCTGCCTTAAGCATACACCAAAATTAATGGTTTACTGTGTATCTATTGTAAAATAATAGTAACACCATTGAAATAAAGGTGTCACGCTTTCAAAATTAAATGCTATTTTAAAAAGTTTGTTTTTAGTGTGAAAAACAAGCCCTTGGCCATGTTCATTTCATGCAAGGTGCTGTTTATCTACTGTACTCTACTGTTTTTTTTTTTACCTGAACAAAGCAGTTGTTTGGAATTTTCCCCAAAACAGAAGGGTTCAATTTCAATAATTGAACCCAATAACAGTCACAAAGCTAAACAGAAGACTTTGTATATAGACTACATATGGTTCTTTTTTCTCATGTTTGTAGTTTGACAGCTCCTGTCCCCATTCACTTTCATTGTATGGAGCAAACTATGTGCTGATATCTTTTACCAGATTGATCTCACAGTGAAATCGGAAACAACAGGTGAACTTTATTTAGCTCACTTGGCCTCTACTTACCAAAATGTGAAACACTGCCCCCAGTGGCCAAAGTGGTACATGTTCTTAGGTGTGTGTGCATGTGTGAGCTTCATTTTGCAGGTATTGTCCACAGAGGGGCGCCAAAAAACGAGCTGTAAAAGGAGTTGTTTTCAGCTGTAAGGAGCAATGCATATTTTATCAAATGTACCCCCCAACCCTAATCCCAAACCTAAACCTAACCATCAGTGGAGTAAAAATTTAATGTTAAATGCAACCTCCATATCACTCCTGTGATTATGCTAACGTGATTACTTCCTGATTTCAATGCGGGATCTGAACCTGGTTCTCCCATGCTACTGACACAATGCGCTTCCAGTCGTGCTACATGTGAAAGTAAACACACTTGACTTTAGGGTGATGGAACTCTCAGAAACAACATGCTGACCTTCTGTGTGATCATGTTGCTTTAACACACTCAAACGCACACATACACAGCCTTGCGTGCTTCACTATGTGAAGTAATCCATTAGGAATGGTGGCCCTTGAGAAGTGATGCCACATGGTGGGATATTTTTTACAGTTTTTTAAAGATTTCCTGAGAGGAAATCATCACTAGTGCACATGTCCGCCACATAAATCAGTTCACAAATTATCTGCCATGGAGAACTACTCTAACACAGTATAAAAACAAACAGAGCTATGTCGCTGTGGGCTCTTTAGCTAAACTATTTATGAGAGCGTGCTGGTTTCTGGGAGGCATCATGATTCAGCCTCAGAGGGCATGATGACATTTGATAGAAGAGGAGGGGAGGTGGAAGAGTGAAGCGTAAAAAATCTTCTCCAGGTTTAGCAAAAGTTATTGAGGGATGTTGCTACAGTATTGTTGCTGTTGAATGAGAGCCAGACAGCGTTCAGAGATGTGGTCATACTGCTTAAAAAAACAGCTCACTGCATTAGACTAAATGAATCCCGATAACTGCATTTGTCTATTTCTCTTTATCTCTTCTTTTCTCACTGTATTTAATTATTTTATATAAGGAACAGTCTGTCCTCAAGTCAAGTCAATTTTATTTGTATAGCGCCTTTCACAAGACACATCGTTTCAAAGCAGCTTTACAGAAGATCAGCATTAACAGACGATAAAACTGTAATGTCTATAAAGTCGATGAATCACCATTGTGTAATTAGATAAAATATGATTCTTTATCGTGTTTAAAAATAATTATATAATTGTATTAATAACCCCAGTGAGCAAGCTGAAAGCGACTGTGGCAAGGAACACAAAACTCCATAAGATGTTGATTAATGGAGAAAAATAACCTTGGGAGAAATCAGACTCACTGTGGGGGCCAGTTCCCCTCTAGCTAACATAATGAATATAATGTAAATATTACTTATGTATAGTTAAAATCATGGTTTAAAATTATTGAACTTATTAAGTGTTAAGGGTCATTGTTTAAACATTGATTGTGCTTGAACTGCAAGATTAATGACCAATGTCTTTGAAGACCATCCTTGATTAATTGCATAAGTTCACATAGATGCAATTGTCCTTGTTAATTGGCTGATGAAGGCTTTTGTTGGCAATAGATAGTTGATCGTAGTCCATCAATAGACTGAGGTGAAGCAGGTTGGAGTCGGCATCAGTTCATCCTTTGAAGTCCATTGTAATAGAGTGAAGTGATGTTTGGCTGGCACCAGCTGCATTTAGTTATCATCATTCAGCGACATGTAGCAGTAGAGTCCAACACGATGCAGGAATGGTGCTGATCCAGCCGGTTCTGGTGACCTCAGGATAGGAGTCCCGAGGTTGAGACATGGAAACAAATAAAATAATATTAGCATAGATGCCATTAAATGTATTGCAGAGTTAGAGATCATGATCAAATTTTCTGGTTTCTGGTTCCGGCAGACCCAACTAAAGCAGCCTAATTATGGGTTGGAGGATAAATTAGGTGTATGCCTGGCTAAATAGATGAGTCTTTAGTCTAGACTTAAACTGAGAGAGTGTGTCTGCATCTCGAACAGTGTTAGGGAGACTATTCCATAGTTTAGGAGCCAAATATGAAAAGGATCTTCCTCCTTTTGTGGATTTTGATATTCTAGGAACTATTAACAGGTCAGAATTTTGTGATCTTAATGAACGTGTTGGAATATAGCATGGTAGAAGATCACTTAAGTACTGCAGAGCTAGACCATTCAAAGATTTGTACGTAGTTAACAGAATTTTAAAGTTAATATGGAATTTAACAGGTAACCAATGTAACGATGATAAAAATGGGGCTAATATGATCATATTTCTTGGTTCGTGTTATCACTCTGGCTGCAGCATTTTGAACCAATTTAAGTTTATTTATTGATCTTGCTGGACATCCTCCCAGTAATGCATTACAATAATCTAGTCTTGAGGTCATGAACGCATGAATTAGTTTTTCGGCATCAGCAACAGAGAGCATATGCCTTAATTTAGCAATATTTCTTAGGTGGAAGAATGCTGTTCTACAAACATTGGTGATTTGATTTTCAAAGGACAGATTGGTATCAAATATTACACCCAAGTTCTTCGCTGTTGAAGTTGATGTAATAGTACATCCATCTAGAGTCAAATTATATTGTAGTGGCTTATTTTTAGAGTTTTTTTGGTCCAATAATTAGTACATTTGGTGGAAGGACATTTTGGCCATCCAATCTTTTATTTCATTGATGCACTCGGCTAATTTCGAGAATTGTGAAATCTCATCAGGTTTTGTAGAAATATAAAGTTGTGTATCGTCAGCATAACAGTGGAACCTTATTCCACGATTCCTGATAATATCTCCCAGGGGTGCATATATAAGGAGAAAAGCAGAGGCCCTAAAACTGATCATTGTGGCACTCCATATTTTACTTTTGTTTGGTTTGACAATTCCTCATTTACATAGACAAAGTGGTAGCGGTCTTATAAATATGACCTAAACCATGCTAATGCAACTCCACAAATGCCAAAATAATTCTACAGCCTATTCAAGAGAATGTCATGATCGTTCGTGTCGAATGCAGCACTAAGATCTAAAAGCACTAGAAGAGAAATGCAGCCGCGATCAGATGATAAGAGCAAGTCATTTGTAACTCTGATAAGTGCAGTCTCTGTACTGTGATGAGGCCTAAATCCTGATTGAAATGTTTCGTATATACTATTTCTCTGTAGAAATGAACATATTTGGGAGGATGCTACCTTTTCTAGTATTTTTTACATAAACGGGAGATTTGAAATCAGTCTATAATTAGCCATCTCTCATGTTATGGCTTCTTAATAAGCGGTTTGATAATTGCCATTTTAAAGTTTCTTGGGACATGTCCTAAGCATAGCGAGGAGTTAATGATGTTAAGAAGAGGTTCTGAGATTACAGGAGATACCTCTTTTAAGAGCTTAGTTGGTATAGGATCTAACAAACAAGTGGCTTTTGATGTTTCGATAATTATTAGGCACTGTTTTCTGAGGTGCGATGACAGATGATTGCATAATTCCAATTTTATTTCTGATTATTTAAATTTTATCTGTAAAAGAATTCATGAAGTCATTACACTTGAGCTGTGATGTAATATATGGTTCTGTTGAGGCTTTATTCCTAACCAATTTAGCCACAGTACTGAATAAACATCTAGGATTGTTGTGGTTATTTTCTATGAGTTTACTAAAATATGCTGACCTGGCAGCTTTTAGTGCCTGTCTGTAGCTACGGACACTATCCTTCCATGCACCACGAAATACCTCTAATCTTGTATTTTTCCACATGCGCTCCATTTTCTGAGCTGCTCTCTTGAGAGCATGAGTGTGATCATTGTACCATGGTGCGGGGCTTATTTCTTTAATTTTCTTTAATCGAAGTGGGGCGACAATATTAAGAGTGCTAGAGAAGACTGCATTTATATTTTTTGTTATTTCATCAAGTTCTTCTGGGCTTTGGGGTTTATTGAGTGTATGAGATAGATCTGGAAGATTATTAGTGAAGCTATCTTTAGTGGTCGAAAGAATAGTTCTACCTGAACGATAGCGTGCTGTAGATTGAGTAACATTAGTTGATTGCAGCATACAAGAGACGAGGTAATGATTCGAGATGTCGTCGCTCTGCTGCAGAATTTCTATATTATCAACATCAAATCCATATGAAAGAATTAAATCTAGTGTATGATTATGGCGATGAGTTGGTCCTGTTACATTTTGTCTGACTCCAAGAGAGTTGAGAATATCAATAAATGCTAATCCCAATGTATAATTTTCATTATCTATGTGAATGTTGAAGTCACCAACAATTAAAGCTCTATCTACAGTAACTACAAGATTTGATAAAAAATTTGCAAATTCACTAAGGAAATCAGAATAAGGCCCGGGTGATCTATACACTGTAGCAAGGGTAAAAGACACCACTCAGACATCCAGCCATTCAGTGACGCTAATCTACTATAAACCTCGTCACCACGACTAGCAGGGAGGGGACCAGAGCATATTACAGTGTCTGACATCGTTTTTGCAAATTTGCACACCTCTTTAACATTATCTTTAGTGATCTCCGAATGGCGAAGCATTAGCCAGCACTTGTAAATTGTATTTTATGTCAGACGCTCTGGCCCCCAAAATGCAATTAAAAATAGTGGCTGGAGTCTCCATTTCCACGTTCCTTATAATAGAATCGCCGATAACAAGGGCTCTTTCAACATGATTCTCAGTGGGTGTATCACTGAGTGGGGAGAATTGATTGGAAACCCTAACAGGAACGGGAGCATGGTGTCTCTTTGCTGAGCGAGTATGCCGCCGAGACGTCACACAAATGCCCTGCTGCAGGGGCTCTATGTTGCTCTCTGTACTGCCCGCATCCGAAACAGTATCTACCGGCTTCTCTTTCTCACTGACCTCCACTAGCGTTCGGATGCGAGTCTCTAACTCATTAACCTTCTCCGTCAGCCTGACTAATTCCTTACATTTATCACTAGTGAATCCCTCACTGCTGACGGAGGAGGCTATTGTAAACATGTGACATGCAATGCAGGAAAAATAACATGAGTGGATGCCATGACTTACCGCAAAATTGTTTGTTGTTGGTTGTTCCTGAGCGGTGTGGTTTGAGATTGATGTGAATCCCTCACACAATTGTTTGTTGTTGTTGGTTGTTCTTGATAAGCGGAGATTTGAGATCGATGCAATAATCTGTGTGCCACAGAGGAGAAAAAACGGGTGTGTGCTGAAAAAAAATGCACGGTTTAATCGCGATAAAAACAGAATGCGGATGCAGGTGGAATATGTGCGCAGTTGAATCGCGATAAGAGAATAATATGAGGGAAACCCCAATGCGTGCTTAAAAATGGCAGATGTTAAGGATTAAAGGCTGAAAACAGATATATAAGCGATGCTAAAGAAAAACTAGCAGGCTACAAACACAGACTCTAGCTAGGTGCCAGCAGCAACAGGTAAAATACACGCAGATGAAACAGGAGGTAAATCTGAAACGCGGTAAAACGACAAAGGATATAACTATGACTATAACGATGAACGTTTGAGAATAAGAATAAGCAGTGCTAAGCAGGCCACAAACAAACTCTCGTGCAGCGTGCTGCGTGTGTGCGTGCTGTGCCGTCAGCAACAGGATGTCCTGTTCTTAAATCTGACTCATTATCCTCGTTATCCTATATTAATGTTTTTTTCTGTGTGCTAGCCCAGTGTTTCTCATTCCTAGTCCTGAAGTACCCTCAAACTGCATATTTTGATGTCTCCATTATTTGACTGTAAAGGGAACAATGGAAAGGAGGGGCCAAGAAATGGTTTGACCATATAAATTATATTTTAATGTAAAACTGAAACACAAAGACACAAACATACACATAGGATGGACAGCTGCCCATAAACGCTCTCTCTCTCTATCACACCACCGTACTCAGTCAGCCTTTATCCCTCTCTGAGGCTTAATTAACCTGATATGGTGCCGGGAGTGTAAAATCACGACCTGGCCCGTCCTCTGTCTTGTAACATTGACATACCTGTTTCAGGTCATGTAGCCTTGATGAGTTGAATCAGGCGTGTTAGATTAAGGAGACATCTAAAATGTGTAGTGTTGGGGAGGGGGGTGGTCCAAGAACAAGATTGGAAAACTCTGCGCTAGACTAGTAAAGCAAAAAGCATGCCAACAAAAACAAATGTACATCCCTCTTAACAATAAAGGTTCTTCAATGTTTTTTTCCTGCTCTTTAGGTTCAGCAAGGACCTTCTTTTCTTACACACTATTAAAAAGAAGATGATTAGGGTTAGTATAGTGTTCAAGTACCAGTACAGAGATGACATGCATCCCAATCAGCATCCTATTTTCCATAAACAGTTTCATTTAGAATTAGGGTGTCCTAAATCATATTATGTGTAAATGAGTGTTCCAAAGTTGCCCGGATGGTCAACTATTTCCTGTAGATTTTCCTATAGAAGTTGTATTATGTGAAATACTACAAACATGTCGATGAGACTACCTGCGGATCTCAACTTCAACATGTTTCAACAACATAAAATCAACATAAATTGTATTTTTTGCTTGTGTAACCACTGTGAACAGAGACTACTTTGTTCTTGCTGTAGGGTGCTGATCGCCTCATTAAATTGTGAACGTTTATTGTTTAAGGAAAAGTATCAACACCATGTTTATTAAAAACGAGATTGTCACAAACAGAAAATGAACCAAATTAAGACAGTTGTCAGTTCTCATTTTATATTCGTAATTTATCAAATCCCTGAAATAAAGCATAGGTCAAATTCTCTTTCAAGCGACTGTTATGATGTAAACTAAACAGTATGTGACGCAGCCAAAGAGGGGGAAAAAAACAACAATAAATAAAGTGATATTTACTATGTCATTCAAGTGTTCTGTCTTTCTGACTTAGTATAGCATTTGAGTTCATGTAGATATCCAAGTTTATAATTCTAGATTTTTACTTCAGTTGATGTTGAATCATAAGATCACATCTTTAACTTTAAATATAACTGTTATCTGTGTTTTATTTAATCTGCAATACATTGTGAACATCAATGGGTGATGTTCACAATGTATTGCAGATGAAATATAACGATAGGAAAAGAGATACTGTTTTTGTATTAACAACTCCCTGTTTCTTCTCCAATGCGGTAGGAAACAATGTAAGGTATCATAAATGAAATGCAATGAAGAACAATGAATGAATGGTAGAATAACAACTGTACCAGAATGATTGTCAGGTCAGTGAACAATTGATAGTGTGACAACAGGCAACGAGAGAGGATCTAAGTGCAGCTCTTTATTTAAACCAAACGCAAGAAAACTAGGAACAAAGAATACCACGGGGAACTTAGCACAAAACAAGCTAAACATGAAATAACAGACAAATAAACAGGGGGGAACAAGGGCTTAAATATACTAGGGGAAACAAGAAACACCTGGGAAAACAATGAGGGAAAGGGAACCAATCAGGGGAAAACCAATGAGAAAAAGAAACTACAAAGAACTACAAAAACCAAACGGGAACTAAACAGGAATTTCAACATTAAAGCACAAAAACAAAAGACAACAGAGAACATGACAGATAGAAAAGGATTCATTACTTCAACATTGAAATATTATAACAAACACATACTGAGGTAAACGTAATACAATAGCAACACATAGCAACACATAAGCTAAACATTTGTATTTTCTCAGGCACATTTTGAGTCTAAATAGACGTACAACTTACAGAATTTCAGTTGTACACCCAAATGGCAATAGTCACATCACACTGTTTGTGTGTTGCATTTGCTATAGTTCACTTCCATGTTATTTCTTCCTCCAATAACAATTTCAAATTTGTATTTGAATGAAAAAAGAAATTTGCATCTGACTGCCTCCACAACATCACATCAATTTTACCTTAGCCCAGTAGCAGTGAGCAATAAGATGACAATGAGAGGGCAGGTCAGTCAAGAGCAGAGAGAGAATCAAAACAGTAAGGCGTTTTCTGTCAAGTCTTAAAGGAGAAGCAGTACCAAAACCAAGCATTTTCTGACAAAGGATATGCATGAGGGTGGAAAATGAGCATGTTTTGGGGGATTTTATGTGTGTGCAAACACATTTGCTAATGTTATAAGTGAGCCTTAAGGAAAAAAAAAGCATTTCATAACCATAATAACTTCATACTCATATATAATCAAAGTTCAGTAGTTTGTGACACTCTTGTTTTTATTTTTATCAGCTAGGAAAGCTAGAAATACTCTTGTATGTGTGAACAGTTCTGATGATGTGCAACTGTCAGTCACCAGTTCAAATCTGATTGGCTGTCTTTGCTCAGCTTCTGAGAATCTGGGTGCATAGGTTTTATTCAGGTTTTTATCAGTCTACAACGTCATGTTTAAAGGTTATCGGGTTGCTATAGTAAACCATACTGCACTAGTCACTGTATTTGGCTTATGTGTGTGAGGTTCATCACATCAAATATTTGTAAGATAAATAAATTTCACAGTTAAAACAAAATTAATAGTGGTTGGTCTCTTCCTGTCTAAGTGGGTGGAGCTTGGCCATAATAAACTGTAAATTGGACTAAACATTCTCCACCCCTTTCCAAAGTTGTTATCTGTTATTTTTTTACTCAAATAGATACTTCTGGTATTCAACTTCTGAACTGCCTGTGACTTCAAGTGCTCCGGTTACACTGAAGTGCGTAATTTTGCATCCAGGATGTGCATAAGCGATTTTGTGCCGCTTTGTATTGGAGCTTTTAGTGTGTTCATTTTCTGACTTTAATAGTTTTATGGGATAAGAGATTATAGTTATTTAGCCTATTTAATTGTTGAATATCCATAAAGTCAAGTCAATTTTATTTCACAACACACATCGTTTCAAAGCAGCTTTACAGAAGATCAGGCATTAAAAGAAAATAAAACTGTAATGTCTATAATGTTGATGAATCATCATTGTGTAATTAGATAAAATATGATTGTTACACTAAAAATAACCTTGGGAGAAACCAGACTCACTGTGGGGGTCAGTTCCCCTCTGTCTAACATCATGAATATAATGTCAATATTATAGCTGCAAGCAGCAATGCGATTCCTCCTCAAAATGGCAAATCATTCATAATTGATCAGTAGAGGGTTGGGGTTAATCTCTCCCAATGGAGGAATCAAAAAAACATATCTTTCTGTCTTAATCCTAAACAAAAGATTTTCAGAGTACAGGAAAATCCATCATGCCGGACCTTATGGATCATTGAGGCCTTTTTGTTCCCAATGAGAAATGAGGTATGTCCATTAAGTTTCAGAAGATTTGAATAAATGGGGTGGAAATGCCATCACTTTGAAAATGCGACATTTGGGCATGTCTTGTAGCGCCCCCTAAAGGCAAATGTTGGCCATTCTTGGTTTGGGGTTTCCTGTTGGCCTGTATTATCAATGTACACAATGAGAACATTTTTGACCAGAAAATGGCTCTTTTCAGTATGGCCTGTAGCGCCGTCTAAGGGCAAATGCTGGCCATTCTTTGCATAGTACTTCAGAGTGATGTCATCTTGAAGAATGTTAGGTTTGAAAAACCATCAGTTAAAATGACATTTGATTTATTGACACATATATAGATGCAATGTGAACATTTACATAAATATGCCCCTTTCGGCCATTTTGTGTTTTATTCATTTTTTCTAAGTAACATATTGAAAGACGTCAGATATTCACATGGGTACCGCATTTCAAGTCAATTGGAGCTACGGTTTAGGATAAAAAACCTTTGTAGGTTTTTCCCAAATTTTCACAGTAGAGGAAAATCTATCATGGTGGAAACTATGGGTCATTGAGGCTTTTTGTTCCCCATGAGAAATGAGGCATGTACACCAAGTTTCAGAAGAATTTGACAAATTGGGTGAAAATGCCATCACTTTGAAAATAGGATATTTGGGCATGGCTTGTAGTGCCCCCTAGGGGTGAATGTTGGCAATTCTTGGTTTGTGGGTTCCTGTTGGCCTGTAGTATCAATGTACCAAATTAGAAAATGTTTGACCAGAAAATGGGAATTTTGGGCGTGGCCTGTAGCACCCCCTAAGTGCTAATGTGGGCCATTATTTGCACAGTACTTCAGAGTGATGTCATCTTGAAGCATGTTAGGTTTGAAAAACCATCAGTCAAAATTACATTTGATTTATTGACACATATATATATTGATAAAATGTGGACATTTACATAAATACGCCCCTTTAAGCCATTTTGTGTTTTATACATTTTTGCTAAGTAACAAATTGAAAGACATCAATTATACACATGGTACTAAATTTCAAGTCAATTGGAGCTACGGTTTAGGAGAAGATTTTTGTAGGTTTTTCCAAATTTTCACTGTACAGGAAAATCTATCATGGTGGAAATGATGGATCTACGAGGCTTTTTGTTCCCCATGAGAAATGAGGTGTGTACACCAAGTCTTAGATGAATTGGACAAATGAGGTGGAAATGAAATCATTTTGAAAATGGGAATTTTGGGCGTGGCCTGTAGCGCCCCCTAAGTGCTAATGTGGGCCATTCTTTGCGCAGTACTTCAGAGTGATGTCATCTTGAAGCATGTTAGGTTTGAAAAACCATTAGTCAAAATTACATTTGATTTATTGACACATATATATTGATAAAATGTGGACATTTACATAAATACGCCCCTTTAAGCCATTTTGTGTTTTATACATTTTTGCTAAGTAACAAATTGAAAGACATCAATTATACACATGGGTACTAAATTTCAAGTCAACTGGAGCTACGGTTTAGGAGAAGATTTTTGTAGGTTTTTCCAAATTTTCACTGTACAGGAAAATCTATCATGGTGTAAATGATGGATCTACGAGGCTTTTTGTTCCCCATGAGAAATGAGGCATGTACACCAAGTTTTAGATGAATTGGACAAATGGGGTGGAAATGAAATCATTTTGAAAATGGGACTTTTGGGCGTGGCCTGTATCGCCCACTATGGGCGAATGAGAGCCATTCTTTGCATAGTACTTCAGAACTAGAAAAAAGGTTTGTCAAGACAAACTTTGATGTTGGCTTGAGAAAGACTGAACCTTGAACCAAGACTGGAACTCGATGATAACAATAAAACAAGATCACAGCAAAAATATTAAATAAATGCAATAACTTGAAAATTATTTAAGCTCTCCAAGTCATTATACCACATACGGCATTCACTAAGATTTTCATTTTGTCCTAAGACTTCATTGTATGCTTTGTAAAAATAAGTGAATGTTAAAGGGATATTTGATCATTTCCTCACCCTCATGCAGTCCCAGATGTGTATGACTTTCTTCTGCTGAAATTGAATGAAGATGTTTAGAAGAATATCTCAGCTCTGTTGTAAGTAAATGAGAAGTGGTGAGAAACAGATCATTAAGTCATTTTTTACTATAAATCGCTACTTTGACTTTCATAAGCGCACTTCTCTCTTAAGAGTTCTTTTTCTGTTTTTTTTTTTTTTGTGTGTGATTTACATAAGCACATTAACCCTACTAGGCAGTGAGAAGAATTTATAGTAAATAAAAAATAAATAAATAAAAAAATATATATATATATTTTTTTAAAATCATATATATATATTTTTTATTTATTTTTTTATTTATTTATTTTTTTTTTTTATCTGTTTCTCACCCACACCTATAATATCACTTCTGAAGGCATGGATTAAACCACTGGAGTGGTATGGATTAATTTTATGTTGCATTTATGTGATTTTTGTAGCTTCTGAGTTCTGATCACCATTCAAGTCATTGAAAGGTCCAACAGGGTTGAGATATTCTTCTAAAAAGCTTAATTTGTGTTCACCAGAAGAAAGAAAATAATACAGATCTGGGATGGAATGAGGGTGAGTAAACGATGAGAGAAATTTATTTTTGGGGTAAAAACCATTTGTACTTTTTATTTACTTGGAATGTCAATGTTCAGGACGAAAGCTCAATTGTTACTGTCTCTTTAAGAGGATTTTATCGCATGGCATTTCATTCAAGGCACAGGTCTGTGCCGCTTGTTTCGTTGAGTTTAATCTTTTGAGAACTGTGAAGTCTCATTATTTTCGTGCTGTTACATCTGTATTCATTTCAGAGATTAATTGATTGAGATTGTGAAACTTGTAATCATGAAGAACCTGAAGGACTAATTCTGCTGTTAATAGCTCCATCTTCTCGATGGATCTTCCGTGATCATTCCAACGCTGTCAAGTGAAGCTGAGCAACATCAGTTTCTTCTCTCACACCCTCATTTGTTTGGGTGTGAGATGATAAAATACAGACTGCGTGTGTAAAATCGCGTGAATGTTCAAATACATTCAAGCAAACACATACAACCGACAAACCTCCGTGAAGATGCGAGTAAAAATGAGATGCCTCGCGCTGTCAGACACAACGCTGATAATCATTCTCGGAAGTGTTGATACTAGATTTAGATTCCCGATTTCTTTATCAACTGTTTATGTTCACTTGAGACAAAACAGACAATATATCATGTATTTTGACATTTTGTTGTATGAAATTGTCCGTTCAAACGCAAGAAAAAGCGAATGCGATCACTCATCGGGGCTCGTGAGTTAGACGAGACGCTGCTCGCTGTTTCACACAAATATTTATTTGAGTTGTTTTGCCATTTGTTGAGTTGAATGGTGTAAAATCGCTTGAAAGTTCAATGCCATGACTTTGAAAATATTTTTTTGGGGCGTGGCCTGTAGCGCCACCTATGGGCGAATGTGGGCCATTCTTGGTTTGGGGGTACCCGTTGGCATGGAGTATCAATGTGCCAATTTAGAAAATTTTTGACCAGTGACTTTTTGAGATATTGGGGCTCAAGGAGAATAATAATAATAAATATAGCTGCAAGCAGCAATGCGATTCCTCCTCAAAATGGCAAATCATTTAAAATTGTTCAGTAGAGGGTTGGGGTTAAACTCTCCCAATGAAGAAATTCAAAAAACGTGTCTTTCTGTCTGAATCCTAAACTAAACATTTTCAGTGTACAGGAAAGTCCATGATGCCGGGATCTTATGGATCCTGGAGGCTTTTTTGTTTACAATGAGAAATGAGTTATGTACATTAAGTTTCAGAAGAACTGAAAAAATGGGGTGGAAATGCCATCACTTTCAATGTGGGACATTGGGGCATAGCCTGTAGTGCCCCCTAATGGTGAATACGGGCAATTCTTGGTTTGTGAGTTCCTGTTGGCCTGTAGTATCAATGTACCAAATTAGAACATTATTGACCAGAAAATGGGAATTTTGGACATGGCCTATATCGCCCCCTAAGGGTGAATGTCGGCCATTCTTGGTTTGTGGGTTCCCGTTGGCCTGTAGTATCAATGTACCAAATTTGAAAATGTTTGACCAAAAAAATAGGACTTTAAGGCATAGCCTGTAGCGCCCCCTAATGATGAATATGGGCAATTCTTGGTTTGTGGGTTCCTGTTGGCGTGCAGTATCAATGTACCACATTAGAACATTTTTGACCAGAAAATGGGAATTTTTGACATGGCCTATAGCGCCCCCTAAGGGTGAATGTGGGCCAATCTTGGTTTGTGAGTTCCTGTTGGCCTGTAGTATCAATGTACCAAATTTGAAAGTTTTTGACAAAAAAAAATGTGCAATTTGGGAATGGCCTTTAGCGCCCCCTAAGGGCGAATGTGAGACATTCTTGGTTTGTGGATTTCTGTTGGCCTGTAGTGTCAATATACCAAATTAGAACATTTTTGACCATAAAATGGGAATTTTGGGCATAGCCTGTAGCGCCCCCTAATGGCGAATATGGGCAATTATTTGTTTGTGGGTTCCTGTTGGCCTGTAGTATCAATGTACCAAATTAGAACATTTTTGACCAGCAAATGGGAATTAAGGGCGTGGCCTGTAGCGCCCCCTAAGGGTGAATGTGGGCCATTCTTGGTTTGTGGATTCCTGGTGGTCTGTAGTATCAATATACAAAATTAGAACATTTTTGACCAGAAAATGGGAATTTTGGGCTTGGCCTGTAGCGCCCCCTAAGGGAGAATGTGGGATATTCTTTACGCAGTACTTCAGAGTGATGTCATCTTGAAGTATATATATATATATATATATATATATATATATATATATATATAGGTCTGTTTCTAACCCACACCTATAATATCACTTCTGAAGGCATGGATTACACCACTGGAGTGGTATGGATTACTTTTATGCTGCATTTATGTGATTTTTGTAGCTTCTGAGTTCTGATCACCATTCAAGTCATTGAAAGGTCCAACAGGGTTGAGATAATCTTCTAAAAAGATTAATTTGTGTTCACCAGAAGAAAGGAAATAATACACATCTGGGATGGAATGAGGGTGAGTATACGATGAGAGAAATTTATTTTTGGGGTAAAAACCATTTGTAGGCTACTTTTTATTTACTTGGAAAATTGTTACTGTCTCTTTAAGAGGATTTTAAACGCATTTCATTCAAGGCACAGTCTGTGCGGCTTGTTTCATTGAGTTTAATCTTTAGAGAACTGTGAAGTCTCATTATTTTCGTGCTGTTACATCTGTATTCATTTCAGAGATTAATTGATTGAGATTGTGAAACTACATACAACCGACAAACCTCCATGAAGATGCGAGTAAAAATGAGATGCCTCGCGCTGTCAGACACAATGCTGATAATCATTCTCGGAAGTGTTGATACTAGATTTAGATTCGCGATTTCTTCATCAACTGTTTAGTTCACTTGAGACAAAACAGACAATATATCATGTATGGTTGTATGAAAGTGTCCGTTCAAACGCAAGAAGAAGCGAATGCGATCTCTCATCGGGGCTCGTGAGTTAGACGTGACGCTGCTCTCTGTTTCACACAAATATTTATTTGAGTTGTTTTGCCATTTGTTGAGTTGAATGGTGTAAAATCGCTTGAAAGTTCAAACAGGAAAGTGTTAAAAACACATACAACAGACAAACATTGCTCGCATTGAAGACGCGAGTAAAAATGAGATCGCGTCACTATTGCGTGCTGTCAGAGAACACGCAGATGAAACATCATTCTCGGAAGTATTGATACTTTAGGATCGATCCGTCCATCCCTTCTTTCTTTAGACATATGTTTCATGTTTGTGTGATAAGTGTTCGCGGAGTTTCACTTGATTTTTCTGACGTGTATCAGACAGATTATCGCAAAGACAGATTCGATTTACCCTGTTTATTTTCGTTATTTTACAAAAGCTCAAGGTTTTGTTGTATTGTAAGTGTACACAAATAAAAGTAGACCTTTTATAGTTTGTAATGATCTCTTCCATGTATCTGAATGGGCAAAAATGACGCAGTATTTTGTTTAAGTTTTTTCCGCTGTTTAGAACAATGCATCTGAAAGGACATTACAGCGCCATTGTTGACCCCCGTAATAATGCCAGAATTCAATAATGATTCCCGATTTCAAACTCCTCGCAAAGATTTATTTGAGTTGTATGCCATTTGTTGAGTTGAATAGTGTAAAATCGCTTGAATATTCAAACTGGGAAGTAGTAAAACACATCTCACTGACCTTATTTGTGCAGTAACTATCATCGGGGCTCGTGCGTTAGACGCGACGCATCTCGCGGTTTCACACAAAACTGATCACAAACATTTATTTGAGTTGTTTTGCCATTTGTTGAGTTGAATAGTGTAAAATCGCTTGAATATTCAAACTGGGAAGCAGTAAAATACATCTCACTGACCTTGTGCAGTAACTCTCATCGGGGCTCGTGCGTTAGACGCGACGATTATCGCTGTTTCACACAAACTGCTCGAAAACATTTATATGAGTTGTTTTACCATCTGTTGAGATGAATAGTATAAAATCGCGTGAATGTTCCAAATGTCAAGCATTAAACACACACAATTGACATACCTTTGTGCAAACGCAGGCAAAATTCTTCTGGCTGAGAAAGTCGGGAGCTCCACCCACTAGTAGCCAGAATTGCTCCATTAGAGAGATTTCTCCAGTAAAAGTGCATTTGGTAGACAGAGTTACACCAGCAGAGGGAGCCTCTTTGCTCAGCCAATGTAAGTGAATGGGATTTTACTTGTAGACCGTATTGATCCAGTAGAGGGGGCATTTTTGCTCAGCCATTGTAAATCAATGGGATTTTTTACATTTTTGATCGTCATTTATATAAAAAGCTTAAGTCGCATCAGGTAAAAAAAGACATAGCAGCAAACTTCAGAACAGTCCCCAGGTCTGTGGCAAGTTGGGTACTTATAGCATTAAAGCTCTTAGAGGTGAGGTTGTTGAAATTTTAGTAAGTAAAATAGTATTATTAATAATAATAATAATAAATGTATGTAACATAACAATATGTTGGCTTTCTCAAGCCAACATAGTTATGTCATCTTGAAGCATGTTAGGTTTGAAAAACCATCAATCAAATTTTCATTTGGTTTATTGACACTAATATATTGAGGCAATGTGGTCATTTACATAAACACGCACCTTTCAGCCATTTTGTATTGTATTCATTTTTGCTAAGTAACAAATTGAAAGACATCAATTCTACACATGGGTACCAAATGTCAAGTCAATTGGATCTACGGTTCAAGAGAAGAAGACTTTTGTAGGTTTTGGCAAATTTTCACTGTACAGGACAATCCATTAGGGCAGAAGTTATGGGTCCTTGAGGCTTTTTTGTTCCCAATGAGAAATGAGGCAAGTATACCAAGTTTTAGAATATTTCGAAAATTGTGGTGAAAATGCCATCATTTTGAAAATGTGACATTTGGGCGTGGCCTGTAGCGAACCGCTAAGGGCGAATGTGGGCAATTCTTTGCACAGTACTTCAAAGGGATGTTATCTTGAAGAATGTTAGGTTTGAAAAACCCTCAGTCAAAATTACATTTGATATATTGACATATATATTGATTAAATGTGGACATTTACATAAACACGCCCCTTTCAGCCATTTTATATCGTATTCATTTTTGCTAAGAAACGTTTTCAAAGACATCAATTATACACATGCGTACCAAATTTCAAGTATATTGGAGCTACGGTTCAGGAGAAGAAGAGTTTTGTAGGTTTTGGCAAATTTTCACTGTACAGGAAAATCCATTAGGGCAGAAGTTATGGGTCCTTGAGGCTTTTTTGTTCCCCATGAGAAATGAGACATGTACACCAGGTTTGAGAATAATTGGACAAATGGCTTGGAAATGCCATGACTTTGAAAATATTTTTTTGGGGCGTGGCCTGTAGCGCCACCTATGGGCGAATGTGGGCCATTCTTGGTTTGGGGGTACCCGTTGGCATGGAGTATCAATGTGCCAATTTAGAAAATTTTTGACCAGTAACTTTTTGAGATATTGGGGCTCAAGGAGAATAATAATAATAATAATAATAATAATAAATATAGCTGCAAGCAGCAATGCGATTCCTCCTCAAAATGGCAAATCATTTAAAATTGTTCAGTAGAGGGTTGGGGTTAAACTCTCCCAATGAAGAAATTCAAAAAACGTGTCTTTCTGTCTGAATCCTAAACTAAACATTTTCAGTGTACAGGAAAATCCATGATGCTGGGATCTTATGGATCCTGGAGGCTTTTTTGTTTACAATGAGAAATGAGTTATGTACATTAAGTTTCAGAAGAACTGAAAAAATGGGGTGGAAATGCCATCACTTTGAATGTGGGACATTGGGGCATAGCCTGTAGCGCCCCCTAATGACGAATATGGGCAATTCTTGGTTTGTGGGTTCCTGTTGGCGTGCAGTATCAATGTACCACATTACAACATTTTTGACCAGAAAATGGGAATTTTTGACATGGCCTATAGCGCCCCCTAAGGGTGAATGTGGGCCAATCTTGGTTTGTGAGTTCCTGTTGGCCTGTAGTATCAATGTACCAAATTTGAAAGTTTTTGACAAAAAAAAATAGCAATTTGGGAATGGCCTTTAGCGCCCCCTAAGGGCGAATGTGAGACATTCTTGGTTTGTGGATTTCTGTTGGCCTGTAGTGTCAATATACCAAATTAGAACATTTTTGACCATAAAATGGGAATTTTGGGCATAGCCTGTAGCGCCCCCTAATGGCGAATATGGGCAATTCTTTGTTTGTGGGTTCCTGTTGGCCTGTAGTATCAATGTACCAAATTAGAACATTTTTGACCAGCAAATGGGGATTTAGGGCGTGGCCTGTAGCGCCCCCTAAGGGCGAATGTGGGCCATTCTTGGTTTGTGGATTCCTGTTGGTCTGTAGTATCAATATACAAAATTATAACATTTTTGACCAGAAAATGGGAATTTTGGGCTTGGCCTGTAGCGCCCCCTAAGGGAGAATGTGGGATATTCTTTACGCAGTACTTCAGAGTGATGTCATCTTGAAGTATATATATATATATATATATATATATATAGGTCTGTTTCTAACCCACACCTATAATATCACTTCTGAAGGCATGGATTAAACCACTGGAGTGGTATGGATTACTTTTATGCTGCATTTATGTGATTTTTGTAGCTTCTGAGTTCTGATCACCATTCAAGTCATTGAAAGGTCCAACAGGGTTGAGATAATCTTCTAAAAAGCTTAATTTGTGTTCACCAGAAGAAAGGAAATAATACACATCTGGGATGGAATGAGGGTGAGTATACGATGAGAGAAATTTATTTTTGGGGTAAAAACCATTTGTAGGCCTACTTTTTATTTACTTGGAAAATTGTTACTGTCTCTTTAAGAGGATTTTAAACGCATTTCATTCAAGGCACAGTCTGTGCGGCTTGTTTCATTGAGTTTAATCTTTTGAGAACTGTGAAGTCTCATTATTTTCGTGCTGTTACATCTGTATTCATTTCAGAGATTAATTGATTGAGATTGTGAAACTACATACAACCGACAAACCTCCATGAAGATGCGAGTAAAAATGAGATCGCCTCGCGCTGTCAGACACAACGCTGATAATCATTCTCGGAAGTGTTGATACTAGATTTAGATTCGCGATTTCTTCATCAACTGTTTATGTTCACTTGAGACAAAACAGACTCCACAATATATCATGTAATTTGACATTTTGTTGTAAGAAATTGTCCGTTCAAATGCAAGAAGCAGCGAATGCGATCTCTCATCGGGGCTCGTGAGTTAGACGTGACGCTGCTCGCTGTTTCACACAAATATTTATTTGAGTTGTTTTGCCATTTGTTGAGTTGAATGGTGTAAAATCGCTTGAAAGTTCAAACAGGAAAGTGTTAAAAACACATACAACAGACAAACATTGCTCGCATTGAAGACGCGAGTAAAAATTAGATCGCGTCACTATCGCGTGCTGTCAGTGAACACGCAGATGAAACATCATTCTCGGAAGTATTGATACTTTAGGATCGATCCGTCCATCCCTTCTTTCTTTAGACATATGTTTCATGTTTGTGTGATAAGTGTTCGTGGAGTTTCACTTGATTTTTCTGATGTGTATCAGACAGATTATCGCAAAGACAGATTCGGTTTACCCTGTTTATTTTCGTTATTTTACAAAAGCTCAAGGTTTTGTTGTTATTGTAAGTGTACACAAATAAAAGTAGACCTTTTACAGTTTGTAATGATCTCTTCCATGTATCTGAATGGGCAAAAATGACGCAGTATTTTGTTTGTTTTTTCCGCTGTTTAGAACAATGCATCTGAAAGGACATTACAGCGCCATTGTTGACCCCCGTAATAATGCCAGAATTCAATAATGATTCCCGATTTCAAACTCCTCGCAAAGATTTATTTGAGTTGTATGCCATTTGTTGAGTTGAATAGTGTAAAATCGCTTGAATATTCAAACTGGGAAGTAGTAAAACACATCTCACTGACCTTATTTGTGCAGTAACTCTCATCGGGGCTCGTGCGTTAGACGCGACGCATCTCGCGGTTTCACACAAAACTGCTCACAAACATTTATTTGAGTTGTTTTGCCATTTGTTGAGTTGAATAGTGTAAAATCGCTTGAATATTCAAACTGGGAAGCAGTAAAATACATCTCACTGACCTTGTGCAGTAACTCTCATCGGGGCTCGTGCGTTAGACGCGACGATTATCGCTGTTTCACACAAACTGCTCGAAAACATTTATATGAGTTGTTTTACCATTTGTTGAGATGAATAGTATAAAATCGCGTGAATGTTCCAAATGTCAAGCATTAAACACACACAATTGACATACCTTTGTGCAAACGCAGGCAAAATTCTTCTGGCTGAGAAAGTCGGGAGCTCCACCCACTAGTAGACAGAATTGCTCCATTAGAGAGATTTCTCCAGTAAAAGTGCATTTGGTAGACAGAGTTACACCAGCAGAGGGAGCCTCTTTGCTCAGCCAATGTAAGTGAATGGGATTTTACTTGTAGACCGTATTGATCCAGTAGAGGGGGCATTTTTGCTCAGCCATTGTAAATCAATGGGATTTTTTACATTTTTGATCGTCATTTATATAAAAAGCTTAAGTCGCATCAGGTAAAAAAAGACATAGCAGCAAACTTCAGAACAGTCCCCAGGTCTGTGGCAAGTTGGGTACTTATAGCATTAAAGCTCTTAGAGGTGAGGTTGTTGAAATTTTAGTAAGTAAAATAGTATTAATAATAATAATAATAATAAATGTATGTAACATAACAATATGTTGGCTTTCTCAAGCACACATAGTTATGTCATCTTGAAGCATGTTAGGTTTGAAAAACCATCAATCAAATTTACATTTGGTTTATTGACACTAATATATTGAGGCAATGTGGTCATTTACATAAACACGCACCTTTCAGCCATTTTGTATTGTATTCATTTTTGCTAAGTAACAAATTGAAAGACATCAATTCTACACATGGGTACCAAATGTCAAGTCAATTGGATCTACGGTTCAAGAGAAGAAGACTTTTGTAGGTTTTGGCAAATTTTCACTGTACAGGACAATCCATTAGGGCAGAAGTTATGGGTCCTTGAGGCTTTTTTGTTCCCAATGAGAAATGAGGCAAGTATACCAAGTTTTAGAATATTTGGAAAATTGGGGTGAAAGTGCCATCATTTTGAAAATGTGACATTTGGGCGTGGCCTGTAGCGAACCGCTAAGGGCGAATGTCGGCAATTCTTTGCACAGTACTTCAAAGGGATGTTATCTTGAAGCATGTCAGGTTTAAAATCCCTCAGTCAAAATTACATTTGATTTATTGACTTATATATTGATTAAATGTGGACATTTACATAAACACGCCCCTTTCAGCCATTTTTAATCGTACCTTATGGGTCCTTGAGGCTTTTTTGTTCCCAATGAGAAATGAGGCAAGTATACCAAGTTTTAGAATATTCCGAAAATTGTGGTGAAAATGCCATCATTTTGAAAATGTGACATTTGGATGTGGCCTGTAGCGAACCGCTAAGGGCGAATGTGGGCAATTCTTTGCACAGTACTTCAAAGGGATGTTATCTTGAAGAATGTTAGGTTTGAAAAACCCTGGGTCAAAATTACATTTGATATATTGACATATATATTGATTAAATGTGGACATTTACATAAACACGCCCCTTTCAGCCATTTTATATCGTATTCATTTTTGCTAAGTAACGTTTTCAAAGACATCAATTCTACACATGCGTACCAAATTTCAAGTATATTGGAGCTACGGTTCAGGAGAAGAAGAGTTTTGTAGGTTTTGGCAAATTTTCACTGTACAGGAAAATCCATTAAGGCAGAAGTTATGGGTCCTTGAGACTTTTTTGTTCCCCATGAGAAATGAGGCATGTACACCAGGTTTGAGAATAATTGGACAAATGGCTTGGAAATGCCATGACTTTGAAAATATTTTTTTGGGACGTGGCCTGTAGCGCCACCTATGGGCGAATGTGGGCCATTCTTGGTTTGGGGGTACCCGTTGGCATGGAGTATCAATGTGCCAATTTAGAAAATTTTTGACCAGTGACTTTGAGATATTGGGGCTCAAGGAGAATAATAATAATAATAATAATAATAATAAATATAGCTGCAAGCAGCAATGCGATTCCTCCTCAAAATGGCAAATCATTTAAAATTGTTCAGTAGAGGGTTGGGGTTAAACTCTCCCAATGAAGAAATTCAAAAAACGTGTCTTTCTGTCTGAATCCTAAACTAAACATTTTCAGTGTACAGGAAAATCCATGATGCTGGGATCTTATGGATCCTGGAGGCTTTTTTGTTTACAATGAGAAATGAGTTATGTACATTAAGTTTCAGAAGAACTGAAAAAATGGGGTGGAAATGCCATCACTTTGAATGTGGGACATTGGGGCATAGCCTGTAGCGCCCCCTAATGACGAATATGGGCAATTCTTGGTTTGTGGGTTCCTGTTGGCGTGCAGTATCAATGTACCACATTACAACATTTTTGACCAGAAAATGGGAATTTTTGACATGGCCTATAGCGCCCCCTAAGGGTGAATGTGGGCCAATCTTGGTTTGTGAGTTCCTGTTGGCCTGTAGTATCAATGTACCAAATTTGAAAGTTTTTGACAAAAAAAAAATAGCAATTTGGGAATGGCCTTTAGCGCCCCCTAAGGGCGAATGTGAGACATTCTTGGTTTGTGGATTTCTGTTGGCCTGTAGTGTCAATATACCAAATTAGAACATTTTTGACCATAAAATGGGAATTTTGGGCATAGCCTGTAGCGCCCCCTAATGGCGAATATGGGCAATTCTTTGTTTGTGGGTTCCTGTTGGCCTGTAGTATCAATGTACCAAATTAGAACATTTTTGACCAGCAAATGGGGATTTAGGGCGTGGCCTGTAGCGCCCCCTAAGGGCGAATGTGGGCCATTCTTGGTTTGTGGATTCCTGTTGGTCTGTAGTATCAATATACAAAATTAGAACATTTTTGACCAGAAAATGGGAATTTTGGGCTTGGCCTGTAGCGCCCCCTAAGGGAGAATGTGGGATATTCTTTACGCAGTACTTCAGAGTGATGTCATCTTGAAGTATATATATATATATATATATATATATATATATATATATATATATATATATATATATATATATAGGTCTGTTTCTAACCCACACCTATAATATCACTTCAGAAGGCATGGATTAAACCACTGGAGTGGTATGGATTACTTTTATGCTGCATTTATGTGATTTTTGTAGCTTCTGAGTTCTGATCACCATTCAAGTGCATTGAAAGGTCCAACAGGGTTGAGATATTCTTCTAAAAAGCTTAATTTGTGTTCACCAGAAGAAAGAAAATAATACACATTTGGGATGGAATGAGGGTAAGTAAATGATGAGAGAAATTTATTTTGGGGGTAAATACCATTTGTACTTTTTATTTACTTGGAATGTCAATGTTCAGGACGAAAGCTCAATTGTTACTGTCTCTTTAAGAGGGGGTTAAATCATGCATTCAAGGCACAGTTTGTGCAGTTTGTTTCATTGAGTTTAATCTTTTGAGAACTGTGAAGTCTCATTATTTATTGCGTGAATGTTCAAACAGGAAAGCGTTAAAAACACATTCGACAGACAAACCTTCGTGAAGATGCGAGTAAAAATGAGATCGCCTCACGGAGCGCGTGCTGTCAGACACAAAGCTGATAATCATTCTCGGAAGTGTTGATACTAGATTTAGATTCCCGATTTCTTCATCAGCTGTTTACGTTCACTTGAGACAAAACATACTCCACAATATATCATGTAGTTTGACGTTTTGTTGTATGAAATTGTCCGTTCAAACGCAAAAAGAAGCGAAAGCGATCTCGCATCGGGGTGCGTGCGTTAGACGCGACTCGCTGTTTAACACTGTAAACTATGCAAAAACATTTATTTGAGTTGTTTTGCCATTTGTTGAGTTGAATGGTGTAAAATCGCTTGAAAGTTCAAACAGGAAAGTGTTAAAAACACATACAACAGACAAACATTGCTCGCATTGGAGATGCGAGTTAAAATGAGATCGCGTCACTATCGCGTGCTGTCAGATACAACGCAGATGAAACATCATTCTCGGAAGTATTGATACTTTAGGATCGATACGTCCATCCCTTCTTTCTTTAGACATATGTTTCATGTTTGTGTGATAAGTGTTCGCGGAGTTTCACTTGATTTTTCTGACGTGTATCAGACAGATGATCGCTAAGACAGATTCGGCGCACCCGGTTTATTTTCGTTATTTTATAAAAGCTCAAGGTTTTGTTGTTATTGTAAGTGTACACAAATAAAAGTAGACCTTTTATAGTTTGTAATGATCTCTTCCATGTATCTGAATTGGCAAAAATGACGCAGTATTTTGTTTGTTTTTTCCGCTGTTTAGAACAATGCATCTGAAAGGACATTACAGCGCCATTGTTGACCCCCGTAATAATGCCAGAATTCAATAATGATTCCCGATTTCAAACTGCTCGAAAAGATTTATTTGAGTTGTTTTACCATTTGTTGAGATGAATAGTATAAAATCGCGTGAATGTTCCAAATGTCAAGCATTAAACACACACAATTGACATACCTTTGTGCAAACGCAGGCAAAATTCTTCAGGCTTAGAAAGTCGGGAGCTCCACCCACTAGTAGACAGAATTGCTCCATTAGAGAGATTTCTCCAGCAAAAGTGAATTTGGTAGACAGAGTTACACCAGCAGAGGGAGCCTCTTTGCTCAGCCAATGTAAGTGAATGGGATTTTACTTGTAGACCGTATTAATCCAGTAGAGGGGGCATTTTTGCTCAGCCATTGTAAATCAATGGGATTTTTTACATTTTTGATCGTCATTTATATAAAAAGCTTAAGTCGCACCAGGTAAAAAAAGACATACCAGCAAACTTCAGAACAGTCCCCAGGTCTGTGGCAAGTTGGGTACTTATAGCATTAAAGCTCTTGGAGGTAAGGTTGTTGAAATTTTAGTAAGTAAAATAGTATTAATAATAATAATAATGATAAATGTATGTAACATAACAATATGTTGGCTTTCTCAAGCCAACATAGTTATGTCATCTTGAAGCATGTTAGGTTTGAAAAACCATCCGTCAAAATTACATTTGGTTTATTGACACTAATATATTGAGGCAATGTGGTCATTTACATAAACACGCACCTTTCAGACATTTTGTATTGTATTCATTTTTGCTAAGTAACAAATTGAAAGACATCAATTCTACACATGGGTACCAAATGTCAAGTCAATTGGATCTACGGTTCAAGAGAAGAAGAGTTTTGAATGTTTCCCCAAATTTTCACTATACAGGACAATCCATCACGCAGAACCTTATGGGTCCTTGAGGCTTTTTTGTTCCCAATGAGAAATGAGGCAAGTATACCAAGTTTTAGAATATTTGGAAAATTGGGGTGAAAGTGCCATCATTTTGAAAATGTGACAATTGGGCGTGGCCTGTAGCGAACCGCTAAGGGCGAATGTCGGCAATTCTTTGCACAGTACTTCAAAGGGATGTTATCTTGAAGCATGTCAGGTTTTAAAATCCCTCAGTCAAAATTACATTTGATTTATTGACATATATATATTGATTAAATGTGGACATTTACATAAACACGCCCCTTTCAGCCATTTTTAATCGTACCTTATGGGTCCTTGAGGCTTTTTTGTTCCCAATGAGAAATGAGGCAAGTATACCAAGTTTTAGAATATTTAAAAAATTGTGGTGAAAATGCCATCATTTTGAAAATGTGAAATTTGGGCGTGGCCTGTAGCGAACCGCTAAGGGCGAATGTGGGCAATTCTTTGCACAGTACTTCAAAGGGATGTTATCTTGAAGAATGTTAGGTTTGAAAAACCCTGGGTCAAAATTACATTTGATATATTGACATATATATTGATTAAATGTGGACATTTACATAAACATGCCTCTTTCAGCCATTTTATATCGTATTCATTTTTGCTAAGTAACGTTTTCAAAGACATCAATTCTACACATGCGTACCAAATTTCAAGTCAATTGGAGCTACGGTTGAGGAGAAGAAGAGTTTTGTAGGTTTAAGTAAATTTTCACTGTACAGGAAAATCCATTAGGGCAGAAGTTATGGGTCCTTGATGCTTTTTTGTTCCCCATGAGAAATGAGGTATGTACACCAGGTTTGAGAATAATTGGACAAATGGCTTGGAAATGCCATGACTTTGAAAATATTTTTTTGGGGCGTGGCCTGTAGCGCCACCTATGGGCAAATGTGGGCCATTCTTGGTTTGGGGGTACCCGTTGGCATGGAGTATCAATGTGCCAATTTAGAAAATTTTTGACCAGTGACTTTTTGAGATATTGGGGCTCAAGGAGAATAATAATAATAATAATAATAATTAAAGCTGCAAGCAGCGATGACGGGCCCAAGCCGGTGGCACCGCAACCCTGGTGCCTTTAGTTACCGGGCTCATTTCCACTTGGTGGCTTTCGGAAAACAAAGGATGATGGACACAGCAACAACTCAAAATTAATGTAAACATGGACCCTAAACATACAATGAGTAATAGATATATGCCACCATTCCAGTTTGACTTCAATTTACTGTCATTTAATCCACTGCCATGACAACACTATTAAAGTGACACACTTCCACCAGTTGGTGGCACTACAGTTTAGGATGAGCTCCCACCCCAGACGGTTTGTAAAACTGCATATCTCAGCAACTACAGTACGAGTAAAAACAGCATGAAAAAGTCAATGTCTCACATCATATTGGAGGTTGACCGCACAGCCTGACGCAAGCTACCTAGGTCAATACCGAATGGACGGCTAGACTTAAATGGGTGAGGTGTTGGTGCCTGTGAGTCGATGTCCGATTACGAGGGATAAGAAACAGAGTCAGGGAAGCGTTTACACTTTCTAGCTGATTTGGGCGAGAATGGCTAGCCATACCAAAAAATATAGAGTAACAGTGTTCGTGTTACTGTGAGTATCAGTCATATGAGAAATAGAAACAAACAATACATACACATTCATATATACCCACTTAAAACAGTAGAATCTGCGAGTGTCAACATCATCTCTCTCTTTCGTGCATTTAGCAGCTGACGGTTGAGTTTAGTGTGAGCGTGTGCAGGGAAGCGCATTTCACTGAATTTACGATGTTACACGTATAAACCTTCATCAACCCGTTAATCCGAAACGCAAATGCCGTTATTTTGCGTCTCTCACTCCTGCTTGTGATTGACAAAGCTGTCAAACGGGACAATTTGCAAGCGTGCAAGGTTGGATCGGTCTTCACGTTTAATAATTTGCAGTGTACGACATCTACGTTCAAAGCGAGCGGTGCAATATGCAATTCATCCAAAATAATTACAAAGTTCTTTTCGCTCTTGTTCTACATATTTTTTTCAAGCGTCAGGTGATGTTTCTTCAGTATTAATTTTCCTGTGCCACCACGAATGGAGTTGGAACATAAGCTAGCATCCGGGCATTCAGACGGGTTAAAAAAAACTGCTTAAAAAAACGTCTGAACAGCGTCTGCTCTCGGTCTCACATTAATTCAGGTGGATTTTTCACAAGCGACAACATTGGCAAACAAAAGTGCTAGCTAATGTTTATTTAGCAAGTTTCACCGAAATGTATTAAAAAGAGGCTAGCTGCCTGTCCGATGAACAAATAGAGTCATGTCATTTTTTTTTCCAGAAATAACTAGCAATACTCCTACAAATAAATGCTTCGTAACTAAAACGTTTTGACTTTCAATAGAAAATATAGACAACACATTTTAAATGACGTTCTTACCTTGCAAAAATCGCCTCAGTATTTAATTTGAAGCAGTAAATCCAACACTGGAGTAAATCTCTCGTGATATCACCTTCCCATTGAAATGAAGGAAGACGGTGATGACGATACAGTTATTATTCTTGCCCAGGAACCCTTAACCAATCACATGTGCCTTTAGCTTTTATTGTCATGAGTATCTGGGCAGATTTCAGAAATAAAATCCCCTTAACCAATCACATGTGCCTTTAGCTTGTATTGTCATGAGTATCTGGGCAGATTTCAGAAATAAAATCCCCTTAACCAATCACATGTGCCTTTAGCTTGTATTGTCATGAGTATCTGGGCAGATTTCAGAAATGAAATCGGTGATTGGACGACGATGAAACTGAGACAGGAACCATGGGAATAATTGTTCCCAAATTTGAACGCTCTGGCTGTAAATGGTTAAAGGTTGTTAAAAATTGCATCCGCCACTCAGTTGATGTATATATTGAGTGGGGACACATTGTTTGCTTTTTTTCTGGGATTCGACTGCAAAAGAGCTCAAGCAACTGTTGAACTCAGTCCCTGCCCATTCTGGACTCAGACCTGTTGTAAATCATTGAAGAATGAGGCTTGGATGCCATCTATTGGACATTTCTTGTAATTGCCACTCAGAGAATTAACAGCCAGTGGATTAGACATGGGTTTTCTTGTCCTTTTCCATTTCAGTTGATATTTTGACTGTATTTTATTTATCTAAAATGTACAAAATATTGAAGATATCAAGGATACCTTCGGAATTGAAAATGTGCAATGCCTTGACATTAGTCTGTATTTTTCGAGCATGTTCAGGGCGGTGCTTAAGGCGCTGGCTAAGTTTTGTCACTCTGCCAGCTAGATGCGTGACTGTTTCAACAAGGTCCGGTACCCAAACTGGGTGAGGCGGGGCTTTAGTTATTTGTTGTATTCACCTGCTACGGCGTGTGTAACATTTTTCTGTCAACTCTGCATACAGGTGAAACTCGAAAAATTAGAATATCGTGCAAAAGTTAATGTAACCCATACTATGTTGAACACAAGAGGGCAGTATAGCCCTATGTATTACTTCACAAGACCCAACGTCCCCCCTCCCCTACAAACACACAGAGACTCGGAGAGTGACTGGAAAATTCTGAGATTTTCTCCACATTCAAACCAAAATATCTGACTTTCTGTTGGTCGGAGCTAATGACTGTAAATTAGAAAGTTGTCCGGCTTGAGGAGAACTATATCAATACCAATTTTTGTACCTGTAGATGAAACTAACCCCCCACTTATTTGTCAAAAGGTGGCGCTACTGAGCCCCTCACCACACCCATTTCTGAAACTTTGCACATGTCTACTGGCTAATAAATGTGATGTGTCTGTCGAGTTTCATGCAATTTCAAGTATGTTAAGAGTCTCAAAAGCATCAATAAAGAAAAGTAAAGTTTGAAGCGTTGCCACGGCAACAGTATCTAAGATATCAATAATCCTTTCACAGGTCTAAATCTGCCGTGTGTTTACATTATACATGTAAAGTTTGAAGCAAATCGGGTAAAAACAAGAGGGTGATTTCAAAGCATTTTGAAAGTGACACACTTCCTGCTGCCAGTTGGTGGCGCTATAACTTTGACTCACAATAGTCACATCCATGTGATCGGCCTCTTACAACGAACACACTGCTGAAGTTTCATCAAGATCTGTTAATTTATGCAGAAGTTATAACACACTTCCTGTCTCACTTTTCTCGCCATAAATTTGTTTCCTCGCCACGGCCAAACCGTTCGAGATATCAAAAATCCGCTGGCAACTTTTCATTCTCAGTCTCTTGACTTCATGCTGACTGAGATTCGTGGCGATTAAATGATTTCTCTAGGAGGAGTATTTCAAATTCCATTGCATACGTTTTCCAAACAACCCTAAATAGCCGACTTCCTGTTGGGCTGAGGTAAAAAGTAAGAGCATGAAGGATATATGAAACGATGAGATCTATAAGTGTACCGACTTAAATATTATTACATGCAAGTGTGTTTGATTTATGGACCAAGGTTTCGGACCCCGTTCCAGGGGGCGCTGCTGAGCCCCCCTGCCACGCCCGGGTACCATCTTCAGCCCAGCCCTGATGGCCGCGGGTTCTGACCCGTGTGCAAAGTTTCAAGAGTTTTAGAGCACGTTAAGGCCCCCAAAAGTGCCCGAATAGTCGATAAAATAATAATAATAATAATAATTAAAGCTGCAAGCAGCGATGACGGGCCCAAGCCGGTGGCACCGCAACCCTGGTGCCTTTAGTTACCGGGCTCATTTCCACTTGGTGGCTTTCGGAAAACAAAGGATGATGGACACAGCAACAACTCAAAAATATAGCTGCAAGCAGCAATGCGATTCCTCCTCAAAATGGCAAATCATTTAAAATTGATCAATAGAGGGTTGGGGTTAAACCCTCCCAATGAAAAAATCCAAAAAACATGTCTTTCTGTCTGAATCCTAAACTAAACATTTTCAGTGTACAGGAAAATCCATCATGCCGGACCTTATGGATCCTGTAGGGTTTTTTGTTTACAATGAGAAATGAGGTATGTTCACCAGGTTTCAGAAAAACTAAATAAATGGGGTGGAAATACAATCACTTTGAAAAATTGACATTTGGGCATGGCCTGTACCGCCCCCTAAGGGCGAATGTGAGCCATTCTTGGTTTGTAGGTTCCTGTTGGCCTGTAGTATTAATGTACCAAATTAGAAAGTATTTGACAAAAAAATGTGCAATTTGGGAATGTCCTTTAGCACCCCCTAAGGGCAAATGTGAGACATTCTTGGTTTGTGGATTTCTGTTGGCCTGTAGTGTCAATATACCAAATTAGAAAATTTTTGACCATAAAATGGGAATTTTGGGCATAGCCTGTAGCGCCCCCTAATGGCGAATATGGGCAATTCTTTGTTTGTGGGTTCCTGTTGGCCTGTAGTATCAATGTACCAAATTAGAACATTTTTGACCAGCAAATGGGAATTTAGGGCGTGGCCTGTAGCGCCCCATAAGGGCGAATGTGGGCCACTCTTGGTTTGTGAATTCCTGTTGGCCTGTAGTATCAATATACAACATTAGAACATTTTTGACCAGAAAATGGGAATTTTGGGCATGGCCTGTAGCGCCCCCTAAGGGCGAATGTGGGATATTCTTTACGCAGTACTTCAGAGTGATGTCATCTTGAAGTATATATATATAGGTCTATTTCTAACCCACACCTATAATATCACTTCTGAAGGCATGGATTTAACCACTGGAGTGGTATGGATTACTTTTATGCTGCATTTATTTGATTTTTGCAGCTTCTGAGTTCTGATCACCATTCAAGTCATTGAAAGGTCCAACAGGGTTGAGATAATCTTCTAAAAAGCTTAATTTGTGTTCACTAGAAGAAAGAAAACAATACACATCTGGGATGCAATGAGGGTGAGTATACGATGAGAGAAATTTATTTTTGGGGTGAAAACCATTTGTAGGCCTACTTTTTATTTACTTGGAAAATTGTTACTGTCTCTTTAAGAGGATTTTAAACGCATTTCATTCAAGGCACAGTCTGTGCGGCTTGTTTTAGTGAGTTTAATCTTTTGAGAACTGTGAAGTCTCATTATTTTCGTGCTGTTACATCTGTATTGATTTCAGAGATTACTTGATTGAGATTGTGAAACTACATACAACCGACAAACCTCCATGAAGATGCGAGTAAAAATGAGATGCCTCGCGCTGTCAGACACAACGCTGATAATCATTCTCGGAAGTGTTGATACTAGATTTCGATTCGCGATTTCTTCATCAACTGTTTATGTTCACTTGGGACAAAACAGACAATATATCATGTAATTTGACATTTTGTAGTATGAAATTGTCCGTTCAAACGCAAGAAGAAGCGAATGCGATCTCTCATCGGGGCTCGTGCGTTAGACGCGACGCATCTCGCGGTTTCACACAAAACTGCTCACAAACATTTATTTGAGTTGTTTTGTCATTTTTTTCCAGAAATAACTAGCAATACTCCTACAAATAAATGCTTCGTCACTAAAACGTTTTGACTTTCTATAGAAAATATAGACAACACACGTTCTTACCTTGCAAAAATCGCCTCAGTATTTAATTTGAAGCAGTAAATCCAACACTGGAGTAAATCTCTCGTGATATCACCTTTCCATTGAAATGAAGGAAGACGGTGATGACGATACAGTTATTATTCTTGCCCAGTAACCCCTTAACCAATCACATGTGCCTTTAGCTTGTATTGTCATGAGTATCTGGGCAGACTTCAGAAATAAAATCGGTGATCGGACGACGATGACACTGAGACAGGAACCATGGGAATAATTGTTCCCAAATTTGAACGCTCTGGCTGTAAATGGTTAAAGGTTGTTAAAAATTGTATCCTCCACTCAGTTGATGTATATATTGAGTGGGGACACATTGTTTGCCTTTTTTCTGGGATTCGACTGCAAAAGAGCTCAAGCAACTGTTGAACTCAGTCCCTGCCCATTCTGGACTCAGACCTGTTGTAAATCATTGAACAATGAGGCTTGGATGCTATCTATTGGACATTTCTTGTAATTGCCACTCAGAGAATGAACAGACAGTGGATTAAACTTTAGTTTTTTAGGCTTTAGTTCTTTGTTGTATTCACCTGCTACGGCGTGTGTAACATTTTTCTGTCAACTCTGCATACAGGTGAAACTCGAAAAATTAGAATATCGTGCAAAAGTTAATGTAACCCATACTATGTTGAACACAAGAGGGCAGTATAGCCCTATGTATTACTTCACAAGCCCCCCTCCCTTCCTACTCCTCACACACAAAGTCTTAGAGAGTGACTTGCAAAATTCTGACATTTTCTCCACATTCAAACCAAAATATCTGACTTTCTGTTGGTCGGAGCTAATGACTGTAAATTAGAAAGTTGTCCGGCTTGAGGAGAACTATATCAATACCAATTTTTGTACCTGTAGATGAAACTAACCCCCCACTTTTTTGTCAAAAGGTGGCGCTACTGAGCCCCTCACCACACCCATTTCTGAAACTTTGCACATGTCTACTGGCTAATAAATGTGACGTCTCTGTCGAGTTTCATGCAATTTCAAGTATGTTAAGAGTCTCAAAAGCATCAATAAAGAAAAGTAAAGTTTGAAGTGTTGGCACGGCAACAGTATCTAAGATATCAATAATCCTTTCACAGGTCTAAATATGCCGTGTGTTTACATTATACACGTAAAGTTTGAAGCAAATCGGGTAAAAACAAGAGGGTGATTTCAAAGCATTTTGAAAGTGACACACTTCCTGCTGCCAGTTGGTGGCGCTATAACTTTGACTCACAATAGTCACATCCATGTGATCGGCCTCTTACAACGAACACACTGCTGAAGTTTCATCAAGATCTGTTAATTTATGCAGAAGTTATAACACACTTCCTGTCTCACTTTTCTCGCCATAAATTTGTTTCCTCGCCACGGCCAAACCGTTCGAGATATCAAAAATCCGCTGGCAATTTTTCATCCTCAATGTCTTGACTTCATGCTGACTGAGATTCGTGGCGATTAAATGATTTCTCTAGGAGGAGTATTTCAAATTCCATTGTATACATTTTCCAAACAACCCTAAATAGCCGACTTCCTGTTGGGCTGAGGTAAAAAGTAAGAGCATGAAGTATATATGAAACGATGAGATCTATATGTGTACCGACTTTCATATTATTACATGCAAGTTTGTTTGATTTATGGACCAAGGTTTCGGACCCCGTTCCAGGGGGCGCTGCTGAGCCCCCCTGCCACGCCCGGGTACCATCTTCAGCCATGCCCTGATGGCCGCAGGTTCTGACCCGTGTGCAAAGTTTCAAGAGTTTTAGAGCATGTTAAGGCCCCCAAAAGTGCCCGAATAGTCGATAAAATAATAATAATAATAATAATTAAAGCTGCAAGCAGCGATGAAGGGCCCAAGCCGGTGGCACCGCAACCCTGGTGCCTTTAGTTACCGGGCTCATTTCCACTTGGTGGCTTTCGGAAAACAAAGGATGATGGACACAGCAACAACTCAAAAATATAGCTGCAAGCAGCAATGCGATTCCTCCTCAAAATGGCAAATCATTTAAAATTGATCAATAGAGGGTTGGGGTTAAACCCTCCCAATGAAAAAATCCAAAAAACATGTCTTTCTGTCAGAATCCTAAACTAAACATTTTCAGTGTACAGGAAAATCCATCATGTCGGACCTTATGGATCCTGTAGGGTTTTTTGTTTACAATGAGAAATGAGGTTTGTTCACCAGGTTTCAGAAAAACTAAATAAATGTGTTGGAAATACAAACACTTTGAAAAAATGACATTTGGGCATGGCCTGTAGCTCCCCCTAAGGGTGAATGTGAGCCATTCTTGGTTTGTAGGTTCCTGTTGGCCTGTAGTATTAATGTACCAATTTAGAAAGTATTTGACAAAAAAATGTGCAATTTGGGAATGGCCTTTAGCGCCCCCTAAGGGCGAATGTGAGACATTCTTGGTTTGTGGATTTCTGTTGGCCTGTAGTGTCAATATACCAAATTAGAACATTTTTGACCAGCAAATGGGAATTTAGGGCATGGCCTGTAGCGCCCCCTAAGGGCGAATGTGGGCCATTCTTGGTTTGTGGATTCCTGTTGGCCTGTAGTATCAATCTACAAAATTAGAACATTTTTGACCAGAAAATGGGAATTTTGGGTATGGCCTGTAGCGCCCCCTAAGGGCGAATGTGGGCCATTCTTGGTTTGTGGATTCCTGTTGGCCTGTAGTATCAATATACAAAATTAGAACATTTTTGACCAGAAAATGGGAATTTTGGGCATGGCCTGTAGCGCCCCCTTAGGGCGAATGTGGGATATTCTTTACGCAGTACTTCAGAGTGATGTCATCTTTAAGTATATATATATATATAGGTCTGTATCTAACCCACACCTATAATATCACTTCTGAAGTTATGGATTAAACCACAGGAGTGGTATGGATTACTTTTATGCTGCATTTATGTGATTTTTGTAGCTTCTGAGTTCTGATCACCATTCAAGTCATTGAAAGGTCCAACAGGGTTGAGATAATCTTCTAAAAAGCTTAATTTGTGTTCACTAGAAGAAAGAAAATAATACACATCTGGGATGGAATGAGGGTGAGTATACGATGAGAGAAATTTATTTTGGGGGTGAAAACCATTTGTAGGCTACTTTTTATTTACTTGGAAAATTGTTACTGTCTCTTTAAGAGGATTTTAAACGCATTTCATTCAAGCCGTCTTTGCGGCTTGTTTTATTGAGATATAATCTTTTGAGAACTGTGAATCTCATTATTTTCGTGCTGTTACATCTGTATTCATTTCAGATATTAATTGATTGAGATTGTGAAACTACATACAACCGACAAACCTCCATGAAGATGCGAGTAAAAATGAGATTCCTCGCGCTGTCAGACACAAAGCTGATAATCATTCTCGGAAGTGTTGATACTAGATTTAGATTCGCGATTTCTTCATCAACTGTTTATGGTCACTTGAGACAAAACAGACAATATATCATGTATTTTGACATTTTGTTGTTATGAAATTGTCCGTTCAAACGCAAGAAGAAGCGAATGCGATCTCTCATCGGGGCTCGTGAGTTAGACGTGACGCTGCTCGCGGTTTCACACAAAACTGCTCACAAACATTTATTTGAGTTGTTTCGTCATTTTTTTTCCAGAAATAACTAGCAATACTCCTACAAATAAATGCTTCGTAACTAAAACGTTTTGACTTTCTATAGAAAATATAGACAACACGTTCTTACCTTGCAAAAATCGCCTCAGTATTTAATTTGAAGCAGTAAATCCAAAACTGGAGTAAATCTCTCGTGATATCACCGTCCCATTGAAATGAAGGAAGACGGTGATGACGATACAGTTATTATTCTTGCCCAGTAACCCCTTAACCAATCACATGTGCCTTTAGCTTGTATTGTCATGAGTATCTGGGCAGATTTCAGAAATAAAATCGGTGATTGGACGACGATGACACTGAGACAGAAACTATGGGAATAATTGTTCCCAAATTTGAACGCTCTGGCTGTAAATGGTTAAAGGTTGTTAAAAATTGTATCCGCCACTCAGTTGATGTATATAGTGAGTGGGGACACAGTGTTTGCCTTTTTTCTGGGATTCGACGGCAAAAGAGCTCAAGCAACTGTTGAACTCAGTCCCTGCCCATTCTGGACTCAGCCTGTTGTAAATAATAGAACAATGAGGCTTGGATGCCATCTATTGGACATTTCTTGTAATTGCCACTCAGAGAATGAACAGACAGTGGATTAAATTTTAGTTTTTTAGGCTTTAGTTCTTTGTTGTATTCACCTGCTACGGCGTGTGTAACATTTTTCTGTCAACTCTGCATACAGGTGAAACTCGAAAAATTAGAATATCGTGCAAAAGTTAATGTAACCCATACTATGTTGAACACAAGAGGGCAGTATAGCCCTATGTATTACTTCACAAGACCCAACGTCCCCCCTCCCCTACAAACTCACAGAGTCTCAGAGAGTGACTTGCAAAATTCTGACATTTTCTCCACATTCAAACCAAAATATCTGACTTTCTGTTGGTCGGAGCTAATGACTGTAAATTAGAAAGTTGTCCGGCTTGAGGAGAACTATATCAATACCAATTTTTGTACCTGTAGATGAAACTAACCCCCCACTTTTTTGTCAAAAGGTGGCGCTACTGAGCCCCTCACCACACCCATTTCTGAAACTTTGCACATGTCTACTGGCTAATAAATGTGACGTCTCTGTCGAGTTTCATGCAATTTCAAGTATGTTAAGAGTCTCAAAAGCATCAATAAAGAAAAGTAAAGTTTGAAGCGTTGCCACGGCAACAGTATCTAAGATATCAATAATCCTTTCACAGGTCTAAATCTGCCGTGTGTTTACATTATACACGTAAAGTTTGAAGCAAATCGGGTAAAAACAAGAGGGTGATTTCAAAGCATTTTGAAAGTGACACACTTCCTGCTGCCAGTTGGTGGCGCTATAACTTTGACTCACAATAGTCACATCCATGTGATCGGCCTCTTACAACGAACACACTGCTGAAGTTTCATCAAGATCTGTTAATTTATGCAGAAGTTATAACACACTTCCTGTCTCACTTTTCTCGCCATAAATTTGTTTCCTCGCCACGGCCAAACCGTTCGAGATATCAAAAATCCGCTGGCAATTTTTCATCCTCAATGTCTTGACTTCATGCTGACTGAGATTCGTGGCGATTAAATGATTTCTCTAGGAGGAGTATTTCAAATTCCATTGTATACGTTTTCCAAACAACCCTAAATAGCCGACTTCCTGTTGGGCTGAGGTAAAAAGTAAGAGCATGAAGTATATATGAAACGATGAGATCTATATGTGTACCGACTTTCATATTATTACATGCAAGTGTGTTTGATTTATGGACCAAGGTTTCGGACCCCGTTCCAGGGGGCGCTGCTGAGCCCCCCTGCCACGCCCGGGTACCATCTTCAGCCCAGCCCTGATGGCCGCAGGTTCTGACCCGTGTGCAAAGTTTCAAGAGTTTTAGAGCATGTTAAGGCCCCCAAAAGTGCCCGAATAGTCGATAAAATAATAATAATAATAATAATAATAATAACAATAATAATCCTAAGGAAAACAATAGGGCCTTCGCCTTTTCAGGCTTGGGCCCTAATTAAAGCTGCAAGCAGCGATGACGGGCCCAAGCCGGTGGCACCGCAACCCTGGTGCCTTTAGTTACCGGGCTCATTTCCACTTGGTGGCTTTCGGAAAACAAAGGATGATGGACACAGCAACAACTCAAAAATATAGCTGCAAGCAGCAATGCGATTCCTCCTCAAAATGGCAAATCATTTAAAATTGATCAATAGAGGGTTGGGGTTAAACCCTCCCAATGAAAAAATCCAAAAAACATGTCTTTCTGTCTGAATCCTAAACTAAACATTTTCAGTGTACAGGAAAATCCATCATGCCGGACCTTATGGATCCTGTAGGGTTTTTTGTTTACAATGAGAAATGAGGTATGTTCACCAGGTTTCAGAAAACTAAATAAATGGGGTGGAAATACAATCACTTTAAAAAAATGACATTTGGGCATGGCATGTAGCGCCCCCTAAGGGCGAATGTGAGCCATTCTTGGTTTGTAGGTTCCTGTTGGCCTGTAGTATTAATGTACCAAATTAGAAAGTATTTGACAAAAAAATGTGCAATTTGGGAATGGCCTTTAGCGCCCCCTAAGGGCGAATGTGAGACATTCTTGGTTTGTGGATTTCTGTTGGCCTGTAGTGTCAATATACCAAATTAGAAAATTTTTGACCATAAAATGGGAGTTTTGGGCATAGCCTGTAGCGCCCCCTAATGGCGAATATGGGCAATTCTTTGTTTGTGGGTTCCTGTTGGCCTGTAGTATCAATGTACCAAATTAGAACATTTTTGACCAGCAAATGGGAATTTAGGGCGTGGCCTGTAGCGCCCCATAAGGGCGAATGTGGGCCACTCTTGGTTTGTGAATTCCTGTTGGCCTGTAGTATCAATATACAACATTAGAACATTTTTGACCAGAAAATGGGAATTTTGGGCATGGCCTGTAGCGCCCCCTAAGGGCGAATGTGGGATATTCTTTACGCAGTACTTCAGAGTGATGTCATCTTTAAGTATATATATATAGGTCTATTTCTAACCCACACCTATAATATCACTTCTGAAGGCATGGATTTAACCACTGGAGTGGTATGGATTACTTTTATGCTGCATTTATTTGATTTTTGTAGCTTCTGAGTTCTGATCACCATTCAAGTCATTGAAAGGTCCAACAGGGTTGAGATAATCTTCTAAAAAGCTTAATTTGTGTTCACTAGAAGAAAGAAAACAATACACATCTGGGATGCAATGAGGGTGAGTATACGATGAGAGAAATTTATTTTTGGGGTGAAAACCATTTGTAGGCCTACTTTTTATTTACTTGGAAAATTGTTACTGTCTCTTTAAGAGGATTTTAAACGCATTTCATTCAAGGCACACTCTGTGCGGCTTGTTTTAGTGAGTTTAATCTTTTGAGAACTGTGAAGTCTCATTATTTTCGTGCTGTTACATCTGTATTCATTTCAGAGATTACTTGATTGAGATTGTGAAACTACATACAACCGACAAACCTCCATGAAGATGCGAGTAAAAATGAGATGCGCTGTCAGGCACAACGCTGATAATCATTCTCGGAAGTGTTGATACTAGATTTCGATTCGCGATTTCTTCATCAACTGTTTATGTTCACTTGGGACAAAACAGACAATATATCATGTAATTTGACATTTTGTAGTATGAAATTGTCCGTTCAAACGCAAGAAGAAGCGAATGCGATCTCTCATCGGGGCTCGTGCGTTAGACGCGACGCATCTCGCGGTTTCACACAAAACTGCTCACAAACATTTATTTGAGTTATTTTGTCATTTTTTTCCAGAAATAACTAGCAATACTCCTACAAATAAATGCTTCGTAACTAAAACGTTTTGACTTTCTATAGAAAATATAGACAACACACGTTCTTACCTTGCAAAAATCGCCTCAGTATTTAATTTGAAGCAGTAAATCCAACACTGGAGTAAATCTCTCGTGATATCACCTTTCCATTGAAATGAAGGAAGACGGTGATGACGATACAGTTATTATTCTTGCCCAGTAACCCCTTAACCAATCACATGTGCCTTTAGCTTGTATTGTCATGAGTATCTGGGCAGACTTCAGAAATAAAATCGGTGATCGGACGACGATGACACTGAGACAGGAACCATGGGAATAATTGTTCCCAAATTTGAACGCTCTGGCTGTAAATGGTTAAAGGTTGTTAAAAATTGTATCCTCCACTCAGTTGATGTATATATTGAGTGGGGACACATTGTTTGCCTTTTTTCTGGGATTCGACTGCAAAAGAGCTCAAGCAACTGTTGAACTCAGTCCCTGCCCATTCTGGACTCAGACCTGTTGTAAATCATTGAACAATGAGGCTTGGATGCCATCTATTGGACATTTCTTGTAATTGCCACTCAGAGAATGAACAGACAGTGGATTAAACTTTAGTTTTTTAGGCTTTAGTTCTTTGTTGTATTCACCTGCTACGGCGTGTGTAACATTTTTCTGTCAACTCTGCATACAGGTGAAACTCGAAAAATTAGAATATCGTGCAAAAGTTAATGTAACCCATACTATGTTGAACACAAGAGGGCAGTATAGCCCTATGTATTACTTCACAAGACCCCCTCCCTTCCTACTCCTCACACACAAAGTCTTAGAGAGTGACTTGCAAAATTCTGACATTTTCTCCACATTCAAACCAAAATATCTGACTTTCTGTTGGTCGGAGCTAATGACTGTAAATTAGAAAGTTGTCCGGCTTGAGGAGAACTATATCAATACCAATTTTTGTACCTGTAGATGAAACTAACCCCCCACTTTTTTGTCAAAAGGTGGCGCTACTGAGCCCCTCACCACACCCATTTCTGAAACTTTGCACATGTCTACTGGCTAATAAATGTGACGTCTCTGTCGAGTTTCATGCAATTTCAAGTATGTTAAGAGTCTCAAAAGCATCAATAAAGAAAAGTAAAGTTTGAAGTGTTGCCACGGCAACAGTATCTAAGATATCAATAATCCTTTCACAGGTCTAAATCTGCCGTGTGTTTACATTATACACGTAAAGTTTGAAGCAAATCGGGTAAAAACAAGAGGGTGATTTCAAAGCATTTTGAAAGTGACACACTTCCTGCTGCCAGTTGGTGGCGCTATAACTTTGACCCACAATAGTCACATCCATGTGATCGGCCTCTTACAACGAACACACTGCTGAAGTTTCATCAAGATCTGTTAATTTATGCAGAAGTTATAACACACTTCCTGTCTCACTTTTCTCGCCATAAATTTGTTTCCTCGCCACGGCCAAACCGTTCGAGATATCAAAAATCCGCTGGCAATTTTTCATCCTCAATGTCTTGACTTCATGCTGACTGAGATTCGTGGCGATTAAATGATTTCTCTAGGAGGAGTATTTCAAATTCCATTGTATACGTTTTCCAAACAACCCTAAATAGCCGACTTCCTGTTGGGCTGAGGTAAAAAGTAAGAGCATGAAGTATATATGAAACGATGAGATCTATATGTGTACCGACTTTCATATTATTACATGCAAGTGTGTTTGATTTATGGACCAAGGTTTCGGTCCCCGTTCCAGGGGGCGCTGCTGAGCCCCCCTGCCACGCCCGGGTACCATCTTCAGCCCAGCCCTGATGGCCGCAGGTTCTGACCCGTGTGCAAAGTTTCAAGAGTTTTAGAGCATGTTAAGGCCCCCAAAAGTGCCCGAATAGTCGATAAAATAATAATAATAATAATAATAATAATAATAATAATAATAATAATAATAATAATCCTAAGGAAAACAATAGGGCCTTCGCCTTTTCAGGCTTGGGCCCTAATTAAAGCTGCAAGCAGCGATGACGGGCCCAAGCCGGTGGCACCGCAACCCTGGTGCCTTTAGTTACCGGGCTCATTTCCACTTGGTGGCTTTCGGAAAACAAAGGATGATGGACACAGCAACAACTCAAAAATATAGCTGCAAGCAGCAATGCGATTCCTCCTCAAAATGGCAAATCATTTAAAATTGATCAATAGAGGGTTGGGGTTAAACCCTCCCAATGAAAAAATCCAAAAAACATGTCTTTCTGTCAGAATCCTAAACTAAACATTTTCAGTGTACAGGAAAATCCATCATGTCGGACCTTATGGATCCTGTAGGGTTTTTTGTTTACAATGAGAAATGAGGTTTGTTCACCAGGTTTCAGAAAAACTAAATAAATGTGTTGGAAATACAAACACTTTGAAAAAATGACATTTGGGCATGGCCTGTAGCTCCCCCTAAGGGTGAATGTGAGCCATTCTTGGTTTGTAGGTTCCTGTTGGCCTGTAGTATTAATGTACCAATTTAGAAAGTATTTGACAAAAAAATGTGCAATTTGGGAATGGCCTTTAGCGCCCCCTAAGGGCGAATGTGAGACATTCTTGGTTTGTGGATTTCTGTTGGCCTGTAGTGTCAATATACCAAATTAGAACATTTTTGACCAGCAAATGGGAATTTAGGGCATGGCCTGTAGCGCCCCCTAAGGGCGAATGTGGGCCATTCTTGGTTTGTGGATTCCTGTTGGCCTGTAGTATCAATCTACAAAATTAGAACATTTTTGACCAGAAAATGGGAATTTTGGGTATGGCCTGTAGCGCCCCCTAAGGGCGAATGTGGGCCATTCTTGGTTTGTGGATTCCTGTTGGCCTGTAGTATCAATATACAAAATTAGAACATTTTTGACCAGAAAATGGGAATTTTGGGCATGGCCTGTAGCGCCCCCTTAGGGCGAATGTGGGATATTCTTTACGCAGTACTTCAGAGTGATGTCATCTTTAAGTATATATATATATAGGTCTGTATCTAACCCACACCTATAATATCACTTCTGAAGGCATGGATTAAACCACAGGAGTGGTATGGATTACTTTTATGCTGCATTTATGTGATTTTTGTAGCTTCTGAGTTCTGATCACCATTCAAGTCATTGAAAGGTCCAACAGGGTTGAGATAATCTTCTAAAAAGCTTAATTTGTGTTCACTAGAAGAAAGAAAATAATACACATCTGGGATGGAATGAGGGTGAGTATACGATGAGAGAAATTTATTTTGGGGGTGAAAACCATTTGTAGGCTACTTTTTATTTACTTGGAAAATTGTTACTGTCTCTTTAAGAGGATTTTAAACGCATTTCATTCAAGCCGTCTTTGCGGCTTGTTTTATTGAGATATAATCTTTTGAGAACTGTGAATCTCATTATTTTCGTGCTGTTACATCTGTATTCATTTCAGAGATTAATTGATTGAGATTGTGAAACTACATACAACCGACAAACCTCCATGAAGATGCGAGTAAAAATGAGATTCCTCGCGCTGTCAGACACAAAGCTGATAATCATTCTCGGAAGTGTTGATACTAGATTTAGATTCGCGATTTCTTCATCAACTGTTTATGGTCACTTGAGACAAAACAGACAATATATCATGTATTTTGACATTTTGTTGTTATGAAATTGTCCGTTCAAACGCAAGAAGAAGCGAATGCGATCTCTCATCGGGGCTCGTGAGTTAGACGTGACGCTGCTCGCGGTTTCACACAAAACTGCTCACAAACATTTATTTGAGTTGTTTCGTCATTTTTTTTCCAGAAATAACTAGCAATACTCCTACAAATAAATGCTTCGTAACTAAAACGTTTTGACTTTCTATAGAAAATATAGACAACACGTTCTTACCTTGCAAAAATCGCCTCAGTATTTAATTTGAAGCAGTAAATCCAACACTGGAGTAAATCTCTCGTGATATCACCGTCCCATTGAAATGAAGGAAGACGGTGATGACGATACAGTTATTATTCTTGCCCAGTAACCCCTTAACCAATCACATGTGCCTTTAGCTTGTATTGTCATGAGTATCTGGGCAGATTTCAGAAATAAAATCGGTGATTGGACGACGATGACACTGAGACAGAAACTATGGGAATAATTGTTCCCAAATTTGAACGCTCTGGCTGTAAATGGTTAAAGGTTGTTAAAAATTGTATCCGCCACTCAGTTGATGTATATATTGAGTGGGGACACAGTGTTTGCCTTTTTTCTGGGATTCGACGGCAAAAGAGCTCAAGCAACTGTTGAACTCAGTCCCTGCCCATTCTGGACTCAGACCTGTTGTAAATCATTGAACAATGAGGCTTGGATGCCATCTATTGGACATTTCTTGTAATTGCCACTCAGAGAATGAACAGACAGTGGATTAAATTTTAGTTTTTTAGGCTTTAGTTCTTTGTTGTATTCACCTGCTACGGCGTGTGTAACATTTTTCTGTCAACTCTGCATACAGGTGAAACTCGAAAAATTAGAATATCGTGCAAAAGTTAATGTAACCCATACTATGTTGAACACAAGAGGGCAGTATAGCCCTATGTATTACTTCACAAGACCCAACGTCCCCCCTCCCCTACAAACTCACAGAGTCTCAGAGAGTGACTTGCAAAATTCTGACATTTTCTCCACATTCAAACCAAAATATCTGACTTTCTGTTGGTCGGAGCTAATGACTGTAAATTAGAAAGTTGTCCGGCTTGAGGAGAACTATATCAATACCAATTTTTGTACCTGTAGATGAAACTAACCCCCCACTTTTTTGTCAAAAGGTGGCGCTACTGAGCCCCTCACCACACCCATTTCTGAAACTTTGCACATGTCTACTGGCTAATAAATGTGACGTCTCTGTCGAGTTTCATGCAATTTCAAGTATGTTAAGAGTCTCAAAAGCATCAATAAAGAAAAGTAAAGTTTGAAGCGTTGCCACGGCAACAGTATCTAAGATATCAATAATCCTTTCACAGGTCTAAATCTGCCGTGTGTTTACATTATACACGTAAAGTTTGAAGCAAATCGGGTAAAAACAAGAGGGTGATTTCAAAGCATTTTGAAAGTGACACACTTCCTGCTGCCAGTTGGTGGCGCTATAACTTTGACTCACAATAGTCACATCCATGTGATCGGCCTCTTACAACGAACACACTGCTGAAGTTTCATCAAGATCTGTTAATTTATGCAGAAGTTATAACACACTTCCTGTCTCACTTTTCTCGGCATAAATTTGTTTCCTCGCCACGGCCAAACCGTTCGAGATATCAAAAATCCGCTGGTTATTTTTCATCCTCAATGTCTTGACTTCATGCTGACTGAGATTCGTGGCGATTAAATGATTTCTCTAGGAGGAGTATTTCAAATTCCATTGTATACGTTTTCCAAACAACCCTAAATAGCCGACTTCCTGTTGGGCTGAGGTAAAAAGTAAGAGCATGAAGTATATATGAAACGATGAGATCTATATGTGTACCGACTTTCATATTATTACATGCAAGTGTGTTTGATTTATGGACCAAGGTTTCGGACCCCGTTCCAGGGGGCGCTGCTGAGCCCCCCTGCCACGCCCGGGTACCATCTTCAGCCCAGCCCTGATGGCCGCAGGTTCTGACCCGTGTGCAAAGTTTCAAGAGTTTTAGAGCATGTTAAGGCCCCCAAAAGTGCCCGAATAGTCGATAAAATAATAATAATAATAATAATAATAATAATAATAATAATCCTAAGGAAAACAATAGGGCCTTCGCCTTTTCAGGCTTGGGCCCTAATAATAATAATAATTAAAGCTGCAAGCAGCGATGACGGGCCCAAGCCGGTGGCACCGCAACCCTGGTGCCTTTAGTTACCGGGCTCATTTCCACTTGGTGGCTTTCGGAAAACAAAGGATGATGGACACAGCAACAACTCAAAAATATAGCTGCAAGCAGCAATGCGATTCCTCCTCAAAATGGCAAATCATTTAAAATTGATCAATAGAGGGTTGGGGTTAAACCCTCCCAATGAAAAAATCCAAAAAACATGTCTTTCTGTCTGAATCCTAAACTAAACATTTTCAGTGTACAGGAAAATCCATCATGCCGGACCTTATGGATCCTGTAGGGTTTTTTGTTTACAATGAGAAATGAGGTATGTTCACCAGGTTTCAGAAAAACTAAATAAATGGGGTGGAAATACAATCACTTTGAAAAATTGACATTTGGGCATGGCCTGTACCGCCCCCTAAGGGCGAATGTGAGCCATTCTTGGTTTGTAGGTTCCTGTTGGCCTGTAGTATTAATGTACCAAATTAGAAAGTATTTGACAAAAAAATGTGCAATTTGGGAATGTCCTTTAGCACCCCCTAAGGGCAAATGTGAGACATTCTTGGTTTGTGGATTTCTGTTGGCCTGTAGTGTCAATATACCAAATTAGAAAATTTTTGACCATAAAATGGGAATTTTGGGCATAGCCTGTAGCGCCCCCTAATGGCGAATATGGGCAATTCTTTGTTTGTGGGTTCCTGTTGGCCTGTAGTATCAATGTACCAAATTAGAACATTTTTGACCAGCAAATGGGAATTTAGGGCGTGGCCTGTAGCGCCCCATAAGGGCGAATGTGGGCCACTCTTGGTTTGTGAATTCCTGTTGGCCTGTAGTATCAATATACAACATTAGAACATTTTTGACCAGAAAATGGGAATTTTGGGCATGGCCTGTAGCGCCCCCTAAGGGCGAATGTGGGATATTCTTTACGCAGTACTTCAGAGTGATGTCATCTTGAAGTATATATATATAGGTCTATTTCTAACCCACACCTATAATATCACTTCTGAAGGCATGGATTTAACCACTGGAGTGGTATGGATTACTTTTATGCTGCATTTATTTGATTTTTGCAGCTTCTGAGTTCTGATCACCATTCAAGTCATTGAAAGGTCCAACAGGGTTGAGATAATCTTCTAAAAAGCTTAATTTGTGTTCACTAGAAGAAAGAAAACAATACACATCTGGGATGCAATGAGGGTGAGTATACGATGAGAGAAATTTATTTTTGGGGTGAAAACCATTTGTAGGCCTACTTTTTATTTACTTGGAAAATTGTTACTGTCTCTTTAAGAGGATTTTAAACGCATTTCATTCAAGGCACAGTCTGTGCGGCTTGTTTTAGTGAGTTTAATCTTTTGAGAACTGTGAAGTCTCATTATTTTCGTGCTGTTACATCTGTATTGATTTCAGAGATTACTTGATTGAGATTGTGAAACTACATACAACCGACAAACCTCCATGAAGATGCGAGTAAAAATGAGATGCCTCGCGCTGTCAGACACAACGCTGATAATCATTCTCGGAAGTGTTGATACTAGATTTCGATTCGCGATTTCTTCATCAACTGTTTATGTTCACTTGGGACAAAACAGACAATATATCATGTAATTTGACATTTTGTAGTATGAAATTGTCCGTTCAAACGCAAGAAGAAGCGAATGCGATCTCTCATCGGGGCTCGTGCGTTAGACGCGACGCATCTCGCGGTTTCACACAAAACTGCTCACAAACATTTATTTGAGTTGTTTTGTCATTTTTTTCCAGAAATAACTAGCAATACTCCTACAAATAAATGCTTCGTCACTAAAACGTTTTGACTTTCTATAGAAAATATAGACAACACACGTTCTTACCTTGCAAAAATCGCCTCAGTATTTAATTTGAAGCAGTAAATCCAACACTGGAGTAAATCTCTCGTGATATCACCTTTCCATTGAAATGAAGGAAGACGGTGATGACGATACAGTTATTATTCTTGCCCAGTAACCCCTTAACCAATCACATGTGCCTTTAGCTTGTATTGTCATGAGTATCTGGGCAGACTTCAGAAATAAAATCGGTGATCGGACGACGATGACACTGAGACAGGAACCATGGGAATAATTGTTCCCAAATTTGAACGCTCTGGCTGTAAATGGTTAAAGGTTGTTAAAAATTGTATCCTCCACTCAGTTGATGTATATATTGAGTGGGGACACATTGTTTGCCTTTTTTCTGGGATTCGACTGCAAAAGAGCTCAAGCAACTGTTGAACTCAGTCCCTGCCCATTCTGGACTCAGACCTGTTGTAAATCATTGAACAATGAGGCTTGGATGCCATCTATTGGACATTTCTTGTAATTGCCACTCAGAGAATGAACAGACAGTGGATTAAACTTTAGTTTTTTAGGCTTTAGTTCTTTGTTGTATTCACCTGCTACGGCGTGTGTAACATTTTTCTGTCAACTCTGCATACAGGTGAAACTCGAAAAATTAGAATATCGTGCAAACGTTAATGTAACCCATACTATGTTGAACACAAGAGGGCAGTATAGCCCTATTTATTACTTCACAAGCCCCCCTCCCTTCCTACTCCTCACACACAAAGTCTTAGAGAGTGACTTGCAAAATTCTGACATTTTCTCCACATTCAAACCAAAATATCTGACTTTCTGTTGGTCGGAGCTAATGACTGTAAATTAGAAAGTTGTCCGGCTTGAGGAGAACTATATCAATACCAATTTTTGTACCTGTAGATGAAACTAACCCCCCACTTTTTTGTCAAAAGGTGGCGCTACTGAGCCCCTCACCACACCCATTTCTGAAACTTTGCACATGTCTACTGGCTAATAAATGTGACGTCTCTGTCGAGTTTCATGCAATTTCAAGTATGTTAAGAGTCTCAAAAGCATCAATAAAGAAAAGTAAAGTTTGAAGTGTTGCCACGGCAACAGTATCTAAGATATCAATAATCCTTTCACAGGTCTAAATCTGCTGTGTGTTTACATTATACACGTAAAGTTTGAAGCAAATCGGGTAAAAACAAGAGGGTGATTTCAAAGCATTTTGAAAGTGACACACTTCCTGCTGCCAGTTGGTGGCGCTATAACTTTGACTCACAATAGTCACATCCATGTGATCGGCCTCTTACAACGAACACACTGCTGAAGTTTCATCAAGATCTGTTAATTTATGCAGAAGTTATAACACACTTCCTGTCTCACTTTTCTCGCCATAAATTTGTTTCCTCGCCACGGCCAAACCGTTCGAGATATCAAAAATCCGCTGGCAATTTTTCATCCTCAATGTCTTGACTTCATGCTGACTGAGATTCGTGGCGATTAAATGATTTCTCTAGGAGGAGTATTTCAAATTCCATTGTATACGTTTTCCAAACAACCCTAAATAGCCGACTTCCTGTTGGGCTGAGGTAAAAAGTAAGAGCATGAAGTATAAATGAAACGATGAGATCTATATGTGTACCGACTTTCATATTATTACATGCAAGTGTGTTTGATTTATGGACCATGGTTTCGGACCCCGTTCCAGGGGGCGCTGCTGAAACCCCCTGCCACGCCCGGGTACCATCTTCAGCCCAGCCCTGATGGCCGCAGGTTCTGACCCGTGTGCAAAGTTTCAAGAGTTTTAGAGCATGTTAAGGCCCCCAAAAGTGCCCGAATAGTCGATAAAATAATAATAATAATAATAATAATAATAATAATAATAATTAAAGCTGCAAGCAGCGATGACGGGCCCAAGCCGGTGGCACCGCAACCCTGGTGCCTTTAGTTACCGGGCTCATTTCCACTTGGTGGCTTTCGGAAAACAAAGGATGATGGACACAGCAACAACTCAAAAATATAGCTGCAAGCAGCAATGCGATTCCTCCTCAAAATGGCAAATCATTTAAAATTGATCAATAGAGGGTTGGGGTTAAACCCTCCCAATGAAAAAATCCAAAAAACATGTCTTTCTGTCTGAATCCTAAACTAAACATTTTCAGTGTACAGGAAAATCCATCATGCCGGACCTTATGGATCCTGTAGGGTTTTTTGTTTACAATGAGAAATGAGGTATGTTCACCAGGTTTCAGAAAAACTAAATAAATGGGGTGGAAATACAATCACTTTGAAAAATTGACATTTGGGCATGGCCTGTACCGCCCCCTAAGGGCGAATGTGAGCCATTCTTGGTTTGTAGGTTCCTGTTGGCCTGTAGTATTAATGTACCAAATTAGAAAGTATTTGACAAAAAAATGTGCAATTTGGGAATGTCCTTTAGCACCCCCTAAGGGCAAATGTGAGACATTCTTGGTTTGTGGATTTCTGTTGGCCTGTAGTGTCAATATACCAAATTAGAAAATTTTTGACCATAAAATGGGAATTTTGGGCATAGCCTGTAGCGCCCCCTAATGGCGAATATGGGCAATTCTTTGTTTGTGGGTTCCTGTTGGCCTGTAGTATCAATGTACCAAATTAGAACATTTTTGACCAGCAAATGGGAATTTAGGGCGTGGCCTGTAGCGCCCCATAAGGGCGAATGTGGGCCACTCTTGGTTTGTGAATTCCTGTTGGCCTGTAGTATCAATATACAACATTAGAACATTTTTGACCAGAAAATGGGAATTTTGGGCATGGCCTGTAGCGCCCCCTAAGGGCGAATGTGGGATATTCTTTACGCAGTACTTCAGAGTGATGTCATCTTGAAGTATATATATATAGGTCTATTTCTAACCCACACCTATAATATCACTTCTGAAGGCATGGATTTAACCACTGGAGTGGTATGGATTACTTTTATGCTGCATTTATTTGATTTTTGCAGCTTCTGAGTTCTGATCACCATTCAAGTCATTGAAAGGTCCAACAGGGTTGAGATAATCTTCTAAAAAGCTTAATTTGTGTTCACTAGAAGAAAGAAAACAATACACATCTGGGATGCAATGAGGGTGAGTATACGATGAGAGAAATTTATTTTTGGGGTGAAAACAATTTGTAGGCCTACTTTTTATTTACTTGGAAAATTGTTACTGTCTCTTTAAGAGGATTTTAAACGCATTTCATTCAAGGCACAGTCTGTGCGGCTTGTTTTAGTGAGTTTAATCTTTTGAGAACTGTGAAGTCTCATTATTTTCGTGCTGTTACATCTGTATTCATTTCAGAGATTACTTGATTGAGATTGTGAAACTACATACAACCGACAAACCTCCATGAAGATGCGAGTAAAAATGAGATGCCTCGCGCTGTCAGACACAACGCTGATAATCATTCTCGGAAGTGTTGATACTAGATTTCGATTCGCGATTTCTTCATCAACTGTTTATGTTCACTTGGGACAAAACAGACAATATATCATGTAATTTGACATTTTGTATTATGAAATTGTCCGTTCAAACGCAAGAAGAAGCGAATGCGATCTCTCATCGGGGCTCGTGCGTTAGACGCGACGCATCTCGCGGTTTCACACAAAACTGCTCACAAACATTTATTTGAGTTGTTTTGTCATTTTTTTCCAGAAATAACTAGCAATACTCCTACAAATAAATGCTTCGTAACTAAAACGTTTTGACTTTCTATAGAAAATATAGACAACACACGTTCTTACCTTGCAAAAATCGCCTCAGTATTTAATTTGAAGCAGTAAATCCAACACTGGAGTAAATCTCTCGTGATATCACCTTTCCATTGAAATGAAGGAAGACGGTGATGACGATACAGTTATTATTCTTGCCCAGTAACCCCTTAACCAATCACATGTGCCTTTAGCTTGTATTGTCATGAGTATCTGGGCAGACTTCAGAAATAAAATCGGTGATCGGACGACGATGACACTGAGACAGGAACCATGGGAATAATTGTTCCCAAATTTGAACGCTCTGGCTGTAAATGGTTAAAGGTTGTTAAAAATTGTATCCTCCACTCAGTTGATGTATATATTGAGTGGGGACACATTGTTTGCCTTTTTTCTGGGATTCGACTGCAAAAGAGCTCAAGCAACTGTTGAACTCAGTCCCTGCCCATTCTGGACTCAGACCTGTTGTAAATCATTGAACAATGAGGCTTGGATGCCATCTATTGGACATTTCTTGTAATTGCCACTCAGAGAATGAACAGACAGTGGATTAAACTTTAGTTTTTTAGGCTTTAGTTCTTTGTTGTATTCACCTGCTACGGCGTGTGTAACATTTTTCTGTCAACTCTGCATACAGGTGAAACTCGAAAAATTAGAATATCGTGCAAAAGTTAATGTAACCCATACTATGTTGAACACAAGAGGGCAGTATAGCCCTATGTATTACTTCACAAGACCCCCTCCCTTCCTACTCCTCACACACAAAGTCTTAGAGAGTGACTTGCAAAATTCTGACATTTTCTCCACATTCAAACCAAAATATCTGACTTTCTGTTGGTCGGAGCTAATGACTGTAAATTAGAAAGTTGTCCGGCTTGAGGAGAACTATATCAATACCAATTTTTGTACCTGTAGATGAAACTAACCCCCCACTTTTTTGTCAAAAGGTGGCGCTACTGAGCCCCTCACCACACCCATTTCTGAAACTTTGCACATGTCTACTGGCTAATAAATGTGACGTCTCTGTCGAGTTTCATGCAATTTCAAGTATGTTAAGAGTCTCAAAAGCATCAATAAAGAAAAGTAAAGTTTGAAGTGTTGCCACGGCAACAGTATCTAAGATATCAATAATCCTTTCACAGGTCTAAATCTGCCGTGTGTTTACATTATACACGTAAAGTTTGAAGCAAATCGGGTAAAAACAAGAGGGTGATTTCAAAGCATTTTGAAAGTGACACACTTCCTGCTGCCAGTTGGTGGCGCTATAACTTTGACTCACAATAGTCACATCCATGTGATCGGCCTCTTACAACGAACACACTGCTGAAGTTTCATCAAGATCTGTTAATTTATGCAGAAGTTATAACACACTTCCTGTCTCACTTTTCTCGCCATAAATTTGTTTCCTCGCCACGGCCAAACCGTTCGAGATATCAAAAATCCGCTGGCAATTTTTCATCCTCAATGTCTTGACTTCATGCTGACTGAGATTCGTGGCGATTAAATGATTTCTCTAGGAGGAGTATTTCAAATTCCATTGTATACATTTTCCAAACAACCCTAAATAGCCGACTTCCTGTTGGGCTGAGGTAAAAAGTAAGAGCATGAAGTATATATGAAACGATGAGATCTATATGTGTACCGACTTTCATATTATTACATGCAAGTTTGTTTGATTTATGGACCAAGGTTTCGGACCCCGTTCCAGGGGGCGCTGCTGAGCCCCCCTGCCACGCCCGGGTACCATCTTCAGCCATGCCCTGATGGCCGCAGGTTCTGACCCGTGTGCAAAGTTTCAAGAGTTTTAGAGCATGTTAAGGCCCCCAAAAGTGCCCGAATAGTCGATAAAATAATAATAATAATAATAATTAAAGCTGCAAGCAGCGATGACGGGCCCAAGCCGGTGGCACCGCAACCCTGGTGCCTTTAGTTACCGGGCTCATTTCCACTTGGTGGCTTTCGGAAAACAAAGGATGATGGACACAGCAACAACTCAAAAATATAGCTGCAAGCAGCAATGCGATTCCTCCTCAAAATGGCAAATCATTTAAAATTGATCAATAGAGGGTTGGGGTTAAACCCTCCCAATGAAAAAATCCAAAAAACATGTCTTTCTGTCTGAATCCTAAACTAAACATTTTCAGTGTACAGGAAAATCCATCATGCCGGACCTTATGGATCCTGTAGGGTTTTTTGTTTACAATGAGAAATGAGGTATGTTCACCAGGTTTCAGAAAAACTAAATAAATGGGGTGGAAATACAATCACTTTGAAAAATTGACATTTGGGCATGGCCTGTACCGCCCCCTAAGGGCGAATGTGAGCCATTCTTGGTTTGTAGGTTCCTGTTGGCCTGTAGTATTAATGTACCAAATTAGAAAGTATTTGACAAAAAAATGTGCAATTTGGGAATGTCCTTTAGCACCCCCTAAGGGCAAATGTGAGACATTCTTGGTTTGTGGATTTCTGTTGGCCTGTAGTGTCAATATACCAAATTAGAAAATTTTTGACCATAAAATGGGAATTTTGGGCATAGCCTGTAGCGCCCCCTAATGGCGAATATGGGGAATTCTTTGTTTGTGGGTTCCTGTTGGCCTGTAGTATCAATGTACCAAATTAGAACATTTTTGACCAGCAAATGGGAATTTAGGGCGTGGCCTGTAGCGCCCCATAAGGGCGAATGTGGGCCACTCTTGGTTTGTGAATTCCTGTTGGCCTGTAGTATCAATATACAACATTAGAACATTTTTGACCAGAAAATGGGAATTTTGGGCATGGCCTGTAGCGCCCCCTAAGGGCGAATGTGGGATATTCTTTACGCAGTACTTCAGAGTGATGTCATCTTGAAGTATATATATATAGGTCTATTTCTAACCCACACCTATAATATCACTTCTGAAGGCATGGATTTAACCACTGGAGTGGTATGGATTACTTTTATGCTGCATTTATTTGATTTTTGCAGCTTCTGAGTTCTGATCACCATTCAAGTCATTGAAAGGTCCAACAGGGTTGAGATAATCTTCTAAAAAGCTTAATTTGTGTTCACTAGAAGAAAGAAAACAATACACATCTGGGATGCAATGAGGGTGAGTATACGATGAGAGAAATTTATTTTTGGGGTGAAAACCATTTGTAGGCCTACTTTTTATTTACTTGGAAAATTGTTACTGTCTCTTTAAGAGGATTTTAAACGCATTTCATTCAAGGCACAGTCTGTGCGGCTTGTTTTAGTGAGTTTAATCTTTTGAGAACTGTGAAGTCTCATTATTTTCGTGCTGTTACATCTGTATTGATTTCAGAGATTACTTGATTGAGATTGTGAAACTACATACAACCGACAAACCTCCATGAAGATGCGAGTAAAAATGAGATGCCTCGCGCTGTCAGACACAACGCTGATAATCATTCTCGGAAGTGTTGATACTAGATTTCGATTCGCGATTTCTTCATCAACTGTTTATGTTCACTTGGGACAAAACAGACAATATATCATGTAATTTGACATTTTGTAGTATGAAATTGTCCGTTCAAACGCAAGAAGAAGCGAATGCGATCTCTCATCGGGGCTCGTGCGTTAGACGCGACGCATCTCGCGGTTTCACACAAAACTGCTCACAAACATTTATTTGAGTTGTTTTGTCATTTTTTTCCAGAAATAACTAGCAATACTCCTACAAATAAATGCTTCGTCACTAAAACGTTTTGACTTTCTATAGAAAATATAGACAACACACGTTCTTACCTTGCAAAAATCGCCTCAGTATTTAATTTGAAGCAGTAAATCCAACACTGGAGTAAATCTCTCGTGATATCACCTTTCCATTGAAATGAAGGAAGACGGTGATGACGATACAGTTATTATTCTTGCCCAGTAACCCCTTAACCAATCACATGTGCCTTTAGCTTGTATTGTCATGAGTATCTGGGCAGACTTCAGAAATAAAATCGGTGATCGGACGACGATGACACTGAGACAGGAACCATGGGAATAATTGTTCCCAAATTTGAACGCTCTGGCTGTAAATGGTTAAAGGTTGTTAAAAATTGTATCCTCCACTCAGTTGATGTATATATTGAGTGGGGACACATTGTTTGCCTTTTTTCTGGGATTCGACTGCAAAAGAGCTCAAGCAACTGTTGAACTCAGTCCCTGCCCATTCTGGACTCAGACCTGTTGTAAATCATTGAACAATGAGGCTTGGATGCCATCTATTGGACATTTCTTGTAATTGCCACTCAGAGAATGAACAGACAGTGGATTAAACTTTAGTTTTTTAGGCTTTAGTTCTTTGTTGTATTCACCTGCTACGGCGTGTGTAACATTTTTCTGTCAACTCTGCATACAGGTGAAACTCGAAAAATTAGAATATCGTGCAAAAGTTAATGTAACCCATACTATGTTGAACACAAGAGGGCAGTATAGCCCTATGTATTACTTCACAAGCCCCCCTCCCTTCCTACTCCTCACACACAAAGTCTTAGAGAGTGACTTGCAAAATTCTGACATTTTCTCCACATTCAAACCAAAATATCTGACTTTCTGTTGGTCGGAGCTAATGACTGTAAATTAGAAAGTTGTCCGGCTTGAGGAGAACTATATCAATACCAATTTTTGTACCTGTAGATGAAACTAACCCCCCACTTTTTTGTCAAAAGGTGGCGCTACTGAGCCCCTCACCACACCCATTTCTGAAACTTTGCACATGTCTACTGGCTAATAAATGTGACGTCTCTGTCGAGTTTCATGCAATTTCAAGTATGTTAAGAGTCTCAAAAGCATCAATAAAGAAAAGTAAAGTTTGAAGTGTTGCCACGGCAACAGTATCTAAGATATCAATAATCCTTTCACAGGTCTAAATCTGCCGTGTGTTTACATTATACACGTAAAGTTTGAAGCAAATCGGGTAAAAACAAGAGGGTGATTTCAAAGCATTTTGAAAGTGACACACTTCCTGCTGCCAGTTGGTGGCGCTATAACTTTGACTCACAATAGTCACATCCATGTGATCGGCCTCTTACAACGAACACACTGCTGAAGTTTCATCAAGATCTGTTAATTTATGCAGAAGTTATAACACACTTCCTGTCTCACTTTTCTCGCCATAAATTTGTTTCCTCGCCACGGCCAAACCGTTCGAGATATCAAAAATCCGCTGGCAATTTTTCATCCTCAATGTCTTGACTTCATGCTGACTGAGATTCGTGGCGATTAAATGATTTCTCTAGGAGGAGTATTTCAAATTCCATTGTATACGTTTTCCAAACAACCCTAAATAGCCGACTTCCTGTTGGGCTGAGGTAAAAAGTAAGAGCATGAAGTATATATGAAACGATGAGATCTATATGTGTACCGACTTTCATATTATTACATGCAAGTGTGTTTGATTTATGGACCATGGTTTCGGACCCCGTTCCAGGGGGCGCTGCTGAAACCCCCTGCCACGCCCGGGTACCATCTTCAGCCCAGCCCTGATGGCCGCAGGTTCTGACCCGTGTGCAAAGTTTCAAGAGTTTTAGAGCATGTTAAGGCCCCCAAAAGTGCCCGAATAGTCGATAAAATAATAATAATAATAATAATTAAAGCTGCAAGCAGCGATGACGGGCCCAAGCCGGTGGCACCGCAACCCTGGTGCCTTTAGTTACCGGGCTCATTTCCACTTGGTGGCTTTCGGAAAACAAAGGATGATGGACACAGCAACAACTCAAAAATATAGCTGCAAGCAGCAATGCGATTCCTCCTCAAAATGGCAAATCATTTAAAATTGATCAATAGAGGGTTGGGGTTAAACCCTCCCAATGAAAAAATCCAAAAAACATGTCTTTCTGTCTGAATCCTAAACTAAACATTTTCAGTGTACAGGAAAATCCATCATGCCGGACCTTATGGATCCTGTAGGGTTTTTTGTTTACAATGAGAAATGAGGTATGTTCACCAGGTTTCAGAAAAACTAAATAAATGGGGTGGAAATACAATCACTTTGAAAAATTGACATTTGGGCATGGCCTGTACCGCCCCCTAAGGGCGAATGTGAGCCATTCTTGGTTTGTAGGTTCCTGTTGGCCTGTAGTATTAATGTACCAAATTAGAAAGTATTTGACAAAAAAATGTGCAATTTGGGAATGTCCTTTAGCACCCCCTAAGGGCAAATGTGAGACATTCTTGGTTTGTGGATTTCTGTTGGCCTGTAGTGTCAATATACCAAATTAGAAAATTTTTGACCATAAAATGGGAATTTTGGGCATAGCCTGTAGCGCCCCCTAATGGCGAATATGGGGAATTCTTTGTTTGTGGGTTCCTGTTGGCCTGTAGTATCAATGTACCAAATTAGAACATTTTTGACCAGCAAATGGGAATTTAGGGCGTGGCCTGTAGCGCCCCATAAGGGCGAATGTGGGCCACTCTTGGTTTGTGAATTCCTGTTGGCCTGTAGTATCAATATACAACATTAGAACATTTTTGACCAGAAAATGGGAATTTTGGGCATGGCCTGTAGCGCCCCCTAAGGGCGAATGTGGGATATTCTTTACGCAGTACTTCAGAGTGATGTCATCTTGAAGTATATATATATAGGTCTATTTCTAACCCACACCTATAATATCACTTCTGAAGGCATGGATTTAACCACTGGAGTGGTATGGATTACTTTTATGCTGCATTTATTTGATTTTTGCAGCTTCTGAGTTCTGATCACCATTCAAGTCATTGAAAGGTCCAACAGGGTTGAGATAATCTTCTAAAAAGCTTAATTTGTGTTCACTAGAAGAAAGAAAACAATACACATCTGGGATGCAATGAGGGTGAGTATACGATGAGAGAAATTTATTTTTGGGGTGAAAACCATTTGTAGGCCTACTTTTTATTTACTTGGAAAATTGTTACTGTCTCTTTAAGAGGATTTTAAACGCATTTCATTCAAGGCACAGTCTGTGCGGCTTGTTTTAGTGAGTTTAATCTTTTGAGAACTGTGAAGTCTCATTATTTTCGTGCTGTTACATCTGTATTGATTTCAGAGATTACTTGATTGAGATTGTGAAACTACATACAACCGACAAACCTCCATGAAGATGCGAGTAAAAATGAGATGCCTCGCGCTGTCAGACACAACGCTGATAATCATTCTCGGAAGTGTTGATACTAGATTTCGATTCGCGATTTCTTCATCAACTGTTTATGTTCACTTGGGACAAAACAGACAATATATCATGTAATTTGACATTTTGTAGTATGAAATTGTCCGTTCAAACGCAAGAAGAAGCGAATGCGATCTCTCATCGGGGCTCGTGCGTTAGACGCGACGCATCTCGCGGTTTCACACAAAACTGCTCACAAACATTTATTTGAGTTGTTTTGTCATTTTTTTCCAGAAATAACTAGCAATACTCCTACAAATAAATGCTTCGTCACTAAAACGTTTTGACTTTCTATAGAAAATATAGACAACACACGTTCTTACCTTGCAAAAATCGCCTCAGTATTTAATTTGAAGCAGTAAATCCAACACTGGAGTAAATCTCTCGTGATATCACCTTTCCATTGAAATGAAGGAAGACGGTGATGACGATACAGTTATTATTCTTGCCCAGTAACCCCTTAACCAATCACATGTGCCTTTAGCTTGTATTGTCATGAGTATCTGGGCAGACTTCAGAAATAAAATCGGTGATCGGACGACGATGACACTGAGACAGGAACCATGGGAATAATTGTTCCCAAATTTGAACGCTCTGGCTGTAAATGGTTAAAGGTTGTTAAAAATTGTATCCTCCACTCAGTTGATGTATATATTGAGTGGGGACACATTGTTTGCCTTTTTTCTGGGATTCGACTGCAAAAGAGCTCAAGCAACTGTTGAACTCAGTCCCTGCCCATTCTGGACTCAGACCTGTTGTAAATCATTGAACAATGAGGCTTGGATGCCATCTATTGGACATTTCTTGTAATTGCCACTCAGAGAATGAACAGACAGTGGATTAAACTTTAGTTTTTTAGGCTTTAGTTCTTTGTTGTATTCACCTGCTACGGCGTGTGTAACATTTTTCTGTCAACTCTGCATACAGGTGAAACTCGAAAAATTAGAATATCGTGCAAAAGTTAATGTAACCCATACTATGTTGAACACAAGAGGGCAGTATAGCCCTATGTATTACTTCACAAGCCCCCCTCCCTTCCTACTCCTCACACACAAAGTCTTAGAGAGTGACTTGCAAAATTCTGACATTTTCTCCACATTCAAACCAAAATATCTGACTTTCTGTTGGTCGGAGCTAATGACTGTAAATTAGAAAGTTGTCCGGCTTGAGGAGAACTATATCAATACCAATTTTTGTACCTGTAGATGAAACTAACCCCCCACTTTTTTGTCAAAAGGTGGCGCTACTGAGCCCCTCACCACACCCATTTCTGAAACTTTGCACATGTCTACTGGCTAATAAATGTGACGTCTCTGTCGAGTTTCATGCAATTTCAAGTATGTTAAGAGTCTCAAAAGCATCAATAAAGAAAAGTAAAGTTTGAAGTGTTGCCACGGCAACAGTATCTAAGATATCAATAATCCTTTCACAGGTCTAAATCTGCCGTGTGTTTACATTATACACGTAAAGTTTGAAGCAAATCGGGTAAAAACAAGAGGGTGATTTCAAAGCATTTTGAAAGTGACACACTTCCTGCTGCCAGTTGGTGGCGCTATAACTTTGACTCACAATAGTCACATCCATGTGATCGGCCTCTTACAACGAACACACTGCTGAAGTTTCATCAAGATCTGTTAATTTATGCAGAAGTTATAACACACTTCCTGTCTCACTTTTCTCGCCATAAATTTGTTTCCTCGCCACGGCCAAACCGTTCGAGATATCAAAAATCCGCTGGCAATTTTTCATCCTCAATGTCTTGACTTCATGCTGACTGAGATTCGTGGCGATTAAATGATTTCTCTAGGAGGAGTATTTCAAATTCCATTGTATACGTTTTCCAAACAACCCTAAATAGCCGACTTCCTGTTGGGCTGAGGTAAAAAGTAAGAGCATGAAGTATATATGAAACGATGAGATCTATATGTGTACCGACTTTCATATTATTACATGCAAGTGTGTTTGATTTATGGACCATGGTTTCGGACCCCGTTCCAGGGGGCGCTGCTGAAACCCCCTGCCACGCCCGGGTACCATCTTCAGCCCAGCCCTGATGGCCGCAGGTTCTGACCCGTGTGCAAAGTTTCAAGAGTTTTAGAGCATGTTAAGGCCCCCAAAAGTGCCCGAATAGTCGATAAAATAATAATAATAATAATAATAATAATAATAATAATTAAAGCTGCAAGCAGCGATGACGGGCCCAAGCCGGTGGCACCGCAACCCTGGTGCCTTTAGTTACCGGGCTCATTTCCACTTGGTGGCTTTCGGAAAACAAAGGATGATGGACACAGCAACAACTCAAAAATATAGCTGCAAGCAGCAATGCGATTCCTCCTCAAAATGGCAAATCATTTAAAATTGATCAATAGAGGGTTGGGGTTAAACCCTCCCAATGAAAAAATCCAAAAAACATGTCTTTCTGTCTGAATCCTAAACTAAACATTTTCAGTGTACAGGAAAATCCATCATGCCGGACCTTATGGATCCTGTAGGGTTTTTTGTTTACAATGAGAAATGAGGTATGTTCACCAGGTTTCAGAAAAACTAAATAAATGGGGTGGAAATACAATCACTTTGAAAAATTGACATTTGGGCATGGCCTGTACCGCCCCCTAAGGGCGAATGTGAGCCATTCTTGGTTTGTAGGTTCCTGTTGGCCTGTAGTATTAATGTACCAAATTAGAAAGTATTTGACAAAAAAATGTGCAATTTGGGAATGTCCTTTAGCACCCCCTAAGGGCAAATGTGAGACATTCTTGGTTTGTGGATTTCTGTTGGCCTGTAGTGTCAATATACCAAATTAGAAAATTTTTGACCATAAAATGGGAATTTTGGGCATAGCCTGTAGCGCCCCCTAATGGCGAATATGGGCAATTCTTTGTTTGTGGGTTCCTGTTGGCCTGTAGTATCAATGTACCAAATTAGAACATTTTTGACCAGCAAATGGGAATTTAGGGCGTGGCCTGTAGCGCCCCATAAGGGCGAATGTGGGCCACTCTTGGTTTGTGAATTCCTGTTGGCCTGTAGTATCAATATACAACATTAGAACATTTTTGACCAGAAAATGGGAATTTTGGGCATGGCCTGTAGCGCCCCCTAAGGGCGAATGTGGGATATTCTTTACGCAGTACTTCAGAGTGATGTCATCTTGAAGTATATATATATATAGGTCTATTTCTAACCCACACCTATAATATCACTTCTGAAGGCATGGATTTAACCACTGGAGTGGTATGGATTACTTTTATGCTGCATTTATTTGATTTTTGCAGCTTCTGAGTTCTGATCACCATTCAAGTCATTGAAAGGTCCAACAGGGTTGAGATAATCTTCTAAAAAGCTTAATTTGTGTTCACTAGAAGAAAGAAAACAATACACATCTGGGATGCAATGAGGGTGAGTATACGATGAGAGAAATTTATTTTTGGGGTGAAAACCATTTGTAGGCCTACTTTTTATTTACTTGGAAAATTGTTACTGTCTCTTTAAGAGGATTTTAAACGCATTTCATTCAAGGCACAGTCTGTGCGGCTTGTTTTAGTGAGTTTAATCTTTTGAGAACTGTGAAGTCTCATTATTTTCGTGCTGTTACATCTGTATTGATTTCAGAGATTACTTGATTGAGATTGTGAAACTACATACAACCGACAAACCTCCATGAAGATGCGAGTAAAAATGAGATGCCTCGCGCTGTCAGACACAACGCTGATAATCATTCTCGGAAGTGTTGATACTAGATTTCGATTCGCGATTTCTTCATCAACTGTTTATGTTCACTTGGGACAAAACAGACAATATATCATGTAATTTGACATTTTGTAGTATGAAATTGTCCGTTCAAACGCAAGAAGAAGCGAATGCGATCTCTCATCGGGGCTCGTGCGTTAGACGCGACGCATCTCGCGGTTTCACACAAAACTGCTCACAAACATTTATTTGAGTTGTTTTGTCATTTTTTTCCAGAAATAACTAGCAATACTCCTACAAATAAATGCTTCGTCACTAAAACGTTTTGACTTTCTTTAGAAAATATAGACAACACACGTTCTTACCTTGCAAAAATCGCCTCAGTATTTAATTTGAAGCAGTAAATCCAACACTGGAGTAAATCTCTCGTGATATCACCTTTCCATTGAAATGAAGGAAGACGGTGATGACGATACAGTTATTATTCTTGCCCAGTAACCCCTTAACCAATCACATGTGCCTTTAGCTTGTATTGTCATGAGTATCTGGGCAGACTTCAGAAATAAAATCGGTGATCGGACGACGATGACACTGAGACAGGAACCATGGGAATAATTGTTCCCAAATTTGAACGCTCTGGCTGTAAATGGTTAAAGGTTGTTAAAAATTGTATCCTCCACTCAGTTGATGTATATATTGAGTGGGGACACATTGTTTGCCTTTTTTCTGGGATTCGACTGCAAAAGAGCTCAAGCAACTGTTGAACTCAGTCCCTGCCCATTCTGGACTCAGACCTGTTGTAAATCATTGAACAATGAGGCTTGGATGCCATCTATTGGACATTTCTTGTAATTGCCACTCAGAGAATGAACAGACAGTGGATTAAACTTTAGTTTTTTAGGCTTTAGTTCTTTGTTGTATTCACCTGCTACGGCGTGTGTAACATTTTTCTGTCAACTCTGCATACAGGTGAAACTCGAAAAATTAGAATATCGTGCAAAAGTTAATGTAACCCATACTATGTTGAACACAAGAGGGCAGTATAGCCCTATGTATTACTTCACAAGCCCCCCTCCCTTCCTACTCCTCACACACAAAGTCTTAGAGAGTGACTTGCAAAATTCTGACATTTTCTCCACATTCAAACCAAAATATCTGACTTTCTGTTGGTCGGAGCTAATGACTGTAAATTAGAAAGTTGTCCGGCTTGAGGAGAACTATATCAATACCAATTTTTGTACCTGTAGATGAAACTAACCCCCCACTTTTTTGTCAAAAGGTGGCGCTACTGAGCCCCTCACCACACCCATTTCTGAAACTTTGCACATGTCTACTGGCTAATAAATGTGACGTCTCTGTCGAGTTTCATGCAATTTCAAGTATGTTAAGAGTCTCAAAAGCATCAATAAAGAAAAGTAAAGTTTGAAGTGTTGCCACGGCAACAGTATCTAAGATATCAATAATCCTTTCACAGGTCTAAATCTGCCGTGTGTTTACATTATACACGTAAAGTTTGAAGCAAATCGGGTAAAAACAAGAGGGTGATTTCAAAGCATTTTGAAAGTGACACACTTCCTGCTGCCAGTTGGTGGCGCTATAACTTTGACTCACAATAGTCACATCCATGTGATCGGCCTATTACAACGAACACACTGCTGAAGTTTCATCAAGATCTGTTAATTTATGCAGAAGTTATAACACACTTCCTGTCTCACTTTTCTCGCCATAAATTTGTTTCCTCGCCACGGCCAAACCGTTCGAGATATCAAAAATCCGCTGGCAATTTTTCATCCTCAATGTCTTGACTTCATGCTGACTGAGATTCGTGGCGATTAAATGATTTCTCTAGGAGGAGTATTTCAAATTCCATTGTATACGTTTTCCAAACAACCCTAAATAGCCGACTTCCTGTTGGGCTGAGGTAAAAAGTAAGAGCATGTAGTATATATGAAACGATGAGATCTATATGTGTACCGACTTTCATATTATTACATGCAAGTGTGTTTGATTTATGGACCATGGTTTCGGACCCCGTTCCAGGGGGCGCTGCTGAAACCCCCTGCCACGCCCGGGTACCATCTTCAGCCCAGCCCTGATGGCCGCAGGTTCTGACCCGTGTGCAAAGTTTCAAGAGTTTTAGAGCATGTTAAGGCCCCCAAAAGTGCCCGAATAGTCGATAAAATATTAATAATAATAATAATAATAATTAAAGCTGCAAGCAGCGATGAAGGGCCCAAGCCGGTGGCACCGCAACCCTGGTGCCTTTAGTTACCGGGCTCATTTCCACTTGGTGGCTTTCGGAAAACAAAGGATGATGGACACAGCAACAACTCAAAAATATAGCTGCAAGCAGCAATGCGATTCCTCCTCAAAATGGCAAATCATTTAAAATTGATCAATAGAGGGTTGGGGTTAAACCCTCCCAATGAAAAAATCCAAAAAACATGTCTTTCTGTCAGAATCCTAAACTAAACATTTTCAGTGTACAGGAAAATCCATCATGTCGGACCTTATGGATCCTGTAGGGTTTTTTGTTTACAATGAGAAATGAGGTTTGTTCACCAGGTTTCAGAAAAACTAAATAAATGTGTTGGAAATACAAACACTTTGAAAAAATGACATTTGGGCATGGCCTGTAGCTCCCCCTAAGGGTGAATGTGAGCCATTCTTGGTTTGTAGGTTCCTGTTGGCCTGTAGTATTAATGTACCAATTTAGAAAGTATTTGACAAAAAAATGTGCAATTTGGGAATGGCCTTTAGCGCCCCCTAAGGGCGAATGTGAGACATTCTTGGTTTGTGGATTTCTGTTGGCCTGTAGTGTCAATATACCAAATTAGAACATTTTTGACCAGCAAATGGGAATTTAGGGCATGGCCTGTAGCGCCCCCTAAGGGCGAATGTGGGCCATTCTTGGTTTGTGGATTCCTGTTGGCCTGTAGTATCAATCTACAAAATTAGAACATTTTTGACCAGAAAATGGGAATTTTGGGTATGGCCTGTAGCGCCCCCTAAGGGCGAATGTGGGCCATTCTTGGTTTGTGGATTCCTGTTGGCCTGTAGTATCAATATACAAAATTAGAACATTTTTGACCAGAAAATGGGAATTTTGGGCATGGCCTGTAGCGCCCCCTTAGGGCGAATGTGGGATATTCTTTACGCAGTACTTCAGAGTGATGTCATCTTTAAGTATATATATATATAGGTCTGTATCTAACCCACACCTATAATATCACTTCTGAAGGCATGGATTAAACCACAGGAGTGGTATGGATTACTTTTATGCTGCATTTATGTGATTTTTGTAGCTTCTGAGTTCTGATCACCATTCAAGTCATTGAAAGGTCCAACAGGGTTGAGATAATCTTCTAAAAAGCTTAATTTGTGTTCACTAGAAGAAAGAAAATAATACACATCTGGGATGGAATGAGGGTGAGTATACGATGAGAGAAATTTATTTTGGGGGTGAAAACCATTTGTAGGCTACTTTTTATTTACTTGGAAAATTGTTACTGTCTCTTTAAGAGGATTTTAAACGCATTTCATTCAAGCCGTCTTTGCGGCTTGTTTTATTGAGATATAATCTTTTGAGAACTGTGAATCTCATTATTTTCGTGCTGTTACATCTGTATTCATTTCAGAGATTAATTGATTGAGATTGTGAAACTACATACAACCGACAAACCTCCATGAAGATGCGAGTAAAAATGAGATTCCTCGCGCTGTCAGACACAAAGCTGATAATCATTCTCGGAAGTGTTGATACTAGATTTAGATTCGCGATTTCTTCATCAACTGTTTATGGTCACTTGAGACAAAACAGACAATATATCATGTATTTTGACATTTTGTTGTTATGAAATTGTCCGTTCAAACGCAAGAAGAAGCGAATGCGATCTCTCATCGGGGCTCGTGAGTTAGACGTGACGCTGCTCGCGGTTTCACACAAAACTGCTCACAAACATTTATTTGAGTTGTTTCGTCATTTTTTTTCCAGAAATAACTAGCAATACTCCTACAAATAAATGCTTCGTAACTAAAACGTTTTGACTTTCTATAGAAAATATAGACAACACGTTCTTACCTTGCAAAAATCGCCTCAGTATTTAATTTGAAGCAGTAAATCCAACACTGGAGTAAATCTCTCGTGATATCACCGTCCCATTGAAATGAAGGAAGACGGTGATGACGATACAGTTATTATTCTTGCCCAGTAACCCCTTAACCAATCACATGTGCCTTTAGCTTGTATTGTCATGAGTATCTGGGCAGATTTCAGAAATAAAATCGGTGATTGGACGACGATGACACTGAGACAGAAACTATGGGAATAATTGTTCCCAAATTTGAACGCTCTGGCTGTAAATGGTTAAAGGTTGTTAAAAATTGTATCCGCCACTCAGTTGATGTATATATTGAGTGGGGACACAGTGTTTGCCTTTTTTCTGGGATTCGACGGCAAAAGAGCTCAAGCAACTGTTGAACTCAGTCCCTGCCCATTCTGGACTCAGACCTGTTGTAAATCATTGAACAATGAGGCTTGGATGCCATCTATTGGACATTTCTTGTAATTGCCACTCAGAGAATGAACAGACAGTGGATTAAATTTTAGTTTTTTAGGCTTTAGTTCTTTGTTGTATTCACCTGCTACGGCGTGTGTAACATTTTTCTGTCAACTCTGCATACAGGTGAAACTCGAAAAATTAGAATATCGTGCAAAAGTTAATGTAACCCATACTATGTTGAACACAAGAGGGCAGTATAGCCCTATGTATTACTTCACAAGACCCAACGTCCCCCCTCCCCTACAAACTCACAGAGTCTCAGAGAGTGACTTGCAAAATTCTGACATTTTCTCCACATTCAAACCAAAATATCTGACTTTCTGTTGGTCGGAGCTAATGACTGTAAATTAGAAAGTTGTCCGGCTTGAGGAGAACTATATCAATACCAATTTTTGTACCTGTAGATGAAACTAACCCCCCACTTTTTTGTCAAAAGGTGGCGCTACTGAGCCCCTCACCACACCCATTTCTGAAACTTTGCACATGTCTACTGGCTAATAAATGTGACGTCTCTGTCGAGTTTCATGCAATTTCAAGTATGTTAAGAGTCTCAAAAGCATCAATAAAGAAAAGTAAAGTTTGAAGCGTTGCCACGGCAACAGTATCTAAGATATCAATAATCCTTTCACAGGTCTAAATCTGCCGTGTGTTTACATTATACACGTAAAGTTTGAAGCAAATCGGGTAAAAACAAGAGGGTGATTTCAAAGCATTTTGAAAGTGACACACTTCCTGCTGCCAGTTGGTGGCGCTATAACTTTGACTCACAATAGTCACATCCATGTGATCGGCCTCTTACAACGAACACACTGCTGAAGTTTCATCAAGATCTGTTAATTTATGCAGAAGTTATAACACACTTCCTGTCTCACTTTTCTCGCCATAAATTTGTTTCCTCGCCACGGCCAAACCGTTCGAGATATCAAAAATCCGCTGGCAATTTTTCATCCTCAATGTCTTGACTTCATGCTGACTGAGATTCGTGGCGATTAAATGATTTCTCTAGGAGGAGTATTTCAAATTCCATTGTATACGTTTTCCAAACAACCCTAAATAGCCGACTTCCTGTTGGGCTGAGGTAAAAAGTAAGAGCATGAAGTATATATGAAACGATGAGATCTATATGTGTACCGACTTTCATATTATTACATGCAAGTGTGTTTGATTTATGGACCAAGGTTTCGGACCCCGTTCCAGGGGGCGCTGCTGAGCCCCCCTGCCACGCCCGGGTACCATCTTCAGCCCAGCCCTGATGGCCGCAGGTTCTGACCCGTGTGCAAAGTTTCAAGAGTTTTAGAGCATGTTAAGGCCCCCAAAAGTGCCCGAATAGTCGATAAAATAATAATAATAATAATAATAATAATAATAATAATAATAATCCTAAGGAAAACAATAGGGCCTTCGCCTTTTCAGGCTTGGGCCCTAATAATAATAATAATTAAAGCTGCAAGCAGCGATGACGGGCCCAAGCCGGTGGCACCGCAACCCTGGTGCCTTTAGTTACCGGGCTCATTTCCACTTGGTGGCTTTCGGAAAACAAAGGATGATGGACACAGCAACAACTCAAAAATATAGCTGCAAGCAGCAATGCGATTCCTCCTCAAAATGGCAAATCATTTCAAATTGATCAATAGAGGGTTGGGGTTAAACCCTCCCAATGAAAAAATCCAAAAAACATGTCTTTCTGTCTGAATCCTAAACTAAACATTTTCAGTGTACAGGAAAATCCATCATGCCGGACCTTATGGATCCTGTAGGGTTTTTTGTTTACAATGAGAAATGAGGTATGTTCACCAGGTTTCAGAAAAACTAAATAAATGGGGTGGAAATACAATCACTTTGAAAAATTGACATTTGGGCATGGCCTGTACCGCCCCCTAAGGGCGAATGTGAGCCATTCTTGGTTTGTAGGTTCCTGTTGGCCTGTAGTATTAATGTACCAAATTAGAAAGTATTTGACAAAAAAATGTGCAATTTGGGAATGTCCTTTAGCACCCCCTAAGGGCAAATGTGAGACATTCTTGGTTTGTGGATTTCTGTTGGCCTGTAGTGTCAATATACCAAATTAGAAAATTTTTGACCATAAAATGGGAATTTTGGGCATAGCCTGTAGCGCCCCCTAATGGCGAATATGGGCAATTCTTTGTTTGTGGGTTCCTGTTGGCCTGTAGTATCAATGTACCAAATTAGAACATTTTTGACCAGCAAATGGGAATTTAGGGCGTGGCCTGTAGCGCCCCATAAGGGCGAATGTGGGCCACTCTTGGTTTGTGAATTCCTGTTGGCCTGTAGTATCAATATACAACATTAGAACATTTTTGACCAGAAAATGGGAATTTTGGGCATGGCCTGTAGCGCCCCCTAAGGGCGAATGTGGGATATTCTTTACGCAGTACTTCAGAGTGATGTCATCTTGAAGTATATATATATAGGTCTATTTCTAACCCACACCTATAATATCACTTCTGAAGGCATGGATTTAACCACTGGAGTGGTATGGATTACTTTTATGCTGCATTTATTTGATTTTTGCAGCTTCTGAGTTCTGATCACCATTCAAGTCATTGAAAGGTCCAACAGGGTTGAGATAATCTTCTAAAAAGCTTAATTTGTGTTCACTAGAAGAAAGAAAACAATACACATCTGGGATGCAATGAGGGTGAGTATACGATGAGAGAAATTTATTTTTGGGGTGAAAACCATTTGTAGGCCTACTTTTTATTTACTTGGAAAATTGTTACTGTCTCTTTAAGAGGATTTTAAACGCATTTCATTCAAGGCACAGTCTGTGCGGCTTGTTTTAGTGAGTTTAATCTTTTGAGAACTGTGAAGTCTCATTATTTTCGTGCTGTTACATCTGTATTCATTTCAGAGATTACTTGATTGAGATTGTGAAACTACATACAACCGACAAACCTCCATGAAGATGCGAGTAAAAATGAGATGCCTCGCGCTGTCAGACACAACGCTGATAATCATTCTCGGAAGTGTTGATACTAGATTTCGATTCGCGATTTCTTCATCAACTGTTTATGTTCACTTGGGACAAAACAGACAATATATCATGTAATTTGACATTTTGTAGTATGAAATTGTCCGTTCAAACGCAAGAAGAAGCGAATGCGATCTCTCATCGGGGCTCGTGCGTTAGACGCGACGCATCTCGCGGTTTCACACAAAACTGCTCACAAACATTTATTTGAGTTGTTTTGTCATTTTTTTCCAGAAATAACTAGCAATACTCCTACAAATAAATGCTTCGTCACTAAAACGTTTTGACTTTCTATAGAAAATATAGACAACACACGTTCTTACCTTGCAAAAATCGCCTCAGTATTTAATTTGAAGCAGTAAATCCAACACTGGAGTAAATCTCTCGTGATATCACCTTTCCATTGAAATGAAGGAAGACGGTGATGACGATACAGTTATTATTCTTGCCCAGTAACCCCTTAACCAATCACATGTGCCTTTAGCTTGTATTGTCATGAGTATCTGGGCAGACTTCAGAAATAAAATCGGTGATCGGACGACGATGACACTGAGACAGGAACCATGGGAATAATTGTTCCCAAATTTGAACGCTCTGGCTGTAAATGGTTAAAGGTTGTTAAAAATTGTATCCTCCACTCTGTTGATGTATATATTGAGTGGGGACACATTGTTTGCCTTTTTTCTGGGATTCGACTGCAAAAGAGCTCAAGCAACTGTTGAACTCAGTCCCTGCCCATTCTGGACTCAGACCTGTTGTAAATCATTGAACAATGAGGCTTGGATGCCATCTATTGGACATTTCTTGTAATTGCCACTCAGAGAATGAACAGACAGTGGATTAAACTTTAGTTTTTTAGGCTTTAGTTCTTTGTTGTATTCACCTGCTACGGCGTGTGTAACATTTTTCTGTCAACTCTGCATACAGGTGAAACTCGAAAAATTAGAATATCGTGCAAAAGTTAATGTAACCCATACTATGTTGAACACAAGAGGGCAGTATAGCCCTATGTATTACTTCACAAGACCCCCTCCCTTCCTACTCCTCACACACAAAGTCTTAGAGAGTGACTTGCAAAATTCTGACATTTTCTCCACATTCAAACCAAAATATCTGACTTTCTGTTGGTCGGAGCTAATGACTGTAAATTAGAAAGTTGTCCGGCTTGAGGAGAACTATATCAATACCAATTTTTGTACCTGTAGATGAAACTAACCCCCCACTTTTTTGTCAAAAGGTGGCGCTACTGAGCCCCTCACCACACCCATTTCTGAAACTTTGCACATGTCTACTGGCTAATAAATGTGACGTCTCTGTCAAGTTTCATGCAATTTCAAGTATGTTAAGAGTCTCAAAAGCATCAATAAAGAAAAGTAAAGTTTGAAGTGTTGCCACGGCAACAGTATCTAAGATATCAATAATCCTTTCACAGGTCTAAATCTGCCGTGTGTTTACATTATACACGTAAAGTTTGAAGCAAATCGGGTAAAAACAAGAGGGTGATTTCAAAGCATTTTGAAAGTGACACACTTCCTGCTGCCAGTTGGTGGCGCTATAACTTTGACTCACAATAGTCACATCCATGTGATCGGCCTCTTACAACGAACACACTGCTGAAGTTTCATCAAGATCTGTTAATTTATGCAGAAGTTATAACACACTTCCTGTCTCACTTTTCTCGCCATAAATTTGTTTCCTCGCCACGGCCAAACCGTTCGAGATATCAAAAATCCGCTGGCAATTTTTCATCCTCAATGTCTTGACTTCATGCTGACTGAGATTCGTGGCGATTAAATGATTTCTCTAGGAGGAGTATTTCAAATTCCATTGTATACGTTTTCCAAACAACCCTAAATAGCCGACTTCCTGTTGGGCTGAGGTAAAAAGTAAGAGCATGAAGTATATATGAAACGATGAGATCTATATGTGTACCGACTTTCATATTATTACATGCAAGTGTGTTTGATTTATGGACCATGGTTTCGGACCCCGTTCCAGGGGGCGCTGCTGAAACCCCCTTTCACGCCCGGGTACCATCTTCAGCCAAGCCCTGATGGCCGCAGGTTCTGACCCGTGTGCAAAGTTTCAAGATTTTTAGAGCATGTTAAGGCCCCCAAAAGTGCCCGAATAGTCGATAAAATAATAATAATAATAATAATAATAATAATAATAATAATAATAATCCTAAGGAAAACAATAGGGCCTTCGCCTTTTCAGGCTTGGGCCCTAATTAAAGCTGCAAGCAGCGATGACGGGCCCAAGCCGGTGGCACCGCAACCCTGGTGCCTTTAGTTACCGGGCTCATTTCCACTTGGTGGCTTTCGGAAAACAAAGGATGATGGACACAGCAACAACTCAAAAATATAGCTGCAAGCAGCAATGCGATTCCTCCTCAAAATGGCAAATCATTTAAAATTGATCAATAGAGGGTTGGGGTTAAACCCTCCCAATGAAAAAATCCAAAAAACATGTCTTTCTGTCTGAATCCTAAACTAAACATTTTCAGTGTACAGGAAAATCCATCATGCCGGACCTTATGGATCCTGTAGGGTTTTTTGTTTACAATGAGAAATGAGGTATGTTCACCAGGTTTCAGAAAACTAAATAAATGGGGTGGAAATACAATCACTTTAAAAAAATGACATTTGGGCATGGCATGTAGCGCCCCCTAAGGGCGAATGTGAGCCATTCTTGGTTTGTAGGTTCCTGTTGGCCTGTAGTATTAATGTACCAAATTAGAAAGTATTTGACAAAAAAATGTGCAATTTGGGAATGGCCTTTAGCGCCCCCTAAGGGCGAATGTGAGACATTCTTGGTTTGTGGATTTCTGTTGGCCTGTAGTGTCAATATACCAAATTAGAAAATTTTTGACCATAAAATGGGAATTTTGGGCATAGCCTGTAGCGCCCCCTAATGGCGAATATGGGCAATTCTTTGTTTGTGGGTTCCTGTTGGCCTGTAGTATCAATGTACCAAATTAGAACATTTTTGACCAGCAAATGGGAATTTAGGGCGTGGCCTGTAGCGCCCCATAAGGGCGAATGTGGGCCACTCTTGGTTTGTGAATTCCTGTTGGCCTGTAGTATCAATATACAACATTAGAACATTTTTGACCAGAAAATGGGAATTTTGGGCATGGCCTGTAGCGCCCCCTAAGGGCGAATGTGGGATATTCTTTACGCAGTACTTCAGAGTGATGTCATCTTGAAGTATATATATATAGGTCTATTTCTAACCCACACCTATAATATCACTTCTGAAGGCATGGATTTAACCACTGGAGTGGTATGGATTACTTTTATGCTGCATTTATTTGATTTTTGTAGCTTCTGAGTTCTGATCACCATTCAAGTCATTGAAAGGTCCAACAGGGTTGAGATAATCTTCTAAAAAGCTTAATTTGTGTTCACTAGAAGAAAGAAAACAATACACATCTGGGATGCAATGAGGGTGAGTATACGATGAGAGAAATTTATTTTTGGGGTGAAAACCATTTGTAGGCCTACTTTTTATTTACTTGGAAAATTGTTACTGTCTCTTTAAGAGGATTTTAAACGCATTTCATTCAAGGCACACTCTGTGCGGCTTGTTTTAGTGAGTTTAATCTTTTGAGAACTGTGAAGTCTCATTATTTTCGTGCTGTTACATCTGTATTCATTTCAGAGATTACTTGATTGAGATTGTGAAACTACATACAACCGACAAACCTCCATGAAGATGCGAGTAAAAATGAGATGCCTCGCGCTGTCAGGCACAACGCTGATAATCATTCTCGGAAGTGTTGATACTAGATTTCGATTCGCGATTTCTTCATCAACTGTTTATGTTCACTTGGGACAAAACAGACAATATATCATGTAATTTGACATTTTGTAGTATGAAATTGTCCGTTCAAACGCAAGAAGAAGCGAATGCGATCTCTCATCGGGGCTCGTGCGTTAGACGCGACGCATCTCGCGGTTTCACACAAAACTGCTCACAAACATTTATTTGAGTTGTTTTGTCATTTTTTTCCAGAAATAACTAGCAATACTCCTACAAATAAATGCTTCGTAACTAAAACGTTTTGACTTTCTATAGAAAATATAGACAACACACGTTCTTACCTTGCAAAAATCGCCTCAGTATTTAATTTGAAGCAGTAAATCCAACACTGGAGTAAATCTCTCGTGATATCACCTTTCCATTGAAATGAAGGAAGACGGTGATGACGATACAGTTATTATTCTTGCCCAGTAACCCCTTAACCAATCACATGTGCCTTTAGCTTGTATTGTCATGAGTATCTGGGCAGACTTCAGAAATAAAATCGGTGATCGGACGACGATGACACTGAGACAGGAACCATGGGAATAATTGTTCCCAAATTTGAACGCTCTGGCTGTAAATGGTTAAAGGTTGTTAAAAATTGTATCCTCCACTCAGTTGATGTATATATTGAGTGGGGACACATTGTTTGCCTTTTTTCTGGGATTCGACTGCAAAAGAGCTCAAGCAACTGTTGAACTCAGTCCCTGCCCATTCTGGACTCAGACCTGTTGTAAATCATTGAACAATGAGGCTTGGATGCCATCTATTGGACATTTCTTGTAATTGCCACTCAGAGAATGAACAGACAGTGGATTAAACTTTAGTTTTTTAGGCTTTAGTTCTTTGTTGTATTCACCTGCTACAGCGTGTGTAACATTTTTCTGTCAACTCTGCATACAGGTGAAACTCGAAAAATTAGAATATCGTGCAAAAGTTAATGTAACCCATACTATGTTGAACACAAGAGGGCAGTATAGCCCTATGTATTACTTCACAAGCCCCCCTCCCTTCCTACTCCTCACACACAAAGTCTTAGAGAGTGACTTGCAAAATTCTGACATTTTCTCCACATTCAAACCAAAATATCTGACTTTCTGTTGGTCGGAGCTAATGACTGTAAATTAGAAAGTTGTCCGGCTTGAGGAGAACTATATCAATACCAATTTTTGTACCTGTAGATGAAACTAACCCCCCACTTTTTTGTCAAAAGGTGGCGCTACTGAGCCCCTCACCACACCCATTTCTGAAACTTTGCACATGTCTACTGGCTAATAAATGTGACGTCTCTGTCGAGTTTCATGCAATTTCAAGTATGTTAAGAGTCTCAAAAGCATCAATAAAGAAAAGTAAAGTTTGAAGTGTTGCCACGGCAACAGTATCTAAGATATCAATAATCCTTTCACAGGTCTAAATCTGCCGTGTGTTTACATTATACACGTAAAGTTTGAAGCAAATCGGGTAAAAACAAGAGGGTGATTTCAAAGCATTTTGAAAGTGACACACTTCCTGCTGCCAGTTGGTGGCGCTATAACTTTGACTCACAATAGTCACATCCATGTGATCGGCCTCTTACAACGAACACACTGCTGAAGTTTCATCAAGATCTGTTAATTTATGCAGAAGTTATAACACACTTCCTGTCTCACTTTTCTCGCCATAAATTTGTTTCCTCGCCACGGCCAAACCGTTCGAGATATCAAAAATCCGCTGGCAATTTTTCATCCTCAATGTCTTGACTTCATGCTGACTGAGATTCGTGGCGATTAAATGATTTCTCTAGGAGGAGTATTTCAAATTCCATTGTATACGTTTTCCAAACAACCCTAAATAGCCGACTTCCTGTTTGGCTGAGGTAAAAAGTAAGAGCATGAAGTATATATGAAACGATGAGATCTATATGTGTACCGACTTTCATATTATTACATGCAAGAGTGTTTGATTTATGGACCAAGGTTTCGGACCCCGTTCCAGGGGGCGCTGCTGAGCCCCCCTGCCACGCCCGGGTACCATCTTCAGCCCAGCCCTGATGGCCGCAGGTTCTGACCCGTGTGCAAAGTTTCAAGAGTTTTAGAGCATGTTAAGGCCCCCAAAAGTGCCCGAATAGTCGATAAAATAATAATAATAATAATAATAATAATAATAATAATTAAAGCTGCAAGCAGCGATGACGGGCCCAAGCCGGTGGCACCGCAACCCTGGTGCCTTTAGTTACCGGGCTCATTTCCACTTGGTGGCTTTCGGAAAACAAAGGATGATGGACACAGCAACAACTCAAAAATATAGCTGCAAGCAGCAATGCGATTCCTCCTCAAAATGGCAAATCATTTAAAATTGATCAATAGAGGGTTGGGGTTAAACCCTCCCAATGAAAAAATCCAAAAAACATGTCTTTCTGTCTGAATCCTAAACTAAACATTTTCAGTGTACAGGAAAATCCATCATGCCGGACCTTATGGATCCTGTAGGGTTTTTTGTTTACAATGAGAAATGAGGTATGTTCACCAGGTTTCAGAAAACTAAATAAATGGGGTGGAAATACAATCACTTTAAAAAAATGACATTTGGGCATGGCATGTAGCGCCCCCTAAGGGCGAATGTGAGCCATTCTTGGTTTGTAGGTTCCTGTTGGCCTGTAGTATTAATGTACCAAATTAGAAAGTATTTGACAAAAAAATGTGCAATTTGGGAATGGCCTTTAGCGCCCCCTAAGGGCGAATGTGAGACATTCTTGGTTTGTGGATTTCTGTTGGCCTGTAGTGTCAATATACCAAATTAGAAAATTTTTGACCATAAAATGGGAATTTTGGGCATAGCCTGTAGCGCCCCCTAATGGCGAATATGGGCAATTCTTTGTTTGTGGGTTCCTGTTGGCCTGTAGTATCAATGTACCAAATTAGAACATTTTTGACCAGCAAATGGGAATTTAGGGCGTGGCCTGTAGCGCCCCATAAGGGCGAATGTGGGCCACTCTTGGTTTGTGAATTCCTGTTGGCCTGTAGTATCAATATACAACATTAGAACATTTTTGACCAGAAAATGGGAATTTTGGGCATGGCCTGTAGCGCCCCCTAAGGGCGAATGTGGGATATTCTTTACGCAGTACTTCAGAGTGATGTCATCTTGAAGTATATATATATAGGTCTATTTCTAACCCACACCTATAATATCACTTCTGAAGGCATGGATTTAACCACTGGAGTGGTATGGATTACTTTTATGCTGCATTTATTTGATTTTTGTAGCTTCTGAGTTCTGATCACCATTCAAGTCATTGAAAGGTCCAACAGGGTTGAGATAATCTTCTAAAAAGCTTAATTTGTGTTCACTAGAAGAAAGAAAACAATACACATCTGGGATGCAATGAGGGTGAGTATACGATGAGAGAAATTTATTTTTGGGGTGAAAACCATTTGTAGGCCTACTTTTTATTTACTTGGAAAATTGTTACTGTCTCTTTAAGAGGATTTTAAACGCATTTCATTCAAGGCACACTCTGTGCGGCTTGTTTTAGTGAGTTTAATCTTTTGAGAACTGTGAAGTCTCATTATTTTCGTGCTGTTACATCTGTATTCATTTCAGAGATTACTTGATTGAGATTGTGAAACTACGTACAACCGACAAACCTCCATGAAGATGCGAGTAAAAATGAGATGCCTCGCGCTGTCAGGCACAACGCTGATAATCATTCTCGGAAGTGTTGATACTAGATTTCGATTCGCGATTTCTTCATCAACTGTTTATGTTCACTTGGGACAAAACAGACAATATATCATGTAATTTGACATTTTGTAGTATGAAATTGTCCGTTCAAACGCAAGAAGAAGCGAATGCGATCTCTCATCGGGGCTCGTGCGTTAGACGCGACGCATCTCGCGGTTTCACACAAAACTGCTCACAAACATTTATTTGAGTTGTTTTGTCATTTTTTTCCAGAAATAACTAGCAATACTCCTACAAATAAATGCTTCGTAACTAAAACGTTTTGACTTTCTATAGAAAATATAGACAACACACGTTCTTACCTTGCAAAAATCGCCTCAGTATTTAATTTGAAGCAGTAAATCCAACACTGGAGTAAATCTCTCGTGATATCACCTTTCCATTGAAATGAAGGAAGACGGTGATGACGATACAGTTATTATTCTTGCCCAGTAACCCCTTAACCAATCACATGTGCCTTTAGCTTGTATTGTCATGAGTATCTGGGCAGACTTCAGAAATAAAATCGGTGATCGGACGACGATGACACTGAGACAGGAACCATGGGAATAATTGTTCCCAAATTTGAACGCTCTGGCTGTAGTCTGGCAGTTGACTTGCAAAATTCTGACATTTTCTCCACATTCAAACCAAAATATCTGACTTTCTGTTGGTCGGAGCTAATGACTGTAAATTAGAAAGTTGTCCGGCTTGAGGAGAACTATATCAATACCAATTTTTGTACCTGTAGATGAAACTAACCCCCCACTTTTTTGTCAAAAGGTGGCGCTACTGAGCCCCTCACCACACCCATTTCTGAAACTTTGCACATGTCTACTGGCTAATAAATGTGACGTCTCTGTCGAGTTTCATGCAATTTCAAGTATGTTAAGAGTCTCAAAAGCATCAATAAAGAAAAGTAAAGTTTGAAGTGTTGCCACGGCAACAGTATCTAAGATATCAATAATCCTTTCACAGGTCTAAATCTGCCGTGTGTTTACATTATACACGTAAAGTTTGAAGCAAATCGGGTAAAAACAAGAGGGTGATTTCAAAGCATTTTGAAAGTGACACACTTCCTGCTGCCAGTTGGTGGCGCTATAACTTTGACTCACAATAGTCACATCCATGTGATCGGCCTCTTACAACGAACACACTGCTGAAGTTTCATCAAGATCTGTTAATTTATGCAGAAGTTATAACACACTTCCTGTCTCACTTTTCTCGCCATAAATTTGTTTCCTCGCCACGGCCAAACCGTTCGAGATATCAAAAATCCGCTGGCAATTTTTCATCCTCAATGTCTTGACTTCATGCTGACTGAGATTCGTGGCGATTAAATGATTTCTCTAGGAGGAGTATTTCAAATTCCATTGTATACGTTTTCCAAACAACCCTAAATAGCCGACTTCCTGTTGGGCTGAGGTAAAAAGTAAGAGCATGAAGTATATATGAAACGATGAGATCTATATGTGTACCGACTTTCATATTATTACATGCAAGTGTGTTTGATTTATGGACCATGGTTTCGGACCCCGTTCCAGGGGGCGCTGCTGAAACCCCCTGCCACGCCCGGGTACCATCTTCAGCCCAGCCCTGATGGCCGCAGGTTCTGACCCGTGTGCAAAGTTTCAAGAGTTTTAGAGCATGTTAAGGCCCCCAAAAGTGCCCGAATAGTCGATAAAATAATAATAATAATAATAATAATAATAATAATAATAATAATAATAATCCTAAGGAAAACAATAGGGCCTTCGCCTTTTCAGGCTTGGGCCATAATAATAATAATAATAATAATTAAAGCTGCAAGCAGCGATGACGGGCCCAAGCCGGTGGCACCGCAACCCTGGTGCCTTTAGTTACCGGGCTCATTTCCACTTGGTGGCTTTCGGAAAACAAAGGATGATGGACACAGCAACAACTCAAAAATATAGCTGCAAGCAGCAATGCGATTCCTCCTCAAAATGGCAAATCATTTAAAATTGATCAATAGAGGGTTGGGGTTAAACCCTCCCAATGAAAAAATCCAAAAAACATGTCTTTCTGTCTGAATCCTAAACTAAACATTTTCAGTGTACAGGAAAATCCATCATGCCGGACCTTATGGATCCTGTAGGGTTTTTTGTTTACAATGAGAAATGAGGTATGTTCACCAGGTTTCAGAAAACTAAATAAATGGGGTGGAAATACAATCACTTTGAAAAAATGACATTTGGGCATGGCATGTAGCGACCCCTAAGGGCGAATGTGAGCCATTCTTGGTTTGTAGGTTCCTGTTGGCCTGTAGTATTAATGTACCAAATTAGAAAGTATTTGACAAAAAAATGTGCAATTTGGGAATGGCCTTTAGCGCCCCCTAAGGGCGAATGTGAGACATTCTTGGTTTGTGGATTTCTGTTGGCCTGTAGTGTCAATATACCAAATTAGAAAATTTTTGACCATAAAATGGGAATTTTGGGCATAGCCTGTAGCGCCCCCTAAGTGCTAATGTGGGCCATTCTTTGCGCAGTACTTCAGAGTGATGTCATCTTGAAGCATGTTAGGTTTGAAAAACCATTAGTCAAAATTACATTTGATTTATTGACACATATATATTGATAAAATGTGGACATTTACATAAATACGCCCCTTTAAGCCATTTTGTGTTTTATACATTTTTGCTAAGTAACAAATTGAAAGACATCAATTATACACATGGGTACTAAATTTCAAGTCAACTGGAGCTACGGTTTAGGAGAAGATTTTTGTAGGTTTTTCCAAATTTTCACTGTACAGGAAAATCTATCATGGTGTAAATGATGGATCTACGAGGCTTTTTGTTCCCCATGAGAAATGAGGCATGTACACCAAGTTTTAGATGAATTGGACAAATGGGGTGGAAATGAAATCATTTTGAAAATGGGACTTTTGGGCGTGGCCTGTATCGCCCACTATGGGCGAATGAGAGCCATTCTTTGCATAGTACTTCAGAACTAGAAAAAAGGTTTGTCAAGACAAACTTTGATGTTGGCTTGAGAAAGACTGAACCTTGAACCAAGACTGGAACTCGATGATAACAATAAAACAAGATCACAGCAAAAATATTAAATAAATGCAATAACTTGAAAATTATTTAAGCTCTCCAAGTCATTATACCACATACGGCATTCACTAAGATTTTCATTTTGTCCTAAGACTTCATTGTATGCTTTGTAAAAATAAGTGAATGTTAAAGGGATATTTGATCATTTCCTCACCCTCATGCAGTCCCAGATGTGTATGACTTTCTTCTGCTGAAATTGAATGAAGATGTTTAGAAGAATATCTCAGCTCTGTTGTAAGTAAATGAGAAGTGGTGAGAAACAGATCATTAAGTCATTTTTTACTATAAATCGCTACTTTGACTTTCATAAGCGCACTTCTCTCTTAAGAGTTCTTTTTCTGTTTTTTTTTTTTTTGTGTGTGATTTACATAAGCACATTAACCCTACTAGGCAGTGAGAAGAATTTATAGTAAATAAAAAATAAATAAATAAAAAAATATATATATATATTTTTTTAAAATCATATATATATATTTTTTATTTATTTTTTTATTTATTTATTTTTTTTTTTTATCTGTTTCTCACCCACACCTATAATATCACTTCTGAAGGCATGGATTAAACCACTGGAGTGGTATGGATTAATTTTATGTTGCATTTATGTGATTTTTGTAGCTTCTGAGTTCTGATCACCATTCAAGTCATTGAAAGGTCCAACAGGGTTGAGATATTCTTCTAAAAAGCTTAATTTGTGTTCACCAGAAGAAAGAAAATAATACAGATCTGGGATGGAATGAGGGTGAGTAAACGATGAGAGAAATTTATTTTTGGGGTAAAAACCATTTGTACTTTTTATTTACTTGGAATGTCAATGTTCAGGACGAAAGCTCAATTGTTACTGTCTCTTTAAGAGGATTTTATCGCATGGCATTTCATTCAAGGCACAGGTCTGTGCCGCTTGTTTCGTTGAGTTTAATCTTTTGAGAACTGTGAAGTCTCATTATTTTCGTGCTGTTACATCTGTATTCATTTCAGAGATTAATTGATTGAGATTGTGAAACTTGTAATCATGAAGAACCTGAAGGACTAATTCTGCTGTTAATAGCTCCATCTTCTCGATGGATCTTCCGTGATCATTCCAACGCTGTCAAGTGAAGCTGAGCAACATCAGTTTCTTCTCTCACACCCTCATTTGTTTGGGTGTGAGATGATAAAATACAGACTGCGTGTGTAAAATCGCGTGAATGTTCAAATACATTCAAGCAAACACATACAACCGACAAACCTCCGTGAAGATGCGAGTAAAAATGAGATGCCTCGCGCTGTCAGACACAACGCTGATAATCATTCTCGGAAGTGTTGATACTAGATTTAGATTCCCGATTTCTTTATCAACTGTTTATGTTCACTTGAGACAAAACAGACAATATATCATGTATTTTGACATTTTGTTGTATGAAATTGTCCGTTCAAACGCAAGAAAAAGCGAATGCGATCACTCATCGGGGCTCGTGAGTTAGACGAGACGCTGCTCGCTGTTTCACACAAATATTTATTTGAGTTGTTTTGCCATTTGTTGAGTTGAATGGTGTAAAATCGCTTGAAAGTTCAATGCCATGACTTTGAAAATATTTTTTTGGGGCGTGGCCTGTAGCGCCACCTATGGGCGAATGTGGGCCATTCTTGGTTTGGGGGTACCCGTTGGCATGGAGTATCAATGTGCCAATTTAGAAAATTTTTGACCAGTGACTTTTTGAGATATTGGGGCTCAAGGAGAATAATAATAATAAATATAGCTGCAAGCAGCAATGCGATTCCTCCTCAAAATGGCAAATCATTTAAAATTGTTCAGTAGAGGGTTGGGGTTAAACTCTCCCAATGAAGAAATTCAAAAAACGTGTCTTTCTGTCTGAATCCTAAACTAAACATTTTCAGTGTACAGGAAAGTCCATGATGCCGGGATCTTATGGATCCTGGAGGCTTTTTTGTTTACAATGAGAAATGAGTTATGTACATTAAGTTTCAGAAGAACTGAAAAAATGGGGTGGAAATGCCATCACTTTCAATGTGGGACATTGGGGCATAGCCTGTAGTGCCCCCTAATGGTGAATACGGACAATTCTTGGTTTGTGAGTTCCTGTTGGCCTGTAGTATCAATGTACCAAATTAGAACATTATTGACCAGAAAATGGGAATTTTGGACATGGCCTATATCGCCCCCTAAGGGTGAATGTCGGCCATTCTTGGTTTGTGGGTTCCCGTTGGCCTGTAGTATCAATGTACCAAATTTGAAAATGTTTGACCAAAAAAATAGGACTTTAAGGCATAGCCTGTAGCGCCCCCTAATGATGAATATGGGCAATTCTTGGTTTGTGGGTTCCTGTTGGCGTGCAGTATCAATGTACCACATTAGAACATTTTTGACCAGAAAATGGGAATTTTTGACATGGCCTATAGCGCCCCCTAAGGGTGAATGTGGGCCAATCTTGGTTTGTGAGTTCCTGTTGGCCTGTAGTATCAATGTACCAAATTTGAAAGTTTTTGACAAAAAAAAATGTGCAATTTGGGAATGGCCTTTAGCGCCCCCTAAGGGCGAATGTGAGACATTCTTGGTTTGTGGATTTCTGTTGGCCTGTAGTGTCAATATACCAAATTAGAACATTTTTGACCATAAAATGGGAATTTTGGGCATAGCCTGTAGCGCCCCCTAATGGCGAATATGGGCAATTATTTGTTTGTGGGTTCCTGTTGGCCTGTAGTATCAATGTACCAAATTAGAACATTTTTGACCAGCAAATGGGAATTAAGGGCGTGGCCTGTAGCGCCCCCTAAGGGTGAATGTGGGCCATTCTTGGTTTGTGGATTCCTGGTGGTCTGTAGTATCAATATACAAAATTAGAACATTTTTGACCAGAAAATGGGAATTTTGGGCTTGGCCTGTAGCGCCCCCTAAGGGAGAATGTGGGATATTCTTTACGCAGTACTTCAGAGTGATGTCATCTTGAAGTATATATATATATATATATATATATATATATATATAGGTCTGTTTCTAACCCACACCTATAATATCACTTCTGAAGGCATGGATTACACCACTGGAGTGGTATGGATTACTTTTATGCTGCATTTATGTGATTTTTGTAGCTTCTGAGTTCTGATCACCATTCAAGTCATTGAAAGGTCCAACAGGGTTGAGATAATCTTCTAAAAAGATTAATTTGTGTTCACCAGAAGAAAGGAAATAATACACATCTGGGATGGAATGAGGGTGAGTATACGATGAGAGAAATTTATTTTTGGGGTAAAAACCATTTGTAGGCTACTTTTTATTTACTTGGAAAATTGTTACTGTCTCTTTAAGAGGATTTTAAACGCATTTCATTCAAGGCACAGTCTGTGCGGCTTGTTTCATTGAGTTTAATCTTTAGAGAACTGTGAAGTCTCATTATTTTCGTGCTGTTACATCTGTATTCATTTCAGAGATTAATTGATTGAGATTGTGAAACTACATACAACCGACAAACCTCCATGAAGATGCGAGTAAAAATGAGATGCCTCGCGCTGTCAGACACAATGCTGATAATCATTCTCGGAAGTGTTGATACTAGATTTAGATTCGCGATTTCTTCATCAACTGTTTAGTTCACTTGAGACAAAACAGACAATATATCATGTATGGTTGTATGAAAGTGTCCGTTCAAACGCAAGAAGAAGCGAATGCGATCTCTCATCGGGGCTCGTGAGTTAGACGTGACGCTGCTCTCTGTTTCACACAAATATTTATTTGAGTTGTTTTGCCATTTGTTGAGTTGAATGGTGTAAAATCGCTTGAAAGTTCAAACAGGAAAGTGTTAAAAACACATACAACAGACAAACATTGCTCGCATTGAAGACGCGAGTAAAAATGAGATCGCGTCACTATTGCGTGCTGTCAGAGAACACGCAGATGAAACATCATTCTCGGAAGTATTGATACTTTAGGATCGATCCGTCCATCCCTTCTTTCTTTAGACATATGTTTCATGTTTGTGTGATAAGTGTTCGCGGAGTTTCACTTGATTTTTCTGACGTGTATCAGACAGATTATCGCAAAGACAGATTCGATTTACCCTGTTTATTTTCGTTATTTTACAAAAGCTCAAGGTTTTGTTGTATTGTAAGTGTACACAAATAAAAGTAGACCTTTTATAGTTTGTAATGATCTCTTCCATGTATCTGAATGGGCAAAAATGACGCAGTATTTTGTTTAAGTTTTTTCCGCTGTTTAGAACAATGCATCTGAAAGGACATTACAGCGCCATTGTTGACCCCCGTAATAATGCCAGAATTCAATAATGATTCCCGATTTCAAACTCCTCCCTTACGAAAATTAACCATGGTTTTACTATAGTAAAACTGTAGTAACCATGACTTTAGTAACCATGGTTTTTTGGTGGAAACCATGGTTTTAAAAACCATGGTTTTGATACCATGGTTTTACTATAGTAATATTATAGTAATATCAAGAGTAAAACTGTAGTAACCATGGTTTTGGTTCACCACAAATTAACCATAGTTGTATTACCACAATTTAACCATGGTTTTCCTGTATTATTACCATGGTTTTATAAAAGTAACTTGTACTACATTACATCATCGTTATGCAACAAACTTCAAAAAAATGTAAATAAAACAATGAGAAGTTATTCTACTAAACATCCTTTATTACAGCAGTTACATCATATTTGAAAGAGAATAAAAACCATTAACATAATGTGTAAGAAAGTGTAATATGTGACACAATGATTCAGAACAATCTATTACATAAATATTGGTGTTGGAACCATAGCCTAGTGTGCAGTGTTTTCCCGATCACATATTTTGGCAACCCCCGTTTTCAAAAACTTTTGCTTAATGCTGCAACCATGCCAGTAGTTGTCAGTATGAAGTATAAGAGCACTGTTAGATCTGCCAGTAGGTTACAGACCAGCTTTGATTGTTGGTTGTGGTTGTGTTTTATTGACTTTAATACCATTTGAATCAGGACCTAAAATGATAAGAATATATACCATATTATTACATGGTCTCTGGAATACTTGATTCTTATTGGTCAATCACATCATCCAATATTTCTCAATAACCACACATCTGGGGATTAAGTGTTTTTATGGGAATGTTCACAAAAGTTTTCAAAAAATTTGTGGTGAACACCATGCCAGCTTCAGTGGCTGTTTCCATGTTGATGAAGGTGAAAAATACAATAAAAATATTAAAGGGCTGCACGGTCTGCAAAAATATTTCTTCAACATAAGAAGATGGCTGGCTTTTACTGTTACACACTGTCTCCACTTTTCATTCATTCTTTTATGTCAAGCACTTTTCCTGCATTCCATCAGATGTAGGCCCCTTGTGAAATATAGTCTACTACAGATCAGAGTGTCAGAGCAATGCACATACAAAACATACATATTATGAAGTTAATAATTCCCCGCAAGGATCTTATTAAATTTGAGAATGAGTTAGCAAACACTATTTTGGGTCAAATTAACAAGTGTTGCGATATATTTACTTCCACAATGAGTAACATTTTAAATAAGTTCCTAAAACAATGTAAAAGGCCATAAAGAAAAGTACAGCTTCCATGGGTAAGTGAAGTAAATTCACAGTGAGAGACAGAAATGTTTCAACACTTCAACTTGCATCAATATTTTGTCAAATTATTTACTTAAGTGGCAATAGCCCTGTGATAAGCAGAATAATGTACATTCAGCTGGCTGTCATCACAAAATAACCCCTGACGGGACCCTGATGTGAAGTGGAATGAATGTTCATTATATGACCAGATGAAATGTACATTATCCCTTACTTAGACACTTGAAAGCTTTAACATAAAATCATTATTTACTAGTCTCACGCATAATCACATCATCTGAAAATGGGTTGACCACAAAGGAAGGAGATTGAGAAGGAATTGGTGTGAGATGCTTGTGACCAACATCAGATAGCTCTTAGACACTCTCTGAGTTTAAACTTAAAGGGATAGTTCCACCAAAAATTAGAATTTTTTTACTCACCCTCATGTTGTTTTAAATTTGTATGTCTTTTTTCCTTCAGCTGATCACAAAAGAAGACATTTTGAAGAATTTCTGTGTCTGTCTTTTCCTTACAATGGCATTAGATAGTGGCCATTGTTTTCAAGCTTCAAAGGGTCTGAAAAAGATAAAAGACCATACAGATTTGAAACTACTTGATAGTAAGTAAAAGATGACAGAATTTAAATTTTTGGGTGAACTATCCTATTAATATCTTTTCTTTTTTTTCCCATGTGTGTAACATAAAGAAACATAAATGTTCTTATAATTAAATATGGCTTGCCAAATGAGAAGTTGTCTTGACTATATCAATCACCAAGCTTGAGATGAGATCATAGTCAGGATACTTAATATATCTATATACACTAGATTATGTTTATCCACATTTTATTTGGAGAGAGATTAATTTACCAAAAGTTTTTTTTTTTTTTTATAATTTTACTTACCATTAATCAAATAGAACTCAATTTTCTTCCAGTCCTATCATTCTTTTTCATGTAGGTATTGTTTGTGCAGGTCCTTATGACAGGCTGTAAAACAAGGTGTGGGATTATGTACCATATACATCTAGGTTACTATTGTAGTGCTTACAGAAAAGTGAGTTTCTTGATTTGAAAACTTACCTGACATTTGGTAAAGAAGAGCTTGTTTTTTAAGTGACTTGATTTATTTTTTAATTCCTTTAAGTATTTCTTTTTAGTCTTGCCAATTTATTCAGCGATTTTTGATTTGTCACTTGTCAGATACAAGCCAATTTAATTTTCAGCACAAATTGACTAATGAGCCAATATTGAATACAACTGTATCCAAAGAATATATATTCTATCAAATTTGGTAACTGTGTTATTTTGCATTATGTTGCCTTTTTCCCATCTGCTTGGACCACACTGATAGACACTTGAAGTTACATTATATTGAATAAATTACTGTTTTATTACTTTCTTGTAAAAATGGAATGAGTTCAGTGTAACAAAATGTAATACATTAGACTAGAGTGATAAATATTAAAACATTAAATTATTGGGTATCCATTTCACAAATCGATTTGTAGAAAAGTCAGAAAACGAAAACACATCCATGCATCCTTTATTCTCCATAAAGTGTCTGGTAAGACCTGTAAACACACAAACACAAAAGACATCAGCATAAAGCAGTCACAAAACTACTTTTATCATATTTTTCAAATATGTATACACTGTAAATCAGGACTGAACAGTCTTTACTAACCATTCAAGACCATATCATGTATGTTCTAGGTTACATACAACATTTTCTCTATTTTCTCTATAGAGCATCTGTGGCTTTTTAAAAGGTGCTGTAAGTGATATTAGCCATTCTAGAACTTAGTTACCTCCTTTCTAGTGTCCTTGTGCATATCATAATAGTGATATTAAAGCATGAGAACAGTGTACATTGTAAAGTGTTGTACAATGGCCCATATACTCCCATAGTCAGGGCATTACTGTAAACACATTTTTCATGTCTTTTTTAAAAAATAAAAAAAAAAGACATGAAAGGGACAGCTGTGGCTCAGGTGGTAGAGTGGGTCAGCCACTACTCACAGGGTTGGCGGTTCGATTCCTGGCCCACATGGCTCCACATGCCAAAGTGTCATTGCGCAAGACAGTAAACCCCAAGTTGCTCCCAATGGCAGGTTAGCGCCTTGCATGGCAGCTCTGCCATCATTGGTGTGTGAATGTGTGTGTGAATGGGTGAATGAGACGCAGTGTAACGCACTTTGAATACCACTAAGGTTAAAAAAACGCTATATAAGTGCAGACCATTTACCATTTACAAAACCTTATGCCACAGATGCTATCAATATACTGTAGCTTAAAGGGGTCATATTACCCTCTCTTGAACAGCTTGCTTTCATTATTCAGTTTGTTTCGAGCTGCTACTCTCAGCTCCTTAATACTGGCAGTGGGGAATTTTTTAAAAGTGTAATCTGAAAAAAGTATGAAGAGAAAAATAGAGCCAAAGTCAGCAAAACTGATTCACTAAAAAATTCACACTACAATAATAAAAAAGAAATAAAAGTATACCAAAAATGCCATTAACAAGCTTTATATCCAGGGATGGCTTCACAGCCTCTGTTGCGCTTCCTTTTTGTCCTGTTAGGGAGTGTGTTGACAACTCTTCACGTGTGAAGACAACTCCAAGAAGATCACAGACCAGTTTAGTGGGATGTTGATGACTGCATCTCAAAAGCTTGACTTTATTTACTTTAACACCATCAGCAATGGTCACCTAAAAAATAATAATAACAATTTGAACAACTTCTACCACTCCATAAGGCAATTAAAAAAGTATAAGATAATACCATTTAAAGAGAATCTGCTTTATTTAGTGGATAATCTAGGACTTATTCAGATTAAAATAAAATAGTGAAATATTGTAAAGGAAATAAATAAGATACTTTTGTTACAAAAGAAGTACATTTGTGTATTCAAACCAACCAAATATTTTAATTTGCTAGCATCTTTTAAAGGGTTAGGTCACCCAAAAATGGAAATTCTGTCATAATTTGCTCACCCTTATGTTGCCCTAAACCTGTATGACTTTCTTTCTTCTGAACAACACAAAAGGAGATTTTTTTTTTTAAGAATGTCCTGAGCTCTTTTCCACACAATGACTATATGACTAAGATTATCAAACCTCAAAAAAGATTCAAAAGTTACCAGAAAAGTAGCCCACATGACTAATGTGCAGTGTGGGAAATTCTTTCATATTTCCCCTTGTGTGTTCCACAGAAAAAAGAAAGCCATATAGATCTGAAAGGACAAGGGGGGTTGGCAAGAGTTTGTAACATTGTAACATCATTTCATTAAGCTTGACATTTTGTTAAATCTACATTGTCATGCAGTAGGGGACTCGTTTTTTTTAAACAGAGGAAACACAGAACTCTGCCCGTTCAAATAGTGTCAGATGCGGTGCTTGAAGTGGGCGGGTACGCAGTAGTACGGAGTACCTGCACTTTTCAAAAATTGTATTTACAGTACCGAGACTTTTTGTTGCATACCTGCAGTGTTTCAAGTGGGCGGTACACACAAGTGGTGTACATAAACAGACAGATGGAGTTGCAACCTCCAAAATGCTAAATCCTGTATGGCTTTTATGTCTCATGTCTGCGTTGTTCTGCAAGTACATATCCAAACCACTAATTGGCAATGTCGACAGGAGCAAAGCGTAGCAGAAGTTACATCCGTGCATCCACCATTGCTGAAGCAGCAAAAATGCTGGCTAGTAGACTGGAGTTTATAAGCATTTAGTGTAATTGTCTTTTAAATCTAACTATTATGTCACAGCATATATTGTTGTAATATGAATAAACAAATATATTATTGACATTTTTGGATCTCTAGATTCATTTTATATATATGTAGGATGTAAAATTTTCACAGAAGAAACTATTTATGTTTGGAAAAACACAAGGCTGAGAAAAAGACAAAATATTATAGGGTGAACAATTCCTTTTAAGAAATGTAGAACAACCTTCACATTTACATTGATAACCAATTGTGCATGCTTTAAAACAACAACAAAACTTACATCATCCTCGCAAGAGTTCTCTTGGTTGGGTTGAGATGAGTGTGGATGTGCATGTATGACTGGATTCTGGTGCTTTGAAGAGGGGCATCTTGCTACTATGCCCTCCTTAAGCTCACACAACATACTTTTCAACTCTGAAAAAGTAATTCACAAAGTTGTGCATTACATATTTGCCATGAAACATCAGTTAGAATCTAACATTATTTAAGAATCACTAATGATAACATTTAAATTTAATACACTCAAAATATATTGGTCAAAATGACCAGTCCACTAATGAATGATAGTGTCTCCATACAATTCAAATGTTTCTGAAACTTTGAGTATAATTCTGATTGGTGATTGATGATTAGTCTCTGCAAAGTAGTCAATTATTCCAATACATTATCTTTACATAAACATGAATACAAAACTGAAATCAGCAGGTTTACCATTTATGGTGTCCAAGCGAAGAACTAGTCTTCTGTTGTCTTCCTCCATCTGCTTCAGTTTTTCTTTTAAAGCACTGCATGATGTGCATTTTTGTGGAGTACTGTCCTAAACATATATATTTGGTAGTATAAATGGTTGCAGAGTTTGTACCTACACAACTAATACTGTCATAATGATGCACTAAAGCATGACTCACATTTAACTGTTCCTTTCGTTTTTCCAGTAATTTGGATAAAAGACTAGGCCTCCTTTCAGTCTTAAATAAAGAACAGCATAGCTACTTTGGTTTCTTTGTAGTTAGTTACAACAATTTATCAGGATTAAATACTATTTTAAACTATTTTAAATGCTGCATACCTTCTTTTTTTTAATTTCAGTTTCCTCAGGCTCTTCATCTGAGGAAGAGACACGCAGAGGTTTCCTCTTCCTTTTTCCACGACCACATTCCTCTTCACTTTCTTGCCCCTGTATTAATTGCTCTTGTAATTTTATCAGACTGCGACGATCATCTGGTAGGAAAATATGTGTTGTACAAAATTCCCAATAATAATATTTTAATAAAGTATATTTTATGAAAAGTGAATCAAGTTTTAATATATCTGATATTACATTGAATTAAATATCAAAAGTACAAATGTATAACAAAAAATGGTACATAAGATAAGGGTTTCTGTAACTTAAAAATGATCTAATGGACAGCCTCTTCTGTGCCCTTACTTATGCAATAGACTTTCATAGTAAACCATCTAAAGCGTCTCTAAGGATTTTCTAAGTTTTAATTGGCCTGTAATTGTTAAGGGTGGGCTTAATGTGGAGGCGCCTGTGAAGCTCTAAACGACTTTGATCAAAATAATTTACTAATAATAACTAATAATTTCTGTTTCCTGTACAGCGCCTATGCACATGCGCGGCCAACACTAAGTGAACGAATCACTCTCTGAGACTGATCGTTCTTCTGAATCACATAAAAGATTCGATCAAATGAAGACCCATCACTAATTTGCACCCGGCTGTCTTTTTTCACAAAAGAACGGAAAGTCCTAAAGAAATTTAGCATTAAGGTAAGAAAAGTTTTATTTGCCAATATACTACTCTAAAAATAATAAATATTAATACTTTACTCCCTTGAAAAGTTAATTAACAGTTATAATAGTTTGAACTGCGTTGGCAAGCTACATGACAGACTTATTGCATATCATTGATTTACTTGTAAGTTTGATTAAAAGGACGAAATTTACTGAAAAATTACCTGACATTTTTAGAATTTTTGCGGGGTAGAGCTGAGATTGGCCCTTTTTGTTTGCCCATCTCGCCATTATCACGGTCTCTTTGTTCCAGTCTTGTGGGTTTAACTTGTCTACAGACACCCCACAACCACTCAAGTTTACACAATTGAGGTCCCCGACAGCAAATGACTCCTCTTCAAAAAAGTAAAAAAGACAGTGGAGATCTGGCACAGCCATTTTTCACAAACAAATATGTAACAAGCTGGTACCTCTGTTGTGTATACAGAAAGCTAACCGTAACCGTCCGTTGCTGTTTAATGCTCGCGAGTACATTTTAAACGTGTTTTTCGCGCTCTTTTTTTATTCTGCATTGCAGGGAAAGCTCGTGAGTCAAAATGATTTTCTGTGGTAATTGACACAGAATTGAAGAGCTTAAGTTGTATTTATGATTATATTTTATTATACGAGTATAGTCTATATTGAATATGCGTTTAAATACATTTGTTTACAAATACCTGTGACTAAATAAGTCGCACGCACACACACACACACATACACACACACACATATATATATATATATATATATATATATATATATATATATATATATATATATATATATATATATATATTATAGGGGAATAAATGACATGAGGGTGATTAAAAAAAATGACAAATGTAATTTTGATGTTAACCATTTATTTATACTAACTGATGTGTATAATATTGTTATATGTGTTTGTTCAGAAACTTTTAAACAGTTGCTAAATCAGATTGGACTGAAAATGGCACAGCGAGGACCATACAAGAAGTTTCTGTTGAACGTGGAGGCAGAGATACCTGCAACTACCAAAAGGCGCAGGTTGCAGGTAAGTAACATGTCCATAGAGAGGTATTTAAAGGAATATTCCACATTCAATACAAGTTAAGCTCATTTGTTTGTTTTTTTACAAGGCTATGGTGGACTTATACCTTTATATCTTACAACATATTTTAGGAACAAGCAACAGATGCTCAAGCCATAAATGACAATATAGTTTCTGAAATGGAATCTGAGGTTTGTGTTATTTTCTTTAACAAAAGATTAATTCAGAGTTCATCCACACATTTTTAATTCAGTGCCCAATAGATATGTCAAGTTTACTGAATCTTGGAATTGGTTAATTCAATTTTGAAAAACAGGCATTTTGCCTTTGCACATTTTGTTGCAGTGCAGATGTTTTGTTCTGTAAAAACACTCTGCCACCCCTTATATCTCAACCATGCAATAACTATCCAACTGTCTTAAATGTGGTGTATAGGAATATGCAGATATAGAAGAGATGGATGATTTGGATGTATATCCAGAAGCTGAACCAGAGGTATGCTCCAATAGTTATATACAGGTCCTTCTCAAAAAATTAGCATATTGTGATAAAGTTCATTATTTTCCATAATGTAATGATAAAAATTAAACTTTCATATATTTTAGATTCATTGCACACCAACTGAAATATTTCAGGTCTTTTATTGTTTTAATACTGATGATTTTGGCATACAGCTCATGAAAACCCAAAATTCCTATCTCAAAAAATTAGCATATTTCATCCGACCAATAAAAGAAGTGTTTTAAATACAAAAAAAAGTCAACCTTCAAATAATTATGTTCAGTTATGCACTCAATACTTGGTCGGGAATCCGTTTGCAGAAATGACTGCTTCAATGCGGCGTGGCGTGGAGGCAATCAGCCTGTGGCACTGCTGAGGTGTTATGGAGGCCCAGGATGCTTCGATAGCGGCCTTAAGCTCATCCAGAGTGTTGGGTCTTGCGTCTCTCAACTTTCTTTCTTTTTGCTAATTTTTTGAGATAGGAATTTTGGGTTTTCATGAGCTGTATGCCAAAATCATCAGTATTAAAACAATAAAAGACCTGAAATATTTCAGTTGGTGTGCAATGAATCTAAAATATATGTAAGTTTAATTTTTATCATTACATTATGGAAAATAATGAACTTTATCACAATATGCTAATTTTTTGAGAAGGACCTGTATATTACACTTTGGCGGTTTCAAAACAGGCTCTCTTTATTTGATACATTGCACACTTATTTGATAACATTGGCTCAAACTATTGCTTGATACTATTTGTCCAACCAGTGGCATACAGTGTTTGGGAAGCCTGTTTGGTAACATTTTTTTGTAATTCAATTCAATCTGGTGATGGTAATGGTGCAGCCATTGGACACTTCACCATTTTATTGTGTCTTGTGTTGTTGTTCTGTATCTCAATGACTTTTTTTTTTTTTGGTAATATTACAGGAAAGCAACATTTCATTGGACCCTGGGATGAGTAACTGCTCAGATGAAGAGTCTGAGGCAGAGTAGAGTTTAAAATTAATAGTTCACCCAGATATAAATTTGATCTACTCACCCTCATGTTCCAAATCTGCATGAATTCATTTTTTCTGTGGTACACAAAAGGAGATTTCAAGAAGATTAAGTTTACAGAAGCTTGATTTGTCAGATTTATGCTGCTCTCTTCCATACAATTAAAGCATACAGCCATGGCCAAAAGTATTGGCAGTGACATAAATTTTGTGTTTTGCAAAGTTTGCTGCATCAGTTGTTTTGGTGTTGATTCACATTGTTTCTAGATTATTGTGCAGGGTGAACAGATGCATTTTAAATTATTGCAAAAAGCTACATTGACCAAAACAAATTAACATGAAATGTTTATCATTGTTTTCCAGTACACCATAGAAACATGTGAAAATACAATCTACAAATACTGAAGCAGCAATCTTTGCAAAACACAAAAATTTATGTCATTGCCAATACTTTTGCCCATGGCTGTACAGTGAAAAAGTACCATAAAGTAGTCATAATTACTTGGGTTTGAATTAAATGAGATGGGTTTAGAATGACATGAGAGTGAGTAAATTATAACAGTATTTTTTTGCAATTTGTCACACCACAGTTATGAGCATCACAAAAAAACTTATTGTTTGAATTTCTATGATAATTTGTACAGTCACATTTTTTATGTTTTTGTGCATAACTGTCAAAATGAGAGCGCATATTACAAATGTGTGTCTTTGGCTCTAAGCGTATTGAAATTCAAAGTTAATAATCAAAAATTCAATAAAAACTTTTTTTTTTATTGTAGGAACAGGATGAGCCACAGAATGCTGAGTGCAACAATTATATACATTCCGAGACTGCACCTATGGTTAGTATGAATTTGGACATAAAATATATGTGTTGTTTGAAATAAAGGGCTTAATATTTTGCTATTAGCCAGTAAGTTTTGCAATGTAGGTTGGTAACATCCTGTGTGAGAATGTTCCAAAATTATCACAAAGTTTGCAGATAGCTTAAAACTATTTAATTATGGTGGAGTTTAATAATTTGTTTTTATATGTTTTAGGATCCCTTACACTTGGTTGATGGAGATGAACCTATATATCCAGGAAGTGAGGTCACAAGGGCAGAGACTATTTTGATGATGCTCACATTTGTACTGCGCCACAAAATAAGTGGAGAGGGTCTGAAAGATTTCCTATCGCTACTGCACATCTTGTTTCCAAGCATCCTGCCTGCCACAAAATACTTATTTGATAAGTACTTTTCATCAATCACCAATCATTTTGAAATTCACTTTTACTGTGAGTCCTGCAAAGGATACATTTGTAAGGAAGAAACAGTACTCGGCAAATGTCCTCACTGTGATCTTCCTTTTAACATGTCATCGAACCTTAAAAATGGCTCTTTCATGATCTATTTGCCATTGTCTTCCTCATTGAAAGATGTCCTTGAAGGTCTTCAAAATAACTCACAACAGTTAATAAACAAAGCTGAATGGGTATGGGATGACACTATTAGCGATATTTTTGATGGTGACATCCTGAGAGATCACATTCAGAACAAAACAATTGGCCAATGGGATTTGACGTTATTGTGGAATTGTGATGGAATTCCTGTCTTTGAATCATCTCAATGTTCTCTCTGGCCTATACAAGTAACCGTCAATGAGCTGCCACCAGCTGTGAGAAAAGAACATATCCTGTTGTCCTCACTTTGGTTTGGAAAGTCAAAGCCAGTCATTCAGACTTTTTTAAAGCCATTTGTTGAAGAGATGGAAGTTTTAAAAGAGACCGGACTACAGTGGATTGATGGTGATGAGATTCGCACTAGTAGAGTTTTTGCAATTGTCAGTGCTTGTGACGCTGTTGCCAGACCAATGCTAAAAGAGAGCACACAGTTCAATGGCAAGTATGGCTGTGATTGGTGCCTTCACCCTGGCAAACGTGTGGCAAAGGGAAATGGCTTTGTGAACATCTACCCTCATGAAGATTCCCCTGCAGAAATAAGGCAACCTCAACAATGGGAGGATGATGCGATCAAGGCCGCACAAGAGGGCTGTCCTGTGAGAGGAGTAAAAGGAGTCTCACCACTTCTGTTCTTGCCATTTTTTAATATTATAACTGGTTTTGTACCGGAGTACATGCATGCTGTCCTATTAGGTGTTGTTCGTCAGTTCATGACCTTGTGGTTAGATAGCTCATATCATGGCAAGCCTTGGTATATTGGAACAAGAAAACGAGTCCTTAACACTCGGTTGTTGTCACTTAAGCCCCCCAAAGAAGTCACACGTACTCCTTCTTCATTGGACAAGTTAAAATTTTGGAAAGCTTCAGAATTTAAAAACTGGCTTTTTTACTACTCATTTGCAGTTCTTTCAGGCATCTTGCCCTCAAAATACCTAAACCACTGGCTGCTGTTGGTTTATGCTATGTATGTTCTCCTCATGAATAGCATATCACGTCAAGCTATACAGAAAGCTGATCTTGCTTTACATAAATTTGTGATGCAGGTTGGAACATTATATGGCAGAGAACACATCAGCTTTAATGTTCATCAGCTAACACATTTAGCTGATACTGTCAAGTTATGGGGTCCTTTGTGGTGTATATCTGCATTTACATTTGAGAGTAATAATCATAGTCTCATGCTGTATTTTCATGGCACCCAATGTGTTCCTGAACAGGTATGCCGCACATTTCTGCTTTGGCGATACATCTCTAGATGGATTGTAACACAGAGGAATAGTCTTGTGTTGAGTTACTGCAGTACACTTAAAGGAATGAGAGTGAAAAAACTGTTCATTTTTAATGATGTGCATATATTTGGTGCTCCTAAATTTCAAGCTCTGGCACCAAGGCAACTTGCAGCTATTAACCGAACTTTTAATATCATGATATTGGGTCCTGTGCAGTTCTTCAAAAGATTTTTACATGCAGGCACTTTGTACACGTCTGCAATATGCACACAGATGCGAAAGCGCATTAATTCAGTTGCAATGCTACAAGATGGAAGCTTTTTGCAAATTCAGCATTTAGTCTTGCTGAAGGGTCAGTGTCACTGTGCATTTGGTGATTGTTCTTGTGCTGCAATGCCTGTAATTCTAGGACATCCTCTTCAAAAGAAAGCAAAAGGGCCATTCATAGACAAAGAGCTAAATTTATGTATGGATTTTGTGACGGAGGTAACAGAGAGCTTTGAAACAATTGCTGTTTCTGTTTCATTACTTAAAACAAAATGTGTTTTCATTAAGATTAGGGAAAAACGGTATGTCATCCCAATTGTCAACACAATTGAAACGGACTGATTTATAATAGAAATGAAAACCTTAAGTAAGCGAAAGATGTATGGAAATGTGTATTTATGTGCATATATGTGTATATGGAATATAAATTGAAGAAGAATCTGTATTTAATGGTGAGGGTTACCTTACAGGTGTAATTTATTATAGGGATTTGAGCTGCTGTATATGTAATGTTTTATCTCTTTTTTGTATTTATAAGTGTTTTCTAGATGTTCCCTCTTTTTTTTATTGATTGTCATTGGTTGTGATGTCATAGTCATCAGAGGTGTTGATTGGTCATGACAGATTTTAAATTTAGTGCCATTGCACTCGGTTTGTAAATGCCTGATGAAGGTCGAGTGACAAATAAAATGTAAAAAAAATATTCTTGCCGAGAATGTGAGTGAGTGTGCTGGATTTTTTCCATTTCGTTGACTTTGCTGAGACGTGTGTCCTACACACCTATCCTTTGCTTCACAGGGGTGTGTGGTTAGTCATTTATTGATTATTTTACTGTATTACCATGCATTTGGATATTCTTGAAATTGCATTGCCTTGCTTATATAAAAATATTTTTACATGATGCTTAGATTTGTATGTAGGTACAGTTTGAAATCTTTTCAAAAACGTGTATGTATGTATATGTATGTGTGTGTATATATATATATATATATATATATATATATATATATATATATATATATATATATACCCGCGACCCTGTACAGGATAAGCGGTTGACGATGGATGGATGGATGGATGGATGGATATATATATATATATATATATATATATATATATATATGATGTGCTAAAATCATCATCCTTTAAAAAACACAAATTTTTGAAAGTCATTAATGATATGCTACAAGAAGCCTTGTCATGTTTTCAGAGAATATATTTTGTTTCCTCAAATACATTAATAAATATGCTTGCTAGCATGTAATTTTGGTTTTCATTTTAACCCTAAAATATGCATCTGGCATTATGGCTGTGTTTTTCTTATTTGAAAAGAGATACCTCTTTTAATGTATCTTTGTTATATGGTTAACAATACATAAACTAGGGACAAAGGTATACTACATTTTCTGGTTGGTTTTATCTGTAATTACAATTATTTTACTTCGAATATGGAGTTAAACATTGGTTACTACAGTAAAACCATGGTTAATTTGAAATTTCAATGATTTTACAACACAGTAAAACCATAGTAAATTTTAAATCTATGGTTAAGGCACAGGTACTGTAAGAAAACCATGGTTAATTTTGTATTTACTATAGTTTTACTTCAGACATTATAGTTAAAACGTGGTTACTACAGTAAAAAAAAATGACAATTTTGTAGTTACTATGGTTTTACTACAAAAACCATAGTTCAACCATGGTTACTTTTGTAGTTACTATGGTTTTACTACAAAAGCCATAGTTCAACCATGGTTACTTTTGTAGTTACTATGGTTTTACTACAAAAACCATAGTTCAACCATGGTTACTTTTGTAGTTACTATGGTTTTACTACAAAAACCATAGTTCAACCATGGTTACTTTTGTAGTTACTATGGTTTTACTACAAAAACCATAGTTCAACCATGGTTGTTATAGTAAAACCATGGTTTATTTTCGTAAGGGCTCGCAAAGATTTATTTGAGTTGTATGCCATTTGTTGAGTTGAATAGTGTAAAATCGCTTGAATATTCAAACTGGGAAGTAGTAAAACACATCTCACTGACCTTATTTGTGCAGTAACTATCATCGGGGCTCGTGCGTTAGACGCGACGCATCTCGCGGTTTCACACAAAACTGATCACAAACATTTATTTGAGTTGTTTTGCCATTTGTTGAGTTGAATAGTGTAAAATCGCTTGAATATTCAAACTGGGAAGCAGTAAAATACATCTCACTGACCTTGTGCAGTAACTCTCATCGGGGCTCGTGCGTTAGACGCGACGATTATCGCTGTTTCACACAAACTGCTCGAAAACATTTATATGAGTTGTTTTACCATCTGTTGAGATGAATAGTATAAAATCGCGTGAATGTTCCAAATGTCAAGCATTAAACACACACAATTGACATACCTTTGTGCAAACGCAGGCAAAATTCTTCTGGCTGAGAAAGTCGGGAGCTCCACCCACTAGTAGCCAGAATTGCTCCATTAGAGAGATTTCTCCAGTAAAAGTGCATTTGGTAGACAGAGTTACACCAGCAGAGGGAGCCTCTTTGCTCAGCCAATGTAAGTGAATGGGATTTTACTTGTAGACCGTATTGATCCAGTAGAGGGGGCATTTTTGCTCAGCCATTGTAAATCAATGGGATTTTTTACATTTTTGATCGTCATTTATATAAAAAGCTTAAGTCGCATCAGGTAAAAAAAGACATAGCAGCAAACTTCAGAACAGTCCCCAGGTCTGTGGCAAGTTGGGTACTTATAGCATTAAAGCTCTTAGAGGTGAGGTTGTTGAAATTTTAGTAAGTAAAATAGTATTATTAATAATAATAATAATAAATGTATGTAACATAACAATATGTTGGCTTTCTCAAGCCAACATAGTTATGTCATCTTGAAGCATGTTAGGTTTGAAAAACCATCAATCAAATTTTCATTTGGTTTATTGACACTAATATATTGAGGCAATGTGGTCATTTACATAAACACGCACCTTTCAGCCATTTTGTATTGTATTCATTTTTGCTAAGTAACAAATTGAAAGACATCAATTCTACACATGGGTACCAAATGTCAAGTCAATTGGATCTACGGTTCAAGAGAAGAAGACTTTTGTAGGTTTTGGCAAATTTTCACTGTACAGGACAATCCATTAGGGCAGAAGTTATGGGTCCTTGAGGCTTTTTTGTTCCCAATGAGAAATGAGGCAAGTATACCAAGTTTTAGAATATTTCGAAAATTGTGGTGAAAATGCCATCATTTTGAAAATGTGACATTTGGGCGTGGCCTGTAGCGAACCGCTAAGGGCGAATGTGGGCAATTCTTTGCACAGTACTTCAAAGGGATGTTATCTTGAAGAATGTTAGGTTTGAAAAACCCTCAGTCAAAATTACATTTGATATATTGACATATATATTGATTAAATGTGGACATTTACATAAACACGCCCCTTTCAGCCATTTTATATCGTATTCATTTTTGCTAAGAAACGTTTTCAAAGACATCAATTATACACATGCGTACCAAATTTCAAGTATATTGGAGCTACGGTTCAGGAGAAGAAGAGTTTTGTAGGTTTTGGCAAATTTTCACTGTACAGGAAAATCCATTAGGGCAGAAGTTATGGGTCCTTGAGGCTTTTTTGTTCCCCATGAGAAATGAGACATGTACACCAGGTTTGAGAATAATTGGACAAATGGCTTGGAAATGCCATGACTTTGAAAATATTTTTTTGGGGCGTGGCCTGTAGCGCCACCTATGGGCGAATGTGGGCCATTCTTGGTTTGGGGGTACCCGTTGGCATGGAGTATCAATGTGCCAATTTAGAAAATTTTTGACCAGTAACTTTTTGAGATATTGGGGCTCAAGGAGAATAATAATAATAATAATAATAATAATAAATATAGCTGCAAGCAGCAATGCGATTCCTCCTCAAAATGGCAAATCATTTAAAATTGTTCAGTAGAGGGTTGGGGTTAAACTCTCCCAATGAAGAAATTCAAAAAACGTGTCTTTCTGTCTGAATCCTAAACTAAACATTTTCAGTGTACAGGAAAATCCATGATGCTGGGATCTTATGGATCCTGGAGGCTTTTTTGTTTACAATGAGAAATGAGTTATGTACATTAAGTTTCAGAAGAACTGAAAAAATGGGGTGGAAATGCCATCACTTTGAATGTGGGACATTGGGGCATAGCCTGTAGCGCCCCCTAATGACGAATATGGGCAATTCTTGGTTTGTGGGTTCCTGTTGGCGTGCAGTATCAATGTACCACATTACAACATTTTTGACCAGAAAATGGGAATTTTTGACATGGCCTATAGCGCCCCCTAAGGGTGAATGTGGGCCAATCTTGGTTTGTGAGTTCCTGTTGGCCTGTAGTATCAATGTACCAAATTTGAAAGTTTTTGACAAAAAAAAATAGCAATTTGGGAATGGCCTTTAGCGCCCCCTAAGGGCGAATGTGAGACATTCTTGGTTTGTGGATTTCTGTTGGCCTGTAGTGTCAATATACCAAATTAGAACATTTTTGACCATAAAATGGGAATTTTGGGCATAGCCTGTAGCGCCCCCTAATGGCGAATATGGGCAATTCTTTGTTTGTGGGTTCCTGTTGGCCTGTAGTATCAATGTACCAAATTAGAACATTTTTGACCAGCAAATGGGGATTTAGGGCGTGGCCTGTAGCGCCCCCTAAGGGCGAATGTGGGCCATTCTTGGTTTGTGGATTCCTGTTGGTCTGTAGTATCAATATACAAAATTATAACATTTTTGACCAGAAAATGGGAATTTTGGGCTTGGCCTGTAGCGCCCCCTAAGGGAGAATGTGGGATATTCTTTACGCAGTACTTCAGAGTGATGTCATCTTGAAGTATATATATATATATATATATATATATATATAGGTCTGTTTCTAACCCACACCTATAATATCACTTCTGAAGGCATGGATTAAACCACTGGAGTGGTATGGATTACTTTTATGCTGCATTTATGTGATTTTTGTAGCTTCTGAGTTCTGATCACCATTCAAGTCATTGAAAGGTCCAACAGGGTTGAGATAATCTTCTAAAAAGCTTAATTTGTGTTCACCAGAAGAAAGGAAATAATACACATCTGGGATGGAATGAGGGTGAGTATACGATGAGAGAAATTTATTTTTGGGGTAAAAACCATTTGTAGGCCTACTTTTTATTTACTTGGAAAATTGTTACTGTCTCTTTAAGAGGATTTTAAACGCATTTCATTCAAGGCACAGTCTGTGCGGCTTGTTTCATTGAGTTTAATCTTTTGAGAACTGTGAAGTCTCATTATTTTCGTGCTGTTACATCTGTATTCATTTCAGAGATTAATTGATTGAGATTGTGAAACTACATACAACCGACAAACCTCCATGAAGATGCGAGTAAAAATGAGATCGCCTCGCGCTGTCAGACACAACGCTGATAATCATTCTCGGAAGTGTTGATACTAGATTTAGATTCGCGATTTCTTCATCAACTGTTTATGTTCACTTGAGACAAAACAGACTCCACAATATATCATGTAATTTGACATTTTGTTGTAAGAAATTGTCCGTTCAAATGCAAGAAGCAGCGAATGCGATCTCTCATCGGGGCTCGTGAGTTAGACGTGACGCTGCTCGCTGTTTCACACAAATATTTATTTGAGTTGTTTTGCCATTTGTTGAGTTGAATGGTGTAAAATCGCTTGAAAGTTCAAACAGGAAAGTGTTAAAAACACATACAACAGACAAACATTGCTCGCATTGAAGACGCGAGTAAAAATTAGATCGCGTCACTATCGCGTGCTGTCAGTGAACACGCAGATGAAACATCATTCTCGGAAGTATTGATACTTTAGGATCGATCCGTCCATCCCTTCTTTCTTTAGACATATGTTTCATGTTTGTGTGATAAGTGTTCGTGGAGTTTCACTTGATTTTTCTGATGTGTATCAGACAGATTATCGCAAAGACAGATTCGGTTTACCCTGTTTATTTTCGTTATTTTACAAAAGCTCAAGGTTTTGTTGTTATTGTAAGTGTACACAAATAAAAGTAGACCTTTTACAGTTTGTAATGATCTCTTCCATGTATCTGAATGGGCAAAAATGACGCAGTATTTTGTTTGTTTTTTCCGCTGTTTAGAACAATGCATCTGAAAGGACATTACAGCGCCATTGTTGACCCCCGTAATAATGCCAGAATTCAATAATGATTCCCGATTTCAAACTCCTCGCAAAGATTTATTTGAGTTGTATGCCATTTGTTGAGTTGAATAGTGTAAAATCGCTTGAATATTCAAACTGGGAAGTAGTAAAACACATCTCACTGACCTTATTTGTGCAGTAACTCTCATCGGGGCTCGTGCGTTAGACGCGACGCATCTCGCGGTTTCACACAAAACTGCTCACAAACATTTATTTGAGTTGTTTTGCCATTTGTTGAGTTGAATAGTGTAAAATCGCTTGAATATTCAAACTGGGAAGCAGTAAAATACATCTCACTGACCTTGTGCAGTAACTCTCATCGGGGCTCGTGCGTTAGACGCGACGATTATCGCTGTTTCACACAAACTGCTCGAAAACATTTATATGAGTTGTTTTACCATTTGTTGAGATGAATAGTATAAAATCGCGTGAATGTTCCAAATGTCAAGCATTAAACACACACAATTGACATACCTTTGTGCAAACGCAGGCAAAATTCTTCTGGCTGAGAAAGTCGGGAGCTCCACCCACTAGTAGACAGAATTGCTCCATTAGAGAGATTTCTCCAGTAAAAGTGCATTTGGTAGACAGAGTTACACCAGCAGAGGGAGCCTCTTTGCTCAGCCAATGTAAGTGAATGGGATTTTACTTGTAGACCGTATTGATCCAGTAGAGGGGGCATTTTTGCTCAGCCATTGTAAATCAATGGGATTTTTTACATTTTTGATCGTCATTTATATAAAAAGCTTAAGTCGCATCAGGTAAAAAAAGACATAGCAGCAAACTTCAGAACAGTCCCCAGGTCTGTGGCAAGTTGGGTACTTATAGCATTAAAGCTCTTAGAGGTGAGGTTGTTGAAATTTTAGTAAGTAAAATAGTATTAATAATAATAATAATAATAAATGTATGTAACATAACAATATGTTGGCTTTCTCAAGCACACATAGTTATGTCATCTTGAAGCATGTTAGGTTTGAAAAACCATCAATCAAATTTACATTTGGTTTATTGACACTAATATATTGAGGCAATGTGGTCATTTACATAAACACGCACCTTTCAGCCATTTTGTATTGTATTCATTTTTGCTAAGTAACAAATTGAAAGACATCAATTCTACACATGGGTACCAAATGTCAAGTCAATTGGATCTACGGTTCAAGAGAAGAAGACTTTTGTAGGTTTTGGCAAATTTTCACTGTACAGGACAATCCATTAGGGCAGAAGTTATGGGTCCTTGAGGCTTTTTTGTTCCCAATGAGAAATGAGGCAAGTATACCAAGTTTTAGAATATTTGGAAAATTGGGGTGAAAGTGCCATCATTTTGAAAATGTGACATTTGGGCGTGGCCTGTAGCGAACCGCTAAGGGCGAATGTCGGCAATTCTTTGCACAGTACTTCAAAGGGATGTTATCTTGAAGCATGTCAGGTTTAAAATCCCTCAGTCAAAATTACATTTGATTTATTGACTTATATATTGATTAAATGTGGACATTTACATAAACACGCCCCTTTCAGCCATTTTTAATCGTACCTTATGGGTCCTTGAGGCTTTTTTGTTCCCAATGAGAAATGAGGCAAGTATACCAAGTTTTAGAATATTCCGAAAATTGTGGTGAAAATGCCATCATTTTGAAAATGTGACATTTGGATGTGGCCTGTAGCGAACCGCTAAGGGCGAATGTGGGCAATTCTTTGCACAGTACTTCAAAGGGATGTTATCTTGAAGAATGTTAGGTTTGAAAAACCCTGGGTCAAAATTACATTTGATATATTGACATATATATTGATTAAATGTGGACATTTACATAAACACGCCCCTTTCAGCCATTTTATATCGTATTCATTTTTGCTAAGTAACGTTTTCAAAGACATCAATTCTACACATGCGTACCAAATTTCAAGTATATTGGAGCTACGGTTCAGGAGAAGAAGAGTTTTGTAGGTTTTGGCAAATTTTCACTGTACAGGAAAATCCATTAAGGCAGAAGTTATGGGTCCTTGAGACTTTTTTGTTCCCCATGAGAAATGAGGCATGTACACCAGGTTTGAGAATAATTGGACAAATGGCTTGGAAATGCCATGACTTTGAAAATATTTTTTTGGGACGTGGCCTGTAGCGCCACCTATGGGCGAATGTGGGCCATTCTTGGTTTGGGGGTACCCGTTGGCATGGAGTATCAATGTGCCAATTTAGAAAATTTTTGACCAGTGACTTTGAGATATTGGGGCTCAAGGAGAATAATAATAATAATAATAATAATAATAAATATAGCTGCAAGCAGCAATGCGATTCCTCCTCAAAATGGCAAATCATTTAAAATTGTTCAGTAGAGGGTTGGGGTTAAACTCTCCCAATGAAGAAATTCAAAAAACGTGTCTTTCTGTCTGAATCCTAAACTAAACATTTTCAGTGTACAGGAAAATCCATGATGCTGGGATCTTATGGATCCTGGAGGCTTTTTTGTTTACAATGAGAAATGAGTTATGTACATTAAGTTTCAGAAGAACTGAAAAAATGGGGTGGAAATGCCATCACTTTGAATGTGGGACATTGGGGCATAGCCTGTAGCGCCCCCTAATGACGAATATGGGCAATTCTTGGTTTGTGGGTTCCTGTTGGCGTGCAGTATCAATGTACCACATTACAACATTTTTGACCAGAAAATGGGAATTTTTGACATGGCCTATAGCGCCCCCTAAGGGTGAATGTGGGCCAATCTTGGTTTGTGAGTTCCTGTTGGCCTGTAGTATCAATGTACCAAATTTGAAAGTTTTTGACAAAAAAAAAATAGCAATTTGGGAATGGCCTTTAGCGCCCCCTAAGGGCGAATGTGAGACATTCTTGGTTTGTGGATTTCTGTTGGCCTGTAGTGTCAATATACCAAATTAGAACATTTTTGACCATAAAATGGGAATTTTGGGCATAGCCTGTAGCGCCCCCTAATGGCGAATATGGGCAATTCTTTGTTTGTGGGTTCCTGTTGGCCTGTAGTATCAATGTACCAAATTAGAACATTTTTGACCAGCAAATGGGGATTTAGGGCGTGGCCTGTAGCGCCCCCTAAGGGCGAATGTGGGCCATTCTTGGTTTGTGGATTCCTGTTGGTCTGTAGTATCAATATACAAAATTAGAACATTTTTGACCAGAAAATGGGAATTTTGGGCTTGGCCTGTAGCGCCCCCTAAGGGAGAATGTGGGATATTCTTTACGCAGTACTTCAGAGTGATGTCATCTTGAAGTATATATATATATATATATATATATATATATATATATATATATATATATATATATATATAGGTCTGTTTCTAACCCACACCTATAATATCACTTCAGAAGGCATGGATTAAACCACTGGAGTGGTATGGATTACTTTTATGCTGCATTTATGTGATTTTTGTAGCTTCTGAGTTCTGATCACCATTCAAGTGCATTGAAAGGTCCAACAGGGTTGAGATATTCTTCTAAAAAGCTTAATTTGTGTTCACCAGAAGAAAGAAAATAATACACATTTGGGATGGAATGAGGGTAAGTAAATGATGAGAGAAATTTATTTTGGGGGTAAATACCATTTGTACTTTTTATTTACTTGGAATGTCAATGTTCAGGACGAAAGCTCAATTGTTACTGTCTCTTTAAGAGGGGGTTAAATCATGCATTCAAGGCACAGTTTGTGCAGTTTGTTTCATTGAGTTTAATCTTTTGAGAACTGTGAAGTCTCATTATTTATTGCGTGAATGTTCAAACAGGAAAGCGTTAAAAACACATTCGACAGACAAACCTTCGTGAAGATGCGAGTAAAAATGAGATCGCCTCACGGAGCGCGTGCTGTCAGACACAAAGCTGATAATCATTCTCGGAAGTGTTGATACTAGATTTAGATTCCCGATTTCTTCATCAGCTGTTTACGTTCACTTGAGACAAAACATACTCCACAATATATCATGTAGTTTGACGTTTTGTTGTATGAAATTGTCCGTTCAAACGCAAAAAGAAGCGAAAGCGATCTCGCATCGGGGTGCGTGCGTTAGACGCGACTCGCTGTTTAACACTGTAAACTATGCAAAAACATTTATTTGAGTTGTTTTGCCATTTGTTGAGTTGAATGGTGTAAAATCGCTTGAAAGTTCAAACAGGAAAGTGTTAAAAACACATACAACAGACAAACATTGCTCGCATTGGAGATGCGAGTTAAAATGAGATCGCGTCACTATCGCGTGCTGTCAGATACAACGCAGATGAAACATCATTCTCGGAAGTATTGATACTTTAGGATCGATACGTCCATCCCTTCTTTCTTTAGACATATGTTTCATGTTTGTGTGATAAGTGTTCGCGGAGTTTCACTTGATTTTTCTGACGTGTATCAGACAGATGATCGCTAAGACAGATTCGGCGCACCCGGTTTATTTTCGTTATTTTATAAAAGCTCAAGGTTTTGTTGTTATTGTAAGTGTACACAAATAAAAGTAGACCTTTTATAGTTTGTAATGATCTCTTCCATGTATCTGAATTGGCAAAAATGACGCAGTATTTTGTTTGTTTTTTCCGCTGTTTAGAACAATGCATCTGAAAGGACATTACAGCGCCATTGTTGACCCCCGTAATAATGCCAGAATTCAATAATGATTCCCGATTTCAAACTGCTCGAAAAGATTTATTTGAGTTGTTTTACCATTTGTTGAGATGAATAGTATAAAATCGCGTGAATGTTCCAAATGTCAAGCATTAAACACACACAATTGACATACCTTTGTGCAAACGCAGGCAAAATTCTTCAGGCTTAGAAAGTCGGGAGCTCCACCCACTAGTAGACAGAATTGCTCCATTAGAGAGATTTCTCCAGCAAAAGTGAATTTGGTAGACAGAGTTACACCAGCAGAGGGAGCCTCTTTGCTCAGCCAATGTAAGTGAATGGGATTTTACTTGTAGACCGTATTAATCCAGTAGAGGGGGCATTTTTGCTCAGCCATTGTAAATCAATGGGATTTTTTACATTTTTGATCGTCATTTATATAAAAAGCTTAAGTCGCACCAGGTAAAAAAAGACATACCAGCAAACTTCAGAACAGTCCCCAGGTCTGTGGCAAGTTGGGTACTTATAGCATTAAAGCTCTTGGAGGTAAGGTTGTTGAAATTTTAGTAAGTAAAATAGTATTAATAATAATAATAATGATAAATGTATGTAACATAACAATATGTTGGCTTTCTCAAGCCAACATAGTTATGTCATCTTGAAGCATGTTAGGTTTGAAAAACCATCCGTCAAAATTACATTTGGTTTATTGACACTAATATATTGAGGCAATGTGGTCATTTACATAAACACGCACCTTTCAGACATTTTGTATTGTATTCATTTTTGCTAAGTAACAAATTGAAAGACATCAATTCTACACATGGGTACCAAATGTCAAGTCAATTGGATCTACGGTTCAAGAGAAGAAGAGTTTTGAATGTTTCCCCAAATTTTCACTATACAGGACAATCCATCACGCAGAACCTTATGGGTCCTTGAGGCTTTTTTGTTCCCAATGAGAAATGAGGCAAGTATACCAAGTTTTAGAATATTTGGAAAATTGGGGTGAAAGTGCCATCATTTTGAAAATGTGACAATTGGGCGTGGCCTGTAGCGAACCGCTAAGGGCGAATGTCGGCAATTCTTTGCACAGTACTTCAAAGGGATGTTATCTTGAAGCATGTCAGGTTTTAAAATCCCTCAGTCAAAATTACATTTGATTTATTGACATATATATATTGATTAAATGTGGACATTTACATAAACACGCCCCTTTCAGCCATTTTTAATCGTACCTTATGGGTCCTTGAGGCTTTTTTGTTCCCAATGAGAAATGAGGCAAGTATACCAAGTTTTAGAATATTTAAAAAATTGTGGTGAAAATGCCATCATTTTGAAAATGTGAAATTTGGGCGTGGCCTGTAGCGAACCGCTAAGGGCGAATGTGGGCAATTCTTTGCACAGTACTTCAAAGGGATGTTATCTTGAAGAATGTTAGGTTTGAAAAACCCTCAGTCAAAATTACATTTGATATATTGACATATATATTGATTAAATGTGGACATTTACATAAACATGCCTCTTTCAGCCATTTTATATCGTATTCATTTTTGCTAAGTAACGTTTTCAAAGACATCAATTCTACACATGCGTACCAAATTTCAAGTCAATTGGAGCTACGGTTGAGGAGAAGAAGAGTTTTGTAGGTTTAAGTAAATTTTCACTGTACAGGAAAATCCATTAGGGCAGAAGTTATGGGTCCTTGATGCTTTTTTGTTCCCCATGAGAAATGAGGTATGTACACCAGGTTTGAGAATAATTGGACAAATGGCTTGGAAATGCCATGACTTTGAAAATATTTTTTTGGGGCGTGGCCTGTAGCGCCACCTATGGGCAAATGTGGGCCATTCTTGGTTTGGGGGTACCCGTTGGCATGGAGTATCAATGTGCCAATTTAGAAAATTTTTGACCAGTGACTTTTTGAGATATTGGGGCTCAAGGAGAATAATAATAATAATAATAATAATTAAAGCTGCAAGCAGCGATGACGGGCCCAAGCCGGTGGCACCGCAACCCTGGTGCCTTTAGTTACCGGGCTCATTTCCACTTGGTGGCTTTCGGAAAACAAAGGATGATGGACACAGCAACAACTCAAAATTAATGTAAACATGGACCCTAAACATACAATGAGTAATAGATATATGCCACCATTCCAGTTTGACTTCAATTTACTGTCATTTAATCCACTGCCATGACAACACTATTAAAGTGACACACTTCCACCAGTTGGTGGCACTACAGTTTAGGATGAGCTCCCACCCCAGACGGTTTGTAAAACTGCATATCTCAGCAACTACAGTACGAGTAAAAACAGCATGAAAAAGTCAATGTCTCACATCATATTGGAGGTTGACCGCACAGCCTGACGCAAGCTACCTAGGTCAATACCGAATGGACGGCTAGACTTAAATGGGTGAGGTGTTGGTGCCTGTGAGTCGATGTCCGATTACGAGGGATAAGAAACAGAGTCAGGGAAGCGTTTACACTTTCTAGCTGATTTGGGCGAGAATGGCTAGCCATACCAAAAAATATAGAGTAACAGTGTTCGTGTTACTGTGAGTATCAGTCATATGAGAAATAGAAACAAACAATACATACACATTCATATATACCCACTTAAAACAGTAGAATCTGCGAGTGTCAACATCATCTCTCTCTTTCGTGCATTTAGCAGCTGACGGTTGAGTTTAGTGTGAGCGTGTGCAGGGAAGCGCATTTCACTGAATTTACGATGTTACACGTATAAACCTTCATCAACCCGTTAATCCGAAACGCAAATGCCGTTATTTTGCGTCTCTCACTCCTGCTTGTGATTGACAAAGCTGTCAAACGGGACAATTTGCAAGCGTGCAAGGTTGGATCGGTCTTCACGTTTAATAATTTGCAGTGTACGACATCTACGTTCAAAGCGAGCGGTGCAATATGCAATTCATCCAAAATAATTACAAAGTTCTTTTCGCTCTTGTTCTACATATTTTTTTCAAGCGTCAGGTGATGTTTCTTCAGTATTAATTTTCCTGTGCCACCACGAATGGAGTTGGAACATAAGCTAGCATCCGGGCATTCAGACGGGTTAAAAAAAACTGCTTAAAAAAACGTCTGAACAGCGTCTGCTCTCGGTCTCACATTAATTCAGGTGGATTTTTCACAAGCGACAACATTGGCAAACAAAAGTGCTAGCTAATGTTTATTTAGCAAGTTTCACCGAAATGTATTAAAAAGAGGCTAGCTGCCTGTCCGATGAACAAATAGAGTCATGTCATTTTTTTTTCCAGAAATAACTAGCAATACTCCTACAAATAAATGCTTCGTAACTAAAACGTTTTGACTTTCAATAGAAAATATAGACAACACATTTTAAATGACGTTCTTACCTTGCAAAAATCGCCTCAGTATTTAATTTGAAGCAGTAAATCCAACACTGGAGTAAATCTCTCGTGATATCACCTTCCCATTGAAATGAAGGAAGACGGTGATGACGATACAGTTATTATTCTTGCCCAGGAACCCTTAACCAATCACATGTGCCTTTAGCTTTTATTGTCATGAGTATCTGGGCAGATTTCAGAAATAAAATCCCCTTAACCAATCACATGTGCCTTTAGCTTGTATTGTCATGAGTATCTGGGCAGATTTCAGAAATAAAATCCCCTTAACCAATCACATGTGCCTTTAGCTTGTATTGTCATGAGTATCTGGGCAGATTTCAGAAATGAAATCGGTGATTGGACGACGATGAAACTGAGACAGGAACCATGGGAATAATTGTTCCCAAATTTGAACGCTCTGGCTGTAAATGGTTAAAGGTTGTTAAAAATTGCATCCGCCACTCAGTTGATGTATATATTGAGTGGGGACACATTGTTTGCTTTTTTTCTGGGATTCGACTGCAAAAGAGCTCAAGCAACTGTTGAACTCAGTCCCTGCCCATTCTGGACTCAGACCTGTTGTAAATCATTGAAGAATGAGGCTTGGATGCCATCTATTGGACATTTCTTGTAATTGCCACTCAGAGAATTAACAGCCAGTGGATTAGACATGGGTTTTCTTGTCCTTTTCCATTTCAGTTGATATTTTGACTGTATTTTATTTATCTAAAATGTACAAAATATTGAAGATATCAAGGATACCTTCGGAATTGAAAATGTGCAATGCCTTGACATTAGTCTGTATTTTTCGAGCATGTTCAGGGCGGTGCTTAAGGCGCTGGCTAAGTTTTGTCACTCTGCCAGCTAGATGCGTGACTGTTTCAACAAGGTCCGGTACCCAAACTGGGTGAGGCGGGGCTTTAGTTATTTGTTGTATTCACCTGCTACGGCGTGTGTAACATTTTTCTGTCAACTCTGCATACAGGTGAAACTCGAAAAATTAGAATATCGTGCAAAAGTTAATGTAACCCATACTATGTTGAACACAAGAGGGCAGTATAGCCCTATGTATTACTTCACAAGACCCAACGTCCCCCCTCCCCTACAAACACACAGAGACTCGGAGAGTGACTGGAAAATTCTGAGATTTTCTCCACATTCAAACCAAAATATCTGACTTTCTGTTGGTCGGAGCTAATGACTGTAAATTAGAAAGTTGTCCGGCTTGAGGAGAACTATATCAATACCAATTTTTGTACCTGTAGATGAAACTAACCCCCCACTTATTTGTCAAAAGGTGGCGCTACTGAGCCCCTCACCACACCCATTTCTGAAACTTTGCACATGTCTACTGGCTAATAAATGTGATGTGTCTGTCGAGTTTCATGCAATTTCAAGTATGTTAAGAGTCTCAAAAGCATCAATAAAGAAAAGTAAAGTTTGAAGCGTTGCCACGGCAACAGTATCTAAGATATCAATAATCCTTTCACAGGTCTAAATCTGCCGTGTGTTTACATTATACATGTAAAGTTTGAAGCAAATCGGGTAAAAACAAGAGGGTGATTTCAAAGCATTTTGAAAGTGACACACTTCCTGCTGCCAGTTGGTGGCGCTATAACTTTGACTCACAATAGTCACATCCATGTGATCGGCCTCTTACAACGAACACACTGCTGAAGTTTCATCAAGATCTGTTAATTTATGCAGAAGTTATAACACACTTCCTGTCTCACTTTTCTCGCCATAAATTTGTTTCCTCGCCACGGCCAAACCGTTCGAGATATCAAAAATCCGCTGGCAACTTTTCATTCTCAGTCTCTTGACTTCATGCTGACTGAGATTCGTGGCGATTAAATGATTTCTCTAGGAGGAGTATTTCAAATTCCATTGCATACGTTTTCCAAACAACCCTAAATAGCCGACTTCCTGTTGGGCTGAGGTAAAAAGTAAGAGCATGAAGGATATATGAAACGATGAGATCTATAAGTGTACCGACTTAAATATTATTACATGCAAGTGTGTTTGATTTATGGACCAAGGTTTCGGACCCCGTTCCAGGGGGCGCTGCTGAGCCCCCCTGCCACGCCCGGGTACCATCTTCAGCCCAGCCCTGATGGCCGCGGGTTCTGACCCGTGTGCAAAGTTTCAAGAGTTTTAGAGCACGTTAAGGCCCCCAAAAGTGCCCGAATAGTCGATAAAATAATAATAATAATAATAATTAAAGCTGCAAGCAGCGATGACGGGCCCAAGCCGGTGGCACCGCAACCCTGGTGCCTTTAGTTACCGGGCTCATTTCCACTTGGTGGCTTTCGGAAAACAAAGGATGATGGACACAGCAACAACTCAAAAATATAGCTGCAAGCAGCAATGCGATTCCTCCTCAAAATGGCAAATCATTTAAAATTGATCAATAGAGGGTTGGGGTTAAACCCTCCCAATGAAAAAATCCAAAAAACATGTCTTTCTGTCTGAATCCTAAACTAAACATTTTCAGTGTACAGGAAAATCCATCATGCCGGACCTTATGGATCCTGTAGGGTTTTTTGTTTACAATGAGAAATGAGGTATGTTCACCAGGTTTCAGAAAAACTAAATAAATGGGGTGGAAATACAATCACTTTGAAAAATTGACATTTGGGCATGGCCTGTACCGCCCCCTAAGGGCGAATGTGAGCCATTCTTGGTTTGTAGGTTCCTGTTGGCCTGTAGTATTAATGTACCAAATTAGAAAGTATTTGACAAAAAAATGTGCAATTTGGGAATGTCCTTTAGCACCCCCTAAGGGCAAATGTGAGACATTCTTGGTTTGTGGATTTCTGTTGGCCTGTAGTGTCAATATACCAAATTAGAAAATTTTTGACCATAAAATGGGAATTTTGGGCATAGCCTATAGCGCCCCCTAATGGCGAATATGGGCAATTCTTTGTTTGTGGGTTCCTGTTGGCCTGTAGTATCAATGTACCAAATTAGAACATTTTTGACCAGCAAATGGGAATTTAGGGCGTGGCCTGTAGCGCCCCATAAGGGCGAATGTGGGCCACTCTTGGTTTGTGAATTCCTGTTGGCCTGTAGTATCAATATACAACATTAGAACATTTTTGACCAGAAAATGGGAATTTTGGGCATGGCCTGTAGCGCCCCCTAAGGGCGAATGTGGGATATTCTTTACGCAGTACTTCAGAGTGATGTCATCTTGAAGTATATATATATAGGTCTATTTCTAACCCACACCTATAATATCACTTCTGAAGGCATGGATTTAACCACTGGAGTGGTATGGATTACTTTTATGCTGCATTTATTTGATTTTTGCAGCTTCTGAGTTCTGATCACCATTCAAGTCATTGAAAGGTCCAACAGGGTTGAGATAATCTTCTAAAAAGCTTAATTTGTGTTCACTAGAAGAAAGAAAACAATACACATCTGGGATGCAATGAGGGTGAGTATACGATGAGAGAAATTTATTTTTGGGGTGAAAACCATTTGTAGGCCTACTTTTTATTTACTTGGAAAATTGTTACTGTCTCTTTAAGAGGATTTTAAACGCATTTCATTCAAGGCACAGTCTGTGCGGCTTGTTTTAGTGAGTTTAATCTTTTGAGAACTGTGAAGTCTCATTATTTTCGTGCTGTTACATCTGTATTGATTTCAGAGATTACTTGATTGAGATTGTGAAACTACATACAACCGACAAACCTCCATGAAGATGCGAGTAAAAATGAGATGCCTCGCGCTGTCAGACACAACGCTGATAATCATTCTCGGAAGTGTTGATACTAGATTTCGATTCGCGATTTCTTCATCAACTGTTTATGTTCACTTGGGACAAAACAGACAATATATCATGTAATTTGACATTTTGTAGTATGAAATTGTCCGTTCAAACGCAAGAAGAAGCGAATGCGATCTCTCATCGGGGCTCGTGCGTTAGACGCGACGCATCTCGCGGTTTCACACAAAACTGCTCACAAACATTTATTTGAGTTGTTTTGTCATTTTTTTCCAGAAATGACTAGCAATACTCCTACAAATAAATGCTTCGTCACTAAAACGTTTTGACTTTCTATAGAAAATATAGACAACACACGTTCTTACCTTGCAAAAATCGCCTCAGTATTTAATTTGAAGCAGTAAATCCAACACTGGAGTAAATCTCTCGTGATATCACCTTTCCATTGAAATGAAGGAAGACGGTGATGACGATACAGTTATTATTCTTGCCCAGTAACCCCTTAACCAATCACATGTGCCTTTAGCTTGTATTGTCATGAGTATCTGGGCAGACTTCAGAAATAAAATCGGTGATCGGACGACGATGACACTGAGACAGGAACCATGGGAATAATTGTTCCCAAATTTGAACGCTCTGGCTGTAAATGGTTAAAGGTTGTTAAAAATTGTATCCTCCACTCAGTTGATGTATATATTGAGTGGGGACACATTGTTTGCCTTTTTTCTGGGATTCGACTGCAAAAGAGCTCAAGCAACTGTTGAACTCAGTCCCTGCCCATTCTGGACTCAGACCTGTTGTAAATCATTGAACAATGAGGCTTGGATGCTATCTATTGGACATTTCTTGTAATTGCCACTCAGAGAATGAACAGACAGTGGATTAAACTTTAGTTTTTTAGGCTTTAGTTCTTTGTTGTATTCACCTGCTACGGCGTGTGTAACATTTTTCTGTCAACTCTGCATACAGGTGAAACTCGAAAAATTAGAATATCGTGCAAAAGTTAATGTAACCCATACTATGTTGAACACAAGAGGGCAGTATAGCCCTATGTATTACTTCACAAGCCCCCCTCCCTTCCTACTCCTCACACACAAAGTCTTAGAGAGTGACTTGCAAAATTCTGACATTTTCTCCACATTCAAACCAAAATATCTGACTTTCTGTTGGTCGGAGCTAATGACTGTAAATTAGAAAGTTGTCCGGCTTGAGGAGAACTATATCAATACCAATTTTTGTACCTGTAGATGAAACTAACCCCCCACTTTTTTGTCAAAAGGTGGCGCTACTGAGCCCCTCACCACACCCATTTCTGAAACTTTGCACATGTCTACTGGCTAATAAATGTGACGTCTCTGTCGAGTTTCATGCAATTTCAAGTATGTTAAGAGTCTCAAAAGCATCAATAAAGAAAAGTAAAGTTTGAAGTGTTGGCACGGCAACAGTATCTAAGATATCAATAATCCTTTCACAGGTCTAAATATGCCGTGTGTTTACATTATACACGTAAAGTTTGAAGCAAATCGGGTAAAAACAAGAGGGTGATTTCAAAGCATTTTGAAAGTGACACACTTCCTGCTGCCAGTTGGTGGCGCTATAACTTTGACTCACAATAGTCACATCCATGTGATCGGCCTCTTACAACGAACACACTGCTGAAGTTTCATCAAGATCTGTTAATTTATGCAGAAGTTATAACACACTTCCTGTCTCACTTTTCTCGCCATAAATTTGTTTCCTCGCCACGGCCAAACCGTTCGAGATATCAAAAATCCGCTGGCAATTTTTCATCCTCAATGTCTTGACTTCATGCTGACTGAGATTCGTGGCGATTAAATGATTTCTCTAGGAGGAGTATTTCAAATTCCATTGTATACATTTTCCAAACAACCCTAAATAGCCGACTTCCTGTTGGGCTGAGGTAAAAAGTAAGAGCATGAAGTATATATGAAACGATGAGATCTATATGTGTACCGACTTTCATATTATTACATGCAAGTTTGTTTGATTTATGGACCAAGGTTTCGGACCCCGTTCCAGGGGGCGCTGCTGAGCCCCCCTGCCACGCCCGGGTACCATCTTCAGCCATGCCCTGATGGCCGCAGGTTCTGACCCGTGTGCAAAGTTTCAAGAGTTTTAGAGCATGTTAAGGCCCCCAAAAGTGCCCGAATAGTCGATAAAATAATAATAATAATAATAATTAAAGCTGCAAGCAGCGATGAAGGGCCCAAGCCGGTGGCACCGCAACCCTGGTGCCTTTAGTTACCGGGCTCATTTCCACTTGGTGGCTTTCGGAAAACAAAGGATGATGGACACAGCAACAACTCAAAAATATAGCTGCAAGCAGCAATGCGATTCCTCCTCAAAATGGCAAATCATTTAAAATTGATCAATAGAGGGTTGGGGTTAAACCCTCCCAATGAAAAAATCCAAAAAACATGTCTTTCTGTCAGAATCCTAAACTAAACATTTTCAGTGTACAGGAAAATCCATCATGTCGGACCTTATGGATCCTGTAGGGTTTTTTGTTTACAATGAGAAATGAGGTTTGTTCACCAGGTTTCAGAAAAACTAAATAAATGTGTTGGAAATACAAACACTTTGAAAAAATGACATTTGGGCATGGCCTGTAGCTCCCCCTAAGGGTGAATGTGAGCCATTCTTGGTTTGTAGGTTCCTGTTGGCCTGTAGTATTAATGTACCAATTTAGAAAGTATTTGACAAAAAAATGTGCAATTTGGGAATGGCCTTTAGCGCCCCCTAAGGGCGAATGTGAGACATTCTTGGTTTGTGGATTTCTGTTGGCCTGTAGTGTCAATATACCAAATTAGAACATTTTTGACCAGCAAATGGGAATTTAGGGCATGGCCTGTAGCGCCCCCTAAGGGCGAATGTGGGCCATTCTTGGTTTGTGGATTCCTGTTGGCCTGTAGTATCAATCTACAAAATTAGAACATTTTTGACCAGAAAATGGGAATTTTGGGTATGGCCTGTAGCGCCCCCTAAGGGCGAATGTGGGCCATTCTTGGTTTGTGGATTCCTGTTGGCCTGTAGTATCAATATACAAAATTAGAACATTTTTGACCAGAAAATGGGAATTTTGGGCATGGCCTGTAGCGCCCCCTTAGGGCGAATGTGGGATATTCTTTACGCAGTACTTCAGAGTGATGTCATCTTTAAGTATATATATATATAGGTCTGTATCTAACCCACACCTATAATATCACTTCTGAAGTTATGGATTAAACCACAGGAGTGGTATGGATTACTTTTATGCTGCATTTATGTGATTTTTGTAGCTTCTGAGTTCTGATCACCATTCAAGTCATTGAAAGGTCCAACAGGGTTGAGATAATCTTCTAAAAAGCTTAATTTGTGTTCACTAGAAGAAAGAAAATAATACACATCTGGGATGGAATGAGGGTGAGTATACGATGAGAGAAATTTATTTTGGGGGTGAAAACCATTTGTAGGCTACTTTTTATTTACTTGGAAAATTGTTACTGTCTCTTTAAGAGGATTTTAAACGCATTTCATTCAAGCCGTCTTTGCGGCTTGTTTTATTGAGATATAATCTTTTGAGAACTGTGAATCTCATTATTTTCGTGCTGTTACATCTGTATTCATTTCAGATATTAATTGATTGAGATTGTGAAACTACATACAACCGACAAACCTCCATGAAGATGCGAGTAAAAATGAGATTCCTCGCGCTGTCAGACACAAAGCTGATAATCATTCTCGGAAGTGTTGATACTAGATTTAGATTCGCGATTTCTTCATCAACTGTTTATGGTCACTTGAGACAAAACAGACAATATATCATGTATTTTGACATTTTGTTGTTATGAAATTGTCCGTTCAAACGCAAGAAGAAGCGAATGCGATCTCTCATCGGGGCTCGTGAGTTAGACGTGACGCTGCTCGCGGTTTCACACAAAACTGCTCACAAACATTTATTTGAGTTGTTTCGTCATTTTTTTTCCAGAAATAACTAGCAATACTCCTACAAATAAATGCTTCGTAACTAAAACGTTTTGACTTTCTATAGAAAATATAGACAACACGTTCTTACCTTGCAAAAATCGCCTCAGTATTTAATTTGAAGCAGTAAATCCAAAACTGGAGTAAATCTCTCGTGATATCACCGTCCCATTGAAATGAAGGAAGACGGTGATGACGATACAGTTATTATTCTTGCCCAGTAACCCCTTAACCAATCACATGTGCCTTTAGCTTGTATTGTCATGAGTATCTGGGCAGATTTCAGAAATAAAATCGGTGATTGGACGACGATGACACTGAGACAGAAACTATGGGAATAATTGTTCCCAAATTTGAACGCTCTGGCTGTAAATGGTTAAAGGTTGTTAAAAATTGTATCCGCCACTCAGTTGATGTATATAGTGAGTGGGGACACAGTGTTTGCCTTTTTTCTGGGATTCGACGGCAAAAGAGCTCAAGCAACTGTTGAACTCAGTCCCTGCCCATTCTGGACTCAGCCTGTTGTAAATAATAGAACAATGAGGCTTGGATGCCATCTATTGGACATTTCTTGTAATTGCCACTCAGAGAATGAACAGACAGTGGATTAAATTTTAGTTTTTTAGGCTTTAGTTCTTTGTTGTATTCACCTGCTACGGCGTGTGTAACATTTTTCTGTCAACTCTGCATACAGGTGAAACTCGAAAAATTAGAATATCGTGCAAAAGTTAATGTAACCCATACTATGTTGAACACAAGAGGGCAGTATAGCCCTATGTATTACTTCACAAGACCCAACGTCCCCCCTCCCCTACAAACTCACAGAGTCTCAGAGAGTGACTTGCAAAATTCTGACATTTTCTCCACATTCAAACCAAAATATCTGACTTTCTGTTGGTCGGAGCTAATGACTGTAAATTAGAAAGTTGTCCGGCTTGAGGAGAACTATATCAATACCAATTTTTGTACCTGTAGATGAAACTAACCCCCCACTTTTTTGTCAAAAGGTGGCGCTACTGAGCCCCTCACCACACCCATTTCTGAAACTTTGCACATGTCTACTGGCTAATAAATGTGACGTCTCTGTCGAGTTTCATGCAATTTCAAGTATGTTAAGAGTCTCAAAAGCATCAATAAAGAAAAGTAAAGTTTGAAGCGTTGCCACGGCAACAGTATCTAAGATATCAATAATCCTTTCACAGGTCTAAATCTGCCGTGTGTTTACATTATACACGTAAAGTTTGAAGCAAATCGGGTAAAAACAAGAGGGTGATTTCAAAGCATTTTGAAAGTGACACACTTCCTGCTGCCAGTTGGTGGCGCTATAACTTTGACTCACAATAGTCACATCCATGTGATCGGCCTCTTACAACGAACACACTGCTGAAGTTTCATCAAGATCTGTTAATTTATGCAGAAGTTATAACACACTTCCTGTCTCACTTTTCTCGCCATAAATTTGTTTCCTCGCCACGGCCAAACCGTTCGAGATATCAAAAATCCGCTGGCAATTTTTCATCCTCAATGTCTTGACTTCATGCTGACTGAGATTCGTGGCGATTAAATGATTTCTCTAGGAGGAGTATTTCAAATTCCATTGTATACGTTTTCCAAACAACCCTAAATAGCCGACTTCCTGTTGGGCTGAGGTAAAAAGTAAGAGCATGAAGTATATATGAAACGATGAGATCTATATGTGTACCGACTTTCATATTATTACATGCAAGTGTGTTTGATTTATGGACCAAGGTTTCGGACCCCGTTCCAGGGGGCGCTGCTGAGCCCCCCTGCCACGCCCGGGTACCATCTTCAGCCCAGCCCTGATGGCCGCAGGTTCTGACCCGTGTGCAAAGTTTCAAGAGTTTTAGAGCATGTTAAGGCCCCCAAAAGTGCCCGAATAGTCGATAAAATAATAATAATAATAATAATAATAATAACAATAATAATCCTAAGGAAAACAATAGGGCCTTCGCCTTTTCAGGCTTGGGCCCTAATTAAAGCTGCAAGCAGCGATGACGGGCCCAAGCCGGTGGCACCGCAACCCTGGTGCCTTTAGTTACCGGGCTCATTTCCACTTGGTGGCTTTCGGAAAACAAAGGATGATGGACACAGCAACAACTCAAAAATATAGCTGCAAGCAGCAATGCGATTCCTCCTCAAAATGGCAAATCATTTAAAATTGATCAATAGAGGGTTGGGGTTAAACCCTCCCAATGAAAAAATCCAAAAAACATGTCTTTCTGTCTGAATCCTAAACTAAACATTTTCAGTGTACAGGAAAATCCATCATGCCGGACCTTATGGATCCTGTAGGGTTTTTTGTTTACAATGAGAAATGAGGTATGTTCACCAGGTTTCAGAAAACTAAATAAATGGGGTGGAAATACAATCACTTTAAAAAAATGACATTTGGGCATGGCATGTAGCGCCCCCTAAGGGCGAATGTGAGCCATTCTTGGTTTGTAGGTTCCTGTTGGCCTGTAGTATTAATGTACCAAATTAGAAAGTATTTGACAAAAAAATGTGCAATTTGGGAATGGCCTTTAGCGCCCCCTAAGGGCGAATGTGAGACATTCTTGGTTTGTGGATTTCTGTTGGCCTGTAGTGTCAATATACCAAATTAGAAAATTTTTGACCATAAAATGGGAGTTTTGGGCATAGCCTGTAGCGCCCCCTAATGGCGAATATGGGCAATTCTTTGTTTGTGGGTTCCTGTTGGCCTGTAGTATCAATGTACCAAATTAGAACATTTTTGACCAGCAAATGGGAATTTAGGGCGTGGCCTGTAGCGCCCCATAAGGGCGAATGTGGGCCACTCTTGGTTTGTGAATTCCTGTTGGCCTGTAGTATCAATATACAACATTAGAACATTTTTGACCAGAAAATGGGAATTTTGGGCATGGCCTGTAGCGCCCCCTAAGGGCGAATGTGGGATATTCTTTACGCAGTACTTCAGAGTGATGTCATCTTTAAGTATATATATATAGGTCTATTTCTAACCCACACCTATAATATCACTTCTGAAGGCATGGATTTAACCACTGGAGTGGTATGGATTACTTTTATGCTGCATTTATTTGATTTTTGTAGCTTCTGAGTTCTGATCACCATTCAAGTCATTGAAAGGTCCAACAGGGTTGAGATAATCTTCTAAAAAGCTTAATTTGTGTTCACTAGAAGAAAGAAAACAATACACATCTGGGATGCAATGAGGGTGAGTATACGATGAGAGAAATTTATTTTTGGGGTGAAAACCATTTGTAGGCCTACTTTTTATTTACTTGGAAAATTGTTACTGTCTCTTTAAGAGGATTTTAAACGCATTTCATTCAAGGCACACTCTGTGCGGCTTGTTTTAGTGAGTTTAATCTTTTGAGAACTGTGAAGTCTCATTATTTTCGTGCTGTTACATCTGTATTCATTTCAGAGATTACTTGATTGAGATTGTGAAACTACATACAACCGACAAACCTCCATGAAGATGCGAGTAAAAATGAGATGCGCTGTCAGGCACAACGCTGATAATCATTCTCGGAAGTGTTGATACTAGATTTCGATTCGCGATTTCTTCATCAACTGTTTATGTTCACTTGGGACAAAACAGACAATATATCATGTAATTTGACATTTTGTAGTATGAAATTGTCCGTTCAAACGCAAGAAGAAGCGAATGCGATCTCTCATCGGGGCTCGTGCGTTAGACGCGACGCATCTCGCGGTTTCACACAAAACTGCTCACAAACATTTATTTGAGTTATTTTGTCATTTTTTTCCAGAAATAACTAGCAATACTCCTACAAATAAATGCTTCGTAACTAAAACGTTTTGACTTTCTATAGAAAATATAGACAACACACGTTCTTACCTTGCAAAAATCGCCTCAGTATTTAATTTGAAGCAGTAAATCCAACACTGGAGTAAATCTCTCGTGATATCACCTTTCCATTGAAATGAAGGAAGACGGTGATGACGATACAGTTATTATTCTTGCCCAGTAACCCCTTAACCAATCACATGTGCCTTTAGCTTGTATTGTCATGAGTATCTGGGCAGACTTCAGAAATAAAATCGGTGATCGGACGACGATGACACTGAGACAGGAACCATGGGAATAATTGTTCCCAAATTTGAACGCTCTGGCTGTAAATGGTTAAAGGTTGTTAAAAATTGTATCCTCCACTCAGTTGATGTATATATTGAGTGGGGACACATTGTTTGCCTTTTTTCTGGGATTCGACTGCAAAAGAGCTCAAGCAACTGTTGAACTCAGTCCCTGCCCATTCTGGACTCAGACCTGTTGTAAATCATTGAACAATGAGGCTTGGATGCCATCTATTGGACATTTCTTGTAATTGCCACTCAGAGAATGAACAGACAGTGGATTAAACTTTAGTTTTTTAGGCTTTAGTTCTTTGTTGTATTCACCTGCTACGGCGTGTGTAACATTTTTCTGTCAACTCTGCATACAGGTGAAACTCGAAAAATTAGAATATCGTGCAAAAGTTAATGTAACCCATACTATGTTGAACACAAGAGGGCAGTATAGCCCTATGTATTACTTCACAAGACCCCCTCCCTTCCTACTCCTCACACACAAAGTCTTAGAGAGTGACTTGCAAAATTCTGACATTTTCTCCACATTCAAACCAAAATATCTGACTTTCTGTTGGTCGGAGCTAATGACTGTAAATTAGAAAGTTGTCCGGCTTGAGGAGAACTATATCAATACCAATTTTTGTACCTGTAGATGAAACTAACCCCCCACTTTTTTGTCAAAAGGTGGCGCTACTGAGCCCCTCACCACACCCATTTCTGAAACTTTGCACATGTCTACTGGCTAATAAATGTGACGTCTCTGTCGAGTTTCATGCAATTTCAAGTATGTTAAGAGTCTCAAAAGCATCAATAAAGAAAAGTAAAGTTTGAAGTGTTGCCACGGCAACAGTATCTAAGATATCAATAATCCTTTCACAGGTCTAAATCTGCCGTGTGTTTACATTATACACGTAAAGTTTGAAGCAAATCGGGTAAAAACAAGAGGGTGATTTCAAAGCATTTTGAAAGTGACACACTTCCTGCTGCCAGTTGGTGGCGCTATAACTTTGACCCACAATAGTCACATCCATGTGATCGGCCTCTTACAACGAACACACTGCTGAAGTTTCATCAAGATCTGTTAATTTATGCAGAAGTTATAACACACTTCCTGTCTCACTTTTCTCGCCATAAATTTGTTTCCTCGCCACGGCCAAACCGTTCGAGATATCAAAAATCCGCTGGCAATTTTTCATCCTCAATGTCTTGACTTCATGCTGACTGAGATTCGTGGCGATTAAATGATTTCTCTAGGAGGAGTATTTCAAATTCCATTGTATACGTTTTCCAAACAACCCTAAATAGCCGACTTCCTGTTGGGCTGAGGTAAAAAGTAAGAGCATGAAGTATATATGAAACGATGAGATCTATATGTGTACCGACTTTCATATTATTACATGCAAGTGTGTTTGATTTATGGACCAAGGTTTCGGTCCCCGTTCCAGGGGGCGCTGCTGAGCCCCCCTGCCACGCCCGGGTACCATCTTCAGCCCAGCCCTGATGGCCGCAGGTTCTGACCCGTGTGCAAAGTTTCAAGAGTTTTAGAGCATGTTAAGGCCCCCAAAAGTGCCCGAATAGTCGATAAAATAATAATAATAATAATAATAATAATAATAATAATAATAATAATAATAATCCTAAGGAAAACAATAGGGCCTTCGCCTTTTCAGGCTTGGGCCCTAATTAAAGCTGCAAGCAGCGATGACGGGCCCAAGCCGGTGGCACCGCAACCCTGGTGCCTTTAGTTACCGGGCTCATTTCCACTTGGTGGCTTTCGGAAAACAAAGGATGATGGACACAGCAACAACTCAAAAATATAGCTGCAAGCAGCAATGCGATTCCTCCTCAAAATGGCAAATCATTTAAAATTGATCAATAGAGGGTTGGGGTTAAACCCTCCCAATGAAAAAATCCAAAAAACATGTCTTTCTGTCAGAATCCTAAACTAAACATTTTCAGTGTACAGGAAAATCCATCATGTCGGACCTTATGGATCCTGTAGGGTTTTTTGTTTACAATGAGAAATGAGGTTTGTTCACCAGGTTTCAGAAAAACTAAATAAATGTGTTGGAAATACAAACACTTTGAAAAAATGACATTTGGGCATGGCCTGTAGCTCCCCCTAAGGGTGAATGTGAGCCATTCTTGGTTTGTAGGTTCCTGTTGGCCTGTAGTATTAATGTACCAATTTAGAAAGTATTTGACAAAAAAATGTGCAATTTGGGAATGGCCTTTAGCGCCCCCTAAGGGCGAATGTGAGACATTCTTGGTTTGTGGATTTCTGTTGGCCTGTAGTGTCAATATACCAAATTAGAACATTTTTGACCAGCAAATGGGAATTTAGGGCATGGCCTGTAGCGCCCCCTAAGGGCGAATGTGGGCCATTCTTGGTTTGTGGATTCCTGTTGGCCTGTAGTATCAATCTACAAAATTAGAACATTTTTGACCAGAAAATGGGAATTTTGGGTATGGCCTGTAGCGCCCCCTAAGGGCGAATGTGGGCCATTCTTGGTTTGTGGATTCCTGTTGGCCTGTAGTATCAATATACAAAATTAGAACATTTTTGACCAGAAAATGGGAATTTTGGGCATGGCCTGTAGCGCCCCCTTAGGGCGAATGTGGGATATTCTTTACGCAGTACTTCAGAGTGATGTCATCTTTAAGTATATATATATATAGGTCTGTATCTAACCCACACCTATAATATCACTTCTGAAGGCATGGATTAAACCACAGGAGTGGTATGGATTACTTTTATGCTGCATTTATGTGATTTTTGTAGCTTCTGAGTTCTGATCACCATTCAAGTCATTGAAAGGTCCAACAGGGTTGAGATAATCTTCTAAAAAGCTTAATTTGTGTTCACTAGAAGAAAGAAAATAATACACATCTGGGATGGAATGAGGGTGAGTATACGATGAGAGAAATTTATTTTGGGGGTGAAAACCATTTGTAGGCTACTTTTTATTTACTTGGAAAATTGTTACTGTCTCTTTAAGAGGATTTTAAACGCATTTCATTCAAGCCGTCTTTGCGGCTTGTTTTATTGAGATATAATCTTTTGAGAACTGTGAATCTCATTATTTTCGTGCTGTTACATCTGTATTCATTTCAGAGATTAATTGATTGAGATTGTGAAACTACATACAACCGACAAACCTCCATGAAGATGCGAGTAAAAATGAGATTCCTCGCGCTGTCAGACACAAAGCTGATAATCATTCTCGGAAGTGTTGATACTAGATTTAGATTCGCGATTTCTTCATCAACTGTTTATGGTCACTTGAGACAAAACAGACAATATATCATGTATTTTGACATTTTGTTGTTATGAAATTGTCCGTTCAAACGCAAGAAGAAGCGAATGCGATCTCTCATCGGGGCTCGTGAGTTAGACGTGACGCTGCTCGCGGTTTCACACAAAACTGCTCACAAACATTTATTTGAGTTGTTTCGTCATTTTTTTTCCAGAAATAACTAGCAATACTCCTACAAATAAATGCTTCGTAACTAAAACGTTTTGACTTTCTATAGAAAATATAGACAACACGTTCTTACCTTGCAAAAATCGCCTCAGTATTTAATTTGAAGCAGTAAATCCAACACTGGAGTAAATCTCTCGTGATATCACCGTCCCATTGAAATGAAGGAAGACGGTGATGACGATACAGTTATTATTCTTGCCCAGTAACCCCTTAACCAATCACATGTGCCTTTAGCTTGTATTGTCATGAGTATCTGGGCAGATTTCAGAAATAAAATCGGTGATTGGACGACGATGACACTGAGACAGAAACTATGGGAATAATTGTTCCCAAATTTGAACGCTCTGGCTGTAAATGGTTAAAGGTTGTTAAAAATTGTATCCGCCACTCAGTTGATGTATATATTGAGTGGGGACACAGTGTTTGCCTTTTTTCTGGGATTCGACGGCAAAAGAGCTCAAGCAACTGTTGAACTCAGTCCCTGCCCATTCTGGACTCAGACCTGTTGTAAATCATTGAACAATGAGGCTTGGATGCCATCTATTGGACATTTCTTGTAATTGCCACTCAGAGAATGAACAGACAGTGGATTAAATTTTAGTTTTTTAGGCTTTAGTTCTTTGTTGTATTCACCTGCTACGGCGTGTGTAACATTTTTCTGTCAACTCTGCATACAGGTGAAACTCGAAAAATTAGAATATCGTGCAAAAGTTAATGTAACCCATACTATGTTGAACACAAGAGGGCAGTATAGCCCTATGTATTACTTCACAAGACCCAACGTCCCCCCTCCCCTACAAACTCACAGAGTCTCAGAGAGTGACTTGCAAAATTCTGACATTTTCTCCACATTCAAACCAAAATATCTGACTTTCTGTTGGTCGGAGCTAATGACTGTAAATTAGAAAGTTGTCCGGCTTGAGGAGAACTATATCAATACCAATTTTTGTACCTGTAGATGAAACTAACCCCCCACTTTTTTGTCAAAAGGTGGCGCTACTGAGCCCCTCACCACACCCATTTCTGAAACTTTGCACATGTCTACTGGCTAATAAATGTGACGTCTCTGTCGAGTTTCATGCAATTTCAAGTATGTTAAGAGTCTCAAAAGCATCAATAAAGAAAAGTAAAGTTTGAAGCGTTGCCACGGCAACAGTATCTAAGATATCAATAATCCTTTCACAGGTCTAAATCTGCCGTGTGTTTACATTATACACGTAAAGTTTGAAGCAAATCGGGTAAAAACAAGAGGGTGATTTCAAAGCATTTTGAAAGTGACACACTTCCTGCTGCCAGTTGGTGGCGCTATAACTTTGACTCACAATAGTCACATCCATGTGATCGGCCTCTTACAACGAACACACTGCTGAAGTTTCATCAAGATCTGTTAATTTATGCAGAAGTTATAACACACTTCCTGTCTCACTTTTCTCGGCATAAATTTGTTTCCTCGCCACGGACAAACCGTTCGAGATATCAAAAATCCGCTGGTTATTTTTCATCCTCAATGTCTTGACTTCATGCTGACTGAGATTCGTGGCGATTAAATGATTTCTCTAGGAGGAGTATTTCAAATTCCATTGTATACGTTTTCCAAACAACCCTAAATAGCCGACTTCCTGTTGGGCTGAGGTAAAAAGTAAGAGCATGAAGTATATATGAAACGATGAGATCTATATGTGTACCGACTTTCATATTATTACATGCAAGTGTGTTTGATTTATGGACCAAGGTTTCGGACCCCGTTCCAGGGGGCGCTGCTGAGCCCCCCTGCCACGCCCGGGTACCATCTTCAGCCCAGCCCTGATGGCCGCAGGTTCTGACCCGTGTGCAAAGTTTCAAGAGTTTTAGAGCATGTTAAGGCCCCCAAAAGTGCCCGAATAGTCGATAAAATAATAATAATAATAATAATAATAATAATAATAATAATAATCCTAAGGAAAACAATAGGGCCTTCGCCTTTTCAGGCTTGGGCCCTAATAATAATAATAATTAAAGCTGCAAGCAGCGATGACGGGCCCAAGCCGGTGGCACCGCAACCCTGGTGCCTTTAGTTACCGGGCTCATTTCCACTTGGTGGCTTTCGGAAAACAAAGGATGATGGACACAGCAACAACTCAAAAATATAGCTGCAAGCAGCAATGCGATTCCTCCTCAAAATGGCAAATCATTTAAAATTGATCAATAGAGGGTTGGGGTTAAACCCTCCCAATGAAAAAATCCAAAAAACATGTCTTTCTGTCTGAATCCTAAACTAAACATTTTCAGTGTACAGGAAAATCCATCATGCCGGACCTTATGGATCCTGTAGGGTTTTTTGTTTACAATGAGAAATGAGGTATGTTCACCAGGTTTCAGAAAAACTAAATAAATGGGGTGGAAATACAATCACTTTGAAAAATTGACATTTGGGCATGGCCTGTACCGCCCCCTAAGGGCGAATGTGAGCCATTCTTGGTTTGTAGGTTCCTGTTGGCCTGTAGTATTAATGTACCAAATTAGAAAGTATTTGACAAAAAAATGTGCAATTTGGGAATGTCCTTTAGCACCCCCTAAGGGCAAATGTGAGACATTCTTGGTTTGTGGATTTCTGTTGGCCTGTAGTGTCAATATACCAAATTAGAAAATTTTTGACCATAAAATGGGAATTTTGGGCATAGCCTGTAGCGCCCCCTAATGGCGAATATGGGCAATTCTTTGTTTGTGGGTTCCTGTTGGCCTGTAGTATCAATGTACCAAATTAGAACATTTTTGACCAGCAAATGGGAATTTAGGGCGTGGCCTGTAGCGCCCCATAAGGGCGAATGTGGGCCACTCTTGGTTTGTGAATTCCTGTTGGCCTGTAGTATCAATATACAACATTAGAACATTTTTGACCAGAAAATGGGAATTTTGGGCATGGCCTGTAGCGCCCCCTAAGGGCGAATGTGGGATATTCTTTACGCAGTACTTCAGAGTGATGTCATCTTGAAGTATATATATATAGGTCTATTTCTAACCCACACCTATAATATCACTTCTGAAGGCATGGATTTAACCACTGGAGTGGTATGGATTACTTTTATGCTGCATTTATTTGATTTTTGCAGCTTCTGAGTTCTGATCACCATTCAAGTCATTGAAAGGTCCAACAGGGTTGAGATAATCTTCTAAAAAGCTTAATTTGTGTTCACTAGAAGAAAGAAAACAATACACATCTGGGATGCAATGAGGGTGAGTATACGATGAGAGAAATTTATTTTTGGGGTGAAAACCATTTGTAGGCCTACTTTTTATTTACTTGGAAAATTGTTACTGTCTCTTTAAGAGGATTTTAAACGCATTTCATTCAAGGCACAGTCTGTGCGGCTTGTTTTAGTGAGTTTAATCTTTTGAGAACTGTGAAGTCTCATTATTTTCGTGCTGTTACATCTGTATTGATTTCAGAGATTACTTGATTGAGATTGTGAAACTACATACAACCGACAAACCTCCATGAAGATGCGAGTAAAAATGAGATGCCTCGCGCTGTCAGACACAACGCTGATAATCATTCTCGGAAGTGTTGATACTAGATTTCGATTCGCGATTTCTTCATCAACTGTTTATGTTCACTTGGGACAAAACAGACAATATATCATGTAATTTGACATTTTGTAGTATGAAATTGTCCGTTCAAACGCAAGAAGAAGCGAATGCGATCTCTCATCGGGGCTCGTGCGTTAGACGCGACGCATCTCGCGGTTTCACACAAAACTGCTCACAAACATTTATTTGAGTTGTTTTGTCATTTTTTTCCAGAAATAACTAGCAATACTCCTACAAATAAATGCTTCGTCACTAAAACGTTTTGACTTTCTATAGAAAATATAGACAACACACGTTCTTACCTTGCAAAAATCGCCTCAGTATTTAATTTGAAGCAGTAAATCCAACACTGGAGTAAATCTCTCGTGATATCACCTTTCCATTGAAATGAAGGAAGACGGTGATGACGATACAGTTATTATTCTTGCCCAGTAACCCCTTAACCAATCACATGTGCCTTTAGCTTGTATTGTCATGAGTATCTGGGCAGACTTCAGAAATAAAATCGGTGATCGGACGACGATGACACTGAGACAGGAACCATGGGAATAATTGTTCCCAAATTTGAACGCTCTGGCTGTAAATGGTTAAAGGTTGTTAAAAATTGTATCCTCCACTCAGTTGATGTATATATTGAGTGGGGACACATTGTTTGCCTTTTTTCTGGGATTCGACTGCAAAAGAGCTCAAGCAACTGTTGAACTCAGTCCCTGCCCATTCTGGACTCAGACCTGTTGTAAATCATTGAACAATGAGGCTTGGATGCCATCTATTGGACATTTCTTGTAATTGCCACTCAGAGAATGAACAGACAGTGGATTAAACTTTAGTTTTTTAGGCTTTAGTTCTTTGTTGTATTCACCTGCTACGGCGTGTGTAACATTTTTCTGTCAACTCTGCATACAGGTGAAACTCGAAAAATTAGAATATCGTGCAAAAGTTAATGTAACCCATACTATGTTGAACACAAGAGGGCAGTATAGCCCTATGTATTACTTCACAAGCCCCCCTCCCTTCCTACTCCTCACACACAAAGTCTTAGAGAGTGACTTGCAAAATTCTGACATTTTCTCCACATTCAAACCAAAATATCTGACTTTCTGTTGGTCGGAGCTAATGACTGTAAATTAGAAAGTTGTCCGGCTTGAGGAGAACTATATCAATACCAATTTTTGTACCTGTAGATGAAACTAACCCCCCACTTTTTTGTCAAAAGGTGGCGCTACTGAGCCCCTCACCACACCCATTTCTGAAACTTTGCACATGTCTACTGGCTAATAAATGTGACGTCTCTGTCGAGTTTCATGCAATTTCAAGTATGTTAAGAGTCTCAAAAGCATCAATAAAGAAAAGTAAAGTTTGAAGTGTTGCCACGGCAACAGTATCTAAGATATCAATAATCCTTTCACAGGTCTAAATCTGCCGTGTGTTTACATTATACACGTAAAGTTTGAAGCAAATCGGGTAAAAACAAGAGGGTGATTTCAAAGCATTTTGAAAGTGACACACTTCCTGCTGCCAGTTGGTGGCGCTATAACTTTGACTCACAATAGTCACATCCATGTGATCGGCCTCTTACAACGAACACACTGCTGAAGTTTCATCAAGATCTGTTAATTTATGCAGAAGTTATAACACACTTCCTGTCTCACTTTTCTCGCCATAAATTTGTTTCCTCGCCACGGCCAAACCGTTCGAGATATCAAAAATCCGCTGGCAATTTTTCATCCTCAATGTCTTGACTTCATGCTGACTGAGATTCGTGGCGATTAAATGATTTCTCTAGGAGGAGTATTTCAAATTCCATTGTATACGTTTTCCAAACAACCCTAAATAGCCGACTTCCTGTTGGGCTGAGGTAAAAAGTAAGAGCATGAAGTATATATGAAACGATGAGATCTATATGTGTACCGACTTTCATATTATTACATGCAAGTGTGTTTGATTTATGGACCATGGTTTCGGACCCCGTTCCAGGGGGCGCTGCTGAAACCCCCTGCCACGCCCGGGTACCATCTTCAGCCCAGCCCTGATGGCCGCAGGTTCTGACCCGTGTGCAAAGTTTCAAGAGTTTTAGAGCATGTTAAGGCCCCCAAAAGTGCCCGAATAGTCGATAAAATAATAATAATAATAATAATAATAATAATAATAATAATTAAAGCTGCAAGCAGCGATGACGGGCCCAAGCCGGTGGCACCGCAACCCTGGTGCCTTTAGTTACCGGGCTCATTTCCACTTGGTGGCTTTCGGAAAACAAAGGATGATGGACACAGCAACAACTCAAAAATATAGCTGCAAGCAGCAATGCGATTCCTCCTCAAAATGGCAAATCATTTAAAATTGATCAATAGAGGGTTGGGGTTAAACCCTCCCAATGAAAAAATCCAAAAAACATGTCTTTCTGTCTGAATCCTAAACTAAACATTTTCAGTGTACAGGAAAATCCATCATGCCGGACCTTATGGATCCTGTAGGGTTTTTTGTTTACAATGAGAAATGAGGTATGTTCACCAGGTTTCAGAAAAACTAAATAAATGGGGTGGAAATACAATCACTTTGAAAAATTGACATTTGGGCATGGCCTGTACCGCCCCCTAAGGGCGAATGTGAGCCATTCTTGGTTTGTAGGTTCCTGTTGGCCTGTAGTATTAATGTACCAAATTAGAAAGTATTTGACAAAAAAATGTGCAATTTGGGAATGTCCTTTAGCACCCCCTAAGGGCAAATGTGAGACATTCTTGGTTTGTGGATTTCTGTTGGCCTGTAGTGTCAATATACCAAATTAGAAAATTTTTGACCATAAAATGGGAATTTTGGGCATAGCCTGTAGCGCCCCCTAATGGCGAATATGGGCAATTCTTTGTTTGTGGGTTCCTGTTGGCCTGTAGTATCAATGTACCAAATTAGAACATTTTTGACCAGCAAATGGGAATTTAGGGCGTGGCCTGTAGCGCCCCATAAGGGCGAATGTGGGCCACTCTTGGTTTGTGAATTCCTGTTGGCCTGTAGTATCAATATACAACATTAGAACATTTTTGACCAGAAAATGGGAATTTTGGGCATGGCCTGTAGCGCCCCCTAAGGGCGAATGTGGGATATTCTTTACGCAGTACTTCAGAGTGATGTCATCTTGAAGTATATATATATAGGTCTATTTCTAACCCACACCTATAATATCACTTCTGAAGGCATGGATTTAACCACTGGAGTGGTATGGATTACTTTTATGCTGCATTTATTTGATTTTTGCAGCTTCTGAGTTCTGATCACCATTCAAGTCATTGAAAGGTCCAACAGGGTTGAGATAATCTTCTAAAAAGCTTAATTTGTGTTCACTAGAAGAAAGAAAACAATACACATCTGGGATGCAATGAGGGTGAGTATACGATGAGAGAAATTTATTTTTGGGGTGAAAACCATTTGTAGGCCTACTTTTTATTTACTTGGAAAATTGTTACTGTCTCTTTAAGAGGATTTTAAACGCATTTCATTCAAGGCACAGTCTGTGCGGCTTGTTTTAGTGAGTTTAATCTTTTGAGAACTGTGAAGTCTCATTATTTTCGTGCTGTTACATCTGTATTGATTTCAGAGATTACTTGATTGAGATTGTGAAACTACATACAACCGACAAACCTCCATGAAGATGCGAGTAAAAATGAGATGCCTCGCGCTGTCAGACACAACGCTGATAATCATTCTCGGAAGTGTTGATACTAGATTTCGATTCGCGATTTCTTCATCAACTGTTTATGTTCACTTGGGACAAAACAGACAATATATCATGTAATTTGACATTTTGTAGTATGAAATTGTCCGTTCAAACGCAAGAAGAAGCGAATGCGATCTCTCATCGGGGCTCGTGCGTTAGACGCGACGCATCTCGCGGTTTCACACAAAACTGCTCACAAACATTTATTTGAGTTGTTTTGTCATTTTTTTCCAGAAATAACTAGCAATACTCCTACAAATAAATGCTTCGTCACTAAAACGTTTTGACTTTCTATAGAAAATATAGACAACACACGTTCTTACCTTGCAAAAATCGCCTCAGTATTTAATTTGAACCAGTAAATCCAACACTGGAGTAAATCTCTCGTGATATCACCTTTCCATTGAAATGAAGGAAGACGGTGATGACGATACAGTTATTATTCTTGCCCAGTAACCCCTTAACCAATCACATGTGCCTTTAGCTTGTATTGTCATGAGTATCTGGGCAGACTTCAGAAATAAAATCGGTGATCGGACGACGATGACACTGAGACAGGAACCATGGGAATAATTGTTCCCAAATTTGAACGCTCTGGCTGTAAATGGTTAAAGGTTGTTAAAAATTGTATCCTCCACTCAGTTGATGTATATATTGAGTGGGGACACATTGTTTGCCTTTTTTCTGGGATTCGACTGCAAAAGAGCTCAAGCAACTGTTGAACTCAGTCCCTGCCCATTCTGGACTCAGACCTGTTGTAAATCATTGAACAATGAGGCTTGGATGCCATCTATTGGACATTTCTTGTAATTGCCACTCAGAGAATGAACAGACAGTGGATTAAACTTTAGTTTTTTAGGCTTTAGTTCTTTGTTGTATTCACCTGCTACGGCGTGTGTAACATTTTTCTGTCAACTCTGCATACAGGTGAAACTCGAAAAATTAGAATATCGTGCAAACGTTAATGTAACCCATACTATGTTGAACACAAGAGGGCAGTATAGCCCTATTTATTACTTCACAAGCCCCCCTCCCTTCCTACTCCTCACACACAAAGTCTTAGAGAGTGACTTGCAAAATTCTGACATTTTCTCCACATTCAAACCAAAATATCTGACTTTCTGTTGGTCGGAGCTAATGACTGTAAATTAGAAAGTTGTCCGGCTTGAGGAGAACTATATCAATACCAATTTTTGTACCTGTAGATGAAACTAACCCCCCACTTTTTTGTCAAAAGGTGGCGCTACTGAGCCCCTCACCACACCCATTTCTGAAACTTTGCACATGTCTACTGGCTAATAAATGTGACGTCTCTGTCGAGTTTCATGCAATTTCAAGTATGTTAAGAGTCTCAAAAGCATCAATAAAGAAAAGTAAAGTTTGAAGTGTTGCCACGGCAACAGTATCTAAGATATCAATAATCCTTTCACAGGTCTAAATCTGCCGTGTGTTTACATTATACACGTAAAGTTTGAAGCAAATCGGGTAAAAACAAGAGGGTGATTTCAAAGCATTTTGAAAGTGACACACTTCCTGCTGCCAGTTGGTGGCGCTATAACTTTGACTCACAATAGTCACATCCATGTGATCGGCCTCTTACAACGAACACACTGCTGAAGTTTCATCAAGATCTGTTAATTTATGCAGAAGTTATAACACACTTCCTGTCTCACTTTTCTCGCCATAAATTTGTTTCCTCGCCACGGCCAAACCGTTCGAGATATCAAAAATCCGCTGGCAATTTTTCATCCTCAATGTCTTGACTTCATGCTGACTGAGATTCGTGGCGATTAAATGATTTCTCTAGGAGGAGTATTTCAAATTCCATTGTATACGTTTTCCAAACAACCCTAAATAGCCGACTTCCTGTTGGGCTGAGGTAAAAAGTAAGAGCATGAAGTATAAATGAAACGATGAGATCTATATGTGTACCGACTTTCATATTATTACATGCAAGTGTGTTTGATTTATGGACCATGGTTTCGGACCCCGTTCCAGGGGGCGCTGCTGAAACCCCCTGCCACGCCCGGGTACCATCTTCAGCCCAGCCCTGATGGCCGCAGGTTCTGACCCGTGTGCAAAGTTTCAAGAGTTTTAGAGCATGTTAAGGCCCCCAAAAGTGCCCGAATAGTCGATAAAATAATAATAATAATAATAATAATAATAATAATAATAATTAAAGCTGCAAGCAGCGATGACGGGCCCAAGCCGGTGGCACCGCAACCCTGGTGCCTTTAGTTACCGGGCTCATTTCCACTTGGTGGCTTTCGGAAAACAAAGGATGATGGACACAGCAACAACTCAAAAATATAGCTGCAAGCAGCAATGCGATTCCTCCTCAAAATGGCAAATCATTTAAAATTGATCAATAGAGGGTTGGGGTTAAACCCTCCCAATGAAAAAATCCAAAAAACATGTCTTTCTGTCTGAATCCTAAACTAAACATTTTCAGTGTACAGGAAAATCCATCATGCCGGACCTTATGGATCCTGTAGGGTTTTTTGTTTACAATGAGAAATGAGGTATGTTCACCAGGTTTCAGAAAAACTAAATAAATGGGGTGGAAATACAATCACTTTGAAAAATTGACATTTGGGCATGGCCTGTACCGCCCCCTAAGGGCGAATGTGAGCCATTCTTGGTTTGTAGGTTCCTGTTGGCCTGTAGTATTAATGTACCAAATTAGAAAGTATTTGACAAAAAAATGTGCAATTTGGGAATGTCCTTTAGCACCCCCTAAGGGCAAATGTGAGACATTCTTGGTTTGTGGATTTCTGTTGGCCTGTAGTGTCAATATACCAAATTAGAAAATTTTTGACCATAAAATGGGAATTTTGGGCATAGCCTGTAGCGCCCCCTAATGGCGAATATGGGCAATTCTTTGTTTGTGGGTTCCTGTTGGCCTGTAGTATCAATGTACCAAATTAGAACATTTTTGACCAGCAAATGGGAATTTAGGGCGTGGCCTGTAGCGCCCCATAAGGGCGAATGTGGGCCACTCTTGGTTTGTGAATTCCTGTTGGCCTGTAGTATCAATATACAACATTAGAACATTTTTGACCAGAAAATGGGAATTTTGGGCATGGCCTGTAGCGCCCCCTAAGGGCGAATGTGGGATATTCTTTACGCAGTACTTCAGAGTGATGTCATCTTGAAGTATATATATATAGGTCTATTTCTAACCCACACCTATAATATCACTTCTGAAGGCATGGATTTAACCACTGGAGTGGTATGGATTACTTTTATGCTGCATTTATTTGATTTTTGCAGCTTCTGAGTTCTGATCACCATTCAAGTCATTGAAAGGTCCAACAGGGTTGAGATAATCTTCTAAAAAGCTTAATTTGTGTTCACTAGAAGAAAGAAAACAATACACATCTGGGATGCAATGAGGGTGAGTATACGATGAGAGAAATTTATTTTTGGGGTGAAAACAATTTGTAGGCCTACTTTTTATTTACTTGGAAAATTGTTACTGTCTCTTTAAGAGGATTTTAAACGCATTTCATTCAAGGCACAGTCTGTGCGGCTTGTTTTAGTGAGTTTAATCTTTTGAGAACTGTGAAGTCTCATTATTTTCGTGCTGTTACATCTGTATTCATTTCAGAGATTACTTGATTGAGATTGTGAAACTACATACAACCGACAAACCTCCATGAAGATGCGAGTAAAAATGAGATGCCTCGCGCTGTCAGACACAACGCTGATAATCATTCTCGGAAGTGTTGATACTAGATTTCGATTCGCGATTTCTTCATCAACTGTTTATGTTCACTTGGGACAAAACAGACAATATATCATGTAATTTGACATTTTGTATTATGAAATTGTCCGTTCAAACGCAAGAAGAAGCGAATGCGATCTCTCATCGGGGCTCGTGCGTTAGACGCGACGCATCTCGCGGTTTCACACAAAACTGCTCACAAACATTTATTTGAGTTGTTTTGTCATTTTTTTCCAGAAATAACTAGCAATACTCCTACAAATAAATGCTTCGTAACTAAAACGTTTTGACTTTCTATAGAAAATATAGACAACACACGTTCTTACCTTGCAAAAATCGCCTCAGTATTTAATTTGAAGCAGTAAATCCAACACTGGAGTAAATCTCTCGTGATATCACCTTTCCATTGAAATGAAGGAAGACGGTGATGACGATACAGTTATTATTCTTGCCCAGTAACCCCTTAACCAATCACATGTGCCTTTAGCTTGTATTGTCATGAGTATCTGGGCAGACTTCAGAAATAAAATCGGTGATCGGACGACGATGACACTGAGACAGGAACCATGGGAATAATTGTTCCCAAATTTGAACGCTCTGGCTGTAAATGGTTAAAGGTTGTTAAAAATTGTATCCTCCACTCAGTTGATGTATATATTGAGTGGGGACACATTGTTTGCCTTTTTTCTGGGATTCGACTGCAAAAGAGCTCAAGCAACTGTTGAACTCAGTCCCTGCCCATTCTGGACTCAGACCTGTTGTAAATCATTGAACAATGAGGCTTGGATGCCATCTATTGGACATTTCTTGTAATTGCCACTCAGAGAATGAACAGACAGTGGATTAAACTTTAGTTTTTTAGGCTTTAGTTCTTTGTTGTATTCACCTGCTACGGCGTGTGTAACATTTTTCTGTCAACTCTGCATACAGGTGAAACTCGAAAAATTAGAATATCGTGCAAAAGTTAATGTAACCCATACTATGTTGAACACAAGAGGGCAGTATAGCCCTATGTATTACTTCACAAGCCCCCCTCCCTTCCTACTCCTCACACACAAAGTCTTAGAGAGTGACTTGCAAAATTCTGACATTTTCTCCACATTCAAACCAAAATATCTGACTTTCTGTTGGTCGGAGCTAATGACTGTAAATTAGAAAGTTGTCCGGCTTGAGGAGAACTATATCAATACCAATTTTTGTACCTGTAGATGAAACTAACCCCCCACTTTTTTGTCAAAAGGTGGCGCTACTGAGCCCCTCACCACACCCATTTCTGAAACTTTGCACATGTCTACTGGCTAATAAATGTGACGTCTCTGTCGAGTTTCATGCAATTTCAAGTATGTTAAGAGTCTCAAAAGCATCAATAAAGAAAAGTAAAGTTTGAAGTGTTGCCACGGCAACAGTATCTAAGATATCAATAATCCTTTCACAGGTCTAAATCTGCCGTGTGTTTACATTATAAACGTAAAGTTTGAAGCAAATCGGGTAAAAACAAGAGGGTGATTTCAAAGCATTTTGAAAGTGACACACTTCCTGCTGCCAGTTGGTGGCGCTATAACTTTGACTCACAATAGTCACATCCATGTGATCGGCCTCTTACAACGAACACACTGCTGAAGTTTCATCAAGATCTGTTAATTTATGCAGAAGTTATAACACACTTCCTGTCTCACTTTTCTCGCCATAAATTTGTTTCCTCGCCACGGCCAAACCGTTCGAGATATCAAAAATCCGCTGGCAATTTTTCATCCTCAATGTCTTGACTTCATGCTGACTGAGATTCGTGGCGATTAAATGATTTCTCTAGGAGGAGTATTTCAAATTCCATTGTATACATTTTCCAAACAACCCTAAATAGCCGACTTCCTGTTGGGCTGAGGTAAAAAGTAAGAGCATGAAGTATATATGAAACGATGAGATCTATATGTGTACCGACTTTCATATTATTACATGCAAGTTTGTTTGATTTATGGACCAAGGTTTCGGACCCCGTTCCAGGGGGCGCTGCTGAGCCCCCCTGCCACGCCCGGGTACCATCTTCAGCCATGCCCTGATGGCCGCAGGTTCTGACCCGTGTGCAAAGTTTCAAGAGTTTTAGAGCATGTTAAGGCCCCCAAAAGTGCCCGAATAGTCGATAAAATAATAATAATAATAATAATTAAAGCTGCAAGCAGCGATGACGGGCCCAAGCCGGTGGCACCACAACCCTGGTGCCTTTAGTTACCGGGCTCATTTCCACTTGGTGGCTTTCGGAAAACAAAGGATGATGGACACAGCAACAACTCAAAAATATAGCTGCAAGCAGCAATGCGATTCCTCCTCAAAATGGCAAATCATTTAAAATTGATCAATAGAGGGTTGGGGTTAAACCCTCCCAATGAAAAAATCCAAAAAACATGTCTTTCTGTCTGAATCCTAAACTAAACATTTTCAGTGTACAGGAAAATCCATCATGCCGGACCTTATGGATCCTGTAGGGTTTTTTGTTTACAATGAGAAATGAGGTATGTTCACCAGGTTTCAGAAAAACTAAATAAATGGGGTGGAAATACAATCACTTTGAAAAATTGACATTTGGGCATGGCCTGTACCGCCCCCTAAGGGCGAATGTGAGCCATTCTTGGTTTGTAGGTTCCTGTTGGCCTGTAGTATTAATGTACCAAATTAGAAAGTATTTGACAAAAAAATGTGCAATTTGGGAATGTCCTTTAGCACCCCCTAAGGGCAAATGTGAGACATTCTTGGTTTGTGGATTTCTGTTGGCCTGTAGTGTCAATATACCAAATTAGAAAATTTTTGACCATAAAATGGGAATTTTGGGCATAGCCTGTAGCGCCCCCTAATGGCGAATATGGGGAATTCTTTGTTTGTGGGTTCCTGTTGGCCTGTAGTATCAATGTACCAAATTAGAACATTTTTGACCAGCAAATGGGAATTTAGGGCGTGGCCTGTAGCGCCCCATAAGGGCGAATGTGGGCCACTCTTGGTTTGTGAATTCCTGTTGGCCTGTAGTATCAATATACAACATTAGAACATTTTTGACCAGAAAATGGGAATTTTGGGCATGGCCTGTAGCGCCCCCTAAGGGCGAATGTGGGATATTCTTTACGCAGTACTTCAGAGTGATGTCATCTTGAAGTATATATATATAGGTCTATTTCTAACCCACACCTATAATATCACTTCTGAAGGCATGGATTTAACCACTGGAGTGGTATGGATTACTTTTATGCTGCATTTATTTGATTTTTGCAGCTTCTGAGTTCTGATCACCATTCAAGTCATTGAAAGGTCCAACAGGGTTGAGATAATCTTCTAAAAAGCTTAATTTGTGTTCACTAGAAGAAAGAAAACAATACACATCTGGGATGCAATGAGGGTGAGTATACGATGAGAGAAATTTATTTTTGGGGTGAAAACCATTTGTAGGCCTACTTTTTATTTACTTGGAAAATTGTTACTGTCTCTTTAAGAGGATTTTAAACGCATTTCATTCAAGGCACAGTCTGTGCGGCTTGTTTTAGTGAGTTTAATCTTTTGAGAACTGTGAAGTCTCATTATTTTCGTGCTGTTACATCTGTATTGATTTCAGAGATTACTTGATTGAGATTGTGAAACTACATACAACCGACAAACCTCCATGAAGATGCGAGTAAAAATGAGATGCCTCGCGCTGTCAGACACAACGCTGATAATCATTCTCGGAAGTGTTGATACTAGATTTCGATTCGCGATTTCTTCATCAACTGTTTATGTTCACTTGGGACAAAACAGACAATATATCATGTAATTTGACATTTTGTAGTATGAAATTGTCCGTTCAAACGCAAGAAGAAGCGAATGCGATCTCTCATCGGGGCTCGTGCGTTAGACGCGACGCATCTCGCGGTTTCACACAAAACTGCTCACAAACATTTATTTGAGTTGTTTTGTCATTTTTTTCCAGAAATAACTAGCAATACTCCTACAAATAAATGCTTCGTCACTAAAACGTTTTGACTTTCTATAGAAAATATAGACAACACACGTTCTTACCTTGCAAAAATCGCCTCAGTATTTAATTTGAAGCAGTAAATCCAACACTGGAGTAAATCTCTCGTGATATCACCTTTCCATTGAAATGAAGGAAGACGGTGATGACGATACAGTTATTATTCTTGCCCAGTAACCCCTTAACCAATCACATGTGCCTTTAGCTTGTATTGTCATGAGTATCTGGGCAGACTTCAGAAATAAAATCGGTGATCGGACGACGATGACACTGAGACAGGAACCATGGGAATAATTGTTCCCAAATTTGAACGCTCTGGCTGTAAATGGTTAAAGGTTGTTAAAAATTGTATCCTCCACTCAGTTGATGTATATATTGAGTGGGGACACATTGTTTGCCTTTTTTCTGGGATTCGACTGCAAAAGAGCTCAAGCAACTGTTGAACTCAGTCCCTGCCCATTCTGGACTCAGACCTGTTGTAAATCATTGAACAATGAGGCTTGGATGCCATCTATTGGACATTTCTTGTAATTGCCACTCAGAGAATGAACAGACAGTGGATTAAACTTTAGTTTTTTAGGCTTTAGTTCTTTGTTGTATTCACCTGCTACGGCGTGTGTAACATTTTTCTGTCAACTCTGCATACAGGTGAAACTCGAAAAATTAGAATATCGTGCAAAAGTTAATGTAACCCATACTATGTTGAACACAAGAGGGCAGTATAGCCCTATGTATTACTTCACAAGCCCCCCTCCCTTCCTACTCCTCACACACAAAGTCTTAGAGAGTGACTTGCAAAATTCTGACATTTTCTCCACATTCAAACCAAAATATCTGACTTTCTGTTGGTCGGAGCTAATGACTGTAAATTAGAAAGTTGTCCGGCTTGAGGAGAACTATATCAATACCAATTTTTGTACCTGTAGATGAAACTAACCCCCCACTTTTTTGTCAAAAGGTGGCGCTACTGAGCCCCTCACCACACCCATTTCTGAAACTTTGCACATGTCTACTGGCTAATAAATGTGACGTCTCTGTCGAGTTTCATGCAATTTCAAGTATGTTAAGAGTCTCAAAAGCATCAATAAAGAAAAGTAAAGTTTGAAGTGTTGCCACGGCAACAGTATCTAAGATATCAATAATCCTTTCACAGGTCTAAATCTGCCGTGTGTTTACATTATACACGTAAAGTTTGAAGCAAATCGGGTAAAAACAAGAGGGTGATTTCAAAGCATTTTGAAAGTGACACACTTCCTGCTGCCAGTTGGTGGCGCTATAACTTTGACTCACAATAGTCACATCCATGTGATCGGCCTCTTACAACGAACACACTGCTGAAGTTTCATCAAGATCTGTTAATTTATGCAGAAGTTATAACACACTTCCTGTCTCACTTTTCTCGCCATAAATTTGTTTCCTCGCCACGGCCAAACCGTTCGAGATATCAAAAATCCGCTGGCAATTTTTCATCCTCAATGTCTTGACTTCATGCTGACTGAGATTCGTGGCGATTAAATGATTTCTCTAGGAGGAGTATTTCAAATTCCATTGTATACGTTTTCCAAACAACCCTAAATAGCCGACTTCCTGTTGGGCTGAGGTAAAAAGTAAGAGCATGAAGTATATATGAAACGATGAGATCTATATGTGTACCGACTTTCATATTATTACATGCAAGTGTGTTTGATTTATGGACCATGGTTTCGGACCCCGTTCCAGGGGGCGCTGCTGAAACCCCCTGCCACGCCCGGGTACCATCTTCAGCCCAGCCCTGATGGCCGCAGGTTCTGACCCGTGTGCAAAGTTTCAAGAGTTTTAGAGCATGTTAAGGCCCCCAAAAGTGCCCGAATAGTCGATAAAATAATAATAATAATAATAATAATAATAATAATAATTAAAGCTGCAAGCAGCGATGACGGGCCCAAGCCGGTGGCACCGCAACCCTGGTGCCTTTAGTTACCGGGCTCATTTCCACTTGGTGGCTTTCGGAAAACAAAGGATGATGGACACAGCAACAACTCAAAAATATAGCTGCAAGCAGCAATGCGATTCCTCCTCAAAATGGCAAATCATTTAAAATTGATCAATAGAGGGTTGGGGTTAAACCCTCCCAATGAAAAAATCCAAAAAACATGTCTTTCTGTCTGAATCCTAAACTAAACATTTTCAGTGTACAGGAAAATCCATCATGCCGGACCTTATGGATCCTGTAGGGTTTTTTGTTTACAATGAGAAATGAGGTATGTTCACCAGGTTTCAGAAAAACTAAATAAATGGGGTGGAAATACAATCACTTTGAAAAATTGACATTTGGGCATGGCCTGTACCGCCCCCTAAGGGCGAATGTGAGCCATTCTTGGTTTGTAGGTTCCTGTTGGCCTGTAGTATTAATGTACCAAATTAGAAAGTATTTGACAAAAAAATGTGCAATTTGGGAATGTCCTTTAGCACCCCCTAAGGGCAAATGTGAGACATTCTTGGTTTGTGGATTTCTGTTGGCCTGTAGTGTCAATATACCAAATTAGAAAATTTTTGACCATAAAATGGGAATTTTGGGCATAGCCTGTAGCGCCCCCTAATGGCGAATATGGGCAATTCTTTGTTTGTGGGTTCCTGTTGGCCTGTAGTATCAATGTACCAAATTAGAACATTTTTGACCAGCAAATGGGAATTTAGGGCGTGGCCTGTAGCGCCCCATAAGGGCGAATGTGGGCCACTCTTGGTTTGTGAATTCCTGTTGGCCTGTAGTATCAATATACAACATTAGAACATTTTTGACCAGAAAATGGGAATTTTGGGCATGGCCTGTAGCGCCCCCTAAGGGCGAATGTGGGATATTCTTTACGCAGTACTTCAGAGTGATGTCATCTTGAAGTATATATATATATAGGTCTATTTCTAACCCACACCTATAATATCACTTCTGAAGGCATGGATTTAACCACTGGAGTGGTATGGATTACTTTTATGCTGCATTTATTTGATTTTTGCAGCTTCTGAGTTCTGATCACCATTCAAGTCATTGAAAGGTCCAACAGGGTTGAGATAATCTTCTAAAAAGCTTAATTTGTGTTCACTAGAAGAAAGAAAACAATACACATCTGGGATGCAATGAGGGTGAGTATACGATGAGAGAAATTTATTTTTGGGGTGAAAACCATTTGTAGGCCTACTTTTTATTTACTTGGAAAATTGTTACTGTCTCTTTAAGAGGATTTTAAACGCATTTCATTCAAGGCACAGTCTGTGCGGCTTGTTTTAGTGAGTTTAATCTTTTGAGAACTGTGAAGTCTCATTATTTTCGTGCTGTTACATCTGTATTGATTTCAGAGATTACTTGATTGAGATTGTGAAACTACATACAACCGACAAACCTCCATGAAGATGCGAGTAAAAATGAGATGCCTCGCGCTGTCAGACACAACGCTGATAATCATTCTCGGAAGTGTTGATACTAGATTTCGATTCGCGATTTCTTCATCAACTGTTTATGTTCACTTGGGACAAAACAGACAATATATCATGTAATTTGACATTTTGTAGTATGAAATTGTCCGTTCAAACGCAAGAAGAAGCGAATGCGATCTCTCATCGGGGCTCGTGCGTTAGACGCGACGCATCTCGCGGTTTCACACAAAACTGCTCACAAACATTTATTTGAGTTGTTTTGTCATTTTTTTCCAGAAATAACTAGCAATACTCCTACAAATAAATGCTTCGTCACTAAAACGTTTTGACTTTCTATAGAAAATATAGACAACACACGTTCTTACCTTGCAAAAATCGCCTCAGTATTTAATTTGAAGCAGTAAATCCAACACTGGAGTAAATCTCTCGTGATATCACCTTTCCATTGAAATGAAGGAAGACGGTGATGACGATACAGTTATTATTCTTGCCCAGTAACCCCTTAACCAATCACATGTGCCTTTAGCTTGTATTGTCATGAGTATCTGGGCAGACTTCAGAAATAAAATCGGTGATCGGACGACGATGACACTGAGACAGGAACCATGGGAATAATTGTTCCCAAATTTGAACGCTCTGGCTGTAAATGGTTAAAGGTTGTTAAAAATTGTATCCTCCACTCAGTTGATGTATATATTGAGTGGGGACACATTGTTTGCCTTTTTTCTGGGATTCGACTGCAAAAGAGCTCAAGCAACTGTTGAACTCAGTCCCTGCCCATTCTGGACTCAGACCTGTTGTAAATCATTGAACAATGAGGCTTGGATGCCATCTATTGGACATTTCTTGTAATTGCCACTCAGAGAATGAACAGACAGTGGATTAAACTTTAGTTTTTTAGGCTTTAGTTCTTTGTTGTATTCACCTGCTACGGCGTGTGTAACATTTTTCTGTCAACTCTGCATACAGGTGAAACTCGAAAAATTAGAATATCGTGCAAAAGTTAATGTAACCCATACTATGTTGAACACAAGAGGGCAGTATAGCCCTATGTATTACTTCACAAGCCCCCCTCCCTTCCTACTCCTCACACACAAAGTCTTAGAGAGTGACTTGCAAAATTCTGACATTTTCTCCACATTCAAACCAAAATATCTGACTTTCTGTTGGTCGGAGCTAATGACTGTAAATTAGAAAGTTGTCCGGCTTGAGGAGAACTATATCAATACCAATTTTTGTACCTGTAGATGAAACTAACCCCCCACTTTTTTGTCAAAAGGTGGCGCTACTGAGCCCCTCACCACACCCATTTCTGAAACTTTGCACATGTCTACTGGCTAATAAATGTGACGTCTCTGTCGAGTTTCATGCAATTTCAAGTATGTTAAGAGTCTCAAAAGCATCAATAAAGAAAAGTAAAGTTTGAAGTGTTGCCACGGCAACAGTATCTAAGATATCAATAATCCTTTCACAGGTCTAAATCTGCCGTGTGTTTACATTATACACGTAAAGTTTGAAGCAAATCGGGTAAAAACAAGAGGGTGATTTCAAAGCATTTTGAAAGTGACACACTTCCTGCTGCCAGTTGGTGGCGCTATAACTTTGACTCACAATAGTCAAATCCATGTGATCGGCCTCTTACAACGAACACACTGCTGAAGTTTCATCAAGATCTGTTAATTTATGCAGAAGTTATAACACACTTCCTGTCTCACTTTTCTCGCCATAAATTTGTTTCCTCGCCACGGCCAAACCGTTCGAGATATCAAAAATCCGCTGGCAATTTTTCATCCTCAATGTCTTGACTTCATGCTGACTGAGATTCGTGGCGATTAAATGATTTCTCTAGGAGGAGTATTTCAAATTCCATTGTATACGTTTTCCAAACAACCCTAAATAGCCGACTTCCTGTTGGGCTGAGGTAAAAAGTAAGAGCATGAAGTATATATGAAACGATGAGATCTATATGTGTACCGACTTTCATATTATTACATGCAAGTGTGTTTGATTTATGGACCATGGTTTCGGACCCCGTTCCAGGGGGCGCTGCTGAAACCCCCTGCCACGCCCGGGTACCATCTTCAGCCCAGCCCTGATGGCCGCAGGTTCTGACCCGTGTGCAAAGTTTCAAGAGTTTTAGAGCATGTTAAGGCCCCCAAAAGTGCCCGAATAGTCGATAAAATATTAATAATAATAATAATAATAATTAAAGCTGCAAGCAGCGATGAAGGGCCCAAGCCGGTGGCACCGCAACCCTGGTGCCTTTAGTTACCGGGCTCATTTCCACTTGGTGGCTTTCGGAAAACAAAGGATGATGGACACAGCAACAACTCAAAAATATAGCTGCAAGCAGCAATGCGATTCCTCCTCAAAATGGCAAATCATTTAAAATTGATCAATAGAGGGTTGGGGTTAAACCCTCCCAATGAAAAAATCCAAAAAACATGTCTTTCTGTCAGAATCCTAAACTAAACATTTTCAGTGTACAGGAAAATCCATCATGTCGGACCTTATGGATCCTGTAGGGTTTTTTGTTTACAATGAGAAATGAGGTTTGTTCACCAGGTTTCAGAAAAACTAAATAAATGTGTTGGAAATACAAACACTTTGAAAAAATGACATTTGGGCATGGCCTGTAGCTCCCCCTAAGGGTGAATGTGAGCCATTCTTGGTTTGTAGGTTCCTGTTGGCCTGTAGTATTAATGTACCAATTTAGAAAGTATTTGACAAAAAAATGTGCAATTTGGGAATGGCCTTTAGCGCCCCCTAAGGGCGAATGTGAGACATTCTTGGTTTGTGGATTTCTGTTGGCCTGTAGTGTCAATATACCAAATTAGAACATTTTTGACCAGCAAATGGGAATTTAGGGCATGGCCTGTAGCGCCCCCTAAGGGCGAATGTGGGCCATTCTTGGTTTGTGGATTCCTGTTGGCCTGTAGTATCAATCTACAAAATTAGAACATTTTTGACCAGAAAATGGGAATTTTGGGTATGGCCTGTAGCGCCCCCTAAGGGCGAATGTGGGCCATTCTTGGTTTGTGGATTCCTGTTGGCCTGTAGTATCAATATACAAAATTAGAACATTTTTGACCAGAAAATGGGAATTTTGGGCATGGCCTGTAGCGCCCCCTTAGGGCGAATGTGGGATATTCTTTACGCAGTACTTCAGAGTGATGTCATCTTTAAGTATATATATATATAGGTCTGTATCTAACCCACACCTATAATATCACTTCTGAAGGCATGGATTAAACCACAGGAGTGGTATGGATTACTTTTATGCTGCATTTATGTGATTTTTGTAGCTTCTGAGTTCTGATCACCATTCAAGTCATTGAAAGGTCCAACAGGGTTGAGATAATCTTCTAAAAAGCTTAATTTGTGTTCACTAGAAGAAAGAAAATAATACACATCTGGGATGGAATGAGGGTGAGTATACGATGAGAGAAATTTATTTTGGGGGTGAAAACCATTTGTAGGCTACTTTTTATTTACTTGGAAAATTGTTACTGTCTCTTTAAGAGGATTTTAAACGCATTTCATTCAAGCCGTCTTTGCGGCTTGTTTTATTGAGATATAATCTTTTGAGAACTGTGAATCTCATTATTTTCGTGCTGTTACATCTGTATTCATTTCAGAGATTAATTGATTGAGATTGTGAAACTACATACAACCGACAAACCTCCATGAAGATGCGAGTAAAAATGAGATTCCTCGCGCTGTCAGACACAAAGCTGATAATCATTCTCGGAAGTGTTGATACTAGATTTAGATTCGCGATTTCTTCATCAACTGTTTATGGTCACTTGAGACAAAACAGACAATATATCATGTATTTTGACATTTTGTTGTTATGAAATTGTCCGTTCAAACGCAAGAAGAAGCGAATGCGATCTCTCATCGGGGCTCGTGAGTTAGACGTGACGCTGCTCGCGGTTTCACACAAAACTGCTCACAAACATTTATTTGAGTTGTTTCGTCATTTTTTTTCCAGAAATAACTAGCAATACTCCTACAAATAAATGCTTCGTAACTAAAACGTTTTGACTTTCTATAGAAAATATAGACAACACGTTCTTACCTTGCAAAAATCGCCTCAGTATTTAATTTGAAGCAGTAAATCCAACACTGGAGTAAATCTCTCGTGATATCACCGTCCCATTGAAATGAAGGAAGACGGTGATGACGATACAGTTATTATTCTTGCCCAGTAACCCCTTAACCAATCACATGTGCCTTTAGCTTGTATTGTCATGAGTATCTGGGCAGATTTCAGAAATAAAATCGGTGATTGGACGACGATGACACTGAGACAGAAACTATGGGAATAATTGTTCCCAAATTTGAACGCTCTGGCTGTAAATGGTTAAAGGTTGTTAAAAATTGTATCCGCCACTCAGTTGATGTATATATTGAGTGGGGACACAGTGTTTGCCTTTTTTCTGGGATTCGACGGCAAAAGAGCTCAAGCAACTGTTGAACTCAGTCCCTGCCCATTCTGGACTCAGACCTGTTGTAAATCATTGAACAATGAGGCTTGGATGCCATCTATTGGACATTTCTTGTAATTGCCACTCAGAGAATGAACAGACAGTGGATTAAATTTTAGTTTTTTAGGCTTTAGTTCTTTGTTGTATTCACCTGCTACGGCGTGTGTAACATTTTTCTGTCAACTCTGCATACAGGTGAAACTCGAAAAATTAGAATATCGTGCAAAAGTTAATGTAACCCATACTATGTTGAACACAAGAGGGCAGTATAGCCCTATGTATTACTTCACAAGACCCAACGTCCCCCCTCCCCTACAAACTCACAGAGTCTCAGAGAGTGACTTGCAAAATTCTGACATTTTCTCCACATTCAAACCAAAATATCTGACTTTCTGTTGGTCGGAGCTAATGACTGTAAATTAGAAAGTTGTCCGGCTTGAGGAGAACTATATCAATACCAATTTTTGTACCTGTAGATGAAACTAACCCCCCACTTTTTTGTCAAAAGGTGGCGCTACTGAGCCCCTCACCACACCCATTTCTGAAACTTTGCACATGTCTACTGGCTAATAAATGTGACGTCTCTGTCGAGTTTCATGCAATTTCAAGTATGTTAAGAGTCTCAAAAGCATCAATAAAGAAAAGTAAAGTTTGAAGCGTTGCCACGGCAACAGTATCTAAGATATCAATAATCCTTTCACAGGTCTAAATCTGCCGTGTGTTTACATTATACACGTAAAGTTTGAAGCAAATCGGGTAAAAACAAGAGGGTGATTTCAAAGCATTTTGAAAGTGACACACTTCCTGCTGCCAGTTGGTGGCGCTATAACTTTGACTCACAATAGTCACATCCATGTGATCGGCCTCTTACAACGAACACACTGCTGAAGTTTCATCAAGATCTGTTAATTTATGCAGAAGTTATAACACACTTCCTGTCTCACTTTTCTCGCCATAAATTTGTTTCCTCGCCACGGCCAAACCGTTCGAGATATCAAAAATCCGCTGGCAATTTTTCATCCTCAATGTCTTGACTTCATGCTGACTGAGATTCGTGGCGATTAAATGATTTCTCTAGGAGGAGTATTTCAAATTCCATTGTATACGTTTTCCAAACAACCCTAAATAGCCGACTTCCTGTTGGGCTGAGGTAAAAAGTAAGAGCATGAAGTATATATGAAACGATGAGATCTATATGTGTACCGACTTTCATATTATTACATGCAAGTGTGTTTGATTTATGGACCAAGGTTTCGGACCCCGTTCCAGGGGGCGCTGCTGAGCCCCCCTGCCACGCCCGGGTACCATCTTCAGCCCAGCCCTGATGGCCGCAGGTTCTGACCCGTGTGCAAAGTTTCAAGAGTTTTAGAGCATGTTAAGGCCCCCAAAAGTGCCCGAATAGTCGATAAAATAATAATAATAATAATAATAATAATAATAATAATAATAATCCGAAGGAAAACAATAGGGCCTTCGCCTTTTCAGGCTTGGGCCCTAATAATAATAATAATTAAAGCTGCAAGCAGCGATGACGGGCCCAAGCCGGTGGCACCGCAACCCTGGTGCCTTTAGTTACCGGGCTCATTTCCACTTGGTGGCTTTCGGAAAACAAAGGATGATGGACACAGCAACAACTCAAAAATATAGCTGCAAGCAGCAATGCGATTCCTCCTCAAAATGGCAAATCATTTAAAATTGATCAATAGAGGGTTGGGGTTAAACCCTCCCAATGAAAAAATCCAAAAAACATGTCTTTCTGTCTGAATCCTAAACTAAACATTTTCAGTGTACAGGAAAATCCATCATGCCGGACCTTATGGATCCTGTAGGGTTTTTTGTTTACAATGAGAAATGAGGTATGTTCACCAGGTTTCAGAAAAACTAAATAAATGGGGTGGAAATACAATCACTTTGAAAAATTGACATTTGGGCATGGCCTGTACCGCCCCCTAAGGGCGAATGTGAGCCATTCTTGGTTTGTAGGTTCCTGTTGGCCTGTAGTATTAATGTACCAAATTAGAAAGTATTTGACAAAAAAATGTGCAATTTGGGAATGTCCTTTAGCACCCCCTAAGGGCAAATGTGAGACATTCTTGGTTTGTGGATTTCTGTTGGCCTGTAGTGTCAATATACCAAATTAGAAAATTTTTGACCATAAAATGGGAATTTTGGGCATAGCCTGTAGCGCCCCCTAATGGCGAATATGGGCAATTCTTTGTTTGTGGGTTCCTGTTGGCCTGTAGTATCAATGTACCAAATTAGAACATTTTTGACCAGCAAATGGGAATTTAGGGCGTGGCCTGTAGCGCCCCATAAGGGCGAATGTGGGCCACTCTTGGTTTGTGAATTCCTGTTGGCCTGTAGTATCAATATACAACATTAGAACATTTTTGACCAGAAAATGGGAATTTTGGGCATGGCCTGTAGCGCCCCCTAAGGGCGAATGTGGGATATTCTTTACGCAGTACTTCAGAGTGATGTCATCTTGAAGTATATATATATAGGTCTATTTCTAACCCACACCTATAATATCACTTCTGAAGGCATGGATTTAACCACTGGAGTGGTATGGATTACTTTTATGCTGCATTTATTTGATTTTTGCAGCTTCTGAGTTCTGATCACCATTCAAGTCATTGAAAGGTCCAACAGGGTTGAGATAATCTTCTAAAAAGCTTAATTTGTGTTCACTAGAAGAAAGAAAACAATACACATCTGGGATGCAATGAGGGTGAGTATACGATGAGAGAAATTTATTTTTGGGGTGAAAACCATTTGTAGGCCTACTTTTTATTTACTTGGAAAATTGTTACTGTCTCTTTAAGAGGATTTTAAACGCATTTCATTCAAGGCACAGTCTGTGCGGCTTGTTTTAGTGAGTTTAATCTTTTGAGAACTGTGAAGTCTCATTATTTTCGTGCTGTTACATCTGTATTCATTTCAGAGATTACTTGATTGAGATTGTGAAACTACATACAACCGACAAACCTCCATGAAGATGCGAGTAAAAATGAGATGCCTCGCGCTGTCAGACACAACGCTGATAATCATTCTCGGAAGTGTTGATACTAGATTTCGATTCGCGATTTCTTCATCAACTGTTTATGTTCACTTGGGACAAAACAGACAATATATCATGTAATTTGACATTTTGTAGTATGAAATTGTCCGTTCAAACGCAAGAAGAAGCGAATGCGATCTCTCATCGGGGCTCGTGCGTTAGACGCGACGCATCTCGCGGTTTCACACAAAACTGCTCACAAACATTTATTTGAGTTGTTTTGTCATTTTTTTCCAGAAATAACTAGCAATACTCCTACAAATAAATGCTTCGTCACTAAAACGTTTTGACTTTCTATAGAAAATATAGACAACACACGTTCTTACCTTGCAAAAATCGCCTCAGTATTTAATTTGAAGCAGTAAATCCAACACTGGAGTAAATCTCTCGTGATATCACCTTTCCATTGAAATGAAGGAAGACGGTGATGACGATACAGTTATTATTCTTGCCCAGTAACCCCTTAACCAATCACATGTGCCTTTAGCTTGTATTGTCATGAGTATCTGGGCAGACTTCAGAAATAAAATCGGTGATCGGACGACGATGACACTGAGACAGGAACCATGGGAATAATTGTTCCCAAATTTGAACGCTCTGGCTGTAAATGGTTAAAGGTTGTTAAAAATTGTATCCTCCACTCAGTTGATGTATATATTGAGTGGGGACACATTGTTTGCCTTTTTTCTGGGATTCGACTGCAAAAGAGCTCAAGCAACTGTTGAACTCAGTCCCTGCCCATTCTGGACTCAGACCTGTTGTAAATCATTGAACAATGAGGCTTGGATGCCATCTATTGGACATTTCTTGTAATTGCCACTCAGAGAATGAACAGACAGTGGATTAAACTTTAGTTTTTTAGGCTTTAGTTCTTTGTTGTATTCACCTGCTACGGCGTGTGTAACATTTTTCTGTCAACTCTGCATACAGGTGAAACTCGAAAAATTAGAATATCGTGCAAAAGTTAATGTAACCCATACTATGTTGAACACAAGAGGGCAGTATAGCCCTATGTATTACTTCACAAGACCCCCTCCCTTCCTACTCCTCACACACAAAGTCTTAGAGAGTGACTTGCAAAATTCTGACATTTTCTCCACATTCAAACCAAAATATCTGACTTTCTGTTGGTCGGAGCTAATGACTGTAAATTAGAAAGTTGTCCGGCTTGAGGAGAACTATATCAATACCAATTTTTGTACCTGTAGATGAAACTAACCCCCCACTTTTTTGTCAAAAGGTGGCGCTACTGAGCCCCTCACCACACCCATTTCTGAAACTTTGCACATGTCTACTGGCTAATAAATGTGACGTCTCTGTCAAGTTTCATGCAATTTCAAGTATGTTAAGAGTCTCAAAAGCATCAATAAAGAAAAGTAAAGTTTGAAGTGTTGCCACGGCAACAGTATCTAAGATATCAATAATCCTTTCACAGGTCTAAATCTGCCGTGTGTTTACATTATACACGTAAAGTTTGAAGCAAATCGGGTAAAAACAAGAGGGTGATTTCAAAGCATTTTGAAAGTGACACACTTCCTGCTGCCAGTTGGTGGCGCTATAACTTTGACTCACAATAGTCACATCCATGTGATCGGCCTCTTACAACGAACACACTGCTGAAGTTTCATCAAGATCTGTTAATTTATGCAGAAGTTATAACACACTTCCTGTCTCACTTTTCTCGCCATAAATTTGTTTCCTCGCCACGGCCAAACCGTTCGAGATATCAAAAATCCGCTGGCAATTTTTCATCCTCAATGTCTTGACTTCATGCTGACTGAGATTCGTGGCGATTAAATGATTTCTCTAGGAGGAGTATTTCAAATTCCATTGTATACGTTTTCCAAACAACCCTAAATAGCCGACTTCCTGTTGGGCTGAGGTAAAAAGTAAGAGCATGAAGTATATATGAAACGATGAGATCTATATGTGTACCGACTTTCATATTATTACATGCAAGTGTGTTTGATTTATGGACCATGGTTTCGGACCCCGTTCCAGGGGGCGCTGCTGAAACCCCCTGCCACGCCCGGGTACCATCTTCAGCCAAGCCCTGATGGCCGCAGGTTCTGACCCGTGTGCAAAGTTTCAAGATTTTTAGAGCATGTTAAGGCCCCCAAAAGTGCCCGAATAGTCGATAAAATAATAATAATAATAATAATAATAATAATAATAATAATAATAATCCTAAGGAAAACAATAGGGCCTTCGCCTTTTCAGGCTTGGGCCCTAATTAAAGCTGCAAGCAGCGATGACGGGCCCAAGCCGGTGGCACCGCAACCCTGGTGCCTTTAGTTACCGGGCTCATTTCCACTTGGTGGCTTTCGGAAAACAAAGGATGATGGACACAGCAACAACTCAAAAATATAGCTGCAAGCAGCAATGCGATTCCTCCTCAAAATGGCAAATCATTTAAAATTGATCAATAGAGGGTTGGGGTTAAACCCTCCCAATGAAAAAATCCAAAAAACATGTCTTTCTGTCTGAATCCTAAACTAAACATTTTCAGTGTACAGGAAAATCCATCATGCCGGACCTTATGGATCCTGTAGGGTTTTTTGTTTACAATGAGAAATGAGGTATGTTCACCAGGTTTCAGAAAACTAAATAAATGGGGTGGAAATACAATCACTTTAAAAAAATGACATTTGGGCATGGCATGTAGCGCCCCCTAAGGGCGAATGTGAGCCATTCTTGGTTTGTAGGTTCCTGTTGGCCTGTAGTATTAATGTACCAAATTAGAAAGTATTTGACAAAAAAATGTGCAATTTGGGAATGGCCTTTAGCGCCCCCTAAGGGCGAATGTGAGACATTCTTGGTTTGTGGATTTCTGTTGGCCTGTAGTGTCAATATACCAAATTAGAAAATTTTTGACCATAAAATGGGAATTTTGGGCATAGCCTGTAGCGCCCCCTAATGGCGAATATGGGCAATTCTTTGTTTGTGGGTTCCTGTTGGCCTGTAGTATCAATGTACCAAATTAGAACATTTTTGACCAGCAAATGGGAATTTAGGGCGTGGCCTGTAGCGCCCCATAAGGGCGAATGTGGGCCACTCTTGGTTTGTGAATTCCTGTTGGCCTGTAGTATCAATATACAACATTAGAACATTTTTGACCAGAAAATGGGAATTTTGGGCATGGCCTGTAGCGCCCCCTAAGGGCGAATGTGGGATATTCTTTACGCAGTACTTCAGAGTGATGTCATCTTGAAGTATATATATATAGGTCTATTTCTAACCCACACCTATAATATCACTTCTGAAGGCATGGATTTAACCACTGGAGTGGTATGGATTACTTTTATGCTGCATTTATTTGATTTTTGTAGCTTCTGAGTTCTGATCACCATTCAAGTCATTGAAAGGTCCAACAGGGTTGAGATAATCTTCTAAAAAGCTTAATTTGTGTTCACTAGAAGAAAGAAAACAATACACATCTGGGATGCAATGAGGGTGAGTATACGATGAGAGAAATTTATTTTTGGGGTGAAAACCATTTGTAGGCCTACTTTTTATTTACTTGGAAAATTGTTACTGTCTCTTTAAGAGGATTTTAAACGCATTTCATTCAAGGCACACTCTGTGCGGCTTGTTTTAGTGAGTTTAATCTTTTGAGAACTGTGAAGTCTCATTATTTTCGTGCTGTTACATCTGTATTCATTTCAGAGATTACTTGATTGAGATTGTGAAACTACATACAACCGACAAACCTCCATGAAGATGCGAGTAAAAATGAGATGCCTCGCGCTGTCAGGCACAACGCTGATAATCATTCTCGGAAGTGTTGATACTAGATTTCGATTCGCGATTTCTTCATCAACTGTTTATGTTCACTTGGGACAAAACAGACAATATATCATGTAATTTGACATTTTGTAGTATGAAATTGTCCGTTCAAACGCAAGAAGAAGCGAATGCGATCTCTCATCGGGGCTCGTGCGTTAGACGCGACGCATCTCGCGGTTTCACACAAAACTGCTCACAAACATTTATTTGAGTTGTTTTGTCATTTTTTTCCAGAAATAACTAGCAATACTCCTACAAATAAATGCTTCGTAACTAAAACGTTTTGACTTTCTATAGAAAATATAGACAACACACGTTCTTACCTTGCAAAAATCGCCTCAGTATTTAATTTGAAGCAGTAAATCCAACACTGGAGTAAATCTCTCGTGATATCACCTTTCCATTGAAATGAAGGAAGACGGTGATGACGATACAGTTATTATTCTTGCCCAGTAACCCCTTAACCAATCACATGTGCCTTTAGCTTGTATTGTCATGAGTATCTGGGCAGACTTCAGAAATAAAATCGGTGATCGGACGACGATGACACTGAGACAGGAACCATGGGAATAATTGTTCCCAAATTTGAACGCTCTGGCTGTAAATGGTTAAAGGTTGTTAAAAATTGTATCCTCCACTCAGTTGATGTATATATTGAGTGGGGACACATTGTTTGCCTTTTTTCTGGGATTCGACTGCAAAAGAGCTCAAGCAACTGTTGAACTCAGTCCCTGCCCATTCTGGACTCAGACCTGTTGTAAATCATTGAACAATGAGGCTTGGATGCCATCTATTGGACATTTCTTGTAATTGCCACTCAGAGAATGAACAGACAGTGGATTAAACTTTAGTTTTTTAGGCTTTAGTTCTTTGTTGTATTCACCTGCTACAGCGTGTGTAACATTTTTCTGTCAACTCTGCATACAGGTGAAACTCGAAAAATTAGAATATCGTGCAAAAGTTAATGTAACCCATACTATGTTGAACACAAGAGGGCAGTATAGCCCTATGTATTACTTCACAAGCCCCCCTCCCTTCCTACTCCTCACACACAAAGTCTTAGAGAGTGACTTGCAAAATTCTGACATTTTCTCCACATTCAAACCAAAATATCTGACTTTCTGTTGGTCGGAGCTAATGACTGTAAATTAGAAAGTTGTCCGGCTTGAGGAGAACTATATCAATACCAATTTTTGTACCTGTAGATGAAACTAACCCCCCACTTTTTTGTCAAAAGGTGGCGCTACTGAGCCCCTCACCACACCCATTTCTGAAACTTTGCACATGTCTACTGGCTAATAAATGTGACGTCTCTGTCGAGTTTCATGCAATTTCAAGTATGTTAAGAGTCTCAAAAGCATCAATAAAGAAAAGTAAAGTTTGAAGTGTTGCCACGGCAACAGTATCTAAGATATCAATAATCCTTTCACAGGTCTAAATCTGCCGTGTGTTTACATTATACACGTAAAGTTTGAAGCAAATCGGGTAAAAACAAGAGGGTGATTTCAAAGCATTTTGAAAGTGACACACTTCCTGCTGCCAGTTGGTGGCGCTATAACTTTGACTCACAATAGTCACATCCATGTGATCGGCCTCTTACAACGAACACACTGCTGAAGTTTCATCAAGATCTGTTAATTTATGCAGAAGTTATAACACACTTCCTGTCTCACTTTTCTCGCCATAAATTTGTTTCCTCGCCACGGCCAAACCGTTCGAGATATCAAAAATCCGCTGGCAATTTTTCATCCTCAATGTCTTGACTTCATGCTGACTGAGATTCGTGGCGATTAAATGATTTCTCTAGGAGGAGTATTTCAAATTCCATTGTATACGTTTTCCAAACAACCCTAAATAGCCGACTTCCTGTTTGGCTGAGGTAAAAAGTAAGAGCATGAAGTATATATGAAACGATGAGATCTATATGTGTACCGACTTTCATATTATTACATGCAAGAGTGTTTGATTTATGGACCAAGGTTTCGGACCCCGTTCCAGGGGGCGCTGCTGAGCCCCCCTGCCACGCCCGGGTACCATCTTCAGCCCAGCCCTGATGGCCGCAGGTTCTGACCCGTGTGCAAAGTTTCAAGAGTTTTAGAGCATGTTAAGGCCCCCAAAAGTGCCCGAATAGTCGATAAAATAATAATAATAATAATAATAATAATAATAATAATTAAAGCTGCAAGCAGCGATGACGGGCCCAAGCCGGTGGCACCGCAACCCTGGTGCCTTTAGTTACCGGGCTCATTTCCACTTGGTGGCTTTCGGAAAACAAAGGATGATGGACACAGCAACAACTCAAAAATATAGCTGCAAGCAGCAATGCGATTCCTCCTCAAAATGGCAAATCATTTAAAATTGATCAATAGAGGGTTGGGGTTAAACCCTCCCAATGAAAAAATCCAAAAAACATGTCTTTCTGTCTGAATCCTAAACTAAACATTTTCAGTGTACAGGAAAATCCATCATGCCGGACCTTATGGATCCTGTAGGGTTTTTTGTTTACAATGAGAAATGAGGTATGTTCACCAGGTTTCAGAAAACTAAATAAATGGGGTGGAAATACAATCACTTTAAAAAAATGACATTTGGGCATGGCATGTAGCGCCCCCTAAGGGCGAATGTGAGCCATTCTTGGTTTGTAGGTTCCTGTTGGCCTGTAGTATTAATGTACCAAATTAGAAAGTATTTGACAAAAAAATGTGCAATTTGGGAATGGCCTTTAGCGCCCCCTAAGGGCGAATGTGAGACATTCTTGGTTTGTGGATTTCTGTTGGCCTGTAGTGTCAATATACCAAATTAGAAAATTTTTGACCATAAAATGGGAATTTTGGGCATAGCCTGTAGCGCCCCCTAATGGCGAATATGGGCAATTCTTTGTTTGTGGGTTCCTGTTGGCCTGTAGTATCAATGTACCAAATTAGAACATTTTTGACCAGCAAATGGGAATTTAGGGCGTGGCCTGTAGCGCCCCATAAGGGCGAATGTGGGCCACTCTTGGTTTGTGAATTCCTGTTGGCCTGTAGTATCAATATACAACATTAGAACATTTTTGACCAGAAAATGGGAATTTTGGGCATGGCCTGTAGCGCCCCCTAAGGGCGAATGTGGGATATTCTTTACGCAGTACTTCAGAGTGATGTCATCTTGAAGTATATATATATAGGTCTATTTCTAACCCACACCTATAATATCACTTCTGAAGGCATGGATTTAACCACTGGAGTGGTATGGATTACTTTTATGCTGCATTTATTTGATTTTTGTAGCTTCTGAGTTCTGATCACCATTCAAGTCATTGAAAGGTCCAACAGGGTTGAGATAATCTTCTAAAAAGCTTAATTTGTGTTCACTAGAAGAAAGAAAACAATACACATCTGGGATGCAATGAGGGTGAGTATACGATGAGAGAAATTTATTTTTGGGGTGAAAACCATTTGTAGGCCTACTTTTTATTTACTTGGAAAATTGTTACTGTCTCTTTAAGAGGATTTTAAACGCATTTCATTCAAGGCACACTCTGTGCGGCTTGTTTTAGTGAGTTTAATCTTTTGAGAACTGTGAAGTCTCATTATTTTCGTGCTGTTACATCTGTATTCATTTCAGAGATTACTTGATTGAGATTGTGAAACTACGTACAACCGACAAACCTCCATGAAGATGCGAGTAAAAATGAGATGCCTCGCGCTGTCAGGCACAACGCTGATAATCATTCTCGGAAGTGTTGATACTAGATTTCGATTTGCGATTTCTTCATCAACTGTTTATGTTCACTTGGGACAAAACAGACAATATATCATGTAATTTGACATTTTGTAGTATGAAATTGTCCGTTCAAACGCAAGAAGAAGCGAATGCGATCTCTCATCGGGGCTCGTGCGTTAGACGCGACGCATCTCGCGGTTTCACACAAAACTGCTCACAAACATTTATTTGAGTTGTTTTGTCATTTTTTTCCAGAAATAACTAGCAATACTCCTACAAATAAATGCTTCGTAACTAAAACGTTTTGACTTTCTATAGAAAATATAGACAACACACGTTCTTACCTTGCAAAAATCGCCTCAGTATTTAATTTGAAGCAGTAAATCCAACACTGGAGTAAATCTCTCGTGATATCACCTTTCCATTGAAATGAAGGAAGACGGTGATGACGATACAGTTATTATTCTTGCCCAGTAACCCCTTAACCAATCACATGTGCCTTTAGCTTGTATTGTCATGAGTATCTGGGCAGACTTCAGAAATAAAATCGGTGATCGGACGACGATGACACTGAGACAGGAACCATGGGAATAATTGTTCCCAAATTTGAACGCTCTGGCTGTAGTCTGGCAGTTGACTTGCAAAATTCTGACATTTTCTCCACATTCAAACCAAAATATCTGACTTTCTGTTGGTCGGAGCTAATGACTGTAAATTAGAAAGTTGTCCGGCTTGAGGAGAACTATATCAATACCAATTTTTGTACCTGTAGATGAAACTAACCCCCCACTTTTTTGTCAAAAGGTGGCGCTACTGAGCCCCTCACCACACCCATTTCTGAAACTTTGCACATGTCTACTGGCTAATAAATGTGACGTCTCTGTCGAGTTTCATGCAATTTCAAGTATGTTAAGAGTCTCAAAAGCATCAATAAAGAAAAGTAAAGTTTGAAGTGTTGCCACGGCAACAGTATCTAAGATATCAATAATCCTTTCACAGGTCTAAATCTGCCGTGTGTTTACATTATACACGTAAAGTTTGAAGCAAATCGGGTAAAAACAAGAGGGTGATTTCAAAGCATTTTGAAAGTGACACACTTCCTGCTGCCAGTTGGTGGCGCTATAACTTTGACTCACAATAGTCACATCCATGTGATCGGCCTCTTACAACGAACACACTGCTGAAGTTTCATCAAGATCTGTTAATTTATGCAGAAGTTATAACACACTTCCTGTCTCACTTTTCTCGCCATAAATTTGTTTCCTCGCCACGGCCAAACCGTTCGAGATATCAAAAATCCGCTGGCAATTTTTCATCCTCAATGTCTTGACTTCATGCTGACTGAGATTCGTGGCGATTAAATGATTTCTCTAGGAGGAGTATTTCAAATTCCATTGTATACGTTTTCCAAACAACCCTAAATAGCCGACTTCCTGTTGGGCTGAGGTAAAAAGTAAGAGCATGAAGTATATATGAAACGATGAGATCTATATGTGTACCGACTTTCATATTATTACATGCAAGTGTGTTTGATTTATGGACCATGGTTTCGGACCCCGTTCCAGGGGGCGCTGCTGAAACCCCCTGCCACGCCCGGGTACCATCTTCAGCCCAGCCCTGATGGCCGCAGGTTCTGACCCGTGTGCAAAGTTTCAAGAGTTTTAGAGCATGTTAAGGCCCCCAAAAGTGCCAGAATAGTCGATAAAATAATAATAATAATAATAATAATAATAATAATAATAATAATAATCCTAAGGAAAACAATAGGGCCTTCGCCTTTTCAGGCTTGGGCCATAATAATAATAATAATAATAATTAAAGCTGCAAGCAGCGATGACGGGCCCAAGCCGGTGGCACCGCAACCCTGGTGCCTTTAGTTACCGGGCTCATTTCCACTTGGTGGCTTTCGGAAAACAAAGGATGATGGACACAGCAACAACTCAAAAATATAGCTGCAAGCAGCAATGCGATTCCTCCTCAAAATGGCAAATCATTTAAAATTGATCAATAGAGGGTTGGGGTTAAACCCTCCCAATGAAAAAATCCAAAAAACATGTCTTTCTGTCTGAATCCTAAACTAAACATTTTCAGTGTACAGGAAAATCCATCATGCCGGACCTTATGGATCCTGTAGGGTTTTTTGTTTACAATGAGAAATGAGGTATGTTCACCAGGTTTCAGAAAACTAAATAAATGGGGTGGAAATACAATCACTTTGAAAAAATGACATTTGGGCATGGCATGTAGCGACCCCTAAGGGCGAATGTGAGCCATTCTTGGTTTGTAGGTTCCTGTTGGCCTGTAGTATTAATGTACCAAATTAGAAAGTATTTGACAAAAAAATGTGCAATTTGGGAATGGCCTTTAGCGCCCCCTAAGGGCGAATGTGAGACATTCTTGGTTTGTGGATTTCTGTTGGCCTGTAGTGTCAATATACCAAATTAGAAAATTTTTGACCATAAAATGGGAATTTTGGGCATAGCCTGTAGCGCCCCCTAATGGCGAATATGGGCAATTCTTTGTTTGTGGGTTCCTGTTGGCCTGTAGTATCAATGTACCAAATTAGAACATTTTTGACCAGCAAATGGGAATTTAGGGCGTGGCCTGTAGCGCCCCATAAGGGCGAATGTGGGCCACTCTTGGTTTGTGAATTCCTGTTGGCCTGTAGTATCAATATACAACATTAGAACATTTTTGACCAGAAAATGGGAATTTTGGGCATGGCCTGTAGCGCCCCCTAAGGGCGAATGTGGGATATTCTTTACGCAGTACTTCAGAGTGATGTCATCTTTAAGTATATATATATAGGTCTATTTCTAACCCACACCTATAATATCACTTCTGAAGGCATGGATTTAACCACTGGAGTGGTATGGATTACTTTTATGCTGCATTTATTTGATTTTTGTAGCTTCTGAGTTCTGATCACCATTCAAGTCATTGAAAGGTCCAACAGGGTTGAGATAATCTTCTAAAAAGCTTAATTTGTGTTCACTAGAAGAAAGAAAACAATACACATCTGGGATGCAATGAGGGTGAGTATACGATGAGAGAAATTTATTTTTGGGGTGAAAACCATTTGTAGGCCTACTTTTTATTTACTTGGAAAATTGTTACTGTCTCTTTAAGAGGATTTTAAACGCATTTCATTCAAGGCACACTCTGTGCGGCTTGTTTTAGTGAGTTTAATCTTTTGAGAACTGTGAAGTCTCATTATTTTCGTGCTGTTACATCTGTATTCATTTCAGAGATTACTTGATTGAGATTGTGAAACTACATACAACCGACAAACCTCCATGAAGATGCGAGTAAAAATGAGATGCGCTGTCAGGCACAACGCTGATAATCATTCTCGGAAGTGTTGATACTAGATTTCGATTCGCGATTTCTTCATCAACTGTTTATGTTCACTTGGGACAAAACAGACAATATATCATGTAATTTGACATTTTGTAGTATGAAATTGTCCGTTCAAACGCAAGAAGAAGCGAATGCGATCTCTCATCGGGGCTCGTGCGTTAGACGCGACGCATCTCGCGGTTTCACACAAAACTGCTCACAAACATTTATTTGAGTTATTTTGTCATTTTTTTCCAGAAATAACTAGCAATACTCCTACAAATAAATGCTTCGTAACTAAAACGTTTTGACTTTCTATAGAAAATATAGACAACACACGTTCTTACCTTGCAAAAATCGCCTCAGTATTTAATTTGAAGCAGTAAATCCAACACTGGAGTAAATCTCTCGTGATATCACCTTTCCATTGAAATGAAGGAAGACGGTGATGACGATACAGTTATTATTCTTGCCCAGTAACCCCTTAACCAATCACATGTGCCTTTAGCTTGTATTGTCATGAGTATCTGGGCAGACTTCAGAAATAAAATCGGTGATCGGACGACGATGACACTGAGACAGGAACCATGGGAATAATTGTTCCCAAATTTGAACGCTCTGGCTGTAAATGGTTAAAGGTTGTTAAAAATTGTATCCTCCACTCAGTTGATGTATATATTGAGTGGGGACACATTGTTTGCCTTTTTTCTGGGATTCGACTGCAAAAGAGCTCAAGCAACTGTTGAACTCAGTCCCTGCCCATTCTGGACTCAGACCTGTTGTAAATCATTGAACAATGAGGCTTGGATGCCATCTATTGGACATTTCTTGTAATTGCCACTCAGAGAATGAACAGACAGTGGATTAAACTTTAGTTTTTTAGGCTTTAGTTCTTTGTTGTATTCACCTGCTACGGCGTGTGTAACATTTTTCTGTCAACTCTGCATACAGGTGAAACTCGAAAAATTAGAATATCGTGCAAAAGTTAATGTAACCCATACTATGTTGAACACAAGAGGGCAGTATAGCCCTATGTATTACTTCACAAGCCCCCCTCCCTTCCTACTCCTCACACACAAAGTCTTAGAGAGTGACTTGCAAAATTCTGACATTTTCTCCACATTCAAACCAAAATATCTGACTTTCTGTTGGTCGGAGCTAATGACTGTAAATTAGAAAGTTGTCCGGCTTGAGGAGAACTATATCAATACCAATTTTTGTACCTGTAGATGAAACTAACCCCCCACTTTTTTGTCAAAAGGTGGCGCTACTGAGCCCCTCACCACACCCATTTCTGAAACTTTGCACATGTCTACTGGCTAATAAATGTGACGTCTCTGTCGAGTTTCATGCAATTTCAAGTATGTTAAGAGTCTCAAAAGCATCAATAAAGAAAAGTAAAGTTTGAAGTGTTGCCACGGCAACAGTATCTAAGATATCAATAATCCTTTCACAGGTCTAAATCTGCCGTGTGTTTACATTATACACGTAAAGTTTGAAGCAAATCGGGTAAAAACAAGAGGGTGATTTCAAAGCATTTTGAAAGTGACACACTTCCTGCTGCCAGTTGGTGGCGCTATAACTTTGACTCACAATAGTCACATCCATGTGATCGGCCTCTTACAACGAACACACTGCTGAAGTTTCATCAAGATCTGTTAATTTATGCAGAAGTTATAACACACTTCCTGTCTCACTTTTCTCGCCATAAATTTGTTTCCTCGCCACGGCCAAACCGTTCGAGATATCAAAAATCCGCTGGCAATTTTTCATCCTCAATGTCTTGACTTCATGCTGACTGAGATTCGTGGCGATTAAATGATTTCTCTAGGAGGAGTATTTCAAATTCCATTGTATACGTTTTCCAAACAACCCTAAATAGCCGACTTCCTGTTGGGCTGAGGTAAAAAGTAAGAGCATGAAGTATATATGAAACGATGAGATCTATATGTGTACCGACTTTCATATTATTACATGCAAGTGTGTTTGATTTATGGACCAAGGTTTCGGACCCCGTTCCAGGGGGCGCTGCTGAGCCCCCCTGCCACGCCCGGGTACCATCTTCAGCCCAGCCCTGATGGCCGCAGGTTCTGACCCGTGTGCAAAGTTTCAAGAGTTTTAGAGCATGTTAAGGCCCCCAAAAGTGCCCGAATAGTCGATAAAATAATAATAATAATAATAATAATAATAATAATAATAATAATAATAATAATTAAAGCTGCAAGCAGCGATGACGGGCCCAAGCCGGTGGCACCGCAACCCTGGTGCCTTTAGTTACCGGGCTCATTTCCACTTGGTGGCTTTCGGAAAACAAAGGATGATGGACACAGCAACAACTCAAAAATATAGCTGCAAGCAGCAATGCGATTCCTCCTCAAAATGGCAAATCATTTAAAATTGATCAATAGAGGGTTGGGGTTAAACCCTCCCAATGAAAAAATCCAAAAAACATGTCTTTCTGTCTGAATCCTAAACTAAACATTTTCAGTGTACAGGAAAATCCATCATGCTGGACCTTATGGATCCTGTAGGGTTTTTTGTTTACAATGAGAAATGAGGTATGTTCACCAGGTTTCAGAAAAACTAAATAAATGGGGTGGAAATACAATCACTTTGAAAAATTGACATTTGGGCATGGCCTGTACCGCCCCCTAAGGGCGAATGTGAGCCATTCTTGGTTTGTAGGTTCCTGTTGGCCTGTAGTATTAATGTACCAAATTAGAAAGTATTTGACAAAAAAATGTGCAATTTGGGAATGTCCTTTAGCACCCCCTAAGGGCAAATGTGAGACATTCTTGGTTTGTGGATTTCTGTTGGCCTGTAGTGTCAATATACCAAATTAGAAAATTTTTGACCATAAAATGGGAATTTTGGGCATAGCCTGTAGCGCCCCCTAATGGCGAATATGGGCAATTCTTTGTTTGTGGGTTCCTGTTGGCCTGTAGTATCAATGTACCAAATTAGAACATTTTTGACCAGCAAATGGGAATTTAGGGCGTGGCCTGTAGCGCCCCATAAGGGCGAATGTGGGCCACTCTTGGTTTGTGAATTCCTGTTGGCCTGTAGTATCAATATACAACATTAGAACATTTTTGACCAGAAAATGGGAATTTTGGGCATGGCCTGTAGCGCCCCCTAAGGGCGAATGTGGGATATTCTTTACGCAGTACTTCAGAGTGATGTCATCTTGAAGTATATATATATAGGTCTATTTCTAACCCACACCTATAATATCACTTCTGAAGGCATGGATTTAACCACTGGAGTGGTATGGATTACTTTTATGCTGCATTTATTTGATTTTTGCAGCTTCTGAGTTCTGATCACCATTCAAGTCATTGAAAGGTCCAACAGGGTTGAGATAATCTTCTAAAAAGCTTAATTTGTGTTCACTAGAAGAAAGAAAACAATACACATCTGGGATGCAATGAGGGTGAGTATACGATGAGAGAAATTTATTTTTGGGGTGAAAACCATTTGTAGGCCTACTTTTTATTTACTTGGAAAATTGTTACTGTCTCTTTAAGAGGATTTTAAACGCATTTCATTCAAGGCACAGTCTGTGCGGCTTGTTTTAGTGAGTTTAATCTTTTGAGAACTGTGAAGTCTCATTATTTTCGTGCTGTTACATCTGTATTCATTTCAGAGATTACTTGATTGAGATTGTGAAACTACATACAACCGACAAACCTCCATGAAGATGCGAGTAAAAATGAGATGCCTCGCGCTGTCAGACACAACGCTGATAATCATTCTCGGAAGTGTTGATACTAGATTTCGATTCGCGATTTCTTCATCAACTGTTTATGTTCACTTGGGACAAAACAGACAATATATCATGTAATTTGACATTTTGTAGTATGAAATTGTCCGTTCAAACGCAAGAAGAAGCGAATGCGATCTCTCATCGGGGCTCGTGCGTTAAACGCGACGCATCTCGCGGTTTCACACAAAACTGCTCACAAACATTTATTTGAGTTGTTTTGTCATTTTTTTCCAGAAATAACTAGCAATACTCCTACAAATAAATGCTTCGTCACTAAAACGTTTTGACTTTCTATAGAAAATATAGACAACACACGTTCTTACCTTGCAAAAATCGCCTCAGTATTTAATTTGAAGCAGTAAATCCAACACTGGAGTAAATCTCTCGTGATATCACCTTTCCATTGAAATGAAGGAAGACGGTGATGACGATACAGTTATTATTCTTGCCCAGTAACCCCTTAACCAATCACATGTGCCTTTAGCTTGTATTGTCATGAGTATCTGGGCAGACTTCAGAAATAAAATCGGTGATCGGACGACGATGACACTGAGACAGGAACCATGGGAATAATTGTTCCCAAATTTGAACGCTCTGGCTGTAAATGGTTAAAGGTTGTTAAAAATTGTATCCTCCACTCAGTTGATGTATATATTGAGTGGGGACACATTGTTTGCCTTTTTTCTGGGATTCGACTGCAAAAGAGCTCAAGCAACTGTTGAACTCAGTCCCTGCCCATTCTGGACTCAGACCTGTTGTAAATCATTGAACAATGAGGCTTGGATGCCATCTATTGGACATTTCTTGTAATTGCCACTCAGAGAATGAACAGACAGTGGATTAAACTTTAGTTTTTTAGGCTTTAGTTCTTTGTTGTATTCACCTGCTACGGCGTGTGTAACATTTTTCTGTCAACTCTGCATACAGGTGAAACTCGAAAAATTAGAATATCGTGCAAAAGTTAATGTAACCCATACTATGTTGAACACAAGAGGGCAGTATAGCCCTATGTATTACTTCACAAGACCCCCTCCCTTCCTACTCCTCACACACAAAGTCTTAGAGAGTGACTTGCAAAATTCTGACATTTTCTCCACATTCAAACCAAAATATCTGACTTTCTGTTGGTCGGAGCTAATGACTGTAAATTAGAAAGTTGTCCGGCTTGAGGAGAACTATATCAATACCAATTTTTGTACCTGTAGATGAAACTAACCCCCCACTTTTTTGTCAAAAGGTGGCGCTACTGAGCCCCTCACCACACCCATTTCTGAAACTTTGCACATGTCTACTGGCTAATAAATGTGACGTCTCTGTCGAGTTTCATGCAATTTCAAGTATGTTAAGAGTCTCAAAAGCATCAATAAAGAAAAGTAAAGTTTGAAGTGTTGCCACGGCAACAGTATCTAAGATATCAATAATCCTTTCACAGGTCTAAATCTGACGTGTGTTTACATTATACACGTAAAGTTTGAAGCAAATCGGGTAAAAACAAGAGGGTGATTTCAAAGCATTTTGAAAGTGACACACTTCCTGCTGCCAGTTGGTGGCGCTATAACTTTGACTCACAATAGTCACATCCATGTGATCGGCCTCTTACAACGAACACACTGCTGAAGTTTCATCAAGATCTGTTAATTTATGCAGAAGTTATAACACACTTCCTGTCTCACTTTTCTCGCCATAAATTTGTTTCCTCGCCACGGCCAAACCGTTCGAGATATCAAAAATCCGCTGGCAATTTTTCATCCTCAATGTCTTGACTTCATGCTGACTGAGATTCGTGGCGATTAAATGATTTCTCTAGGAGGAGTATTTCAAATTCCATTGTATACGTTTTCCAAACAACCCTAAATAGCCGACTTCCTGTTGGGCTGAGGTAAAAAGTAAGAGCATGAAGTATATATGAAACGATGAGATCTATATGTGTACCGACTTTCATATTATTACATGCAAGTGTGTTTGATTTATGGACCAAGGTTTCGGACCCCGTTCCAGGGGGCGCTGCTGAGCCCCCCTGCCACGCCCGGGTACCATCTTCAGCCCAGCCCTGATGGCCGCAGGTTCTGACCCGTGTGCAAAGTTTCAAGAGTTTTAGAGCATGTTAAGGCCCCCAAAAGTGCCCGAATAGTCGATAAAATAATAATAATAATAATAATAATAATAATAATAATAATAATAATTAAAGCTGCAAGCAGCGATGACGGGCCCAAGCCGGTGGCACCGCAACCCTGGTGCCTTTAGTTACCGGGCTCATTTCCACTTGGTGGCTTTCGGAAAACAAAGGATGATGGACACAGCAACAACTCAAAAATATAGCTGCAAGCAGCAATGCGATTCCTCCTCAAAATGGCAAATCATTTAAAATTGATCAATAGAGGGTTGGGGTTAAACCCTCCCAATGAAAAAATCCAAAAAACATGTCTTTCTGTCTGAATCCTAAACTAAACATTTTCAGTGTACAGGAAAATCCATCATGCCGGACCTTATGGATCCTGTAGGGTTTTTTGTTTACAATGAGAAATGAGGTATGTTCACCAGGTTTCAGAAAAACTAAATAAATGGGGTGGAAATACAATCACTTTGAAAAATTGACATTTGGGCATGGCCTGTACCGCCCCCTAAGGGCGAATGTGAGCCATTCTTGGTTTGTAGGTTCCTGTTGGCCTGTAGTATTAATGTACCAAATTAGAAAGTATTTGACAAAAAAATGTGCAATTTGGGAATGTCCTTTAGCACCCCCTAAGGGCAAATGTGAGACATTCTTGGTTTGTGGATTTCTGTTGGCCTGTAGTGTCAATATACCAAATTAGAAAATTTTTGACCATAAAATGGGAATTTTGGGCATAGCCTGTAGCGCCCCCTAATGGCGAATATGGGCAATTCTTTGTTTGTGGGTTCCTGTTGGCCTGTAGTATCAATGTACCAAATTAGAACATTTTTGACCAGCAAATGGGAAATTAGGGCGTGGCCTGTAGCGCCCCATAAGGGCGAATGTGGGCCACTCTTGGTTTGTGAATTCCTGTTGGCCTGTAGTATCAATATACAACATTAGAACATTTTTGACCAGAAAATGGGAATTTTGGGCATGGCCTGTAGCGCCCCCTAAGGGCGAATGTGGGATATTCTTTACGCAGTACTTCAGAGTGATGTCATCTTGAAGTATATATATATAGGTCTATTTCTAACCCACACCTATAATATCACTTCTGAAGGCATGGATTTAACCACTGGAGTGGTATGGATTACTTTTATGCTGCATTTATTTGATTTTTGCAGCTTCTGAGTTCTGATCACCATTCAAGTCATTGAAAGGTCCAACAGGGTTGAGATAATCTTCTAAAAAGCTTAATTTGTGTTCACTAGAAGAAAGAAAACAATACACATCTGGGGTGCAATGAGGGTGAGTATACGATGAGAGAAATTTATTTTTGGGGTGAAAACCATTTGTAGGCCTACTTTTTATTTACTTGGAAAATTGTTACTGTCTCTTTAAGAGGATTTTAAACGCATTTCATTCAAGGCACAGTCTGTGCGGCTTGTTTTAGTGAGTTTAATCTTTTGAGAACTGTGAAGTCTCATTATTTTCGTGCTGTTACATCTGTATTCATTTCAGAGATTACTTGATTGAGATTGTGAAACTACATACAACCGACAAACCTCCATGAAGATGCGAGTAAAAATGAGATGCCTCGCGCTGTCAGACACAACGCTGATAATCATTCTCGGAAGTGTTGATACTAGATTTCGATTCGCGATTTCTTCATCAACTGTTTATGTTCACTTGGGACAAAACAGACAATATATCATGTAATTTGACATTTTGTAGTATGAAATTGTCCGTTCAAACGCAAGAAGAAGCGAATGCGATCTCTCATCGGGGCTCGTGCGTTAAACGCGACGCATCTCGCGGTTTCACACAAAACTGCTCACAAACATTTATTTGAGTTGTTTTGTCATTTTTTTCCAGAAATAACTAGCAATACTCCTACAAATAAATGCTTCGTCACTAAAACGTTTTGACTTTCTATAGAAAATATAGACAACACACGTTCTTACCTTGCAAAAATCGCCTCAGTATTTAATTTGAAGCAGTAAATCCAACACTGGAGTAAATCTCTCGTGATATCACCTTTCCATTGAAATGAAGGAAGACGGTGATGACGATACAGTTATTATTCTTGCCCAGTAACCCCTTAACCAATCACATGTGCCTTTAGCTTGTATTGTCATGAGTATCTGGGCAGACTTCAGAAATAAAATCGGTGATCGGACGACGATGACACTGAGACAGGAACCATGGGAATAATTGTTCCCAAATTTGAACGCTCTGGCTGTAAATGGTTAAAGGTTGTTAAAAATTGTATCCTCCACTCAGTTGATGTATATATTGAGTGGGGACACATTGTTTGCCTTTTTTCTGGGATTCGACTGCAAAAGAGCTCAAGCAACTGTTGAACTCAGTCCCTGCCCATTCTGGACTCAGACCTGTTGTAAATCATTGAACAATGAGGCTTGGATGCCATCTATTGGACATTTCTTGTAATTGCCACTCAGAGAATGAACAGACAGTGGATTAAACTTTAGTTTATTAGGGTTTAGTTCTTTGTTGTATTCACCTGCTACGGCGTGTGTAACATTTTTCTGTCAACTCTGCATACAGGTGAAACTCGAAAAATTAGAATATCGTGCAAAAGTTAATGTAACCCATACTATGTTGAACACAAGAGGGCAGTATAGCCCTATGTATTACTTCACAAGACCCCCTCCCTTCCTACTCCTCACACACAAAGTCTTAGAGAGTGACTTGCAAAATTCTGACATTTTCTCCACATTCAAACCAAAATATCTGACTTTCTGTTGGTCGGAGCTAATGACTGTAAATTAGAAAGTTGTCCGGCTTGAGGAGAACTATATCAATACCAATTTTTGTACCTGTAGATGAAACTAACCCCCCACTTTTTTGTCAAAAGGTGGCGCTACTGAGCCCCTCACCACACCCATTTCTGAAACTTTGCACATGTCTACTGGCTAATAAATGTGACGTCTCTGTCGAGTTTCATGCAATTTCAAGTATGTTAAGAGTCTCAAAAGCATCAATAAAGAAAAGTAAAGTTTGAAGTGTTGCCACGGCAACAGTATCTAAGATATCAATAATCCTTTCACAGGTCTAAATCTGCCGTGTGTTTACATTATACACGTAAAGTTTGAAGCAAATCGGGTAAAAACAAGAGGGTGATTTCAAAGCATTTTGAAAGTGACACACTTCCTGCTGCCAGTTGGTGGCGCTATAACTTTGACTCACAATAGTCACATCCATGTGATCAGCCTCTTACAACGAACACACTGCTGAAGTTTCATCAAGATCTGTTAATTTATGCAGAAGTTATAACACACTTCCTGTCTCACTTTTCTCGCCATAAATTTGTTTCCTCGCCACGGCCAAACCGTTCGAGATATCAAAAATCCGCTGGCAATTTTTCATCCTCAATGTCTTGACTTCATGCTGACTGAGATTCGTGGCGATTAAATGATTTCTCTAGGAGGAGTATTTCAAATTCCATTGTATACGTTTTCCAAACAACCCTAAATAGCCGACTTCCTGTTGGGCTGAGGTAAAAAGTAAGAGCATGAAGTATATATGAAACGATGAGATCTATATGTGTACCGACTTTCATATTATTACATGCAAGTGTGTTTGATTTATGGACCATGGTTTCGGACCCCGTTCCAGGGGGCGCTGCTGAAACCCCCTGCCACGCCCGGGTACCATCTTCAGCCCAGCCCTGATGGCCGCAGGTTCTGACCCGTGTGCAAAGTTTCAAGAGTTTTAGAGCATGTTAAGGCCCCCAAAAGTGCCCGAATAGTCGATAAAATAATAATAATAATAATAATAATTAAAGCTGCAAGCAGCGATGACGGGCCCAAGCCGGTGGCACCGCAACCCTGGTGCCTTTAGTTACCGGGCTCATTTCCACTTGGTGGCTTTCGGAAAACAAAGGATGATGGACACAGCAACAACTCAAAATTAAAGCTGCAAGCAGCGATGAAGGGCCCAAGCCGGTGGCACCGCAACCCTGGTGCCTTTAGTTACCGGGCTCATTTCCACTTGGTGGCTTTCGGAAAACAAAGGATGATGGACACAGCAACAACTCAAAAATATAGCTGCAAGCAGCAATGCGATTCCTCCTCAAAATGGCAAATCATTTAAAATTGATCAATAGAGGGTTGGGGTTAAACCCTCCCAATGAAAAAATCCAAAAAACATGTCTTTCTGTCAGAATCCTAAACTAAACATTTTCAGTGTACAGGAAAATCCATCATGTCGGACCTTATGGATCCTGTAGGGTTTTTTGTTTACAATGAGAAATGAGGTTTGTTCACCAGGTTTCAGAAAAACTAAATAAATGTGTTGGAAATACAAACACTTTGAAAAAATGACATTTGGGCATGGCCTGTAGCTCCCCCTAAGGGTGAATGTGAGCCATTCTTGGTTTGTAGGTTCCTGTTGGCCTGTAGTATTAATGTACCAATTTAGAAAGTATTTGACAAAAAAATGTGCAATTTGGGAATGGCCTTTAGCACCCCCTAAGGGCGAATGTGAGACATTCTTGGTTTGTGGATTTCTGTTGGCCTGAAGTGTCAATATACCAAATTAGAACATTTTTGACCAGCAAATGGGAATTTAGGGCATGGCCTGTAGCGCCCCCTAAGGGCGAATGTGGGCCATTCTTGGTTTGTGGATTCCTGTTGGCCTGTAGTATCAATCTACAAAATTAGAACATTTTTGACCAGAAAATGGGAATTTTGGGTATGGCCTGTAGCGCCCCCTAAGGGCGAATGTGGGCCATTCTTGGTTTGTGGATTCCTGTTGGCCTGTAGTATCAATATACAAAATTAGAACATTTTTGACCAGAAAATGGGAATTTTGGGCATGGCCTGTAGCGCCCCCTTAGGGCGAATGTGGGATATTCTTTACGCAGTACTTCAGAGTGATGTCATCTTTAAGTATATATATATATAGGTCTGTATCTAACCCACACCTATAATATCACTTCTGAAGGCATGGATTAAATCACAGGAGTGGTATGGATTACTTTTATGCTGCATTTATGTGATTTTTGTAGCTTCTGAGTTCTGATCACCATTCAAGTCATTGAAAGGTCCAACAGGGTTGAGATAATCTTCTAAAAAGCTTAATTTGTGTTCACTAGAAGAAAGAAAATAATACACATCTGGGATGGAATGAGGGTGAGTATACGATGAGAGAAATTTATTTTGGGGGTGAAAACCATTTGTAGGCTACTTTTTATTTACTTGGAAAATTGTTACTGTCTCTTTAAGAGGATTTTAAACGCATTTCATTCAAGCCGTCTTTGCGGCTTGTTTTATTGAGATATAATCTTTTGAGAACTGTGAATCTCATTATTTTCGTGCTGTTACATCTGTATTCATTTCAGAGATTAATTGATTGAGATTGTGAAACTACATACAACCGACAAACCTCCATGAAGATGCGAGTAAAAATGAGATTCCTCGCGCTGTCAGACACAAAGCTGATAATCATTCTCGGAAGTGTTGATACTAGATTTAGATTCGCGATTTCTTCATCAACTGTTTATGGTCACTTGAGACAAAACAGACAATATATCATGTATTTTGACATTTTGTTGTTATGAAATTGTCCGTTCAAACGCAAGAAGAAGCGAATGCGATCTCTCATCGGGGCTCGTGAGTTAGACGTGACGCTGCTCGCGGTTTCACACAAAACTGCTCACAAACATTTATTTGAGTTGTTTCGTCATTTTTTTTCCAGAAATAACTAGCAATACTCCTACAAATAAATGCTTCGTAACTAAAACGTTTTGACTTTCTATAGAAAATATAGACAACACGTTCTTACCTTGCAAAAATCGCCTCAGTATTTAATTTGAAGCAGTAAATCCAACACTGGAGTAAATCTCTCGTGATATCACCGTCCCATTGAAATGAAGGAAGACGGTGATGACGATACAGTTATTATTCTTGCCCAGTAACCCCTTAACCAATCACATGTGCCTTTAGCTTGTATTGTCATGAGTATCTGGGCAGATTTCAGAAATAAAATCGGTGATTGGACGACGATGACACTGAGACAGAAACTATGGGAATAATTGTTCCCAAATTTGAACGCTCTGGCTGTAAATGGTTAAAGGTTGTTAAAAATTGTATCCGCCACTCAGTTGATGTATATATTGAGTGGGGACACAGTGTTTGCCTTTTTTCTGGGATTCGACGGCAAAAGAGCTCAAGCAACTGTTGAACTCAGTCCCTGCCCATTCTGGACTCAGCCTGTTGTAAATAATAGAACAATGAGGCTTGGATGCCATCTATTGGACATTTCTTGTAATTGCCACTCAGAGAATGAACAGACAGTGGATTAAATTTTAGTTTTTTAGGCTTTAGTTCTTTGTTGTATTCACCTGCTACGGCGTGTGTAACATTTTTCTGTCAACTCTGCATACAGGTGAAACTCGAAAAATTAGAATATCGTGCAAAAGTTAATGTAACCCATACTATGTTGAACACAAGAGGGCAGTATAGCCCTATGTATTACTTCACAAGACCCAACGTCCCCCCTCCCCTACAAACTCACAGAGTTTCAGAGAGTGACTTGCAAAATTCTGACATTTTCTCCACATTCAAACCAAAATATCTGACTTTCTGTTGGTCGGAGCTAATGACTGTAAATTAGAAAGTTGTCCGGCTTGAGGAGAACTATATCAATACCAATTTTTGTACCTGTAGATGAAACTAACCCCCCACTTTTTTGTCAAAAGGTGGCGCTACTGAGCCCCTCACCACACCCATTTCTGAAACTTTGCACATGTCTACTGGCTAATAAATGTGACGTCTCTGTCGAGTTTCATGCAATTTCAAGTATGTTAAGAGTCTCAAAAGCATCAATAAAGAAAAGTAAAGTTTGAAGTGTTGCCACGGCAACAGTATCTAAGATATCAATAATCCTTTCACAGGTCTAAATCTGCCGTGTGTTTACATTATACACGTAAAGTTTGAAGCAAATCGGGTAAAAACAAGAGGGTGATTTCAAAGCATTTTGAAAGTGACACACTTCCTGCTGCCAGTTGGTGGCGCTATAACTTTGACTCACAATAGTCACATCCATGTGATCGGCCTCTTACAACGAACACACTGCTGAAGTTTCATCAAGATCTGTTAATTTATGCAGAAGTTATAACACATTTCCTGTCTCACTTTTCTCGCCATAAATTTGTTTCCTCGCCACGGCCAAACCGTTCGAGATATCAAAAATCCGCTGGCAATTTTTCATCCTCAATGTCTTGACTTCATGCTGACTGAGATTCGTGGCGATTAAATGATTTCTCTAGGAGGAGTATTTCAAATTCCATTGTATACGTTTTCCAAACAACCCTAAATAGCCGACTTCCTGTTGGGCTGAGGTAAAAAGTAAGAGCATGAAGTATATATGAAACGATGAGATCTATATGTGTACCGACTTTCATATTATTACATGCAAGTGTGTTTGATTTATGGACCATGGTTTCGGACCCCGTTCCAGGGGGCGCTGCTGAAACCCCCTGCCACGCCCGGGTACCATCTTCAGCCCAGCCCTGATGGCCGCAGGTTCTGACCCGTGTGCAAAGTTTCAAGAGTTTTAGAGCATGTTAAGGCCCCCAAAAGTGCCCGAATAGTCGATAAAATAATAATAATAATAATAATAATAATAATTAAAGCTGCAAGCAGCGATGACGGGCCCAAGCCGGTGGCACCGCAACCCTGGTGCCTTTAGTTACCGGGCTCATTTCCACTTGGTGGCTTTCGGAAAACAAAGGATGATGGACACAGCAACAACTCAAAAATATAGCTGCAAGCAGCAATGCGATTCCTCCTCAAAATGGCAAATCATTTAAAATTGATCAATAGAGGGTTGGGGTTAAACCCTCCCAATGAAAAAAATCCAAATAACATGTCTTTCTGTCTGAATCCTAAACTAAACATTTTCAGTGTACAGGAAAATCCATCATGCCGGACCTTATGGATCCTGTAGGGTTTTTTGTTTACAATGAGAAATGAGGTATGTTCACCAGGTTTCAGAAAACTAAATAAATGGGGTGGAAATACAATCACTTTAAAAAAATGACATTTGGGCATGGCATGTAGCGCCCCCTAAGGGCGAATGTGAGCCATTCTTGGTTTGTAGGTTCCTGTTGGCCTGTAGTATTAATGTACCAAATTAGAAAGTATTTGACAAAAAAATGTGCAATTTGGGAATGGCCTTTAGCGCCCCCTAAGGGCGAATGTGAGACATTCTTGGTTTGTGGATTTCTGTTGGCCTGTAGTGTCAATATACCAAATTAGAAAATTTTTGACCATAAAATGGGAATTTTGGGCATAGCCTGTAGCGCCCCCTAATGGCGAATATGGGCAATTCTTTGTTTGTGGGTTCCTGTTGGCCTGTAGTATCAATGTACCAAATTAGAACATTTTTGACCAGCAAATGGGAATTTAGGGCGTGGCCTGTAGCGCCCCATAAGGGCGAATGTGGGCCACTCTTGGTTTGTGAATTCCTGTTGGCCTGTAGTATCAATATACAACATTAGAACATTTTTGACCAGAAAATGGGAATTTTGGGCATGGCCTGTAGCGCCCCCTAAGGGCGAATGTGGGATATTCTTTACGCAGTACTTCAGAGTGATGTCATCTTGAAGTATATATATATAGGTCTATTTCTAACCCACACCTATAATATCACTTCTGAAGGCATGGATTTAACCACTGGAGTGGTATGGATTACTTTTATGCTGCATTTATGTGATTTTTGTAGCTTCTGAGTTCTGATCACCATTCAAGTCATTGAAAGGTCCAACAGGGTTGAGATAATCTTCTAAAAAGCTTAATTTGTGTTCACTAGAAGAAAGAAAACAATACACATCTGGGATGCAATGAGGGTGAGTATACGATGAGAGAAATTTATTTTTGGGGTGAAAACCATTTGTAGGCCTACTTTTTATTTACTTGGAAAATTGTTACTGTCTCTTTAAGAGGATTTTAAACGCATTTCATTCAAGGCACACTCTGTGCGGCTTGTTTTAGTGAGTTTAATCTTTTGAGAACTGTGAAGTCTCATTATTTTCGTGCTGTTACATCTGTATTCATTTCAGAGATTACTTGATTGAGATTGTGAAACTACATACAACCGACAAACCTCCATGAAGATGCGAGTAAAAATGAGATGCGCTGTCAGGCACAACGCTGATAATCATTCTCGGAAGTGTTGATACTAGATTTCGATTCGCGATTTCTTCATCAACTGTTTATGTTCACTTGGGACAAAACAGACAATATATCATGTAATTTGACATTTTGTAGTATGAAATTGTCCGTTCAAACGCAAGAAGAAGCGAATGCGATCTCTCATCGGGGCTCGTGCGTTAGACGCGACGCATCTCGCGGTTTCACACAAAACTGCTCACAAACATTTATTTGAGTTATTTTGTCATTTTTTTCCAGAAATAACTAGCAATACTCCTACAAATAAATGCTTCGTAACTAAAACGTTTTGACTTTCTATAGAAAATATAGACAACACGTTCTTACCTTGCAAAAATCGCCTCAGTATTTAATTTGAAGCAGTAAATCCAACACTGGAGTAAATCTCTCGTGATATCACCTTTCCATTGAAATGAAGGAAGACGGTGATGACGATACAGTTATTATTCTTGCCCAGTAACCCCTTAACCAATCACATGTGCCTTTAGCTTGTATTGTCATGAGTATCTGGGCAGACTTCAGAAATAAAATCGGTGATCGGACGACGATGACACTGAGACAGGAACCATGGGAATAATTGTTCCCAAATTTGAACGCTCTGGCTGTAAATGGTTAAAGGTTGTTAAAAATTGTATCCTCCACTCAGTTGATGTATATATTGAGTGGGGACACATTGTTTGCCTTTTTTCTGGGATTCGACTGCAAAAGAGCTCAAGCAACTGTTGAACTCAGTCCCTGCCCATTCTGGACTCAGACCTGTTGTAAATCATTGAACAATGAGGCTTGGATGCCATCTATTGGACATTTCTTGTAATTGCCACTCAGAGAATGAACAGACAGTGGATTAAACTTTAGTTTTTTAGGCTTTAGTTCTTTGTTGTATTCACCTGCTACGGCGTGTGTAACATTTTTCTGTCAACTCTGCATACAGGTGAAACTCGAAAAATTAGAATATCGTGCAAAAGTTAATGTAACCCATACTATGTTGAACACAAGAGGGCAGTATAGCCCTATGTATTACTTCACAAGCCCCCCTCCCTTCCTACTCCTCACACACAAAGTCTTAGAGAGTGACTTGCAAAATTCTGACATTTTCTCCACATTCAAACCAAAATATCTGACTTTCTGTTGGTCGGAGCTAATGACTGTAAATTAGAAAGTTGTCCGGCTTGAGGAGAACTATATCAATACCAATTTTTGTACCTGTAGATGAAACTAACCCCCCACTTTTTTGTCAAAAGGTGGCGCTACTGAGCCCCTCACCACACCCATTTCTGAAACTTTGCACATGTCTACTGGCTAATAAATGTGACGTCTCTGTCGAGTTTCATGCAATTTCAAGTATGTTAAGAGTCTCAAAAGCATCAATAAAGAAAAGTAAAGTTTGAAGTGTTGCCACGGCAACAGTATCTAAGATATCAATAATCCTTTCACAGGTCTAAATCTGCCGTGTGTTTACATTATACACGTAAAGTTTGAAGCAAATCGGGTAAAAACAAGAGGGTGATTTCAAAGCATTTTGAAAGTGACACACTTCCTGCTGCCAGTTGGTGGCGCTATAACTTTGACTCACAATAGTCACATCCATGTGATCGGCCTCTTACAACGAACACACTGCTGAAGTTTCATCAAGATCTGTTAATTTATGCAGAAGTTATAACACACTTCCTGTCTCACTTTTCTCGCCATAAATTTGTTTCCTCGCCACGGCCAAACCGTTCGAGATATCAAAAATCCGCTGGCAATTTTTCATCCTCAATGTCTTGACTTCATGCTGACTGAGATTCGTGGCGATTAAATGATTTCTCTAGGAGGAGTATTTCAAATTCCATTGTATACGTTTTCCAAACAACCCTAAATAGCCGACTTCCTGTTGGGCTGAGGTAAAAAGTAAGAGCATGAAGTATATATGAAACGATGAGATCTATATGTGTACCGACTTTCATATTATTACATGCAAGTGTGTTTGATTTATGGACCAAGGTTTCGGACCCCGTTCCAGGGGGCGCTGCTGAGCCCCCCTGCCACGCCCGGGTACCATCTTCAGCCCAGCCCTGATGGCCGCAGGTTCTGACCCGTGTGCAAAGTTTCAAGAGTTTTAGAGCATGTTAAGGCCCCCAAAAGTGCCCGAATAGTCGATAAAATAATAATAATAATAATAATAATAATAATAATAATAATAATAATAATAATCCTAAGGAAAACAATAGGGCCTTCGCCTTTTCAGGCTTGGGCCCTAATAATAATAATCCTAAGGAAAACAATAGGGCCTTCGCCTTTTCAGGCTTGGGCCCTAAATATAGCTGCAAGCAGCAATGCGATTCCTCCTCAAAATGGCAAATCATTTAAAATTGATCAATAGAGGGTTGGGGTTAAACCCTCCCAATGAAAAAATCCAAAAAACATGTCTTTCTGTCTGAATCCTAAACTAAACATTTTCAGTGTACAGGAAAATCCATCATGCCGGACCTTATGGATCCTGTAGGGTTTTTTGTTTACAATGAGAAATGAGGTATGTTCACCAGGTTTCAGAAAAACTAAATAAATGGGGTGGAAATACAATCACTTTGAAAAATTGACATTTGGGCATGGCCTGTACCGCCCCCTAAGGGCGAATGTGAGCCATTCTTGGTTTGTATGTTCCTGTTGGCCTGTAGTATTAATGTACCAAATTAGAAAGTATTTGACAAAAAAATGTGCAATTTGGGAATGTCCTTTAGCAGCCCTAAGGGCAAATGTGAGACATTCTTGGTTTGTGGATTTCTGTTGGCCTGTAGTGTCAATATACCAAATTAGAAAATTTTTGACCATAAAATGGGAATTTTGGGCATAGCCTGTAGCGCCCCCTAATGGCGAATATGGGCAATTCTTTGTTTGTGGGTTCCTGTTGGCCTGTAGTATCAATGTACCAAATTAGAACATTTTTGACCAGCAAATGGGAATTTAGGGCGTGGCCTGTAGCGCCCCATAAGGGCGAATGTGGGCCACTCTTGGTTTGTGAATTCCTGTTGGCCTGTAGTATCAATATACAACATTAGAACATTTTTGACCAGAAAATGGGAATTTTGGGCATGGCCTGTAGCGCCCCCTAAGGGCGAATGTGGGATATTCTTTACGCAGTACTTCAGAGTGATGTCATCTTGAAGTATATATATATAGGTCTATTTCTAACCCACACCTATAATATCACTTCTGAAGGCATGGATTTAACCACTGGAGTGGTATGGATTACTTTTATGCTGCATTTATTTGATTTTTGCAGCTTCTGAGTTCTGATCACCATTCAAGTCATTGAAAGGTCCAACAGGGTTGAGATAATCTTCTAAAAAGCTTAATTTGTGTTCACTAGAAGAAAGAAAACAATACACATCTGGGATGCAATGAGGGTGAGTATACGATGAGAGAAATTTATTTTTGGGGTGAAAACCATTTGTAGGCCTACTTTTTATTTACTTGGAAAATTGTTACTGTCTCTTTAAGAGGATTTTAAACGCATTTCATTCAAGGCACAGTCTGTGCGGCTTGTTTTAGTGAGTTTAATCTTTTGAGAACTGTGAAGTCTCATTATTTTCGTGCTGTTACATCTGTATTCATTTCAGAGATTACTTGATTGAGATTGTGAAACTACATACAACCGACAAACCTCCATGAAGATGCGAGTAAAAATGAGATGCCTCGCGCTGTCAGACACAACGCTGATAATCATTCTCGGAAGTGTTGATACTAGATTTCGATTCGCGATTTCTTCATCAACTGTTTATGTTCACTTGGGACAAAACAGACAATATATCATGTAATTTGACATTTTGTAGTATGAAATTGTCCGTTCAAACGCAAGAAGAAGCGAATGCGATCTCTCATCGGGGCTCGTGCGTTAAACGCGACGCATCTCGCGGTTTCACACAAAACTGCTCACAAACATTTATTTGAGTTGTTTTGTCATTTTTTCCCAGAAATAACTAGCAATACTCCTACAAATAAATGCTTCGTCACTAAAACGTTTTGACTTTCTATAGAAAATATAGACAACACACGTTCTTACCTTGCAAAAATCGCCTCAGTATTTAATTTGAAGCAGTAAATCCAACACTGGAGTAAATCTCTCGTGATATCACCTTTCCATTGAAATGAAGGAAGACGGTGATGACGATACAGTTATTATTCTTGCCCAGTAACCCCTTAACCAATCACATGTGCCTTTAGCTTGTATTGTCATGAGTATCTGGGCAGACTTCAGAAATAAAATCGGTGATCGGACGACGATGACACTGAGACAGGAACCATGGGAATAATTGTTCCCAAATTTGAACGCTCTGGCTGTAAATGGTTAAAGGTTGTTAAAAATTGTATCCTCCACTCAGTTGATGTATATATTGAGTGGGGACACATTGTTTGCCTTTTTTCTGGGATTCGACTGCAAAAGAGCTCAAGCAACTGTTGAACTCAGTCCCTGCCCATTCTGGACTCAGACCTGTTGTAAATCATTGAACAATGAGGCTTGGATGCCATCTATTGGACATTTCTTGTAATTGCCACTCAGAGAATGAACAGACAGTGGATTAAACTTTAGTTTTTTAGGCTTTAGTTCTTTGTTGTATTCACCTGCTACGGCGTGTGTAACATTTTTCTGTCAACTCTGCATACAGGTGAAACTCGAAAAATTAGAATATCGTGCAAAAGTTAATGTAACCCATACTATGTTGAACACAAGAGGGCAGTATAGCCCTATGTATTACTTCACAAGACCCCCTCCCTTCCTACTCCTCACACACAAAGTCTTAGAGAGTGACTTGCAAAATTCTGACATTTTCTCCACATTCAAACCAAAATATCTGACTTTCTGTTGGTCGGAGCTAATGACTGTAAATTAGAAAGTTGTCCGGCTTGAGGAGAACTATATCAATACCAATTTTTGTACCTGTAGATGAAACTAACCCCCCACTTTTTTGTCAAAAGGTGGCGCTACTGAGCCCCTCACCAAACCCATTTCTGAAACTTTGCACATGTCTACTGGCTAATAAATGTGACGTCTCTGTCGAGTTTCATGCAATTTCAAGTATGTTAAGAGTCTCAAAAGCATCAATAAAGAAAAGTAAAGTTTGAAGTGTTGCCACGGCAACAGTATCTAAGATATCAATAATCCTTTCACAGGTCTAAATCTGCCGTGTGTTTACATTATACACGTAAAGTTTGAAGCAAATCGGGTAAAAACAAGAGGGTGATTTCAAAGCATTTTGAAAGTGACACACTTCCTGCTGCCAGTTGGTGGCGCTATAACTTTGACTCACAATAGTCACATCCATGTGATCGGCCTCTTACAACGAACACACTGCTGAAGTTTCATCAAGATCTGTTAATTTATGCAGAAGTTATAACACACTTCCTGTCTCACTTTTCTCGCCATAAATTTGTTTCCTCGCCACGGCCAAACCGTTCGAGATATCAAAAATCCGCTGGCAATTTTTCATCCTCAATGTCTTGACTTCATGCTGACTGAGATTCGTGGCGATTAAATGATTTCTCTAGGAGGAGTATTTCAAATTCCATTGTATACGTTTTCCAAACAACCCTAAATAGCCGACTTCCTGTTGGGCTGAGGTAAAAAGTAAGAGCATGAAGTATATATGAAACGATGAGATCTATATGTGTACCGACTTTCATATTATTACATGCAAGTGTGTTTGATTTATGGACCATGGTTTCGGACCCCGTTCCAGGGGGCGCTGCTGAAACCCCCTGCCACGCCCGGGTACCATCTTCAGCCCAGCCCTGATGGCCGCAGGTTCTGACCCGTGTGCAAAGTTTCAAGAGTTTTAGAGCATGTTAAGGCCCCCAAAAGTGCCCGAATAGTCGATAAAATAATAATAATAATAATAATTAAAGCTGCAAGCAGCGATGAAGGGCCCAAGCCGGTGGCACCGCAACCCTGGTGCCTTTAGTTACCGGGCTCATTTCCACTTGGTGGCTTTCGGAAAACAAAGGATGATGGACACAGCAACAACTCAAAAATATAGCTGCAAGCAGCAATGCGATTCCTCCTCAAAATGGCAAATCATTTAAAATTGATCAATAGAGGGTTGGGGTTAAACCCTCCCAATGAAAAAATCCAAAAAACATGTCTTTCTGTCAGAATCCTAAACTAAACATTTTCAGTGTACAGGAAAATCCATCATGTCGGACCTTATGGATCCTGTAGGGTTTTTTGTTTACAATGAGAAATGAGGTTTGTTCACCAGGTTTCAGAAAAACTAAATAAATGTGTTGGAAATACAAACACTTTGAAAAAATGACATTTGGGCATGGCCTGTAGCTCCCCCTAAGGGTGAATGTGAGCCATTCTTGGTTTGTAGGTTCCTGTTGGCCTGTAGTATTAATGTACCAATTTAGAAAGTATTTGACAAAAAAATGTGCAATTTGGGAATGGCCTTTAGCGCCCCCTAAGGGCGAATGTGAGACATTCTTGGTTTGTGGATTTCTGTTGGCCTGTAGTGTCAATATACCAAATTAGAACATTTTTGACCAGCAAATGGGAATTTAGGGCATGGCCTGTAGCGCCCCCTAAGGGCGAATGTGGGCCATTCTTGGTTTGTGGATTCCTGTTGGCCTGTAGTATCAATCTACAAAATTAGAAAATTTTTGACCAGAAAATGGGAATTTTGGGTATGGCCTGTAGCGCCCCCTAAGGGCGAATGTGGGCCATTCTTGGTTTGTGGATTCCTGTTGGCCTGTAGTATCAATATACAAAATTAGAACATTTTTGACCAGAAAATGGGAATTTTGGGCATGGCCTGTAGCGCCCCCTTAGGGCGAATGTGGGATATTCTTTACGCAGTACTTCAGAGTGATGTCATCTTTAAGTATATATATATATATAGGTCTGTATCTAACCCACACCTATAATATCACTTCTGAAGGCATGGATTAAACCACAGGAGTGGTATGGATTACTTTTATGCTGCATTTATGTGATTTTTGTAGCTTCTGAGTTCTGATCACCATTCAAGTCATTGAAAGGTCCAACAGGGTTGAGATAATCTTCTAAAAAGCTTAATTTGTGTTCACTAGAAGAAAGAAAATAATACACATCTGGGATGGAATGAGGGTGAGTATACGATGAGAGAAATTTATTTTGGGGGTGAAAACCATTTGTAGGCTACTTTTTATTTACTTGGAAAATTGTTACTGTCTCTTTAAGAGGATTTTAAACGCATTTCATTCAAGCCGTCAAGCCGTCTTTGCGGCTTGTTTTATTGAGATATAATCTTTTGAGAACTGTGAATCTCATTATTTTCGTGCTGTTACATCTGTATTCATTTCAGAGATTAATTGATTGAGATTGTGAAACTACATACAACCGACAAACCTCCATGAAGATGCGAGTAAAAATGAGATTCCTCGCGCTGTCAGACACAAAGCTGATAATCATTCTCGGAAGTGTTGATACTAGATTTAGATTCGCGATTTCTTCATCAACTGTTTATGGTCACTTGAGACAAAACAGACAATATATCATGTATTTTGACATTTTGTTGTTATGAAATTGTCCGTTCAAACGCAAGAAGAAGCGAATGCGATCTCTCATCGGGGCTCGTGAGTTAGACGTGACGCTGCTCGCGGTTTCACACAAAACTGCTCACAAACATTTATTTGAGTTGTTTCGTCATTTTTTTTCCAGAAATAACTAGCAATACTCCTACAAATAAATGCTTCGTAACTAAAACGTTTTGACTTTCTATAGAAAATATAGACAACACGTTCTTACCTTGCAAAAATCGCCTTAGTATTTAATTTGAAGCAGTAAATCCAACACTGGAGTAAATCTCTCGTGATATCACCGTCCCATTGAAATGAAGGAAGACGGTGATGACGATACAGTTATTATTCTTGCCCAGTAACCCCTTAACCAATCACATGTGCCTTTAGCTTGTATTGTCATGAGTATCTGGGCAGATTTCAGAAATAAAATCGGTGATTGGACGACGATGACACTGAGACAGAAACTATGGGAATAATTGTTCCCAAATTTGAACGCTCTGGCTGTAAATGGTTAAAGGTTGTTAAAAATTGTATCCGCCACTCAGTTGATGTATATAGTGAGTGGGGACACAGTGTTTGCCTTTTTTCTGGGATTCGACGGCAAAAGAGCTCAAGCAACTGTTGAACTCAGTCCCTGCCCATTCTGGACTCAGCCTGTTGTAAATAATAGAACAATGAGGCTTGGATGCCATCTATTGGACATTTCTTGTAATTGCCACTCAGAGAATGAACAGACAGTGGATTAAATTTTAGTTTTTTAGGCTTTAGTTCTTTGTTGTATTCACCTGCTACGGCGTGTGTAACATTTTTCTGTCAACTCTGCATACAGGTGAAACTCGAAAAATTAGAATATCGTGCAAAAGTTAATGTAACCCATACTATGTTGAACACAAGAGGGCAGTATAGCCCTATGTATTACTTCACAAGACCCAACGTCCCCCCTCCCCTACAAACTCACAGAGTCTCAGAGAGTGACTTGCAAAATTCTGACATTTTCTCCACATTCAAACCAAAATATCTGACTTTCTGTTGGTCGGAGCTAATGACTGTAAATTAGAAAGTTGTCCGGCTTGAGGAGAACTATATCAATACCAATTTTTGTACCTGTAGATGAAACTAACCCCCCACTTTTTTGTCAAAAGGTGGCGCTACTGAGCCCCTCACCACACCCATTTCTGAAACTTTGCACATGTCTACTGGCTAATAAATGTGACGTCTCTGTCGAGTTTCATGCAATTTCAAGTATGTTAAGAGTCTCAAAAGCATCAATAAAGAAAAGTAAAGTTTGAAGCGTTGCCACGGCAACAGTATCTAAGATATCAATAATCCTTTCACAGGTCTAAATCTGCCGTGTGTTTACATTATACACGTAAAGTTTGAAGCAAATCGGGTAAAAACAAGAGGGTGATTTCAAAGCATTTTGAAAGTGACACACTTCCTGCTGCCAGTTGGTGGCGCTATAACTTTGACTCACAATAGTCACATCCATGTGATCGGCCTCTTACAACGAACACACTGCTGAAGTTTCATCAAGATCTGTTAATTTATGCAGAAGTTATAACACACTTCCTGTCTCACTTTTCTCGCCATAAATTTGTTTCCTCGCCACGGCCAAACCGTTCGAGATATCAAAAATCCGCTGGCAATTTTTCATCCTCAATGTCTTGACTTCATGCTGACTGACATTCGTGGCGATTAAATGATTTCTCTAGGAGGAGTATTTCAAATTCCATTGTATACGTTTTCCAAACAACCCTAAATAGCCGACTTCCTGTTGGGCTGAGGTAAAAAGTAAGAGCATGAAGTATATATGAAACGATGAGATCTATATGTGTACCGACTTTCATATTATTACATGCAAGTGTGTTTGATTTATGGACCAAGGTTTCGGACCCCGTTCCAGGGGGCGCTGCTGAGCCCCCCTGCCACGCCCGGGTACCATCTTCAGCCCAGCCCTGATGGCCGCAGGTTCTGACCCGTGTGCAAAGTTTCAAGAGTTTTAGAGCATGTTAAGGCCCCCAAAAGTGCCCGAATAGTCGATAAAATAATAATAATAATAATAATTAAAGCTGCAAGCAGCGATGAAGGGCCCAAGCCGGTGGCACCGCAACCCTGGTGCCTTTAGTTACCGGGCTCATTTCCACTTGGTGGCTTTCGGAAAACAAAGGATGATGGACACAGCAACAACTCAAAAATATAGCTGCAAGCAGCAATGCGATTCCTCCTCAAAATGGCAAATCATTTAAAATTGATCAATAGAGGGTTGGGGTTAAACCCTCCCAATGAAAAAATCCAAAAAACATGTCTTTCTGTCAGAATCCTAAACTAAACATTTTCAGTGTACAGGAAAATCCATCATGTCGGACCTTATGGATCCTGTAGGGTTTTTTGTTTACAATGAGAAATGAGGTTTGTTCACCAGGTTTCAGAAAAACTAAATAAATGTGTTGGAAATACAAACACTTTGAAAAAATGACATTTGGGCATGGCCTGTAGCTCCCCCTAAGGGTGAATGTGAGCCATTCTTGGTTTGTAGGTTCCTGTTGGCCTGTAGTATTAATGTACCAATTTAGAAAGTATTTGACAAAAAAATGTGCAATTTGGGAATGGCCTTTAGCGCCCCCTAAGGGCGAATGTGAGACATTCTTGGTTTGTGGATTTCTGTTGGCCTGTAGTGTCAATATACCAAATTAGAACATTTTTGACCAGCAAATGGGAATTTAGGGCATGGCCTGTAGCGCCCCCTAAGGGCGAAAGTGGGCCATTCTTGGTTTGTGGATTCCTGTTGGCCTGTAGTATCAATCTACAAAATTAGAACATTTTTGACCAGAAAATGGGAATTTTGGGTATGGCCTGTAGCGCCCCCTAAGGGCGAATGTGGGCCATTCTTGGTTTGTGGATTCCTGTTGGCCTGTAGTATCAATATACAAAATTAGAACATTTTTGACCAGAAAATGGGAATTTTGGGCATGGCCTGTAGCGCCCCCTTAGGGCGAATGTGGGATATTCTTTACGCAGTACTTCAGAGTGATGTCATCTTTAAGTATATATATATATATATAGGTCTGTATCTAACCCACACCTATAATATCACTTCTGAAGGCATGGATTAAACCACAGGAGTGGTATGGATTACTTTTATGCTGCATTTATGTGATTTTTGTAGCTTCTGAGTTCTGATCACCATTCAAGTCATTGAAAGGTCCAACAGGGTTGAGATAATCTTCTAAAAAGCTTAATTTGTGTTCACTAGAAGAAAGAAAATAATACACATCTGGGATGGAATGAGGGTGAGTATACGATGAGAGAAATTTATTTTGGGGGTGAAAACCATTTGTAGGCTACTTTTTATTTACTTGGAAAATTGTTACTGTCTCTTTAAGAGGATTTTAAACGCATTTCATTCAAGCCGTCAAGCCGTCTTTGCGGCTTGTTTTATTGAGATATAATCTTTTGAGAACTGTGAATCTCATTATTTTCGTGCTGTTACATCTGTATTCATTTCAGAGATTAATTGATTGAGATTGTGAAACTACATACAACCGACAAACCTCCATGAAGATGCGAGTAAAAATGAGATTCCTCGCGCTGTCAGACACAAAGCTGATAATCATTCTCGGAAGTGTTGATACTAGATTTAGATTCGCGATTTCTTCATCAACTGTTTATGGTCACTTGAGACAAAACAGACAATATATCATGTATTTTGACATTTTGTTGTTATGAAATTGTCCGTTCAAACGCAAGAAGAAGCGAATGCGATCTCTCATCGGGGCTCGTGAGTTAGACGTGACGCTGCTCGCGGTTTCACACAAAACTGCTCACAAACATTTATTTGAGTTGTTTCGTAATTTTTTTTCCAGAAATAACTAGCAATACTCCTACAAATAAATGCTTCGTAACTAAAACGTTTTGACTTTCTATAGAAAATATAGACAACACGTTCTTACCTTGCAAAAATCGCCTCAGTATTTAATTTGAAGCAGTAAATCCAACACTGGAGTAAATCTCTCGTGATATCACCGTCCCATTGAAATGAAGGAAGACGGTGATGACGATACAGTTATTATTCTTGCCCAGTAACCCCTTAACCAATCACATGTGCCTTTAGCTTGTATTGTCATGAGTATCTGGGCAGATTTCAGAAATAAAATCGGTGATTGGACGACGATGACACTGAGACAGAAACTATGGGAATAATTGTTCCCAAATTTGAACGCTCTGGCTGTAAATGGTTAAAGGTTGTTAAAAATTGTATCCGCCACTCAGTTGATGTATATAGTGAGTGGGGACACAGTGTTTGCCTTTTTTCTGGGATTCGACGGCAAAAGAGCTCAAGCAACTGTTGAACTCAGTCCCTGCCCATTCTGGACTCAGCCTGTTGTAAATAATAGAACAATGAGGCTTGGATGCCATCTATTGGTCATTTCTTGTAATTGCCACTCAGAGAATGAACAGACAGTGGATTAAATTTTAGTTTTTTAGGCTTTAGTTCTTTGTTGTATTCACCTGCTACGGCGTGTGTAACATTTTTCTGTCAACTCTGCATACAGGTGAAACTCGAAAAATTAGAATATCGTGCAAAAGTTAATGTAACCCATACTATGTTGAACACAAGAGGGCAGTATAGCCCTATGTATTACTTCACAAGACCCAACGTCCCCCCTCCCCTACAAACTCACAGAGTCTCAGAGAGTGACTTGCAAAATTCTGACATTTTCTCCACATTCAAACCAAAATATCTGACTTTCTGTTGGTCGGAGCTAATGACTGTAAATTAGAAAGTTGTCCGGCTTGAGGAGAACTATATCAATACCAATTTTTGTACCTGTAGATGAAACTAACCCCCCACTTTTTTGTCAAAAGGTGGCGCTACTGAGCCCCTCACCACACCCATTTCTGAAACTTTGCACATGTCTACTGGCTAATAAATGTGACGTCTCTGTCGAGTTTCATGCAATTTCAAGTATGTTAAGAGTCTCAAAAGCATCAATAAAGAAAAGTAAAGTTTGAAGCGTTGCCACGGCAACAGTATCTAAGATATCAATAATCCTTTCACAGGTCTAAATCTGCCGTGTGTTTACATTATACACGTAAAGTTTGAAGCAAATCGGGTAAAAACAAGAGGGTGATTTCAAAGCATTTTGAAAGTGACACACTTCCTGCTGCCAGTTGGTGGCGCTATAACTTTGACTCACAATAGTCACATCCATGTGATCGGCCTCTTACAACGAACACACTGCTGAAGTTTCATCAAGATCTGTTAATTTATGCAGAAGTTATAACACACTTCCTGTCTCACTTTTCTCGCCATAAATTTGTTTCCTCGCCACGGCCAAACCGTTCGAGATATCAAAAATCCGCTGGCAATTTTTCATCCTCAATGTCTTGACTTCATGCTGACTGAGATTCGTGGCGATTAAATGATTTCTCTAGGAGGAGTATTTCAAATTCCATTGTATACGTTTTCCAAACAACCCTAAATAGCCGACTTCCTGTTGGGCTGAGGTAAAAAGTAAGAGCATGAAGTATATATGAAACGATGAGATCTATATGTGTACCGACTTTCATATTATTACATGCAAGTGTGTTTGATTTATGGACCAAGGTTTTGGACCCCGTTCCAGGGGGCGCTGCTGAGCCCCCCTGCCACGCCCGGGTACCATCTTCAGCCCAGCCCTGATGGCCGCAGGTTCTGACCCGTGTGCAAAGTTTCAAGAGTTTTAGAGCATGTTAAGGCCCCCAAAAGTGCCCGAATAGTCGATAAAATAATAATAATAATAATAATAATAATAATAATCCTAAGGAAAACAATAGGGCCTTCGCCTTTTCAGGCTTGGGCCCTAATAATAATAATAATAATAATCCTAAGGAAAACAATAGGGCCTTCGCCTTTTCAGGCTTGGGCCCTAATAATTAAAGCTGCAAGCAGCGATGACGGGCCCAAGCCGGTGGCACCGCAACCCTGGTGCCTTTAGTTACCGGGCTCATTTCCACTTGGTGGCTTTCGGAAAACAAAGGATGATGGACACAGCAACAACTCAAAAATATAGCTGCAAGCAGCAATGCGATTCCTCCTCAAAATGGCAAATCATTTAAAATTGATCAATAGAGGGTTGGGGTTAAACCCTCCCAATGAAAAAATCCAAAAAACATGTCTTTCTGTCTGAATCCTAAACTAAACATTTTCAGTGTACAGGAAAATCCATCATGCCGGACCTTATGGATCCTGTAGGGTTTTTTGTTTACAATGAGAAATGAGGTATGTTCACCAGGTTTCAGAAAAACTAAATAAATGGGGTGGAAATACAATCACTTTGAAAAATTGACATTTGGGCATGGCCTGTACCGCCCCCTAAGGGCGAATGTGAGCCATTCTTGGTTTGTAGGTTCCTGTTGGCCTGTAGTATTAATGTACCAAATTAGAAAGTATTTGACAAAAAAATGTGCAATTTGGGAATGTCCTTTAGCACCCCCTAAGGGCAAATGTGAGACATTCTTGGTTTGTGGATTTCTGTTGGCCTGTAGTGTCAATATACCAAATTAGAAAATTTTTGACCATAAAATGGGAATTTTGGGCATAGCCTGTAGCGCCCCCTAATGGCGAATATGGGCAATTCTTTGTTTGTGGGTTCCTGTTGGCCTGTAGTATCAATGTACCAAATTAGAACATTTTTGACCAGCAAATGGGAATTTAGGGCGTGGCCTGTAGCGCCCCATAAGGGCGAATGTGGGCCACTCTTGGTTTGTGAATTCCTGTTGGCCTGTAGTATCAATATACAACATTAGAACATTTTTGACCAGAAAATGGGAATTTTGGGCATGGCCTGTAGCGCCCCCTAAGGGCGAATGTGGGATATTCTTTACGCAGTACTTCAGAGTGATGTCATCTTGAAGTTTATATATATAGGTCTATTTCTAACCCACACCTATAATATCACTTCTGAAGGCATGGATTTAACCACTGGAGTGGTATGGATTACTTTTATGCTGCATTTATTTGATTTTTGCAGCTTCTGAGTTCTGATCACCATTCAAGTCATTGAAAGGTCCAACAGGGTTGAGATAATCTTCTAAAAAGCTTAATTTGTGTTCACTAGAAGAAAGAAAACAATACACATCTGGGATGCAATGAGGGTGAGTATACGATGAGAGAAATTTATTTTTGGGGTGAAAACCATTTGTAGGCCTACTTTTTATTTACTTGGAAAATTGTTACTGTCTCTTTAAGAGGATTTTAAACGCATTTCATTCAAGGCACAGTCTGTGCGGCTTGTTTTAGTGAGTTTAATCTTTTGAGAACTGTGAAGTCTCATTATTTTCGTGCTGTTACATCTGTATTCATTTCAGAGATTACTTGATTGAGATTGTGAAACTACATACAACCGACAAACCTCCATGAAGATGCGAGTAAAAATGAGATGCCTCGCGCTGTCAGACACAACGCTGATAATCATTCTCGGAAGTGTTGATACTAGATTTCGATTCGCGATTTCTTCATCAACTGTTTATGTTCACTTGGGACAAAACAGACAATATATCATGTAATTTGACATTTTGTAGTATGAAATTGTCCGTTCAAACGCAAGAAGAAGCGAATGCGATCTCTCATCGGGGCTCGTGCGTTAGACGCGACGCATCTCGCGGTTTCACACAAAACTGCTCACAAACATTTATTTGAGTTGTTTTGTCATTTTTTTCCAGAAATAACTAGCAATACTCCTACAAATAAATGCTTCGTCACTAAAACGTTTTGACTTTCTATAGAAAATATAGACAACACACGTTCTTACCTTGCAAAAATCGCCTCAGTATTTAATTTGAAGCAGTAAATCCAACACTGGAGTAAATCTCTCGTGATATCACCTTTCCATTGAAATGAAGGAAGACGGTGATGACGATACAGTTATTATTCTTGCCCAGTAACCCCTTAACCAATCACATGTGCCTTTAGCTTGTATTGTCATGAGTATCTGGGCAGACTTCAGAAATAAAATCGGTGATCGGACGACGATGACACTGAGACAGGAACCATGGGAATAATTGTTCCCAAATTTGAACGCTCTGGCTGTAAATGGTTAAAGGTTGTTAAAAATTGTATCCTCCACTCAGTTGATGTATATATTGAGTGGGGACACATTGTTTGCCTTTTTTCTGGGATTCGACTGCAAAAGAGCTCAAGCAACTGTTGAACTCAGTCCCTGCCCATTCTGGACTCAGACCTGTTGTAAATCATTGAACAATGAGGCTTGGATGCCATCTATTGGACATTACTTGTAATTGCCACTCAGAGAATGAACAGACAGTGGATTAAATTTTAGTTTTTTAGGCTTTAGTTCTTTGTTGTATTCACCTGCTACGGCGTGTGTAACATTTTTCTGTCAACTCTGCATACAGGTGAAACTCGAAAAATTAGAATATCGTGCAAAAGTTAATGTAACCCATACTATGTTGAACACAAGAGGGCAGTATAGCCCTATGTATTACTTCACAAGACCCAACGTCCCCCCTCCCCTACAAACTCACAGAGTCTCAGAGAGTGACTTGCAAAATTCTGACATTTTCTCCACATTCAAACCAAAATATCTGACTTTCTGTTGGTCGGAGCTAATGACTGTAAATTAGAAAGTTGTCCGGCTTGAGGAGAACTATATCAATACCAATTTTTGTACCTGTAGATGAAACTAACCCCCCACTTTTTTGTCAAAAGGTGGCGCTACTGAGCCCCTCACCACACCCATTTCTGAAACTTTGCACATGTCTACTGGCTAATAAATGTGACGTCTCTGTCGAGTTTCATGCAATTTCAAGTATGTTAAGAGTCTCAAAAGCATCAATAAAGAAAAGTAAAGTTTGAAGCGTTGCCACGGCAACAGTATCTAAGATATCAATAATCCTTTCACAGGTCTAAATCTGCCGTGTGTTTACATTATACACGTAAAGTTTGAAGCAAATCGGGTAAAAACAAGAGGGTGATTTCAAAGCATTTTGAAAGTGACACACTTCCTGCTGCCAGTTGGTGGCGCTATAACTTTGACTCACAATAGTCACATCCATGTGATCGGCCTCTTACAACGAACACACTGCTGAAGTTTCATCAAGATCTGTTAATTTATGCAGAAGTTATAACACACTTCCTGTCTCACTTTTCTCGCCATAAATTTGTTTCCTCGCCACGGCCAAACCGTTCGAGATATCAAAAATCCGCTGGCAATTTTTCATCCTCAATGTCTTGACTTCATGCTGACTGAGATTCGTGGCGATTAAATGATTTCTCTAGGAGGAGTATTTCAAATTCCATTGTATACGTTTTCCAAACAACCCTAAATAGCCGACTTCCTGTTGGGCTGAGGTAAAAAGTAAGAGCATGAAGTATATATGAAACGATGAGATCTATATGTGTACCGACTTTCATATTATTACATGCAAGTGTGTTTGATTTATGGACCAAGGTTTTGGACCCCGTTCCAGGGGGCGCTGCTGAGCCCCCCTGCCACGCCCGGGTACCATCTTCAGCCCAGCCCTGATGGCCGCAGGTTCTGACCCGTGTGCAAAGTTTCAAGAGTTTTAGAGCATGTTAAGGCCCCCAAAAGTGCCCGAATAGTCGATAAAATAATAATAATAATAATAATAATAATAATAATAATAATCCTAAGGAAAACAATAGGGCCTTCGCCTTTTCAGGCTTGGGCCCTAATAATAATAATAATAATAATCCTAAGGAAAACAATAGGGCCTTCGCCTTTTCAGGCTTGGGCCCTAATAATTAAAGCTGCAAGCAGCGATGACGGGCCCAAGCCGGTGGCACCGCAACCCTGGTGCCTTTAGTTACCGGGCTCATTTCCACTTGGTGGCTTTCGGAAAACAAAGGATGATGGACACAGCAACAACTCAAAAATATAGCTGCAAGCAGCAATGCGATTCCTCCTCAAAATGGCAAATCATTTAAAATTGATCAATAGAGGGTTGGGGTTAAACCCTCCCAATGAAAAAATCCAAAAAACATGTCTTTCTGTCTGAATCCTAAACTAAACATTTTCAGTGTACAGGAAAATCCATCATGCCGGACCTTATGGATCCTGTAGGGTTTTTTGTTTACAATGAGAAATGAGGTATGTTCACCAGGTTTCAGAAAAACTAAATAAATGGGGTGGAAATACAATCACTTTGAAAAATTGACATTTGGGCATGGCCTGTACCGCCCCCTAAGGGCGAATGTGAGCCATTCTTGGTTTGTAGGTTCCTGTTGGCCTGTAGTATTAATGTACCAAATTAGAAAGTATTTGACAAAAAAATGTGCAATTTGGGAATGTCCTTTAGCACCCCCTAAGGGCAAATGTGAGACATTCTTGGTTTGTGGATTTCTGTTGGCCTGTAGTGTCAATATACCAAATTAGAAAATTTTTGACCATAAAATGGGAATTTTGGGCATAGCCTGTAGCGCCCCCTAATGGCGAATATGGGCAATTCTTTGTTTGTGGGTTCCTGTTGGCCTGTAGTATCAATGTACCAAATTAGAACATTTTTGACCAGCAAATGGGAATTTAGGGCGTGGCCTGTAGCGCCCCATAAGGGCGAATGTGGGCCACTCTTGGTTTGTGAATTCCTGTTGGCCTGTAGTATCAATATACAACATTAGAACATTTTTGACCAGAAAATGGGAATTTTGGGCATGGCCTGTAGCGCCCCCTAAGGGCGAATGTGGGATATTCTTTACGCAGTACTTCAGAGTGATGTCATCTTGAAGTTTATATATATAGGTCTATTTCTAACCCACACCTATAATATCACTTCTGAAGGCATGGATTTAACCACTGGAGTGGTATGGATTACTTTTATGCTGCATTTATTTGATTTTTGCAGCTTCTGAGTTCTGATCACCATTCAAGTCATTGAAAGGTCCAACAGGGTTGAGATAATCTTCTAAAAAGCTTAATTTGTGTTCACTAGAAGAAAGAAAACAATACACATCTGGGATGCAATGAGGGTGAGTATACGATGAGAGAAATTTATTTTTGGGGTGAAAACCATTTGTAGGCCTACTTTTTATTTACTTGGAAAATTGTTACTGTCTCTTTAAGAGGATTTTAAACGCATTTCATTCAAGGCACAGTCTGTGCGGCTTGTTTTAGTGAGTTTAATCTTTTGAGAACTGTGAAGTCTCATTATTTTCGTGCTGTTACATCTGTATTCATTTCAGAGATTACTTGATTGAGATTGTGAAACTACATACAACCGACAAACCTCCATGAAGATGCGAGTAAAAATGAGATGCCTCGCGCTGTCAGACACAACGCTGATAATCATTCTCGGAAGTGTTGATACTAGATTTCGATTCGCGATTTCTTCATCAACTGTTTATGTTCACTTGGGACAAAACAGACAATATATCATGTAATTTGACATTTTGTAGTATGAAATTGTCCGTTCAAACGCAAGAAGAAGCGAATGCGATCTCTCATCGGGGCTCGTGCGTTAGACGCGACGCATCTCGCGGTTTCACACAAAACTGCTCACAAACATTTATTTGAGTTGTTTTGTCATTTTTTTCCAGAAATAACTAGCAATACTCCTACAAATAAATGCTTCGTCACTAAAACGTTTTGACTTTCTATAGAAAATATAGACAACACACGTTCTTACCTTGCAAAAATCGCCTCAGTATTTAATTTGAAGCAGTAAATCCAACACTGGAGTAAATCTCTCGTGATATCACCTTTCCATTGAAATGAAGGAAGACGGTGATGACGATACAGTTATTATTCTTGCCCAGTAACCCCTTAACCAATCACATGTGCCTTTAGCTTGTATTGTCATGAGTATCTGGGCAGACTTCAGAAATAAAATCGGTGATCGGACGACGATGACACTGAGACAGGAACCATGGGAATAATTGTTCCCAAATTTGAACGCTCTGGCTGTAAATGGTTAAAGGTTGTTAAAAATTGTATCCTCCACTCAGTTGATGTATATATTGAGTGGGGACACATTGTTTGCCTTTTTTCTGGGATTCGACTGCAAAAGAGCTCAAGCAACTGTTGAACTCAGTCCCTGCCCATTCTGGACTCAGACCTGTTGTAAATCATTGAACAATGAGGCTTGGATGCCATCTATTGGACATTTCTTGTAATTGCCACTCAGAGAATGAACAGACAGTGGATTAAACTTTAGTTTTTTAGGCTTTAGTTCTTTGTTGTATTCACCTGCTACGGCGTGTGTAACATTTTTCTGTCAACTCTGCATACAGGTGAAACTCGAAAAATTAGAATATCGTGCAAAAGTTAATGTAACCCATACTATGTTGAACACAAGAGGGCAGTATAGCCCTATGTATTACTTCACAAGCCCCCCTCCCTTCCTAATCCTCACACACAAAGTCTTAGAGAGTGACTTGCAAAATTCTGACATTTTCTCCACATTCAAACCAAAATATCTGACTTTCTGTTGGTCGGAGCTAATGACTGTAAATTAGAAAGTTGTCCGGCTTGAGGAGAACTATATCAATACCAATTTTTGTACCTGTAGATGAAACTAACCCCCCACTTTTTTGTCAAAAGGTGGCGCTACTGAGCCCCTCACCACACCCATTTCTGAAACTTTGCACATGTCTACTGGCTAATAAATGTGACGTCTCTGTCGAGTTTCATGCAATTTCAAGTATGTTAAGAGTCTCAAAAGCATCAATAAAGAAAAGTAAAGTTTGAAGTGTTGCCACGGCAACAGTATCTAAGATATCAATAATCCTTTCACAGGTCTAAATCTGCCGTGTGTTTACATTATACACGTAAAGTTTGAAGCAAATCGGGTAAAAACAAGAGGGTGATTTCAAAGCATTTTGAAAGTGACACACTTCCTGCTGCCAGTTGGTGGCGCTATAACTTTGACTCACAATAGTCACATCCATGTGATCGGCCTCTTACAACGAACACACTGCTGAAGTTTCATCAAGATCTGTTAATTTATGCAGAAGTTATAACACACTTCCTGTCTCACTTTTCTCGCCATAAATTTGTTTCCTCGCCACGGCCAAACCGTTCGAGATATCAAAAATCCGCTGGCAATTTTTCATCCTCAATGTCTTGACTTCATGCTGACTGAGATTCGTGGCGATTAAATGATTTCTCTAGGAGGAGTATTTCAAATTCCATTGTATACGTTTTCCAAACAACCCTAAATAGCCGACTTCCTGTTGGGCTGAGGTAAAAAGTAAGAGCATGAAGTATATATGAAACGATGAGATCTATATGTGTACCGACTTTCATATTATTACATGCAAGTGTGTTTGATTTATGGACCATGGTTTCGGACCCCGTTCCAGGGGGCGCTGCTGAAACCCCCTGCCACGCCCGGGTACCATCTTCAGCCCAGCCCTGATGGCCGCAGGTTCTGACCCGTGTGCAAAGTTTCAAGAGTTTTAGAGCATGTTAAGGCCCCCAAAAGTGCCCGAATAGTCGATAAAATAATAATAATAATAATAATAATAATAATAATAATAATAATAATCCTAAGGAAAACAATAGGGCCTTCGCCTTTTCAGGCTTGGGCCCTAATAATAATAATAATAATAATAATAATAATAATAATAATAATAATAATAATCCTAAGGAAAACAATAGGGCCTTCGCCTTTTCAGGCTTGGGCCCTAATAATAATAATAATAATAATAATCCTAAGGAAAACAATAGGGCCTTCGCCTTTTCAGGCTTGGGCCCTAATTAAAGCTGCAAGCAGCGATGACGGGCCCAAGCCGGTGGCACCGCAACCCTGGTGCCTTTAGTTACCGGGCTCATTTCCACTTGGTGACTTTCGGAAAACAAAGGATGATGGACACAGCAACAACTCAAAAATATAGCTGCAAGCAGCAATGCGATTCCTCCTCAAAATGGCAAATCATTTAAAATTGATCAATAGAGGGTTGGGGTTAAACCCTCCCAATGAAAAAATCCAAAAAACATGTCTTTCTGTCTGAATCCTAAACTAAACATTTTCAGTGTACAGGAAAATCCATCATGCCGGACCTTATGGATCCTGTAGGGTTTTTTGTTTACAATGAGAAATGAGGTATGTTCACCAGGTTTCAGAAAAACTAAATAAATGGGGTGGAAATACAATCACTTTGAAAAATTGACATTTGGGCATGGCCTGTACCGCCCCCTAAGGGCGAATGTGAGCCATTCTTGGTTTGTAGGTTCCTGTTGGCCTGTAGTATTAATGTACCAAATTAGAAAGTATTTGACAAAAAAATGTGCAATTTGGGAATGTCCTTTAGCACCCCCTAAGGGCAAATGTGAGACATTCTTGGTTTGTGGATTTCTGTTGGCCTGTAGTGTCAATATACCAAATTAGAAAATTTTTGACCATAAAATGGGAATTTTGGGCATAGCCTGTAGCGCCCCCTAATGGCGAATATGGGCAATTCTTTGTTTGTGGGTTCCTGTTGGCCTGTAGTATCAATGTACCAAATTAGAACATTTTTGACCAGCAAATGGGAATTTAGGGCGTGGCCTGTAGCGCCCCATAAGGGCGAATGTGGGCCACTCTTGGTTTGTGAATTCCTGTTGGCCTGTAGTATCAATATACAACATTAGAACATTTTTGACCAGAAAATGGGAATTTTGGGCATGGCCTGTAGCGCCCCCTAAGGGCGAATGTGGGATATTCTTTACGCAGTACTTCAGAGTGATGTCATCTTGAAGTATATATATATAGGTCTATTTCTAACCCACACCTATAATATCACTTCTGAAGGCATGGATTTAACCACTGGAGTGGTATGGATTACTTTTATGCTGCATTTATTTGATTTTTGCAGCTTCTGAGTTCTGATCACCATTCAAGTCATTGAAAGGTCCAACAGGGTTGAGATAATCTTCTAAAAAGCTTAATTTGTGTTCACTAGAAGAAAGAAAACAATACACATCTGGGATGCAATGAGGGTGAGTATACGATGAGAGAAATTTATTTTTGGGGTGAAAACCATTTGTAGGCCTACTTTTTATTTACTTGGAAAATTGTTACTGTCTCTTTAAGAGGATTTTAAACGCATTTCATTCAAGGCACAGTCTGTGCGGCTTGTTTTAGTGAGTTTAATCTTTTGAGAACTGTGAAGTCTCATTATTTTCGTGCTGTTACATCTGTATTCATTTCAGAGATTACTTGATTGAGATTGTGAAACTACATACAACCGACAAACCTCCATGAAGATGCGAGTAAAAATGAGATGCCTCGCGCTGTCAGACACAACGCTGATAATCATTCTCGGAAGTGTTGATACTAGATTTCGATTCGCGATTTCTTCATCAACTGTTTATGTTCACTTGGGACAAAACAGACAATATATCATGTAATTTGACATTTTGTAGTATGAAATTGTCCGTTCAAACGCAAGAAGAAGCGAATGCGATCTCTCATCGGGGCTCGTGCGTTAGACGCGACGCATCTCGCGGTTTCACACAAAACTGCTCACAAACATTTATTTGAGTTGTTTTGTCATTTTTTTCCAGAAATAACTAGCAATACTCCTACAAATAAATGCTTCGTCACTAAAACGTTTTGACTTTCTATAGAAAATATAGACAACACACGTTCTTACCTTGCAAAAATCGCCTCAGTATTTAATTTGAAGCAGTAAATCCAACACTGGAGTAAATCTCTCGTGATATCACCTTTCCATTGAAATGAAGGAAGACGGTGATGACGATACAGTTATTATTCTTGCCCAGTAACCCCTTAACCAATCACATGTGCCTTTAGCTTGTATTGTCATGAGTATCTGGGCAGACTTCAGAAATAAAATCGGTGATCGGACGACGATGACACTGAGACAGGAACCATGGGAATAATTGTTCCCAAATTTGAACGCTCTGGCTGTAAATGGTTAAAGGTTGTTAAAAATTGTATCCTCCACTCAGTTGATGTATATATTGAGTGGGGACACATTGTTTGCCTTTTTTCTGGGATTCGACTGCAAAAGAGCTCAAGCAACTGTTGAACTCAGTCCCTGCCCATTCTGGACTCAGACCTGTTGTAAATCATTGAACAATGAGGCTTGGATGCCATCTATTGGACATTTCTTGTAATTGCCACTCAGAGAATGAACAGACAGTGGATTAAACTTTAGTTTTTTAGGCTTTAGTTCTTTGTTGTATTCACCTGCTACGGCGTGTGTAACATTTTTCTGTCAACACTGCATACAGGTGAAACTCGAAAAATTAGAATATCGTGCAAAAGTTAATGTAACCCATACTATGTTGAACACAAGAGGGCAGTATAGCCCTATGTATTACTTCACAAGACCCCCTCCCTTCCTACTCCTCACACACAAAGTCTTAGAGAGTGACTTGCAAAATTCTGACATTTTCTCCACATTCAAACCAAAATATCTGACTTTCTGTTGGTCGGAGCTAATGACTGTAAATTAGAAAGTTGTCCGGCTTGAGGAGAACTATATCAATACCAATTTTTGTACCTGTAGATGAAACTAACCCCCCACTTTTTTGTCAAAAGGTGGCGCTACTGAGCCCCTCACCACACCCATTTCTGAAACTTTGCACATGTCTACTGGCTAATAAATGTGACGTCTCTGTCGAGTTTCATGCAATTTCAAGTATGTTAAGAGTCTCAAAAGCATCAATAAAGAAAAGTAAAGTTTGAAGTGTTGCCACGGCAACAGTATCTAAGATATCAATAATCCTTTCACAGGTCTAAATATGCCGTGTGTTTACATTATACACGTAAAGTTTGAAGCAAATCGGGTAAAAACAAGAGGGTGATTTCAAAGCATTTTGAAAGTGACACACTTCCTGCTGCCAGTTGGTGGCGCTATAACTTTGACTCACAATAGTCACATCCATGTGATCGGCCTCTTACAACGAACACACTGCTGAAGTTTCATCAAGATCTGTTAATTTATGCAGAAGTTATAACACACTTCCTGTCTCACTTTTCTCGCCATAAATTTGTTTCCTCGCCACGGCCAAACCGTTCGAGATATCAAAAATCCGCTGGCAATTTTTCATCCTCAATGTCTTGACTTCATGCTGACTGAGATTCGTGTCGATTAAATGATTTCTCTAGGAGGAGTATTTCAAATTCCATTGTATACGTTTTCCAAACAACCCTATATAGCCGACTTCCTGTTGGGCTGAGGTAAAAAGTAAGAGCATGAAGTATATATGAAACGATGAGATCTATATGTGCACCGACTTTCATATTATTACATGCAAGTGTGTTTGATTTATGGACCATGGTTTCGGACCCCGTTCCAGGGGGTGCTGCTGAAACCCCCTGCCACGCCCGGGTACCATCTTCAGCCCAGCCCTGATGGCCGCAGGTTCTGACCCGTGTGCAAAGTTTCAAGAGTTTTAGAGCATGTTAAGGCCCCCAAAAGTGCCCGAATAGTCGATAAAATAATAATAATAATAATAATAATAATAATAATAATAATAATTAAAGCTGCAAGCAGCGATGAAGGGCCCAAGCCGGTGGCACCGCAACCCTGGTGCCTTTAGTTACCGGGCTCATTTCCACTTGGTGGCTTTCGGAAAACAAAGGATGATGGACACAGCAACAACTCAAAAATATAGCTGCAAGCAGCAATGCGATTCCTCCTCAAAATGGCAAATCATTTAAAATTGATCAATAGAGGGTTGGGGTTAAACCCTCCCAATGAAAAAATCCAAAAAACATGTCTTTCTGTCAGAATCCTAAACTAAACATTTTCAGTGTACAGGAAAATCCATCATGTCGGACCTTATGGATCTTGTAGGGTTTTTTGTTTACAATGAGAAATGAGGTTTGTTCACCAGGTTTCAGAAAAACTAAATAAATGTGTTGGAAATACAAACACTTTGAAAAAATGACATTTGGGCATGGCCTGTAGCTCCCCCTAAGGGTGAATGTGAGCCATTCTTGGTTTGTAGGTTCCTGTTGGCCTGTAGTATTAATGTACCAATTTAGAAAGTATTTGACAAAAAAATGTGCAATTTGGGAATGTCCTTTAGCGCCCCCTAAGGGCGAATGTGAGACATTCTTGGTTTGTGGATTTCTGTTGGCCTGTAGTGTCAATATACCAAATTAGAAAATTTTTGACCAGCAAATGGGAATTTAGGGCATGGCCTGTAGCGCCCCCTAAGGGCGAATGTGGGCCATTCTTGGTTTGTGGATTCCTGTTGGCCTGTAGTATCAATCTACAAAATTAGAACATTTTTGACCAGCAAATGGGAATTTTGGGTATGGCCTGTAGCGCCCCCTAAGGGCGAATGTGGGCCATTCTTGGTTTGTGGATTCCTGTTGGCCTGTAGGATCAATATACAAAATTAGAACATTTTTGACCAGAAAATGGGAATTTTGGGCATGGCCTGTAGCGCCCCCTAAGGGCGAATGTGGGATATTCTTTACGCAGTACTTCAGAGTGATGTCATCTTGAAGTATATATATATATAGGTCTGTTTCTAACCCACACCTATAATATCACTTCTGAAGGCATGGATTAAACCAATGGAGTGGTATGGATTACTTTTATGCTGCATTTATGTGATTTTTGTAGCTTCTGAGTTCTGATCACCATTCAAGTCATTGAAAGGTCCAACAGGGTTGAGATAATCTTCTAAAAAGCTTAATTTGTGTTCACTAGAAGAAAGAAAATAATACACATCTGGGATGGAATGAGGGTGAGTATACGATGAGAGAAATTTATTTTGGGGGTGAAAACCATTTGTAGGCCTACTTTTTATTTACTTGGAAAATTGTTACTGTCTCTTTAAGAGGATTTTAAACGCATTTCATTCAAGGCACAGTCTGTGCGGCTTGTTTTAGTGAGTTTAATCTTTTGAGAACTGTGAAGTCTCATTATTTTCGTGCTGTTACATCTGTATTCATTTCAGAGATTACTTGATTGAGATTGTGAAACTACATACAACCGACAAACCTCCATGAAGATGCGAGTAAAAATGAGATGCCTCGCGCTGTCAGACACAACGCTGATAATCATTCTCGGAAGTGTTGATACTAGATTTCGATTCGCGATTTCTTCATCAACTGTTTATGTTCACTTGGGACAAAACAGACAATATATCATGTAATTTGACATTTTGTAGTATGAAATTGTCCGTTCAAACGCAAGAAGAAGCGAATGCGATCTCTCATCGGGGCTCGTGCGTTAGACGCGACGCATCTCGCGGTTTCACACAAAACTGCTCACAAACATTTATTTGAGTTGTTTTGTCATTTTTTTCCAGAAATAACTAGCAATACTCCTACAAATAAATGCTTCGTCACTAAAACGTTTTGACTTTCTATAGAAAATATAGACAACACACGTTCTTACCTTGCAAAAATCGCCTCAGTATTTAATTTGAAGCAGTAAATCCAACACTGGAGTAAATCTCTCGTGATATCACCTTTCCATTGAAATGAAGGAAGACGGTGATGACGATACAGTTATTATTCTTGCCCAGTAACCCCTTAACCAATCACATGTGCCTTTAGCTTGTATTGTCATGAGTATCTGGGCAGACTTCAGAAATAAAATCGGTGATCGGACGACGATGACACTGAGACAGGAACCATGGGAATAATTGTTCCCAAATTTGAACGCTCTGGCTGTAAATGGTTAAAGGTTGTTAAAAATTGTATCCTCCACTCAGTTGATGTATATATTGAGTGGGGACACATTGTTTGCCTTTTTTCTGGGATTCGACTGCAAAAGAGCTCAAGCAACTGTTGAACTCAGTCCCTGCCCATTCTGGACTCAGACCTGTTGTAAATCATTGAACAATGAGGCTTGGATGCCATCTATTGGACATTTCTTGTAATTGCCACTCAGAGAATGAACAGACAGTGGATTAAACTTTAGTTTTTTAGGCTTTAGTTCTTTGTTGTATTCACCTGCTACGGCGTGTGTAACATTTTTCTGTCAACTCTGCATACAGGTGAAACTCGAAAAATTAGAATATCGTGCAAAAGTTAATGTAACCCATACTATGTTGAACACAAGAGGGCAGTATAGCCCTATGTATTACTTCACAAGCCCCCCTCCCTTCCTAATCCTCACACACAAAGTCTTAGAGAGTGACTTGCAAAATTCTGACATTTTCTCCACATTCAAACCAAAATATCTGACTTTCTGTTGGTCGGAGCTAATGACTGTAAATTAGAAAGTTGTCCGGCTTGAGGAGAACTATATCAATACCAATTTTTGTACCTGTAGATGAAACTAACCCCCCACTTTTTTGTCAAAAGGTGGCGCTACTGAGCCCCTCACCACACCCATTTCTGAAACTTTGCACATGTCTACTGGCTAATAAATGTGACGTCTCTGTCGAGTTTCATGCAATTTCAAGTATGTTAAGAGTCTCAAAAGCATCAATAAAGAAAAGTAAAGTTTGAAGTGTTGCCACGGCAACAGTATCTAAGATATCAATAATCCTTTCACAGGTCTAAATCTGCCGTGTGTTTACATTATACACGTAAAGTTTGAAGCAAATCGGGTAAAAACAAGAGGGTGATTTCAAAGCATTTTGAAAGTGACACACTTCCTGCTGCCAGTTGGTGGCGCTATAACTTTGACTCACAATAGTCACATCCATGTGATCGGCCTCTTACAACGAACACACTGCTGAAGTTTCATCAAGATCTGTTAATTTATGCAGAAGTTATAACACACTTCCTGTCTCACTTTTCTCGCCATAAATTTGTTTCCTCGCCACGGCCAAACCGTTCGAGATATCAAAAATCCGCTGGCAATTTTTCATCCTCAATGTCTTGACTTCATGCTGACTGAGATTCGTGGCGATTAAATGATTTCTCTAGGAGGAGTATTTCAAATTCCATTGTATACGTTTTCCAAACAACCCTAAATAGCCGACTTCCTGTTGGGCTGAGGTAAAAAGTAAGAGCATGAAGTATATATGAAACGATGAGATCTATATGTGTACCGACTTTCATATTATTACATGCAAGTGTGTTTGATTTATGGACCAAGGTTTCGGACCCCGTTCCAGGGGGCGCTGCTGAGCCCCCCTGCCACGCCCGGGTACCATCTTCAGCCCAGCCCTGATGGCCGCAGGTTCTGACCAGTGTGCAAAGTTTCAAGAGTTTTAGAGCATGTTAAGGCCCCCAAAAGTGCCCGAATAGTCGATAAAATAATAATAATAATAATAATAATAATAATAATAATAATAATTAAAGCTGCAAGCAGCGATGAAGGGCCCAAGCCGGTGGCACCGCAACCCTGGTGCCTTTAGTTACCGGGCTCATTTCCACTTGGTGGCTTTCGGAAAACAAAGGATGATGGACACAGCAACAACTCAAAAATATAGCTGCAAGCAGCAATGCGATTCCTCCTCAAAATGGCAAATCATTTAAAATTGATCAATAGAGGGTTGGGGTTAAACCCTCCCAATGAAAAAATCCAAAAAACATGTCTTTCTGTCAGAATCCTAAACTAAACATTTTCAGTGTACAGGAAAATCCATCATGTCGGACCTTATGGATCTTGTAGGGTTTTTTGTTTACAATGAGAAATGAGGTTTGTTCACCAGGTTTCAGAAAAACTAAATAAATGTGTTGGAAATACAAACACTTTGAAAAAATGACATTTGGGCATGGCCTGTAGCTCCCCCTAAGGGTGAATGTGAGCCATTCTTGGTTTGTAGGTTCCTGTTGGCCTGTAGTATTAATGTACCAATTTAGAAAGTATTTGACAAAAAAATGTGCAATTTGGGAATGTCCTTTAGCGCCCCCTAAGGGCGAATGTGAGACATTCTTGGTTTGTGGATTTCTGTTGGCCTGTAGTGTCAATATACCAAATTAGAAAATTTTTGACCAGCAAATGGGAATTTAGGGCATGGCCTGTAGCGCCCCCTAAGGGCGAATGTGGGCCATTCTTGGTTTGTGGATTCCTGTTGGCCTGTAGTATCAATCTACAAAATTAGAACATTTTTGACCAGCAAATGGGAATTTTGGGTATGGCCTGTAGCGCCCCCTAAGGGCGAATGTGGGCCATTCTTGGTTTGTGGATTCCTGTTGGCCTGTAGGATCAATATACAAAATTAGAACATTTTTGACCAGAAAATGGGAATTTTGGGCATGGCCTGTAGCGCCCCCTAAGGGCGAATGTGGGATATTCTTTACGCAGTACTTCAGAGTGATGTCATCTTGAAGTATATATATATATAGGTCTGTTTCTAACCCACACCTATAATATCACTTCTGAAGGCATGGATTAAACCAATGGAGTGGTATGGATTACTTTTATGCTGCATTTATGTGATTTTTGTAGCTTCTGAGTTCTGATCACCATTCAAGTCATTGAAAGGTCCAACAGGGTTGAGATAATCTTCTAAAAAGCTTAATTTGTGTTCACTAGAAGAAAGAAAATAATACACATCTGGGATGGAATGAGGGTGAGTATACGATGAGAGAAATTTATTTTGGGGGTGAAAACCATTTGTAGGCCTACTTTTTATTTACTTGGAAAATTGTTACTGTCTCTTTAAGAGGATTTTAAACGCATTTCATTCAAGGCACAGTCTGTGCGGCTTGTTTTAGTGAGTTTAATCTTTTGAGAACTGTGAAGTCTCATTATTTTCGTGCTGTTACATCTGTATTCATTTCAGAGATTACTTGATTGAGATTGTGAAACTACATACAACCGACAAACCTCCATGAAGATGCGAGTAAAAATGAGATGCCTCGCGCTGTCAGACACAACGCTGATAATCATTCTCGGAAGTGTTGATACTAGATTTCGATTCGCGATTTCTTCATCAACTGTTTATGTTCACTTGGGACAAAACAGACAATATATCATGTAATTTGACATTTTGTAGTATGAAATTGTCCGTTCAAACGCAAGAAGAAGCGAATGCGATCTCTCATCGGGGCTCGTGCGTTAGACGCGACGCATCTCGCGGTTTCACACAAAACTGCTCACAAACATTTATTTGAGTTGTTTTGTCATTTTTTTCCAGAAATAACTAGCAATACTCCTACAAATAAATGCTTCGTCACTAAAACGTTTTGACTTTCTATAGAAAATATAGACAACACACGTTCTTACCTTGCAAAAATCGCCTCAGTATTTAATTTGAAGCAGTAAATCCAACACTGGAGTAAATCTCTCGTGATATCACCTTTCCATTGAAATGAAGGAAGACGGTGATGACGATACAGTTATTATTCTTGCCCAGTAACCCCTTAACCAATCACATGTGCCTTTAGCTTGTATTGTCATGAGTATCTGGGCAGACTTCAGAAATAAAATCGGTGATCGGACGACGATGACACTGAGACAGGAACCATGGGAATAATTGTTCCCAAATTTGAACGCTCTGGCTGTAAATGGTTAAAGGTTGTTAAAAATTGTATCCTCCACTCAGTTGATGTATATATTGAGTGGGGACACATTGTTTGCCTTTTTTCTGGGATTCGACTGCAAAAGAGCTCAAGCAACTGTTGAACTCAGTCCCTGCCCATTCTGGACTCAGACCTGTTGTAAATCATTGAACAATGAGGCTTGGATGCCATCTATTGGACATTTCTTGTAATTGCCACTCAGAGAATGAACAGACAGTGGATTAAACTTTAGTTTTTTAGGCTTTAGTTCTTTGTTGTATTCACCTGCTACGGCGTGTGTAACATTTTTCTGTCAACTCTGCATACAGGTGAAACTCGAAAAATTAGAATATCGTGCAAAAGTTAATGTAACCCATACTATGTTGAACACAAGAGGGCAGTATAGCCCTATGTATTACTTCACAAGCCCCCCTCCCTTCCTAATCCTCACACACAAAGTCTTAGAGAGTGACTTGCAAAATTCTGACATTTTCTCCACATTCAAACCAAAATATCTGACTTTCTGTTGGTCGGAGCTAATGACTGTAAATTAGAAAGTTGTCCGGCTTGAGGAGAACTATATCAATACCAATTTTTGTACCTGTAGATGAAACTAACCCCCCACTTTTTTGTCAAAAGGTGGCGCTACTGAGCCCCTCACCACACCCATTTCTGAAACTTTGCACATGTCTACTGGCTAATAAATGTGACGTCTCTGTCGAGTTTCATGCAATTTCAAGTATGTTAAGAGTCTCAAAAGCATCAATAAAGAAAAGTAAAGTTTGAAGTGTTGCCACGGCAACAGTATCTAAGATATCAATAATCCTTTCACAGGTCTAAATCTGCCGTGTGTTTACATTATACACGTAAAGTTTGAAGCAAATCGGGTAAAAACAAGAGGGTGATTTCAAAGCATTTTGAAAGTGACACACTTCCTGCTGCCAGTTGGTGGCGCTATAACTTTGACTCACAATAGTCACATCCATGTGATCGGCCTCTTACAACGAACACACTGCTGAAGTTTCATCAAGATCTGTTAATTTATGCAGAAGTTATAACACACTTCCTGTCTCACTTTTCTCGCCATAAATTTGTTTCCTCGCCACGGCCAAACCGTTCGAGATATCAAAAATCCGCTGGCAATTTTTCATCCTCAATGTCTTGACTTCATGCTGACTGAGATTCGTGGCGATTAAATGATTTCTCTAGGAGGAGTATTTCAAATTCCATTGTATACGTTTTCCAAACAACCCTAAATAGCCGACTTCCTGTTGGGCTGAGGTAAAAAGTAAGAGCATGAAGTATATATGAAACGATGAGATCTATATGTGTACCGACTTTCATATTATTACATGCAAGTGTGTTTGATTTATGGACCAAGGTTTCGGACCCCGTTCCAGGGGGCGCTGCTGAGCCCCCCTGCCACGCCCGGGTACCATCTTCAGCCCAGCCCTGATGGCCGCAGGTTCTGACCAGTGTGCAAAGTTTCAAGAGTTTTAGAGCATGTTAAGGCCCCCAAAAGTGCCCGAATAGTCGATAAAATAATAATAATAATAATAATAATAATAATTAAAGCTGCAAGCAGCGATGACGGGCCCAAGCCGGTGGCACCGCAACCCTGGTGCCTTTAGTTACCGGGCTCATTTCCACTTGGTGGCTTTCGGAAAACAAAGGATGATGGACACAGCAACAACTCAAAAATATAGCTGCAAGCAGCAATGCGATTCCTCCTCAACATGGCAAATCATTTAAAATTGATCAATAGAGGGTTGGGGTTAAACCCTCCCAATGAAAAAATCCAAAAAACATGTCTTTCTGTCTGAATCCTAAACTAAACATTTTCAGTGTACAGGAAAATCCATCATGCCGGACCTTATGGATCCTGTAGGGTTTTTTGTTTACAATGAGAAATGAGGTATGTTCACCAGGTTTCAGAAAAACTAAATAAATGGGGTGGAAATACAATCACTTTGAAAAATTGACATTTGGGCATGGCCTGTACCGCCCCCTAAGGGCGAATGTGAGCCATTCTTGGTTTGTAGGTTCCTGTTGGCCTGTAGTATTAATGTACCAAATTAGAAAGTATTTGACAAAAAAATGTGCAATTTGGGAATGTCCTTTAGCACCCCCTAAGGGCAAATGTGAGACATTCTTGGTTTGTGGATTTCTGTTGGCCTGTAGTGTCAATATACCAAATTAGAAAATTTTTGACCATAAAATGGGAATTTTGGGCATAGCCTGTAGCGCCCCCTAATGGCGAATATGGGCAATTCTTTGTTTGTGGGTTCCTGTTGGCCTGTAGTATCAATGTACCAAATTAGAACATTTTTGACCAGCAAATGGGAATTTAGGGCGTGGCCTGTAGCGCCCCATAAGGGCGAATGTGGGCCACTCTTGGTTTGTGAATTCCTGTTGGCCTGTAGTATCAATATACAACATTAGAACATTTTTGACCAGAAAATGGGAATTTTGGGCATGGCCTGTAGCGCCCCCTAAGGGCGAATGTGGGATATTCTTTACGCAGTACTTCAGAGTGATGTCATCTTGAAGTATATATATATATAGGTCTATTTCTAACCCACACCTATAATATCACTTCTGAAGGCATGGATTTAACCACTGGAGTGGTATGGATTACTTTTATGCTGCATTTATTTGATTTTTGTAGCTTCTGAGTTCTGATCACCATTCAAGTCATTGAAAGGTCCAACAGGGTTGAGATAATCTTCTAAAAAGCTTAATTTGTGTTCACTAGAAGAAAGAAAACAATACACATCTGGGATGCAATGAGGGTGAATATATGATGAGAGAAATTTATTTTTGGGGTGAAAACCATTTGTAGGCCTACTTTTTATTTACTTGGAAAATTGTTACTGTCTCTTTAAGAGGATTTTAAACGCATTTCATTCAAGGCACAGTCTGTGCGGCTTGTTTTAGTGAGTTTAATCTTTTGAGAACTGTGAAGTCTCATTATTTTCGTGCTGTTACATCTGTATTCATTTCAGAGATTACTTGATTGAGATTGTGAAACTACATACAACCGACAAACCTCCATGAAGATGCGAGTAAAAATGAGATGCCTCGCGCTGTCAGGCACAACGCTGATAATCATTCTCGGAAGTGTTGATACTAGATTTCGATTCGCGATTTCTTCATCAACTGTTTATGTTCACTTGGGACAAAACAGACAATATATCATGTAATTTGACATTTTGTAGTATGAAATTGTCCGTTCAAACGCAAGAAGAAGCGAATGCGATCTCTCATCGGGGCTCGTGCGTTAGACGCGACGCATCTCGCGGTTTCACACAAAACTGCTCACAAACATTTATTTGAGTTGTTTTGTCATTTTTTTCCAGAAATAACTAGCAATACTCCTACAAATAAATGCTTCGTAACTAAAACGTTTTGACTTTCTATAGAAAATATAGACAACACACGTTCTTACCTTGCAAAAATCGCCTCAGCATTTAATTTGAAGCAGTAAATCCAACACTGGAGTAAATCTCTCGTGATATCACCTTTCCATTGAAATGAAGGAAGACGGTGATGACGATACAGTTATTATTCTTGCCCAGTAACCCCTTAACCAATCACATGTGCCTTTAGCTTGTATTGTCATGAGTATCTGGGCAGACTTCAGAAATAAAATCGGTGATCGGACGACGATGACACTGAGACAGGAACCATGGGAATAATTGTTCCCAAATTTGAACGCTCTGGCTGTAAATGGTTAAAGGTTGTTAAAAATTGTATCCTCCACTCAGTTGATGTATATATTGAGTGGGGACACATTGTTTGCCTTTTTTCTGGGATTCGACTGCAAAAGAGCTCAAGCAACTGTTGAACTCAGTCCCTGCCCATTCTGGACTCAGACCTGTTGTAAATCATTGAACAATGAGGCTTGGATGCCATCTATTGGACATTTCTTGTAATTGCCACTCAGAGAATGAACAGACAGTGGATTAAACTTTAGTTTTTTAGGCTTTAGTTCTTTGTTGTATTCACCTGCTACGGCGTGTGTAACATTTTTCTGTCAACTCTGCATACAGGTGAAACTCGAAAAATTAGAATATCGTGCAAAAGTTAATGTAACCCATACTATGTTGAACACAAGAGGGCAGTATAGCCCTATGTATTACTTCACAAGCCCCCCTCCCTTCCTACTCCTCACACACAAAGTCTTAGAGAGTGACTTGCAAAATTCTGACATTTTCTCCACATTCAAACCAAAATATCTGACTTTCTGTTGGTCGGAGCTAATGACTGTAAATTAGAAAGTTGTCCGGCTTGAGGAGAACTATATCAATACCAATTTTTGTACCTGTAGATGAAACTAACCCCCCACTTTTTTGTCAAAAGGTGGCGCTACTGAGCCCCTCACCACACCCATTTCTGAAACTTTGCACATGTCTACTGGCTAATAAATGTGACGTCTCTGTCGAGTTTCATGCAATTTCAAGTATGTTAAGAGTCTCAAAAGCATCAATAAAGAAAAGTAAAGTTTGAAGTGTTGCCACGGCAACAGTATCTAAGATATCAATAATCCTTTCACAGGTCTAAATCTGCCGTGTGTTTACATTATACACGTAAAGTTTGAAGCAAATCGGGTAAAAACAAGAGGGTGATTTCAAAGCATTTTGAAAGTGACACACTTCCTGCTGCCAGTTGGTGGCGCTATAACTTTGACTCACAATAGTCACATCCATGTGATCGGCCTCTTACATCGAACACACTGCTGAAGTTTCATCAAGATCTGTTAATTTATGCAGAAGTTATAACACACTTCCTGTCTCACTTTTCTCGCCATAAATTTGTTTCCTCGCCACGGCCAAACCGTTCGAGATATCAAAAATCCGCTGGCAATTTTTCATCCTCAATGTCTTGACTTCATGCTGACTGAGATTCGTGGCGATTAAATGATTTCTCTAGGAGGAGTATTTCAAATTCCATTGTATACGTTTTCCAAACAACCCTAAATAGCCGACTTCCTGTTGGGCTGAGGTAAAAAGTAAGAGCATGAAGTATATATGAAACGATGAGATCTATATGTGTACCGACTTTCATATTATTACATGCAAGTGTGTTTGATTTATGGACCAAGGTTTCGGACCCCGTTCCAGGGGGCGCTGCTGAGCCCCCCTGCCACGCCCGGGTACCATCTTCAGCCCAGCCCTGATGGCCGCAGGTTCTGACCCGTGTGCAAAGTTTCAAGAGTTTTAGAGCATGTTAAGGCCCCCAAAAGTGCCCGAATAGTCGATAAAATAATAATAATAATAATAATAATAATAATAATTAAAGCTGCAAGCAGCGATGAAGGGCCCAAGCCGGTGGCACCGCAACCCTGGTGCCTTTAGTTACCGGGCTCATTTCCACTTGGTGGCTTTCGGAAAACAAAGGATGATGGACACAGCAACAACTCAAAAATATAGCTGCAAGCAGCAATGCGATTCCTCCTCAAAATGGCAAATCATTTAAAATTGATCAATAGAGGGTTGGGGTTAAACCCTCCCAATGAAAAAATCCAAAAAACATGTCTTTCTGTCAGAATCCTAAACTAAACATTTTCAGTGTACAGGAAAATCCATCATGTCGGACCTTATGGATCCTGTAGGGTTTTTTGTTTACAATGAGAAATGAGGTTTGTTCACCAGGTTTCAGAAAAACTAAATAAATGTGTTGGAAATACAAACACTTTGAAAAAATGACATTTGGGCATGGCCTGTAGCTCCCCCTAAGGGCGAATGTGAGACATTCTTGGTTTGTGGATTTCTGTTGGCCTGTAGTGTCAATATACCAAATTAGAACATTTTTGACCAGCAAATGGGAATTTAGGGCATGGCCTGTAGCGCCCCCTAAGGGCGAATGTGGGCCATTCTTGGTTTGTGGATTCCTGTTGGCCTGTAGTATCAATCTACAAAATTAGAACATTTTTGACCAGAAAATGGGAATTTTGGGTATGGCCTGTAGCGCCCCCTAAGGGCGAATGTGGGCCATTCTTGGTTTGTGGATTCCTGTTGGCCTGTAGTATCAATATACAAAATTAGAACATTTTTGACCAGAAAATGGGAATTTTGGGCATGGCCTGTAGCGCCCCCTTAGGGCGAATGTGGGATATTCTTTACGCAGTACTTCAGAGTGATGTCATCTTTAAGTATATATATATATATAGGTCTGTATCTAACCCACACCTATAATATCACTTCTGAAGGCATGGATTAAACCACAGGAGTGGTATGGATTACTTTTATGCTGCATTTATGTGATTTTTGTAGCTTCTGAGTTCTGATCACCATTCAAGTCATTGAAAGGTCCAACAGGGTTGAGATAATCTTCTAAAAAGCTTAATTTGTGTTCACTAGAAGAAAGAAAATAATACACATCTGGGATGGAATGAGGGTGAGTATACGATGAGAGAAATTTATTTTGGGGGTGAAAACCATTTGTAGGCTACTTTTTATTTACTTGGAAAATTGTTACTGTCTCTTTAAGAGGATTTTAAACGCATTTCATTCAAGCCGTCTTTGCGGCTTGTTTTATTGAGATATAATCTTTTGAGAACTGTGAATCTCATTATTTTCGTGCTGTTACATCTGTATTCATTTCAGAGATTAATTGATTGAGATTGTGAAACTACATACAACCGACAAACCTCCATGAAGATGCGAGTAAAAATGAGATTCCTCGCGCTGTCAGACACAAAGCTGATAATCATTCTCGGAAGTGTTGATACTAGATTTAGATTCGCGATTTCTTCATCAACTGTTTATGAACACTTGAGACAAAACAGACAATATATCATGTATTTTGACATTTTGTTGTTATGAAATTGTCCGTTCAAACGCAAGAAGAAGCGAATGCGATCTCTCATCGGGGCTCGTGAGTTAGACGTGACGCTGCTCGCGGTTTCACACAAAACTGCTCACAAACATTTATTTGAGTTGTTTCGTCATTTTTTTTCCAGAAATAACTAGCAATACTCCTACAAATAAATGCTTCGTAACTAAAACGTTTTGACTTTCTATAGAAAATATAGACAACACGTTCTTACCTTGCAAAAATCGCCTCAGTATTTAATTTGAAGCAGTAAATCCAACACTGGAGTAAATCTCTCGTGATATCACCGTCCCATTGAAATGAAGGAAGACGGTGATGACGATACAGTTATTATTCTTGCCCAGTAACCCCTTAACCAATCACATGTGCCTTTAGCTTGTATTGTCATGAGTATCTGGGCAGATTTCAGAAATAAAATCGGTGATTGGACGACGATGACACTGAGACAGAAACTATGGGAATAATTGTTCCCAAATTTGAACGCTCTGGCTGTAAATGGTTAAAGGTTGTAAAAAATTGTATCCGCCACTCAGTTGATGTATATATTGAGTGGGGACACAGTGTTTGCCTTTTTTCTGGGATTCGACGGCAAAAGAGCTCAAGCAACTGTTGAACTCAGTCCCTGCCCATTCTGGACTCAGCCTGTTGTAAATAATAGAACAATGAGGCTTGGATGCCATCTATTGGACATTTCTTGTAATTGCCACTCAGAGAATGAACAGACAGTGGATTAAATTTTAGTTTTTTAGGCTTTAGTTCTTTGTTGTATTCACCTGCTACGGCGTGTGTAACATTTTTCTGTCAACTCTGCATACAGGTGAAACTCGAAAAATTAGAATATCGTGCAAAAGTTAATGTAACCCATACTATGTTGAACACAAGAGGGCAGTATAGCCCTATGTATTACTTCACAAGACCCAACGTCCCCCCTCCCCTACAAACTCACAGAGTCTCAGAGAGTGACTTGCAAAATTCTGACATTTTCTCCACATTCAAACCAAAATATCTGACTTTCTGTTGGTCGGAGCTAATGACTGTAAATTAGAAAGTTGTCCGGCTTGAGGAGAACTATATCAATGCCAATTTTTGTACCTGTAGATGAAACTAACCCCCCACTTTTTTGTCAAAAGGTGGCGCTACTGAGCACCTCACCACACCCATTTCTGAAACTTTGCACATGTCTACTGGCTAATAAATGTGACGTCTCTGTCGAGTTTCATGCAATTTCAAGTATGTTAAGAGTCTCAAAAGCATCAATAAAGAAAAGTAAAGTTTGAAGCGTTGCCACGGCAACAGTATCTAAGATATCAATAATCCTTTCACAGGTCTAAATCTGCCGTGTGTTTACATTATACACGTAAAGTTTGAAGCAAATCGGGTAAAAACAAGAGGGTGATTTCAAAGCATTTTGAAAGTGACACACTTCCTGCTGCCAGTTGGTGGCGCTATAACTTTGACTCACAATAGTCACATCCATGTGATCGGCCTCTTACAACGAACACACTGCTGAAGTTTCATCAAGATCTGTTAATTTATGCAGAAGTTATAACACACTTCCTGTCTCACTTTTCTCGCCATAAATTTGTTTCCTCGCCACGGCCAAACCGTTCGAGATATCAAAAATCCGCTGGCAATTTTTCATCCTCAATGTCTTGACTTCATGCTGACTGAGATTCGTGGCGATTAAATGATTTCTCTAGGAGGAGTATTTCAAATTCCATTGTATACGTTTTCCAAACAACCCTAAATAGCCGACTTCCTGTTGGGCTGAGGTAAAAAGTAAGAGCATGAAGTATATATGAAACGATGAGATCTATATGTGTACCGACTTTCATATTATTACATGCAAGTGTGTTTGATTTATGGACCAAGGTTTCGGACCCCGTTCCAGGGGGCGCTGCTGAGCCCCCCTGCCACGCCCGGGTACCATCTTCAGCCCAGCCCTGATGGCCGCAGGTTCTGACCCGTGTGCAAAGTTTCAAGAGTTTTAGAGCATGTTAAGGCCCCCAAAAGTGCCCGAATAGTCGATAAAATAATAATAATAATAATAATTAAAGCTGCAAGCAGCGATGACGGGCCCAAGCCGGTGGCACCGCAACCCTGGTGCCTTTAGTTACCGGGCTCATTTCCACTTGGTGGCTTTCGGAAAACAAAGGATGGTGGACACAGCAACAACTCAAAAATATAGCTGCAAGCAGCAATGCGATTCCTCCTCAAAATGGCAAATCATTTAAAATTGATCAATAGAGGGTTGGGGTTAAACCCTCCCAATGAAAAAATCCAAAAAACATGTCTTTCTGTCTGAATCCTAAACTAAACATTTTCAGTGTACAGGAAAATCCATCATGCCAGACCTTATGGATCCTGGAGGGTTTTTTGTTTACAATGAGAAATGAGGTATGTTCACCAGGTTTCAGAAAAACTAAATAAATGGGGTGGAAATACAATCACTTTGAAAAATTGACATTTGGGCATGGCCTGTAGCGCCCCCTAAGGGCGAATGTGAGCCATTCTTGGTTTGTAGGTTCCTGTTGGCCTGTAGTATTAATGTACCAAATTAGAAAGTATTTGACAAAAAAATGTGCAATTTGGGAATGTCCTTTAGCGCCCCCTAAGGGCAAATGTGAGACATTCTTGGTTTGTGGATTTCTGTTGGCCTGTAGTGTCAATATACCAAATTAGAAAATTTTTGACCATAAAATGGGAATTTTGGGCATAGCCTGTAGCGCCCCCTAATGGCGAATATGGGCAATTCTTTGTTTGTGGGTTCCTGTTGGCCTGTAGTATCAATGTACCAAATTAGAACATTTTTGACCAGCAAATGGGAATTTAGGGCGTGGCCTGTAGCGCCCCCTATGGGCGAATGTGGGCCATTCTTGGTTTGTGGATTACTGTTGGCCTGTAGGATCAATATACAAAATTAGAACATTTTTGCCCAGAAAATGGGAATTTTGGGCATGGCCTGTAGCGCCCCCTAAGGGCGAATGTGGGATATTCTTTACGCAGTACTTCAGAGTGATGTCATCTTGAAGTATATATATATAGGTCTGTTTCTAACCCACACCTATAATATCACTTCTGAAGGCATGGATTAAACCAATGGAGTGGTATGGATTACTTTTATGCTGCATTTATGTGATTTTTGTAGCTTCTGAGTTCTGATCACCATTCAAGTCATTGAAAGGTCCAACAGGGTTGAGATAATCTTCTAAAAAGCTTAATTTGTGTTCACTAGAAGAAAGAAAATAATACACATCTGGGATGGAATGAGGGTGAGTATACGATGAGAGAAATTTATTTTGGGGGTGAAAACCATTTGTAGGCCTACTTTTTATTTACTTGGAAAATTGTTACTGTCTCTTTAAGAGGATTTTAAACGCATTTCATTCAAGGCACAGTCTGTGCGGCTTGTTTTATTGAGTTTAATCTTTTGAGAACTGTGAAGTCTCATTATTTTCGTGCTGTTACATCTGTATTCATTTCAGAGATTACTTGATTGAGATTGTGAAACTACATACAACCGACAAACCTCCATGAAGATGCGAGTAAAAATGAGATGCCTCGCGCTGTCAGACACAACGCTGATAATCATTCTCGGAAGTGTTGATACTAGATTTAGATTCGCGATTTCTTCATCAACTGTTTATGTTCACTTGGGACAAAACAGACAATATATCATGTAATTTGACATTTTGTTTATGAAATTGTCCGTTCAAACGCAAGATGAAGCGAATGCGATCTCTCATCGGGGCTCGTGCGTTAGACGCGACGCATCTCGCGGTTTCACACAAAACTGCTCACAAACATTTATTTGAGTTGTTTTGTCATTTTTTTCCAGAAATAACTAGCAATACTCCTACAAATAAATGCTTCGTAACTAAAACGTTTTGACTTTCTATAGAAAATATAGACAACACGTTCTTACCTTGCAAAAATCGCCTCAGTATTTAATTTGAAGCAGTAAATCCAACACTGGAGTAAATCTCTCGTGATATCACCGTCCCATTGAAATGAAGGAAGACGGTGATGACGATACAGTTATTATTCTTGCCCAGTAACCCCTTAACCAATCACATGTGCCTTTAGCTTGTATTGTCATGAGTATCTGGGCAGATTTCAGAAATAAAATCGGTGATCGGACGACGATGACACTGAGACAGGAACCATGGGAATAATTGTTCCCAAATTTGAACGCTCTGGCTGTAAATAGTTAAAGGTTGTTAAAAATTGTATCCTCCACTCAGTTGATGTATATATTGAGTGGGGACACATTGTTTGCCTTTTTTCTGGGATTCGACTGCAAAAGAGCTCAAGCAACTGTTGAACTCAGTCCCTGCCCATTCTGGACTCAGACCTGTTGTAAATCATTGAACAATGAGGCTTGGATGCCATCTATTGGACATTTCTTGTAATTGCCACTCAGAGAATGAACAGACAGTGGATTAAACTTTAGTTTTTTAGGCTTTAGTTCTTTGTTGTATTCACCTGCTACGGCGTGTGTAACATTTTTCTGTCAACTCTGCATACAGGTGAAACTCGAAAAATTAGAATATCGTGCAAAAGTTAATGTAACCCATACTATGTTGAACACAAGAGGGCAGTATAGCCCTATGTATTACTTCACAAGACCCCCTCCCTTCCTACTCCTCACACACAGAGGCTCACAGAGTGACTTGCAAAATTCTGACATTTTCTCCACATTCAAACCAAAATATCTGACTTTCTGTTGGTCGGAGCTAATGACTGTAAATTAGAAAGTTGTCCGGCTTGAGGAGAACTATATCAATACCAATTTTTGTACCTGTAGATGAAACTAACCCCCCACTTTTTTGTCAAAAGGTGGCGCTACTGAGCCCCTCACCACACCCATTTCTGAAACTTTGCACATGTCTACTGGCTAATAAATGTGACGTCTCTGTCGAGTTTCATGCAATTTCAAGTAGGTTAAGAGTCTCAAAAGCATCAATAAAGAAAAGTAAAGTTTGAAGCGTTGCCACGGCAACAGTATCTAAGATATCAATAATCCTTTCACAGGTCTAAATCTGCCGTGTGTTTACATTATACACGTAAAGTTTGAAGCAAATCGGGTAAAAACAAGAGGGTGATTTCAAAGCATTTTGAAAGTGACACACTTCCTGCTGCCAGTTGGTGGCGCTATAACTTTGACTCACAATAGTTACATCCATGTGATCGGCCTCTTACAACGAACACACTGCTGAAGTTTCATCAAGATCTGTTAATTTATGCAGAAGTTATAACACACTTCCTGTCTCACTTTTCTCGCCATAATTTTGTTTCCTCGCCACGGCCAAACCGTTCGAGATATCAAAAATCCGCTGGCAATTTTTCATCCTCAATGTCTTGACTTCATGCTGACTGAGATTCGTGGCGATTAAATGATTTCTCTAGGAGGAGTATTTCAAATTCCATTGTATACGTTTTCCAAACAACCCTAAATAGCCGACTTCCTGTTGGGCTGAGGTAAAAAGTAAGAGCATGAAGTATATATGAAACGATGAGATCTATATGTGTACCGACTTTCATATTATTACATGCAAGTGTGTTTGATTTATGGACCAAGGTTTCGGACCCCGTTCCAGGGGGCGCTGCTGAGCCCCCCTGCCACGCCCGGGTACCATCTTCAGCCCAGCCCTGATGGCCGCAGGTTCTGACCCGTGTGCAAAGTTTCAAGAGTTTTAGAGCATGTTAAGGCCCCCAAAAGTGCCCGAATAGTCGATAAAATAATAATAATAATAATAATAATAATAATAATAATAATAATAATAATAATCCTAAGGAAAACAATAGGGCCTTCGCCTTTTCAGGCTTGGGCCCTAATAATAATAATCCTAAGGAAAACAATAGGGCCTTCGCCTTTTCAGGCTTGGGCCCTAATAATAATAATAATAATAATAAGAATAATAATAATAATAATAATAATAATAATCCTAAGGAAAACAATAGGGCCTTCGCCTTTTCAAGGCTTGGGCCCTAATAATAATAATCCTAAGGAAAACAATAGGGCCTTCGCCTTTTCAGGCTTGGGCCATAATAATAATAATAATAATTAAAGCTGCAAGCAGCGATGACGGGCCCAAGCCGGTGGCACCGCAACCCTGGTGCCTTTAGTTACCGGGCTCATTTCCACTTGGTGGCTTTCGGAAAACAAAGGATGATGGACACAGAAACAACTCAAAAATATAGCTGCAAGCAGCAATGCGATTCCTCCTCAAAATGGCAAATCATTTAAAATTGATCAATAGAGGGTTGGGGTTAAACCCTCCCAATGAAAAAATCCAAAAAACATGTCTTTCTGTCTGAATCCTAAACTAAACATTTTCAGTGTACAGGAAAATCCATCATGCCGGACCTTATGGATCCTGTAGGGTTTTTTGTTTACAATGAGAAATGAGGTATGTTCACCAGGTTTCAGAAAAACTAAATAAATGGGGTGGAAATACAATCACTTTGAAAAATTGACATTTGGGCATGGCCTGTACCGCCCCCTAAGGGCGAATGTGAGCCATTCTTGGTTTGTAGGTTCCTGTTGGCCTGTAGTATTAATGTACCAAATTAGAAAGTATTTGACAAAAAAATGTGCAATTTGGGAATGTCCTTTAGCACCCCCTAAGGGCAAATATGAGACATTCTTGGTTTGTGGATTTCTGTTGGCCTGTAGTGTCAATATACCAAATTAGAAAATTTTTGACCATAAAATGGGAATTTTGGGCATAGCCTGTAGCGCCCCCTAATGGCGAATATGGGCAATTCTTTGTTTGTGGGTTCCTGTTGGCCTGTAGTATCAATGTACCAAATTAGAACATTTTTGACCAGCAAATGGGAATTTAGGGCGTGGCCTGTAGCGCCCCATAAGGGCGAATGTGGGCCACTCTTGGTTTGTGAATTCCTGTTGGCCTGTAGTATCAATATACAACATTAGAACATTTTTGACCAGAAAATGGGAATTTTGGGCATGGCCTGTAGCGCCCCCTAAGGGCGAATGTGGGATATTCTTTACGCAGTACTTCAGAGTGATGTCATCTTGAAGTATATATATATAGGTCTATTTCTAACCCACACCTATAATATCACTTCTGAAGGCATGGATTTAACCACTGGAGTGGTATGGATTACTTTTATGCTGCATTTATTTGATTTTTGCAGCTTCTGAGTTCTGATCACCATTCAAGTCATTGAAAGGTCCAACAGGGTTGAGATAATCTTCTAAAAAGCTTAATTTGTGTTCACTAGAAGAAAGAAAACAATACACATCTGGGATGCAATGAGGGTGAGTATACGATGAGAGAAATTTATTTTTGGGGTGAAAACCATTTGTAGGCCTACTTTTTATTTACTTGGAAAATTGTTACTGTCTCTTTAAGAGGATTTTAAACGCATTTCATTCAAGGCACAGTCTGTGCGGCTTGTTTTAGTGAGTTTAATCTTTTGAGAACTGTGAAGTCTCATTATTTTCGTGCTGTTACATCTGTATTCATTTCAGAGATTACTTGATTGAGATTGTGAAACTACATACAACCGACAAACCTCCATGAAGATGCGAGTAAAAATGAGATGCCTCGCGCTGTCAGACACAACGCTGATAATCATTCTCGGAAGTGTTGATACTAGATTTCGATTCGCGATTTCTTCATCAACTGTTTATGTTCACTTGGGACAAAACAGACAATATATCATGTAATTTGACATTTTGTAGTATGAAATTGTCCGTTCAAACGCAAGAAGAAGCGAATGCGATCTCTCATCGGGGCTCGTGCGTTAGACGCGACGCATCTCGCGGTTTCACACAAAACTGCTCACAAACATTTATTTGAGTTGTTTTGTCATTTTTTTCCAGAAATAACTAGCAATACTCCTACAAATAAATGCTTCGTCACTAAAACGTTTTGACTTTCTATAGAAAATATAGACAACACACGTTCTTACCTTGCAAAAATCGCCTCAGTATTTAATTTGAAGCAGTAAATCCAACACTGGAGTAAATCTCTCGTGATATCACCTTTCCATTGAAATGAAGGAAGACGGTGATGACGATACAGTTATTATTCTTGCCCAGTAACCCCTTAACCAATCACATGTGCCTTTAGCTTGTATTGTCATGAGTATCTGGGCAGACTTCAGAAATAAAATCGGTGATCGGACGACGATGACACTGAGACAGGAACCATGGGAATAATTGTTCCCAAATTTGAACGCTCTGGCTGTAAATGGTTAAAGGTTGTTAAAAATTGTATCCTCCACTCAGTTGATGTATATATTGAGTGGGGACACATTGTTTGCCTTTTTTCTGGGATTCGACTGCAAAAGAGCTCAAGCAACTGTTGAACTCAGTCCCTGCCCATTCTGGACTCAGACCTGTTGTAAATCATTGAACAATGAGGCTTGGATGCCATCTATTGGACATTTCTTGTAATTGCCACTCAGAGAATGAACAGACAGTGGATTAAACTTTAGTTTTTTAGGCTTTAGTTCTTTGTTGTATTCACCTGCTACGGCGTGTGTAACATTTTTCTGTCAACTCTGCATACAGGTGAAACTCGAAAAATTAGAATATCGTGCAAAAGTTAATGTAACCCATACTATGTTGAACACAAGAGGGCAGTATAGCCCTATGTATTACTTCACAAGACCCCCTCCCTTCCTACTCCTCACACACAAAGTCTTAGAGAGTGACTTGCAAAATTCTGACATTTTCTCCACATTCAAACCAAAATATCTGACTTTCTGTTGGTCGGAGCTAATGACTGTAAATTAGAAAGTTGTCCGGCTTGAGGAGAACTATATCAATACCAATTTTTGTACCTGTAGATGAAACTAACCCCCCACTTTTTTGTCAAAAGGTGGCGCTACTGAGCCCCTCACCACACCCATTTCTGAAACTTTGCACATGTCTACTGGCTAATAAATGTGACGTCTCTGTCGAGTTTCATGCAATTTCAAGTATGTTAAGAGTCTCAAAAGCATCAATAAAGAAAAGTAAAGTTTGAAGTGTTGCCACGGCAACAGTATCTAAGATATCAATAATCCTTTCACAGGTCTAAATCTGCCGTGTGTTTACATTATACACGTAAAGTTTGAAGCAAATCGGGTAAAAACAAGAGGGTGATTTCAAAGCATTTTGAAAGTGACACACTTCCTGCTGCCAGTTGGTGGCGCTATAACTTTGACTCACAATAGTCACATCCATGTGATCGGCCTCTTACAACGAACACACTGCTGAAGTTTCATCAAGATCTGTTAATTTATGCAGAAGTTATAACACTCTTCCTGTCTCACTTTTCTCGCCATAAATTTGTTTCCTCGCCACGGCCAAACCGTTCGAGATATCAAAAATCCGCTGGCAATTTTTCATCCTCAATGTCTTGACTTCATGCTGACTGAGATTCGTGGCGATTAAATGATTTCTCTAGGAGGAGTATTTCAAATTCCATTGTATACGTTTTCCAAACAACCCTAAATAGCCGACTTCCTGTTGGGCTGAGGTAAAAAGTAAGAGCATGAAGTATATATGAAACGATGAGATCTATATGTGTACCGACTTTCATATTATTACATGCAAGTGTGTTTGATTTATGGACCATGGTTTCGGACCCCGTTCCAGGGGGCGCTGCTGAAACCCCCTGCCACGCCCGGGTACCATCTTCAGCCCAGCCCTGTTGGCCGCAGGTTCTGACCCGTGTGCAAAGTTTCAAGAGTTTTAGAGCATGTTAAGGCCCCCAAAAGTGCCCGAATAGTCGATAAAATAATAATAATAATAATAATTAAAGCTGCAAGCAGCGATGACGGGCCCAAGCCGGTGGCACCGCAACCCTGGTGCCTTTAGTTACCGGGCTCATTTCCACTTGGTGGCTTTCGGAAAACAAAGGATGATGGACACAGCAACAACTCAAAAATATAGCTGCAAGCAGCAATGCGATTCCTCCTCAAAATGGCAAATCATTTAAAATTGATCAATAGAGGGTTGGGGTTAAACCCTCCCAATGAAAAAATCCAAAAAACATGTCTTTCTGTCTGAATCCTAAACTAAACATTTTCAGTGTACAGGAAAATCCATCATGCCGGACCTTATGGATCCTGTAGGGTTTTTTGTTTACAATGAGAAATGAGGTATGTTCACCAGGTTTCAGAAAAACTAAATAAATGGGGTGGAAATACAATCACTTTGAAAAATTGACATTTGGGCATGGCCTGTACCGCCCCCTAAGGGCGAATGTGAGCCATTCTTGGTTTGTAGGTTCCTGTTGGCCTGTAGTATTAATGTACCAAATTAGAAAGTATTTGACAAAAAAATGTGCAATTTGGGAATGTCCTTTAGCACCCCCTAAGGGCAAATGTGAGACATTCTTGGTTTGTGGATTTCTGTTGGCCTGTAGTGTCAATATACCAAATTAGAAAATTTTTGACCATAAAATGGGAATTTTGGGCATAGCCTGTAGCGCCCCCTAATGGCGAATATGGGCAATTCTTTGTTTGTGGGTTCCTGTTGGCCTGTAGTATCAATGTACCAAATTAGAACATTTTTGACCAGCAAATGGGAATTTAGGGCGTGGCCTGTAGCGCCCCATAAGGGCGAATGTGGGCCACTCTTGGTTTGTGAATTCCTGTTGGCCTGTAGTATCAATATACAACATTAGAACATTTTTGACCAGAAAATGGGAATTTTGGGCATGGCCTGTAGCGCCCCCTAAGGGCGAATGTGGGATATTCTTTACGCAGTACTTCAGAGTGATGTCATCTTGAAGTATATATATATAGGTCTATTTCTAACCCACACCTATAATATCACTTCTGAAGGCATGGATTTAACCACTGGAGTGGTATGGATTACTTTTATGCTGCATTTATTTGATTTTTGCAGCTTCTGAGTTCTGATCACCATTCAAGTCATTGAAAGGTCCAACAGGGTTGAGATAATCTTCTAAAAAGCTTAATTTGTGTTCACTAGAAGAAAGAAAACAATACACATCTGGGATGCAATGAGGGTGAGTATACGATGAGAGAAATTTATTTTTGGGGTGAAAACCATTTGTAGGCCTACTTTTTATTTACTTGGAAAATTGTTACTGTCTCTTTAAGAGGATTTTAAACGCATTTCTTTCAAGGCACAGTCTGTGCGGCTTGTTTTAGTGAGTTTAATCTTTTGAGAACTGTGAAGTCTCATTATTTTCGTGCTGTTACATCTGTATTCATTTCAGAGATTACTTGATTGAGATTGTGAAACTACATACAACCGACAAACCTCCATGAAGATGCGAGTAAAAATGAGATGCCTCGCGCTGTCAGACACAACGCTGATAATCATTCTCGGAAGTGTTGATACTAGATTTCGATTCGCGATTTCTTCATCAACTGTTTATGTTCACTTGGGACAAAACAGACAATATATCATGTAATTTGACATTTTGTAGTATGAAATTGTCCGTTCAAACGCAAGAAGAAGCGAATGCGATCTCTCATCGGGGCTCGTGCGTTAGACGCGACGCATCTCGCGGTTTCACACAAAACTGCTCACAAACATTTATTTGAGTTGTTTTGTCATTTTTTTCCAGAAATAACTAGCAATACTCCTAGAAATAAATGCTTCGTCACTAAAACGTTTTGACTTTCTATAGAAAATATAGACAACACACGTTCTTACCTTGCAAAAATCGCCTCAGTATTTAATTTGAAGCAGTAAATCCAACACTGGAGTAAATCTCTCGTGATATCACCTTTCCATTGAAATGAAGGAAGACGGTGATGACGATACAGTTATTATTCTTGCCCAGTAACCCCTTAACCAATCACATGTGCCTTTAGCTTGTATTGTCATGAGTATCTGGGCAGACTTCAGAAATAAAATCGGTGATCGGACGACGATGACACTGAGACAGGAACCATGGGAATAATTGTTCCCAAATTTGAACGCTCTGGCTGTAAATGGTTAAAGGTTGTTAAAAATTGTATCCTCCACTCAGTTGATGTATATATTGAGTGGGGACACATTGTTTGCCTTTTTTCTGGGATTCGACTGCAAAAGAGCTCAAGCAACTGTTGAACTCAGTCCCTGCCCATTCTGGACTCAGACCTGTTGTAAATCATTGAACAATGAGGCTTGGATGCCATCTATTGGACATTTCTTGTAATTGCCACTCAGAGAATGAACAGACAGTGGATTAAACTTTAGTTTTTTAGGCTTTAGTTCTTTGTTGTATTCACCTGCTACGGCGTGTGTAACATTTTTCTGTCAACTCTGCATACAGGTGAAACTCGAAAAATTAGAATATCGTGCAAAAGTTAATGTAACCCATACTATGTTGAACACAAGAGGGCAGTATAGCCCTATGTATTACTTCACAAGACCCCCTCCCTTCCTACTCCTCACACACAAAGTCTTAGAGAGTGACTTGCAAAATTCTGACATTTTCTCCACATTCAAACCAAAATATCTGACTTTCTGTTGGTCGGAGCTAATGACTGTAAATTAGAAAGTTGTCCGGCTTGAGGAGAACTATATCAATACCAATTTTTGTACCTGTAGATGAAACTAACCCCCCACTTTTTTGTCAAAAGGTGGCGCTACTGAGCCCCTCACCACACCCATTTCTGAAACTTTGCACATGTCTACTGGCTAATAAATGTGACGTCTCTGTCGAGTTTCATGCAATTTCAAGTATGTTAAGAGTCTCAAAAGCATCAATAAAGAAAAGTAAAGTTTGAAGTGTTGCCACGGCAACAGTATCTAAGATATCAATAATCCTTTCACAGGTCTAAATCTGCCTTGTGTTTACATTATACACGTAAAGTTTGAAGCAAATCGGGTAAAAACAAGAGGGTGATTTCAAAGCAATTTGAAAGTGACACACTTCCTGCTGCCAGTTGGTGGCGCTATAACTTTGACTCACAATAGTCACATCCATGTGATCGGCCTCTTACAACGAACACACTGCTGAAGTTTCATCAAGATCTGTTAATTTATGCAGAAGTTATAACACACTTCCTGTCTCACTTTTCTCGCCATAAATTTGTTTCCTCGCCACGGCCAAACCGTTCGAGATATCAAAAATCCGCTGGCAATTTTTCATCCTCAATGTCTTGACTTCATGCTGACTGAGATTCGTGGCGATTAAATGATTTCTCTAGGAGGAGTATTTCAAATTCCATTGTATGCGTTTTCCAAACAACCCTAAATAGCCGACTTCCTGTTGGGCTGAGGTAAAAAGTAAGAGCATGAAGTATATATGAAACGATGAGATCTATATGTGTACCGACTTTCATATTATTACATGCAAGTGTGTTTGATTTATGGACCAAGGTTTCGGACCCCGTTCCAGGGGGCGCTGCTGAGCCCCCCTGCCACGCCCGGGTACCATCTTCAGCCCAGCCCTGATGGCCGCAGGTTCTGACCCGTGTGCAAAGTTTCAAGAGTTTTAGAGCATGTTAAGGCCCCCAAAAGTGCCCGAATAGTCGATAAAATAATAATAATAATAATAATTAAAGCTGCAAGCAGCGATGACGGGCCCAAGCCGGTGGCACCGCAACCCTGGTGCCTTTAGTTACCGGGCTCATTTCCACTTGGTGGCTTTCGGAAAACAAAGGATGGTGGACACAGCAACAACTCAAAAATATAGCTGCAAGCAGCAATGCGATTCCTCCTCAAAATGGCAAATCATTTAAAATTGATCAATAGAGGGTTGGGGTTAAACCCTCCCAATGAAAAAATCCAAAAAACATGTCTTTCTGTCTGAATCCTAAACTAAACATTTTCAGTGTACAGGAAAATCCATCATGCCAGACCTTATGGATCCTGGAGGGTTTTTTGTTTACAATGAGAAATGAGGTATGTTCACCAGGTTTCAGAAAAACTAAATAAATGGGGTGGAAATACAATCACTTTGAAAAATTGACATTTGGGCATGGCCTGTAGCGCCCCCTAAGGGCGAATGTGAGCCATTCTTGGTTTGTAGGTTCCTGTTGGCCTGTAGTATTAATGTACCAAATTAGAAAGTATTTGACAAAAAAATGTGCAATTTGGGAATGTCCTTTAGCGCCCCCTAAGGGCAAATGTGAGACATTCTTGGTTTGTGGATTTCTGTTGGCCTGTAGTGTCAATAGACCAAATTAGAAAATTTTTGACCATAAAATGGGAATTTTGGGCATAGCCTGTAGCGCCCCCTAATGGCGAATATGGGCAATTCTTTGTTTGTGGGTTCCTGTTGGCCTGTAGTATCAATGTACCAAATTAGAACATTTTTGACCAGCAAATGGGAATTTAGGGCGTGGCCTGTAGCGCCCCCTAAGGGCGAATGTGGGCCATTCTTGGTTTGTGGATTACTGTTGGCCTGTAGGATCAATATACAAAATTAGAACATTTTTGCCCAGAAAATGGGAATTTTGGGCATGGCCTGTAGCGCCCCCTAAGGGCGAATGTGGGATATTCTTTACGCAGTACTTCAGAGTGATGTCATCTTGAAGTATATATATATAGGTCTGTTTCTAACCCACACCTATAATATCACTTCTGAAGGCATGGATTAAACCAATGGAGTGGTATGGATTACTTTTATGCTGCATTTATGTGATTTTTGTAGCTTCTGAGTTCTGATCACCATTCAAGTCATTGAAAGGTCCAACAGGGTTGAGATAATCTTCTAAAAAGCTTAATTTGTGTTCACTAGAAGAAAGAAAATAATACACATCTGGGATGGAATGAGGGTGAGTATACGATGAGAGAAATTTATTTTGGGGGTGAAAACCATTTGTAGGCCTACTTTTTATTTACTTGGAAAATTGTTACTGTCTCTTTAAGAGGATTTTAAACGCATTTCATTCAAGGCACAGTCTGTGCGGCTTGTTTTATTGAGTTTAATCTTTTGAGAACTGTGAAGTCTCATTATTTTCGTGCTGTTACATCTGTATTCATTTCAGAGATTACTTGATTGAGATTGTGAAACTACATACAACCGACAAACCTCCATGAAGATGCGAGTAAAAATGAGATGCCTCGCGCTGTCAGACACAACGCTGATAATCATTCTCGGAAGTGTTGATACTATATTTAGATTCGCGATTTCTTCATCAACTGTTTATGTTCACTTGGGACAAAACAGACAATATATCATGTAATTTGACATTTTGTTTATGAAATTGTCCGTTCAAACGCAAGATGAAGCGAATGCGATCTCTCATCGGGGCTCGTGCGTTAGACGCGACGCATCTCGCGGTTTCACACAAAACTGCTCACAAACATTTATTTGAGTTGTTTTGTCATTTTTTTCCAGAAATAACTAGCAATACTCCTACAAATAAATGCTTCGTAACTAAAACGTTTTGACTTTCTATAGAAAATATAGACAACACGTTCTTACCTTGCAAAAATCGCCTCAGTATTTAATTTGAAGCAGTAAATCCAACACTGGAGTAAATCTCTCGTGATATCACCTTTCCATTGAAATGAAGGAAGACGGTGATGACGATACAGTTATTATTCTTGCCCAGTAACCCCTTAACCAATCACATGTGCCTTTAGCTTGTATTGTCATGAGTATCTGGGCAGATTTCAGAAATAAAATCGGTGATCGGACGACGATGACACTGAGACAGGAACCATGGGAATAATTGTTCCCAAATTTGAACGCTCTGGCTGTAAATAGTTAAAGGTTGTTAAAAATTGTATCCTCCACTCAGTTGATGTATATATTGAGTGGGGACACATTGTTTGCCTTTTTTCTGGGATTCGACTGCAAAAGAGCTCAAGCAACTGTTGAACTCAGTCCCTGCCCATTCTGGACTCAGACCTGTTGTAAATCATTGAACAATGAGGCTTGGATGCCCTCTATTGGACATTTCTTGTAATTGCCACTCAGAGAATGAACAGACAGTGGATTAAACTTTAGTTTTTTAGGCTTTAGTTCTTTGTTGTATTCACCTGCTACGGCGTGTGTAACATTTTTCTGTCAACTCTGCATACAGGTGAAACTCGAAAAATTAGAATATCGTGCAAAAGTTAATGTAACCCATACTATGTTGAACACAAGAGGGCAGTATAGCCCTATGTATTACTTCACAAGACCCCCTCCCTTCCTACTCCTCACACACAGAGGCTCACAGAGTGACTTGCAAAATTCTGACATTTTCTCCACATTCAAACCAAAATATCTGACTTTCTGTTGGTCGGAGCTAATGACTGTAAATTAGAAAGTTGTCCGGCTTGAGGAGAACTATATCAATACCAATTTTTGTACCTGTAGATGAAACTAACCCCCCACTTTTTTGTCAAAAGGTGGCGCTACTGAGCCCCTCACCACACCCATTTCTGAAACTTTGCACATGTCTACTGGCTAATAAATGTGACGTCTCTGTCGAGTTTCATGCAATTTCAAGTAGGTTAAGAGTCTCAAAAGCATCAATAAAGAAAAGTAAAGTTTGAAGCGTTGCCACGGCAACAGTATCTAAGATATCAATAATCCTTTCACAGGTCTAAATCTGCCGTGTGTTTACATTATACACGTAAAGTTTGAAGCAAATCGGGTAAAAACAAGAGGGTGATTTCAAAGCATTTTGAAAGTGACACACTTCCTGCTGCCAGTTGGTGGCGCTATAACTTTGACTCACAATAGTCACATCCATGTGATCGGCCTCTTACAACGAACACACTGCTGAAGATTCATCAAGATCTGTTAATTTATGCAGAAGTTATAACACACTTCCTGTCTCACTTTTCTCGCCATAAATTTGTTTCCTCGCCACGGCCAAACCGTTCGAGATATCAAAAATCCGCTGGCAATTTTTCATCCTCAATGTCTTGACTTCATGCTGACTGAGATTCGTGCCGATTAAATGATTTCTCTAGGAGGAGTATTTCAAATTCCATTGTATACGTTTTCCAAACAACCCTAAATAGCCGACTTCCTGTTGGGCTGAGGTAAAAAGTAAGAGCATGAAGTATATATGAAACGATGAGATCTATATGTGTACCGACTTTCATATTATTACATGCAAGTGTGTTTGATTTATGGACCAAGGTTTCGGACCCCGTTCCAGGGGGCGCTGCTGAGCCCCCCTGCCACGCCCGGGTACCATCTTCAGCCCAGCCCTGATGGCCGCAGGTTCTGACCCGTGTGCAAAGTTTCAAGAGTTTTAGAGCATGTTAAGGCCCCCAAAAGTGCCCGAATAGTCGATAAAATAATAATAATAATAATAATAATAATAATAATAATAATAATAATAATAATAATAATAATCCTAAGGAAAACAATAGGGCCTTCGCCTTTTCAGGCTTGGGCCCTAATAATAATAATAATAATAATAATAATAATAATAATAATCCTAAGGAAAACAATAGGGCCTTCGCCTTTTCAGGCTTGGGCCCTAATAATAATAATAATAATAATAATAATAATAATAATAATAATAATAATCCTAAGGAAAACAATAGGGCCTTCGCCTTTTCAGGCTTGGGCCCTAATAATAATAATAATAATAATAATAATAATAATAATAATAATCCTAAGGAAAACAATAGGGCCTTCGCCTTTTCAGGCTTGGGCCCTAATAATAATAATCCTAAGGAAAACAATAGGGCCTTCGCCTTTTCAGGCTTGGGCCCTAATAATAATAATCCTAAGGAAAACAATAGGGCCTTCGCCTTTTCAAGGCTTGGGCCCTAATAATCCTAAGGAAAACAATAGGGCCTTCGCCTTTTCAAGGCTTGGGCCCTAAATATATCTGCAAGCAGCAATGCGATTCCTCCTCAAAATGGCAAATCATTTAAAATTGATCAATAAAGGGTTGGGGTTAAACCCTCCCAATGAAAAAATCCAAAAAACATGTCTTTCTGTCTGAATCCTAAACTAAACATTTTCAGTGTACAGGAAAATCCATCATGCCGGACCTTATGGATACTGGAGGGTTTTTTGTTTACAATGAGAAATGAGCTATGTTCACCAGGTTTCAGAAGAACTAAATAAATGGGGCGGAAATACAATCACTTTGAAAAAATGATATTTGGGCATGGCCTGTAGCGCCCCCTAAGGGCGAATGTGAGCCATTCTTGGTTTGTAGGTTCCTGTTGGCCTGTAGTATCAATGTACCAAATTAGAGAGTTTTTGACAAAAAAATGTGCAATTTGGGCATGTCCTGTAGCGCCCCCAACGGGCGAATGTGAGCCATTCTTGGTTTGTGGATTTCTGTTGGCCTGTAGTGTCAATATACCAAATTAGAACATTTTTGACCATAAAATGGGAATTTTGGGCATAGCCTGTAGCGCCCCCTAATGGCGAATATGGGCAATTCTTTGTTTGTGGGTTCCTGTTGGCCTGTAGTATCAATGTACCAAATTAGAACATTTTTGACCAGCAAATGGGAATTTAAGGCGTGGCCTGTAGCGCCCCCTAAGGGCGAATGTGGGCCATTCTTGGTTTGTGGATTCCTGTTGGCCTGTAGTATCAATATACAAAATTAGAACATTTTTGACCAGAAAATGGGAATTTTGGGCATGGCCTGTAGCGCCCCCTAAGGGAGAATGTGGGATATTCTTTACGCAGTACTTCAGAGTGATGTCATCTTGAAGTATATATATATAGGTCTGTTTCTAACCCACACCTATAATATCACTTCTGAAGGCATGGATTAAACCACTGGAGTGGTATGGATTACTTTTATGCTGAATTTATGTGATTTTTGTAGCTTCTGAGTTCTGATCACCATTCAAGTCATTGAAAGGTCCAACAGGGTTGAGATAATCTTCTAAAAAGCTTCATTTGTGTTCACCAGAAGAAAGAAAATAATACACATCTGGGATGGAATGAGGGTGAGTATACGATGAGAGAAATTTATTTTGGGGGTAAAACCCATTTGTAGGCCTACTTTTTATTTACATGGAAAATTGTTACTGTCTCTTTAAGAGGATTTTAAACGCATTTCATTCAAGGCACAGTCTGTGCGGCTTGTTTCATTGAGTTTAATCTTTTGAGAACTGTGAAGTCTCATTATTTTCGTGCTGTTACATCTGTATTCATTTCAGAGATTAATTGATTGAGATTGTGAAACTACATACAACCGACAAACCTCCATGAAGATGCGAGTAAAAATGAGATGCCTCGCGCTGTCAGACACAACGCTGATAATCATTCTTGGAAGTGTTGATACTAGATTTAGATTCGCGATTTCTTCGTCAACTGTTTATGTTCACTTGAGACAAAACAGACAATATATCATGTATGGTTGTATGAAAGTGTCCGTTCAAACGCAAGAAGCAGCGAATGCGATCTCTCATCGGGGCTCGTGAGTTAGACGTGACGCTGCTCCCTGTTTCACACAAATATTTATTTGAGTTGTTTTGTCATTTGTTGAGTTGAATGGTGTAAAATCGCTTGAAAGTTCAAACAGGAAAGTGTTAAAAACACATACAACAGACAAACATTGCTCGCATTGAAGACGCGAGTAAAAATGAGATCGCCTCACTATCGCGTGCTGTCAGTGAACACGCAGATGAAACATCATTCTCGGAAGTATTGATACTTTAGGATCGATCCGTCCATCCCTTCTTTCTTTAGACATATGTTTCATGTTTGTGTGATAAGTGTTCGCGGAGTTTCACTTGATTTTTCTGACGTGTATCAGAGAGATTATCGCAAAGACAGATTCGGTTTACCCTGTTTATTTTCGTTATTTTACAAAAGCTCAAGGTTTTGTTGTTATTGTAAGTGTACACAAATAAAAGTAGACCTTTTACAGTTTGTAATGATCTCTTCCATGTATCTGAATGGGCAAAAATGACGCAGTATTTTGTTTAAGTTTTTTCCGCTGTTTAGAACAATGCATCTGAAAGGACATTACAGCGCCATTGTTGACCCCCGTAATAATGCCAGAATTCAATAATGATTCCCGATTTCAAACTCCTCGCAAAGATTTATTTGAGTTGTAATGCCATTTGTTGAGTTGAATAGTGTAAAATCGCTTGAATATTCAAACTGGGAAGTAGTAAAACACATCTCACTGACCTTATTTGTGCAGTAACTCTCATCGGGGCTCGTGCGTTAGACGCGACGCATCTCGCGGTTTCACACAAAACTGCTCACAAACATTTATTTGAGTTGTTTTGCCATTTGTTGAGTTGAATAGTGTAAAATCGCTTGAATATTCAAACTGGGAAGCAGTAAAATACATCTCACTGACCTTGTGCAGTAACTCTCATCGGGGCTCGTGCGTTAGACGCGACGATTATCGCTGTTTCACACAAACTGCTCGAAAACATTTATATGAGTTGTTTTACCATTTGTTGAGATGAATAGTATAAAATCGCGTGAATGTTCCAAATGTCAAGCATTAAACACACACAATTGACATACCTTTGTGCAAACGCAGGCAAAATTCTTCTGGCTGAGAAAGTCGGGAGCTCCACCCACTAGTAGCCAGAATTGCTCCATTAGAGAGATTTCTCCAGTAAAAGTGCATTTGGTAGACAGAGTTACACCAGCAGAGGGAGCCTCTTTGCTCAGCCAATGTAAGTGAATGGGATTTTACTTGTAGACCGTATTGATCCAGTAGAGGGGGCATTTTTGCTCAGCCATTGTAAATCAATGGGATTTTTTACATTTTTGATCGTCATTTATATAAAAAGCTTAAGTCGCATCAGGTAAAAAAAGACATAGCAGCAAACTTCAGAACAGTCCCCAGGTCTGTGGCAAGTTGGGTACTTGGGTAGCTCTTAGAGGTGAGGTTGTTGAAATTTTAGTAAGTAAAATAGTATTATTAATAATAATAATAATAAATGTATGTAACATAACAATATGTTGGCTTTCTCAAGCCAACATAGTTATGTCATCTTGAAGCATGTTAGGTTTGAAAAAACATCAATCAAATTTACATTTGGTTTATTGACACTAATATATTGAGGCAATGTGGTCATTTACATAAACACGCACCTTTCAGCCATTTTGTATTGTATTCATTTTTGCTAAGTAACAAATTGAAAGACATCAATTCTACACATGGGTACCAAATGTCAAGTCAATTGGATCTACGGTTCAAGAGAAGAAGACTTTTGTAGGTTTTGGCAAATTTTCACTGTACAGGACAATCCATTAGGGCAGAAGTTATGGGTCCTTGAGGCTTTTTTGTTCCCAATGAGAAATGAGGCAAGTATACCAAGTTTTAGAATATTTGGAAAATTGGGGTGAAAGTGCCATCATTTTGAAAATGTGACATTTGGGCGTGGCCTGTAGCGAACCGCTAAGGGCGAATGTCGGCAATTCTTTGCACAGTACTTCAAAGGGATGTTATCTTGAAGCATGTCAGGTTTAAAATCCCTCAGTCAAAATTACATTTGATTTATTGACTTATATATTGATTAAATGTGGACATTTACATAAACACGCCCCTTTCAGCCATTTTTAATCGTACCTTATGGGTCCTTGAGGCTTTTTTGTTCCCAATGAAAAATGAGGCAAGTATACCAAGTTTTAGAATATTTCGAAAATTGTGGTGAAAATGCCATCATTTTGAAAATGTGACATTTGGGCGTGGCCTGTAGCGAACCGCTAAGGGCGAATGTGGGCAATTCTTTGCACAGTACTTCAAAGGGATGTTATCTTGAAGAATGTTAGGTTTGAAAAACCCTGGGTCAAAATTACATTTGATATATTGACATATATATTGATTAAATGTGGACATTTACATAAACACGCCCCTTTCAGCCATTTTATATCGTATTCATTTTTGCTAAGTAACGTTTTCAAAGGCATCAATTCTACACATGAGTACCAAATTTCAAGTATATTGGAGCTACGGTTCAGGAGAAGAAGAGTTTTGTATGTTTTGGCAAATTTTCACTGTACAGGAAAATCCATTAGGGCAGAAGTTATGGGTCCTTGAGGCTTTTTTGTTCCCCATGAGAAATGAGGCATATACACCAGGTTTGAGAATAATTGGACAAATGGCTTGGAAATGTATCAATATATTGAATTTTGGGCATAGCCTGTAGCGCCCCCTAATGGCGAATATGGGCAATTCTTTGTTTGTGGGTTCCTGTTGGCCTGTAGTATCAATGTACCAAATTAGAACATTTTTGACCAGAAAATGGGAATTTTGGGCATGGCCTGTAGCGCCCCCTAAGGGTGAATGTGGGCCATTCTTTGTTTGTGGATTCCTGTTGGCCTGTAGTGTCAATATACCAAATTAGAACATTTTTGACCAGAAAATGGGAATTTTAGGCATGGCCTGTAGCGCCTCCTAAGGGAAAATGTGGGATATTCTTTACACAGTACTTCAGAATGATGTCATCTTGAAGTATATATATATATATATATATATATATATATATATATATATATATATATAGGTCTGTTTCTAACCCACACCTATAATATCACTTCTGAAGGCATGGATTAAACCACTGGAGTTGTATGGATTACTTTTATGCTGCATTTATGTGATTTTTGTATCTTCTGAGTTCTGATCACCATTCAAGTCATTGAAAGGTCCAACAGGGTTGAGATAATCTTCTAAAAAGCTTAATTTGTATTCACCAGAAGAAAGAAAATAATACACATCTGGGATGGAATGAGGGTGAGTATACGATGAGAGAAATTTATTTTTGGGGTGAAAACCATTTGTAGGCTACTTTTTATTTACTTGGAAAATTGTTACTGTCTCTTTAAGAGGATATTAAACGCATTTCATTCAAGGTACAGTCTGTGCGGCTTGTTTTAGTGAGTTTAATCTTTTGAGAACTGTGAAGTCTCATTATTTTCGTGCTGTTACATCTGTATTCATTTCAGAGATTAATTGATTGAGATTGTGAAACTACATACAACCGACAAACCTCCATGAAGATGCGAGTAAAAATGAGATGCCTCGCGCTGTCAGACACAACGCTGATAATCATTCTCGGAAGTGTTGATACTAGATTTAGATTCGCGATTTCTTCATCAACTGTTTATGTTCACTTGAGACAAAACAGACAATATATCATGTATTTTGACATTTTGTTGTTATGAAATTGTCCGTTCAAACGCAAGAAGAAGCGAATGCGATCTCTCATCGGGGCTCGTGAGTTAGACGTGACGCTGCTCGCTGTTTCACACAAATATTTGAGTTGTTTTGCCATTTGTTGAGTTGAATGGTGTAAAATCGCTTGAAAGTTCAAACAGGAAAGTGTTAAAAACACATACAACAGACAAACATTGCTCGCACTGAAGATGTGTTCATTGAAGAAAAGTGTTCGCGGAGTTTCACTTGATTTTTCTGACGTGTATCAGACAGATTATCGCTAAGACAGATTCGGCGCACCCTGTTTATTTTCGTTATTTTACAAAAGCTCAAGGTTTTGTTGTTATTGTAAGTGTACACAAATAAAAGTAGACCTTTTATAGTTTGTAATGATCTCTTCCATGTATCTTAATGGGCAAAAATGACGCAGTATTTTGTTTACGTTTTTTCCGCTGTTTAGAACAATGCATCTGAAAGGACATTACAGCGCCATTGTTGACCCCCGTAATAATGCCAGAATTCAATAACTGGGTGAGGCGGGGCTTTAGTTCTTTGTTGTATTCACCTGCTACGGCGTGTGTAACATTTTTCTGTCAACTCTGCATACAGGTGAAACTCGAAAAATTAGAATATCGTGCAAAAGTTAATGTAAACCATACTATGTTGAACACAAGAGGGCAGTATAGCCCTATGTATTACTTCACAAGACCCAACGTCCCCCCCTCCCCTCCTCACACACAGAGACTAGAGAGTGACTTGCAAAATTCTGACATTTTCTCCACATTCAACCCAAAATATCTGACTTTCTGTTGGTCGGAGCTAATGACTGTAAATTAGAAAGTTGTCCGGCTTGAGGAGATCTATATCAATACCAATTTTTGTACCTGTAGATGAAACTAACCCCCCACTTTTTTGTCAAAAGGTGGCGCTACTGAGCCCCTCACCACACCCATTTCTGAAACTTTGCACATGTCTACTGGCTAATAAATGTGACGTGTCTGTCGAGTTTCATGCAATTTCAATGATGTGAAGAGTCTCAAAAGCATCAATAAAGAAAAGTAAAGTTTGAAGCGTTGCCACGGCAACAGTATCTAAGATATCAATAATCCTTTCACATGTCTAAATCTGCCGTGTGTTTACATTATACATGTAAAGTTTGAAGCAAATCGGGTAAAAACAAGAGGGTGATTTCAAAGCATTTTGAAAGTGACACACTTCCTGCTGCAAGTTGGTGGCGCTATAACTTTGACTCACAATAGTCACATCCATGTGATCGGCCTCTTACAATGAACACACTGCTGAAGTTTCATCAAGATCTGTTAATTTATGCAGAAGTTATAACACACTTCCTGTCTCACTTTTCTCGCCATAAATTTGTTTCCTCGCCACGGCCAAAACGTTCGAGATATCAAAAATCCGCTGGCAATTTTTCATCCTCAATGTCTTGACTTCATGCTGACTGAGATTTGTGGCGATTAAATGATTTCTCTAGGAGGAGTATTTCAAATTCCATTGCATACGTTTTCCAAACAACCCTAAATAGCCGACTTCCTGTTGGGCTGAGGTAAAAAGTAAGAGCATGAAGTATATATGAAACGATGAGATCTATATGTGTACCGACTTTCATATTATTACATGCAAGTGTGTTTGAATTATGGACCAAGGTTTCGGACCCCGTTCCAGGGGGCGCTGCTGAGCCCCCCTGCCACGCCCGGGTACCATCTTCAGCCCAGCTCTGATGGCCGCGGGTTCTGACCCGTGTGCAAAGTTTCTAGAGTTTTAGAGCACGTTAAGGCCCCAAAAAGTGCCCGAATAGTCGATAAAATAATAATAATAATTAAAGCTGCAAGCAGCGATGACGGGCCCAAGCCGGTGGCACCGCAACCCTGGTGCCTTTAGTTACCGGGCTCATTTCCACTTGGTGGCTTTCGGAAAACAAAGGATGATGGACACAGCAACAACTCAAAAATATAGCTGCAAGCAGCAATGCGATTCCTCCTCAAAATGGCAAATCATTTAAAATTGATCAATAGAGGGTTGGGGTTAAACCCTCCCAATGAAAAAATCCAAAAAACATGTCTTTCTGTCTGAATCCTAAACTAAACATTTTCAGTGTACAGGAAAATCCATCATGCCGGACCTTATGGATCCTGGAGGGTTTTTTGTTTACAATGAGAAATGAGGTATGTTCACCAGGTTTCAGAAAAACTAAATAAATGGGGTGGAAATACAATCACTTTGAAAAAATGACATTTGGGCATGGCCTGTAGCGCCCCCTAAGGGCGAATGTGAGCCATTCTTGGTTTGTAGGTTCCTGTTGGCCTGTAGTATTAATGTACCAAATTAGAAAGTATTTGACAAAAAAATGTGCAATTTGGGAATGGCCTTTAGCGCCCCCTTAGGGCGAATGTGAGACATTCTTGGTTTGTGGATTTCTGTTGGCCTGTAGTGTCAATATACCAAATTAGAACATTTTTTGACCATAAAATGGGAATTTTGGGCATAGCCTGTAGCGCCCCCTAATGGCGAATATGGGCAATTCTTTGTTTGTGGGTTCCTGTTGGCCTGTAGTATCAATGTACCAAATTAGAACATTTTTGACCAGCAAATGGGAATTTAGGGCATGGCCTGTAGCGCCCCCTAAGGTGAATGTGGGCCATTCTTGGTTTGTGGATTCCTGTTGCCTGTAGTATCAATATACAAAATTAGAACATCTTTGACCAGAAAATGGGAATTTTGGGCATGGCCTGTAGCGCCCCCTAAGGGCGAATGTGGGATATTCTTTACGCAGTACTTCAGAGTGATGTCATCTTTAAGTATATATATATATATATATATATATATATATATATATATATATATATATATATATATATATATATATATAGGTCTGTTTCTAACCCACACCTATAATATCACTTCTGAAGGCATGGATTAAACCACTGGAGTGGTATGGATTACTTTTATGCTGCATTTATGTGATTTTTGTATCTTCTGAGATCTGATCACCATTCAAGTCATTGAAAGGTCCAACAGGGTTGAGATAATCTTCTAAAAAGCTTAATTTGTGTTCACCAGAAGAAAGAAAATAATACACATCTGGGATGGAATGAGGGTGAGTATACGATGAGAGAAATTTATTTTTGGGGTGAAAACCATTTGTAGGCTACTTTTTATTTACTTGGAAAATTGTTACTGTCTCTTTAAGAGGATTTTAAACGCATTTCATTCAAGGTACAGTCTGTGCGGCTTGTTTTAGTGAGTTTAATCTTTTGAGAAATGTGAAGTCTCATTATTTTCGTGCTGTTACATCTGTATTCATTTCAGAGATGAATTGATTGAGATTGTGAAACTACATACAACCGACAAACCTCCATGAAGATGCGAGTAAAAATGAGATGCCTCGCGCTGTCAGACACAACGCTGATAATCATTCTCGGAAGTGTTGATACTACATTTCGATTCGCGATTTCTTCATCAACTGTTTGTTCACTTGAGACAAAACAGACAATATATCATGTATTTTGACATTTTGTTGTTATGAAATTGTCCGTTCAAACGCAAGAAGAAGCGAATGCGATCTCTCATCGGGGCTCGTGAGTTAGACGTGACGCTGCTCGCTGTTTCACACAAATATTTATTTGAGTTGTTTTGCCATTTGTTGACTTGAATAGTGTAAAATCGCTTGAAAGTTCAAACAGGAAAGTGTTAAAAACACATACAACAGACAAACATTGCTCGCACTGAAGATGTATTCATTGAAGAAAAGTGTTCGCGGAGTTTCACTTGATTTTTCTGACGTGTATCAGACAGATGATCTAAGACAGATTCGGCGCACCCTGTTTATTTTCGTTATTTTACAAAAGCTCAAGGTTTTGTTGTTATTGTAAGTGTACACAAATAAAAGTAGACCTTTTATAGTTTGTAATGATCTCTTCCATGTATCTGAATGGGCAAAAATGATGCAGTATTTTGTTTACGTTTTTTCCGCTGTTTAGAACAATGCATCTGAAAGGACATTACAGCGCCATTGTTGACCCCCGTAATAATGCCAGAATTCAATAACTGGGTGAGGCGGGGCTTTAGTTCTTTGTTGTATTCACCTGCTACGGCGTGTGTAACATTTTTCTGTCAACTCTGCATACAGGTGAAACTCGAAAAATTAGAAATATCGTGCAAAAGTTAATGTAACCCATACTATGTTGAACACAAGAGGGCAGTATAGCCCTATGTATTACTTCACAAGACCCAACGTCCCCCCCTCCCCTCCTCACACACAAAGACTAGAGAGTGACTTGCAAAATTCTGACATTTTCTCCACATTCAACCCAAAATATCTGACTTTCTGTTGGTCGGAGCTAATGACTGTAAATTAGAAAGTTGTCCGGCTTGAGGAGAACTATATCAATACCAATTTTTGTACCTGTAGATGAAACTAACCCCCACTTTTTTGTCAAAAGGTGGCGCTACTGAGCCCCTCACCACACCCATTTCTGAAACTTTGCACATGTCTACTGGCTAATAAATGTGACGTGTCTGTCGAGTTTCATGCAATTTTAAGTATGTTAAGAGTCTCAAAAGCATCAATAAAGAAAAGTAAAGTTTGAAGCGTTGCCACGGCAACAGTATCTAAGATATCAATAATCCTTTCACAGGTCTAAATCTGCCGTGTGTTTACATTATACATGTAAAGTTTGAAGCAAATCGGGTAAAAACAAGAGGGTGATTTCAAAGCATTTTGAAAGTCACACACTTCCTGCTGCCAGTTGGTGGCGCTATAACTTTGACTCACAATAGTCACATCCATGTGATCGGCCTCTTACAACGAACACACTGCTGAAGTTTCATCAAGATCTGTTAATTTATGCAGAAGTTATAACACACTTCCTGTCTCACTGTTCTCGCCATAAATTTGTTTCCTCGCCACGGCCAAACCGTTCGAGATATCAAAAATCCGCTGGCAATTTTTCATCCTCAATGTCTTGACTTCATGCTGACTGAGATTCGTGGCGATTAAATGATTTCTCTAGGAGGAGTATTTCAAATTCCATTGTACACGTTTTCCAAACAACCCTAAATAGCCGACTTCCTGTTGGGCTGAGGTAAAAAGTAAGAGCATGAAGGATATATGAAACGATGAGATCTATATGTGTACCGACTTTCATATTATTACATGCAAGTGTGTTTGATTTATGGACCAAGGTTTCGGGCCCCGTTCCAGGGGGCACTGTTAAGCCCCCCTGCCACGCCCGGGTACCATCTTCAACACAGCCCTGATGGCCGCGGGTTCTGACCCGTGTGCAAAGTTTCAAGAGATTTAGAGCACGTTAAGGTCCCCAAAAGTGCCCGAATAGTCGATAAAATAATAATAATAATAATAATTAAAGCTGCAAGCAGCGATGACGGGCCCAAGCCGGTGGCACCGCAACCCTGGTGCCTTTAGTTACCGGGCTCATTTCCACTTGGTGGCTTTCGGAAAACAAAGGATGATGGACACAGCAACAACTCAAAAATATAGCTGCAAGCAGCAATGCGATTCCTCCTCAAAATGGCAAATCATTTAAAATTGATCAATAGAGGGTTGGGGTTAAACCCTCCCAATGAAAAAATCCAAAAAACATGTCTTTCTGTCTGAATCCTAAACTAAACATTTTCAGTGTACAGGAAAATCCATCATGCCGGACCTTATGGATCCTGTAGGGTTTTTTGTTTACAATGAGAAATGAGGTATGTTCACCAGGTTTCAGAAAAACTAAATAAATGGGGTGGAAATACAATCACTTTGAAAAATTGACATTTGGGCATGGCCTGTACCGCCCCCTAAGGGCGAATGTGAGCCATTCTTGGTTTGTAGGTTCCTGTTGGCCTGTAGTATTAATGTACCAAATTAGAAAGTATTTGACAAAAAAATGTGCAATTTGGGAATGTCCTTTAGCACCCCCTAAGGGCAAATGTGAGACATTCTTGGTTTGTGGATTTCTGTTGGCCTGTAGTGTCAATATACCAAATTAGAAAATTTTTGACCATAAAATGGGAATTTTGGGCATAGCCTGTAGCGCCCCCTAATGGTGAATATGGGCAATTCTTTGTTTGTGGGTTCCTGTTGGCCTGTAGTATCAATGTACCAAATTAGAACATTTTTGACCAGCAAATGGGAATTTAGGGCGTGGCCTGTAGCGCCCCATAAGGGCGAATGTGGGCCACTCTTGGTTTGTGAATTCCTGTTGGCCTGTAGTATCAATATACAACATTAGAACATTTTTGACCAGAAAATGGGAATTTTGGGCATGGCCTGTAGCGCCCCCTAAGGGCGAATGTGGGCTATTCTTTACGCAGTACTTCAGAGTGATGTCATCTTGAAGTATATATATATAGGTCTATTTCTAACCCACACCTATAATATCACTTCTGAAGGCATGGATTTAACCACTGGAGTGGTATGGATTACTTTTATGCTGCATTTATTTGATTTTTGTAGCTTCTGAGTTCTGATCACCATTCAAGTCATTGAAAGGTCCAACAGGGTTGAGATAATCTTCTAAAAAGCTTAATTTGTGTTCACTAGAAGAAAGAAAACAATACACATCTGGGATGCAATGAGGGTGAGTATACGATGAGAGAAATTTATTTTTGGGGTGAAAACCATTTGTAGGCCTACTTTTTATTTACTTGGAAAATTGTTACTGTCTCTTTAAGAGGATTTTAAACGCATTTCATTCAAGGCACAGTCTGTGCGGCTTGTTTTAGTGAGTTTAATCTTTTGAGAACTGTGAAGTCTCATTATTTTCGTGCTGTTACATCTGTATTCATTTCAGAGATTACTTGATTGAGATTGTGAAACTACATACAACCGACAAACCTCCATGAAGATGCGAGTAAAAATGAGATGCCTCGCGCTGTCAGACACAACGCTGATAATCATTCTCGGAAGTGTTGATACTAGATTTCGATTCGCGATTTCTTCATCAACTGTTTATGTTCACTTGGGACAAAACAGACAATATATCATGTAATTTGACATTTTGTAGTATGAAATTGTCCGTTCAAACGCAAGAAGAAGCGAATGCGATCTCTCATCGGGGCTCGTGCGTTAGACGCGACGCATCTCGCGGTTTCACACAAAACTGCTCACAAACATTTATTTGAGTTGTTTTGTCATTTTTTTCCAAAAATAACTAGCAATACTCCTACAAATAAATGCTTCGTAACTAAAACGTTTTGACTTTCTATAGAAAATATAGACAACACACGTTCTTACCTTGCAAAAATCGCCTCAGTATTTAATTTGAAGCAGTAAATCCAACACTGGAGTAAATCTCTCGTGATATCACCTTTCCATTGAAATGAAGGAAGACGGTGATGACGATACAGTTATTATTCTTGCCCAGTAACCCCTTAACCAATCACATGTGCCTTTAGCTTGTATTGTCATGAGTATCTGGGCAGACTTCAGAAATAAAATCGGTGATCGGACGACGATGACACTGAGACAGGAACCATGGGAATAATTGTTCCCAAATTTGAACGCTCTGGCTGTAAATGGTTAAAGGTTGTTAAAAATTGTATCCTCCACTCAGTTGATGTATATATTGAGTGGGGACACATTGTTTGCCTTTTTTTCTGGGATTCGACTGCAAAAGAGCTCAAGCAACTGTTGAACTCAGTCCCTGCCCATTCTGGACTCAGACCTGTTGTAAATCATTGAACAATGAGGCTTGGATGCCATCTATTGGACATTTCTTGTAATTGCCACTCAGAGAATGAACAGACAGTGGATTAAACTTTAGTTTTTTAGGCTTTAGTTCTTTGTTGTATTCACCTGCTACGGCGTGTGTAACATTTTTCTGTCAACTCTGCATACAGGTGAAACTCGAAAAATTAGAATATCGTGCAAAAGTTAATGTAACCCATACTATGTTGAACACAAGAGGGCAGTATAGCCCTATGTATTACTTCACAAGCCCCCCTCCCTTCCTACTCCTCACACACAAAGTCTTAGAGAGTGACTTGCAAAATTCTGACATTTTCTCCAAATTCAAACCAAAATATCTGACTTTCTGTTGGTCGGAGCTAATGACTGTAAATTAGAAAGTTGTCCGGCTTGAGGAGAACTATATCAATACCAATTTTTGTACCTGTAGATGAAACTAACCCCCCACTTTTTTGTCAAAAGGTGGCGCTACTGAGCCCCTCACCACACCCATTTCTGAAACTTTGCACATGTCTACTGGCTAATAAATGTGACGTCTCTGTCGAGTTTCATGCAATTTCAAGTATGTTAAGAGTCTCAAAAGCATCAATAAAGAAAAGTAAAGTTTGAAGCGTTGCCACGGCAACAGTATCTAAGATATCAATAATCCTTTCACAGGTCTAAATCTGCCGTGTGTTTACATTATACACATAAAGTTTGAAGCAAATCGGGTAAAAACAAGAGGGTGATTTCAAAGCATTTTGAAAGTGACACACTTCCTGCTGCCAGTTGGTGGCGCTATAACTTTGACTCACAATAGTCACATCCATGTGATCGGCCTCTTACAACGAACACACTGCTGAAGTTTCATCAAGATCTGTTAATTTATGCAGAAGTTATAACACACTTCCTGTCTCACTTTTCTCGCCATAAATTTGTTTCCTCGCCACGGCCAAACCGTTCGAGATATCAAAAATCCGCTGGCAATTTTTCATCCTCAATGTCTTGACTTCATGCTGACTGAGATTCGTGGCGATTAAATGATTTCTCTAGGAGGAGTATTTCAAATTCCATTGTATACGTTTTCCAAACAACCCTAAATAGCCGACTTCCTGTTGGGCTGAGGTAAAAAGTAAGAGCATGAAGTATATATGAAATGATGAGATCTATATGTGTACCGACTTTCATATTATTACATGCAAGTGTGTTTGATTTATGGACCATGGTTTCGGACCCCGTTCCAGGGGGCGCTGCTGAAACCCCCTGCCACGCCCGGGTACCATCTTCAGCCCAGCCCTGATGGCCGCAGGTTCTGACCCGTGTGCAAAGTTTCAAGAGTTTTAGAGCATGTTAAGGCCCCCAAAAGTGCCCGAATAGTCAATAAAATAATAATAATAATAATAATATTAAAGCTGCAAGCAGCGATGAAGGGCCCAAGCCGGTGGCACCGCAACCCTGGTGCCTTTAGTTACCGGGCTCATTTCCACTTGGTGGCTTTCGGAAAACAAAGGATGATGGACACAGCAACAACTCAAAAATATAGCTGCAAGCAGCAATGCGATTCCTCCTCAAAATGGCAAATCATTTAAAATTGATCAATAGAGGGTTGGGGTTAAACCCTCCCAATGAAAAAATCCAAAAAACATGTCTTTCTGTCAGAATCCTAAACTAAACATTTTCAGTGTACAGGAAAATCCATCATGTCGGACCTTATGGATCCTGTAGGGTTTTTTGTTTACAATGAGAAATGAGGTTTGTTCACCAGGTTTCAGAAAAACTAAATAAATGTGTTGGAAATACAAACACTTTGAAAAAATGACATTTGGGCATGGCCTGTAGCTCCCCCTAAGGGTGAATGTGAGCCATTCTTGGTTTGTAGGTTCCTGTTGGCCTGTAGTATTAATGTACCAATTTAGAAAGTATTTGACAAAAAAATGTGCAATTTGGGAATGGCCTTTAGCGCCCCCTAAGGGCGAATGTGAGACATTCTTGGTTTGTGGATTTCTGTTGGCCTGTAGTGTCAATATACCAAATTAGAACATTTTTGACCAGCAAATGGGAATTTAGGGCATGGCCTGTAGCGCCCCCTAAGGGCGAATGTGGGCCATTCTTGGTTTGTGGATTCCTGTTGGCCTGTAGTATCAATCTACAAAATTAGAACATTTTTGACCAGAAAATGGGAATTTTGGGTATGGCCTGTAGCGCCCCCTAAGGGCGAATGTGGGCCATTCTTGGTTTGTGGATCCCTGTTGGCCTGTAGTATCAATATACAAAATTAGAACATTTTTGACCAGAAAATGGGAATTTTGGGCATGGCCTGTAGCGCCCCCTTAGGGCGAATGTGGGATATTCTTTACGCAGTACTTCAGAGTGATGTCATCTTTAAGTATATATATATATATATAGGTCTGTATCTAACCCACACCTATAATATCACTTCTGAAGGCATGGATTAAACCACAGGAGTGGTATGGATTACTTTTATGCTGCATTTATGTGATTTTTGTAGCTTCTGAGTTCTGATCACCATTCAAGTCATTGAAAGGTCCAACAGGGTTGAGATAATCTTCTAAAAAGCTTAATTTGTGTTCACTAGAAGAAAGAAAATAATACACATCTGGGATGGAATGAGGGTGAGTATACGATGAGAGAAATTTATTTTGGGGGTGAAAACCATTTGTAGGCTACTTTTTATTTACTTGGAAAATTGTTACTGTCTCTTTAAGAGGATTTTAAACGCATTTCATTCAAGCCGTCAAGCCGTCTTTGCGGCTTGTTTTATTCAGATATAATCTTTTGAGAACTGTGAATCTAATTATTTTCGTGCTGTTACATCTGTATTCATTTCAGAGATTAATTGATTGAGATTGTGAAACTACATACAACCGACAAACCTCCATGAAGATGCGAGTAAAAATGAGATTCCTCGCGCTGTCAGACACAAAGCTGATAATCATTCTCGGAAGTGTTGATACTAGATTTAGATTCGCGATTTCTTCATCAACTGTTTATGGTCACTTGAGACAAAACAGACAATATATCATGTATTTTGACATTTTGTTGTTATGAAATTGTCCGTTCAAACGCAAGAAGAAGCGAATGCGATCTCTCATCGGGGCTCGTGAGTTAGACGTGACGCTGCTCGCGGTTTCACACAAAACTGCTCACAAACATTTATTTGAGTTGTTTCGTCATTTTTTTTCCAGAAATAACTAGCAATACTCCTACAAATAAATGCTTCGTAACTAAAACGTTTTGACTTTCTATAGAAAATATAGACAACACGTTCTTACCTTGCAAAAATCGCCTCAGTATTTAATTTGAAGCAGTAAATCCAACACTGGAGTAAATCTCTCGTGAAATCACCGTCCCATTGAAATGAAGGAAGACGGTGATGACGATACAGTTATTATTCTTGCCCAGTAACCCCTTAACCAATCACATGTGCCTTTAGCTTGTATTGTCATGAGTATCTGGGCAGACTTCAGAAATAAAATCGGTGATCGGACGACGATGACACTGAGACAGGAACCATGGGAATAATTGTTCCCAAATTTGAACGCTCTGGCTGTAAATGGTTAAAGGTTGTTAAAAATTGTATCCGCCACTCAGTTGATGTATATAGTGAGTGGGGACACAGTGTTTGCCTTTTTTCTGGGATTCGACGGCAAAAGAGCTCAAGCAACTGTTGAACTCAGTCCCTGCCCATTCTGGACTCAGCCTGTTGTAAATAATAGAACAATGAGGCTTGGATGCCATCTATTGGACATTTCTTGTAATTGCCACTCAGAGAATGAACAGACAGTGGATTAAATTTTAGTTTTTTAGGCTTTAGTTCTTTGTTGTATTCACCTGCTACGGCGTGTGTAACATTTTTCTGTCAACTCTGCATACAGGTGAAACTCGAAAAATTAGAATATCGTGCAAAAGTTAATGTAACCCATACTATGTTGAACACAAGAGGGCAGTATAGCCCTATGTATTACTTCACAAGACCCAACGTCCCCCCTCCCCTACAAACTCACAGAGTCTCAGAGAGTGACTTGCAAAATTCTGACATTTTCTCCACATTCAAACCAAAATATCTGACTTTCTGTTGGTCGGAGCTAATGACTGTAAATTAGAAAGTTGTCCGGCTTGAGGAGAACTATATCAATACCAATTTTTGTACCTGTAGATGAAACTAACCCCCCACTTTTTTGTCAAAAGGTGGCGCTACTGAGCCCCTCACCACACCCATTTCTGAAACTTTGCACATGTCTACTGGCTAATAAATGTGACGTCTCTGTCGAGTTTCATGCAATTTCAAGTATGTTAAGAGTCTCAAAAGCATCAATAAAGAAAAGTAAAGTTTGAAGCGTTGCCACGGCAACAGTATCTAAGATATCAATAATCCTTTCACAGGTCTAAATCTGCCGTGTGTTTACATTATACACGTAAAGTTTGAAGCAAATCGGGTAAAAACAAGAGGGTGATTTCAAAGCATTTTGAAAGTGACACACTTCCTGCTGCCAGTTGGTGGCGCTATAACTTTGACTCACAATAGTCACATCCATGTGATCGGCCTCTTACAACGAACACACTGCTGAAGTTTCATCAAGATCTGTTAATTTATGCAGAAGTTATAACACACTTCCTGTCTCACTTTTCTCGCCATAAATTTGTTTCCTCGCCACGGCCAAACCGTTCGAGATATCAAAAATCCGCTGGCAATTTTTCATCCTCAATGTCTTGACTTCATGCTGACTGAGATTCGTGGCGATTAAATGATTTCTCTAGGAGGAGTATTTCAAATTCCATTGTATACGTTTTCCAAACAACCCTAAATAGCCGACTTCCTGTTGGGCTGAGGTAAAAAGTAAGAGCATGAAGTATATATGAAACGATGAGATCTATATGTGTACCGACTTTCATATTATTACATGCAAGTGTGTTTGATTTATGGACCAAGGTTTCGGACCCCGTTCCAGGGGGCGCTGCTGAGCCCCCCTGCCACGCCCGGGTACCATCTTCAGCCCAGCCTTGATGGCCGCAGGTTCTGACCCGTGTGCAAAGTTTCAAGAGTTTTAGAGCATGTTAAGGCCCCCAAAAGTGCCCGAATAGTCGATAAAATAATAATAATAATAATAATAATAATAATAATAATAATCCTAAGGAAAACAATAGGGCCTTCGCCTTTTCAGGCTTGGGCCCTAAATAATAATAATAATAATAATAATAATCCTAAGGAAAACAATAGGGCCTTCGCCTTTTCAGGCTTGGGCCCTAATTAAAGCTGCAAGCAGCGATGACGGGCCCAAGCCGGTGGCACCGCAACCCTGGTGCCTTTAGTTACCGGGCTCATTTCCACTTGGTGGCTTTCGGAAAACAAAGGATGATGGACACAGCAACAACTCAAAAATATAGCTGAAAGCAGCAATGCGATTCCTCCTCAAAATGGCAAATCATTTAAAATTGATCAATAAAGGGTTGGGGTTAAACCCTCCCAATGAAAAAATCCAAAAAACACGTCTTTCTGTCTGAATCCTAAACTAAACATTTTCAGTGTACAGGAAAATCCATCATGCCGGACCTTATGGATCCTGTAGGGTTTTTTGTTTACAATGAGAAATGAGGTATGTTCACCAGGTTTCAGAAAAACTAAATAAATGGGGTGGAAATACAATCACTTTGAAAAAATGACATTTGGGCATGGCCTGTAGCGCCCCCTAAGGGCGAATGTGAGCCATTCTTGGTTTGTAGGTTCCTGTTGGCCTGTAGTATTAATGTACCAAATTAGAAAGTATTTGACAAAAAAATGTGCAATTTGGGAATGGCCTTTAGCGCCCCCTAAGGGCGAATGTGAGACATTCTTGGTTTGTGGATTTCTGTTGGCCTGTAGTGTCAATATACCAAATTAGAAAATGTTTGACCATAAAATGGGAATTTTGGGCATAGCCTGTAGAGCCCCCTAAGGGCGAATGTGGGATATTCTTTACGCAGTACTTCAGAGTGATGTCATCTTGAAGTATATATATATATATATATATATATATATATATATATATATATATATATAGGTCTGTTTCTAACCCACACCTATAATATCACTTCTGAAGGCATGGATTAAACCACTGGAGTGGTATGGATTACTTTTATGCTGCATTTATGTGATTTTTGTAGCTTCTGAGTTCTGATCACCATTCAAGTCATTGAAAGGTCCAATAGGGTTGAGATAATCTTCTAAAAAGCTTAATTTGTGTTCACTAGAAGAAAGAAAATAATACACATCTGGGATGGAATGAGGGTGAGTATACGATGAGAGAAATTTATTTTTGGGGTGATAACCATTTGTAGGCCTACTTTTTATTTACTTGGAAAATTGTTACTGTCTCTTTAAGAGGATTTTAAACGCATTTCATTCAAGGCACACAGTCTGTGCGGCTTGTTTTATTGAGTTTAATCTTTTGAGAACTGTGAAGACTCATTATTTTCGTGCTGTTACATCTCTGAAATGAATACAGCATTTCAGAGATTAATTGATTGAGATTGTGAAACTACATACAACCGACAAACCTCCATGAAGATGCGAGTAAAAATGAGATGCCTCGCGCTGTCAGACACAACGCTGATAATCATTCTCGGAAGTGTTGATACTAGATTTAGATTCGCGATTTCTTCATCAACTGTTTGTTCACTTGAGACAAAACAGACAATATATCATGTGTTTTGACATTTTGTTGTATGAAATTGTCCGTTCAAACGCAAGAAGAAGCGAATGCGATCTCTCATCGGGGCTCGTGAGTTAGACGTGACGCTGCTCGCTGTTTCACACAAATATTTATTTTAGCTTTTTTGCCATTTGTTGAGTTGAATGGTGTAAAAATCGCTTGAAAGTTCAAACAGGAAAGTGTTAAAAACACATACAACAGACAAAAATTGCTCGCATTGAAGATGCGAGTAAAAATGAGATCGCCTCACTATCGCGTGCTGTCAGTGAACACGCAGATGAAACATCATTCTCGGAAGCATTGATACGTTAGGATCGATCCGTCCATCCCTTCTTTCTTTAGACATTTGTTTCATGTTTGTGTGATAAGTGTTCGCGGAGTTTCACTTGATTTTTCTGACGTGTATCAGACAGATTATCGCTAAGACAGATTCGGCGCACCCTGTTTATTTTCGTTATTTTACAAAAACTCAAGGTTTTGTTGTTATTGTAAGTGTACACAAATAAAAGTAGACCTTTTATAGTTTGTAATGATCTCTTCCATGTATCTGAATGGGCAAAAATGACGCAGTATTTTGTTTAAATTTTTTCCGCTGTTTAGAACAATGCATCTGAAAGGACATTACAGCGCCATTGTTGACCCCCGTAATAATGCCAGAATTCAATAATGGTTGCCGATTTCAGATTCCTCGCAAACATTTATTTGAGTTGTAATGCCATTTGTTGAGTTGAATAGTGTAAAATCGCTTGAATATTCAAACTGGGAAGAAGTGAAACACATCTCACAAACCTTTGTGCAGTAACTCTCATCGGGGCTCGTGCGTTAGACGCGACGCATCTCGCGGTTTCACACAAAACTGCTCACAAAGATTTATTTGAGTTGTTTCTTCATTTTTTTTTCCAGAAATAACTAGCAATACTCCTAAAAATAAATGCTTCATAACTAAAACGTTTTGACTTTCAATAGAAAATATAGACAACACATGTTAAATGACGTTCTTACCTTGCAAAAATCGCCTCAGTATTTAATTTGAAGCAGTAAATCCAACACTGGAGTAAATCTCTCGTGATATCACCTTCCCATTGAAATGAAGGAAGACGGTGATGACGATACAGTTATTATTCTTGCCTAGTAACCCCTTAACCAATCACATGTGCATTTAGCTTGTATTGTCATGAGTATCTGGGCAGATTTCAGAAATAAAATCCCCTTAACCAATCACATGTGCCTTTAGCTTGTATTGTCATGAGTATCTGGGCAGATTTCAGAAATAAAATCGGTGATTGGACGACGATGACACTGAGAAAGGAACCATGGGAATAATTGTTCCCAAATTTGAACGCTCTGGCTGTAAATGGTTAAAGGTTGTTAAAAATTGCATCCGCAACTCAGTTGATGTATATAGTGAGTGGGGACACATTGTTTGCCTTTTTTCTGGATTCGACTGCAAAAGAGCTCAAGCAACTGTTGAACTCAGTCCCTGCCCATTCTGAACTCAGACCTGTTGTAAATCATTGAACAATGAGGCTTGGATGCCCTCTATTGGACATTTCTTGTAATTGCCACTCAGAGAATGAACAGCCAGTGGATTAAACATGGGTTTTCTTGTACTTTTCCATTTCAGTTGATATTTTGACTATTTTCTTGATCTAAAATGTACTAAATATTTAAGATATCAAGGATACCTTCGGAATTGAAAATGTGCAATGCCTTGACATTAGTCTGTATTTTTCGACCATGTTCAGGGTGAAGGCGCTGGCAAAAATTTGTCACTCTGCCAGCTAGATGCATGATTGTTTCAACAAGGTCTGGTACCCGAACTGGGTGAGGCGGGGCTTTAGTTCTTTGTTGTATTCACCTGCTACGGCGTGTGTAACATTTTTCTGTCAACTCTGCATACAGGTGAAACTTGAAAAATTAGAATATCGTGCAAAAGTTAATGTAAACCATACTATGTTGAACACAAGAGGGCAGTATAGCCCTATGTATTACTTCACAAGACCCAACGTCCCCCCCTCCCCTCCTCACACACAGAGACTCTGAGAGAGTGACTGGCAAAATTGAGATTTTCTCCACATTCAAACCAAAATGTCTGACTTTCTGTTGGTCGGAGCTAATGACTGTAAATTAGAAAGTTGTCCGGCTTGAGGAGAACTATATCAATACCAATTTTTGTACCTGTAGATGAAACTAATCCCCCACTTTTTTGTCAAAAGGTGGCGCTACTGAGCCCCTCACCACACCCATTTCTGAAACTTTGCACATGTCTACTGGCTAATAGATGTGACGTGTCTGTCGAGTTTCATGCAATTTCAATTATGTAAAGAGTCTCAAAAGCATCAATAAAGAATTGTAAAGTTTGAAGCGTTGCCACGGCAACAGTATCTAAGATATCAATAATCCTTTCACAGGTCTAAATCTGCCGTGAGTTTACATTATACATGTAAAGTTTGAAGCAAATCGGGTAAAAACAAGAGGGTGATTTCAAAGCATTTTGAAAGTGACACACTTCATGCTGCCAGTTGGTGGCGCTATAACTTTGACTCACAATCGTCACATCCATGTGATCGGCCTCTTACAACGAACACACTGCTGAAGTTTCATCAAGATCTGTTAATTTATGCAGAAGTTATAACACACTTCCTGTCTCACTTTTCTCGCCATAAATTTGTTTCCTCGCCACGGCCAAACCGTTCGAGATATCAAAAATCCGCTGGCAATTTTTCATCCTCAATGTCTTGACTTCATGCTGACTGAGATTCGTGGCGATTAAATGATTTCTCTAGGAGGAGTATTTCAAATTCCATTGCATACGTTTTCCAAACAACCCTAAATAGCTGACTTCCTGTTGGGCTGAGGTAAAAAGTAAGAGGATGAAGGATATATGAAACGATGAGATCTATATGTGTACCGACTTTCATATTATTACATGCAAGTGTGTTTGATTTATGGACCAAGGTTTCGGACCCCGTTCCAGGGGGCGCTGTCAAGCCCCCCTGCCACGCCCGGGTACCATCTTCAGCCCGGCCCTGATGGCCGCGGGTTCTGACCCGTGTGCAAAGTTTCAAGGGTTTTAGAGCACGTTAAGGCCCCCAAAAGTGCCCGAATAGTCGATAAAATAATAATAATAATAATAATTAAAGCTGCAAGCAGCGATGACGGGCCCAAGCCGGTGGCACCGCAACCCTGGTGCCTTTAGTTACCGGGCTCATTTCCACTTGGTGGCTTTCGGAAAACAAAGGATGATGGACACAGCAACAACTCAAAAATATAGCTGCAAGCAGCAATGCGATTCCTCCTCAAAATGGCAAATCATTTAAAATTGATCAATAGAGGGTTGGGGTTAAACCCTCCCAATGAAAAAATCCAAAAAACATGTCTTTCTGTCTGAATCCTAAACTAAACATTTTCAGTGTACAGGAAAATCCATCATGCCGGACCTTATGGATCCTGTAGGGTTTTTTGTTTACAATGAGAAATGAGGTATGTTCACCAGGTTTCAGAAAACTAAATAAATGGGGTGGAAATACAATCACTTTAAAAAAATGACATTTGGGCATGGCATGTAGCGCCCCCTAAGGGCGAATGTGAGCCATTCTTGGTTTGTAGGTTCCTGTTGGCCTGTAGTATTAATGTACCAAATTAGAAAGTATTTGACAAAAAAATGTGCAATTTGGGAATGGCCTTTAGCGCCCCCTAAGGGCGAATGTGAGACATTCTTGGTTTGTGGATTTCTGTTGGCCTGTAGTGTCAATATACCAAATTAGAAAATTTTTGACCATAAAATGGGAATTTTGGGCATAGCCTGTAGCGCCCCCTAATGGCGAATATGGGCAATTCTTTGTTTGTGGGTTCCTGTTGGCCTGTAGTATCAATGTACCAAATTAGAACATTTTTGACCAGCAAATGGGAATTTAGGGCGTGGCCTGTAGCGCCCCATAAGGGCGAATGTGGGCCACTCTTGGTTTGTGAATTCCTGTTGGCCTGTAGTATCAATATACAACATTAGAACATTTTTGACCAGAAAATGGGAATTTTGGGCATGGCCTGTAGCGCCCCCTAAGGGCGAATGTGGGATATTCTTTACGCAGTACTTCAGAGTGATGTCATCTTTAAGTATATATATATAGGTCTATTTCTAACCCACACCTATAATATCACTTCTGAAGGCATGGATTTAACCACTGGAGTGGTATGGATTACTTTTATGCTGCATTTATTTGATTTTTGTAGCTTCTGAGTTCTGATCACCATTCAAGTCATTGAAAGGTCCAACAGGGTTGAGATAATCTTCTAAAAAGCTTAATTTGTGTTCACTAGAAGAAAGAAAACAATACACATCTGGGATGCAATGAGGGTGAGTATACGATGAGAGAAATTTATTTTTGGGGTGAAAACCATTTGTAGGCCTACTTTTTATTTACTTGGAAAATTGTTACTGTCTCTTTAAGAGGATTTTAAACGCATTTCATTCAAGGCACACTCTGTGCGGCTTGTTTTAGTGAGTTTAATCTTTTGAGAACTGTGAAGTCTCATTATTTTCGTGCTGTTACATCTGTATTCATTTCAGAGATTACTTGATTGAGATTGTGAAACTACATACAACCGACAAACCTCCATGAAGATGCGAGTAAAAATGAGATGCGCTGTCAGGCACAACGCTGATAATCATTCTCGGAAGTGTTGATACTAGATTTCGATTCGCGATTTCTTCATCAACTGTTTATGTTCACTTGGGACAAAACAGACAATATATCATGTAATTTGACATTTTGTAGTATGAAATTGTCCGTTCAAACGCAAGAAGAAGCGAATGCGATCTCTCATCGGGGCTCGTGCGTTAGACGCGACGCATCTCGCGGTTTCACACAAAACTGCTCACAAACATTTATTTGAGTTATTTTGTCATTTTTTTCCAGAAATAACTAGCAATACTCCTACAAATAAATGCTTCGTAACTAAAACGTTTTGACTTTCTATAGAAAATATAGACAACACACGTTCTTACCTTGCAAAAATCGCCTCAGTATTTAATTTGAAGCAGTAAATCCAACACTGGAGTAAATCTCTCGTGATATCACCTTTCCATTGAAATGAAGGAAGACGGTGATGACGATACAGTTATTATTCTTGCCCAGTAACCCCTTAACCAATCACATGTGCCTTTAGCTTGTATTGTCATGAGTATCTGGGCAGACTTCAGAAATAAAATCGGTGATCGGACGACGATGACACTGAGACAGGAACCATGGGAATAATTGTTCCCAAATTTGAACGCTCTGGCTGTAAATGGTTAAAGGTTGTTAAAAATTGTATCCTCCACTCAGTTGATGTATATATTGAGTGGGGACACATTGTTTGCCTTTTTTTCTGGGATTCGACTGCAAAAGAGCTCAAGCAACTGTTGAACTCAGTCCCTGCCCATTCTGGACTCAGACCTGTTGTAAATCATTGAACAATGAGGCTTGGATGCCATCTATTGGACATTTCTTGTAATTGCCACTCAGAGAATGAACAGACAGTGGATTAAACTTTAGTTTTTTAGGCTTTAGTTCTTTGATGTATTCACCTGCTACGGCGTGTGTAACATTTTTCTGTCAACTCTGCATACAGGTGAAACTCGAAAAATTAGAATATCGTGCAAAAGTTAATGTAACCCATACTATGTTGAACACAAGAGGGCAGTATAGCCCTATGTATTACTTCACAAGCCCCCCTCCCTTCCTACTCCTCACACACAAAGTCTTAGAGAGTGACTTGCAAAATTCTGACATTTTCTCCACATTCAAACCAAAATATCTGACTTTCTGTTGGTCGGAGCTAATGACTGTAAATTAGAAAGTTGTCCGGCTTGAGGAGAACTATATCAATACCAATTTTTGTACCTGTAGATGAAACTAACCCCCCACTTTTTTGTCAAAAGGTGGCGCTACTGAGCCCCTCACCACACCCATTTCTGAAACTTTGCACATGTCTACTGGATAATAAATGTGACGTCTCTGTCGAGTTTCATGCAATTTCAAGTATGTTAAGAGTCTCAAAAGCATCAATAAAGAAAAGTAAAGTTTGAAGTGTTGCCACGGCAACAGTATCTAAGATATCAATAATCCTTTCACAGGTCTAAATCTGCCGTGTGTTTACATTATACACGTAAAGTTTGAAGCAAATCGGGTAAAAACAAGAGGGTGATTTCAAAGCATTTTGAAAGTGACACACTTCCTGCTGCCAGTTGGTGGCGCTATAACTTTGACTCACAATAGTCACATCCATGTGATCGGCCTCTTACAACGAACACACTGCTGAAGTTTCATCAAGATCTGTTAATTTATGCAGAAGTTATAACACACTTCCTGTCTCACTTTTCTCGCCATAAATTTGTTTCCTCGCCACGGCCAAACCGTTCGAGATATCAAAAATCCGCTGGCAATTTTTCATCCTCAATGTCTTGACTTCATGCTGACTGAGATTCGTGGCGATTAAATGATTTCTCTAGGAGGAGTATTTCAAATTCCATTGTATACGTTTTCCAAACAACCCTAAATAGCCGACTTCCTGTTGGGCTGAGGTAAAAAGTAAGAGCATGAAGTATATATGAAACGATGAGATCTATATGTGTACCGACTTTCATATTATTACATGCAAGTGTGTTTGATTTATGGACCAAGGTTTCGGACCCCGTTCCAGGGGGCGCTGCTGAGCCCCCCTGCCACGCCCGGGTACCATCTTCAGCCCAGCCCTGATGGCCGCAGGTTCTGACCCGTGTGCAAAGTTTCAAGAGTTTTAGAGCATGTTAAGGCCCCCAAAAGTGCCCGAATAGTCGATAAAATAATAATAATAATAATAATTAAAGCTGCAAGCAGCGATGACGGGCCCAAGCCGGTGGCACCGCAACCCTGGTGCCTTTAGTTACCGGGCTCATTTCCACTTGGTGGCTTTCGGAAAACAAAGGATGATGGACACAGCAACAACTCAAAAATATAGCTGCAAGCAGCAATGCAATTCCTCCTCAAAATGGCAAATCATTTAAAATTGATCAATAGAGGGTTGGGGTTAAACCCTCCCAATGAAAAAATCCAAAAAACATGTCTTTCTGTCTGAATCCTAAACTAAACATTTTCAGTGTACAGGAAAATCCATCATGCCGGACCTTATGGATCCTGTAGGGTTTTTTGTTTACAATGAGAAATGAGGTATGTTCACCAGGTTTCAGAAAACTAAATAAATGGGGTGGAAATACAATCACTTTAAAAAAATGACATTTGGGCATGGCATGTAGCGCCCCCTAAGGGCGAATGTGAGCCATTCTTGGTTTGTAGGTTCCTGTTGGCCTGTAGTATTAATGTACCAAATTAGAAAGTATTTGACAAAAAAATGTGCAATTTGGGAATGGCCTTTAGCGCCCCCTAAGGGCGAATGTGAGACATTCTTGGTTTGTGGATTTCTGTTGGCCTGTAGTGTCAATATACCAAATTAGAAAATTTTTGACCATAAAATGGGAATTTTGGGCATAGCCTGTAGCGCCCCCTAATGGCGAATATGGGCAATTCTTTGTTTGTGGGTTCCTGTTGGCCTGTAGTATCAATGTACCAAATTAGAACATTTTTGACCAGCAAATGGGAATTTAGGGCGTGGCCTGTAGCGCCCCATAAGGGCGAATGTGGGCCACTCTTGGTTTGTGAATTCCTGTTGGCCTGTAGTATCAATATACAACATTAGAACATTTTTGACCAGAAAATGGGAATTTTGGGCATGGCCTGTAGCGCCCCCTAAGGGCGAATGTGGGATATTCTTTACGCAGCACTTCAGAGTGATGTCATCTTTAAGTATATATATATAGGTCTATTTCTAACCCACACCTATAATATCACTTCTGAAGGCATGGATTTAACCACTGGAGTGGTATGGATTACTTTTATGCTGCATTTATTTGATTTTTGTAGCTTCTGAGTTCTGATCACCATTCAAGTCATTGAAAGGTCCAACAGGGTTGAGATAATCTTCTAAAAAGCTTAATTTGTGTTCACTAGAAGAAAGAAAACAATACACATCTGGGATGCAATGAGGGTGAGTATACGATGAGAGAAATTTATTTTTGGGGTGAAAACCATTTGTAGGCCTACTTTTTATTTACTTGGAAAATTGTTACTGTCTCTTTAAGAGGATTTTAAACGCATTTCATTCAAGGCACACTCTGTGCGGCTTGTTTTAGTGAGTTTAATCTTTTGAGAACTGTGAAGTCTCATTATTTTCGTGCTGTTACATCTGTATTCATTTCAGAGATTACTTGATTGAGATTGTGAAACTACATACAACCGACAAACCTCCATGAAGATGCGAGTAAAAATGAGATGCGCTGTCAGGCACAACGCTGATAATCATTCTCGGAAGTGTTGATACTAGATTTCGATTCGCGATTTCTTCATCAACTGTTTATGTTCACTTGGGACAAAACAGACAATATATCATGTAATTTGACATTTTGTAGTATGAAATTGTCCGTTCAAACGCAAGAAGAAGCGAATGCGATCTCTCATCGGGGCTCGTGCGTTAGACGCGACGCATCTCGCGGTTTCACACAAAACTGCTCACAAACATTTATTTGAGTTATTTTGTCATTTTTTTCCAGAAATAACTAGCAATACTCCTACAAATAAATGCTTCGTAACTAAAACGTTTTGACTTTCTATAGAAAATATAGACAACACACGTTCTTACCTTGCAAAAATCGCCTCAGTATTTAATTTGAAGCAGTAAATCCAACACTGGAGTAAATCTCTCGTGATATCACCTTTCCATTGAAATGAAGGAAGACGGTGATGACGATACAGTTATTATTCTTGCCCAGTAACCCCTTAACCAATCACATGTGCCTTTAGCTTGTATTGTCATGAGTATCTGGGCAGACTTCAGAAATAAAATCGGTGATCGGACGACGATGACACTGAGACAGGAACCATGGGAATAATTGTTCCCAAATTTGAACGCTCTGGCTGTAAATGGTTAAAGGTTGTTAAAAATTGTATCCTCCACTCAGTTGATGTATATATTGAGTGGGGACACATTGTTTGCCTTTTTTCTGGGATTCGACTGCAAAAGAGCTCAAGCAACTGTTGAACTCAGTCCCTGCCCATTCTGGACTCAGACCTGTTGTAAATCATTGAACAATGAGGCTTGGATGCCATCTATTGGACATTTCTTGTAATTGTCACTCAGAGAATGAACAGACAGTGGATTAAACTTTAGTTTTTTAGGCTTTAGTTCTTTGTTGTATTCACCTGCTACGGCGTGTGTAACATTTTTCTGTCAACTCTGCATACAGGTGAAACTCGAAAAATTAGAATATCGTGCAAAAGTTAATGTAACCCATACTATGTTGAACACAAGAGGGCAGTATAGCCCTATGTATTACTTCACAAGCCCCCCTCCCTTCCTACTCCTCACACACAAAGTCTTAGAGAGTGACTTGCAAAATTCTGACATTTTCTCCACATTCAAACCAAAATATCTGACTTTCTGTTGGTCGGAGCTAATGACTGTAAATTAGAAAGTTGTCCGGCTTGAGGAGAACTATATCAATACCAATTTTTGTACCTGTAGATGAAACTAACCCCCCACTTTTTTGTCAAAAGGTGGCGCTACTGAGCCCCTCACCACACCCATTTCTGAAACTTTGCACATGTCTACTGGCTAATAAATGTGACGTCTCTGTCGAGTTTCATGCAATTTCAAGTATGTTAAGAGTCTCAAAAGCATCAATAAAGAAAAGTAAAGTTTGAAGTGTTGCCACGGCAACAGTATCTAAGATATCAATAATCCTTTCACAGGTCTAAATCTGCCGTGTGTTTACATTATACACGTAAAGTTTGAAGCAAATCGGGTAAAAACAAGAGGGTGATTTCAAAGCATTTTGAAAGTGACACACTTCCTGCTGCCAGTTGGTGGCGCTATAACTTTGACTCACAATAGTCACATCCATGTGATCGGCCTCTTACAACGAACACACTGCTGAAGTTTCATCAAGATCTGTTAATTTATGCAGAAGTTATAACACACTTCCTGTCTCACTTTTCTCGCCATAAATTTGTTTCCTCGCCACGGCCAAACCGTTCGAGATATCAAAAATCCGCTGGCAATTTTTCATCCTCAATGTCTTGACTTCATGCTGACTGAGATTCGTGGCGATTAAATGATTTCTCTAGGAGGAGTATTTCAAATTCCATTGTATACGTTTTCCAAACAACCCTAAATAGCCGACTTCCTGTTGGGCTGAGGTAAAAAGTAAGAGCATGAAGTATATATGAAACGATGAGATCTATATGTGTACCGACTTTCATATTATTACATGCAAGTGTGTTTGATTTATGGACCAAGGTTTCGGACCCCGTTCCAGGGGGCGCTGCTGAGCCCCCCTGCCACGCCCGGGTACCATCTTCAGCCCAGCCCTGATGGCCGCAGGTTCTGACCCGTGTGCAAAGTTTCAAGAGTTTTAGAGCATGTTAAGGCCCCCAAAAGTGCCCGAATAGTCGATAAAATAATAATAATAATAATAATAATAATAATAATTAAAGCTGCAAGCAGCGATGACGGGCCCAAGCCGGTGGCACCGCAACCCTGGTGCCTTTAGTTACCGGGCTCATTTCCACTTGGTGGCTTTCGGAAAACAAAGGATGATGGACACAGCAACAACTCAAAAATATAGCTGCAAGCAGCAATGCGATTCCTCCTCAAAATGGCAAATCATTTAAAATTGATCAATAGAGGGTTGGGGTTAAACCCTCCCAATGAAAAAATCCAAAAAACATGTCTTTCTGTCTGAATCCTAAACTAAACATTTTCAGTGTACAGGAAAATCCATCATGCCGGACCTTATGGATCCTGTAGGGTTTTTTGTTTACAATGAGAAATGAGGTATGTTCACCAGGTTTCAGAAAAACTAAATAAATGGGGTGGAAATACAATCACTTTGAAAAATTGACATTTGGGCATGGCCTGTACCGCCCCCTAAGGGCGAATGTGAGCCATTCTTGGTTTGTAGGTTCCTGTGTGCCTGTAGTATTAATGTACCAAATTAGAAAGTATTTGACAAAAAAATGTGCAATTTGGGAATGTCCTTTAGCACCCCCTAAGGGCAAATGTGAGACATTCTTGGTTTGTGGATTTCTGTTGGCCTGTAGTGTCAATATACCAAATTAGAAAATTTTTGACCATAAAATGGGAATTTTGGGCATAGCCTGTAGCGCCCCCTAATGGCGAATATGGGCAATTCTTTGTTTGTGGGTTCCTGTTGGCCTGTAGTATCAATGTACCAAATTAGAACATTTTTGACCAGCAAATGGGAATTTAGGGCGTGGCCTGTAGCGCCCCATAAGGGCGAATGTGGGCCACTCTTGGTTTGTGAATTCCTGTTGGCCTGTAGTATCAATATACAACATTAGAACATTTTTGACCAGAAAATGGGAATTTTGGGCATGGCCTGTAGCGCCCCCTAAGGGCGAATGTGGGATATTCTTTACGCAGTACTTCAGAGTGATGTCATCTTGAAGTATATATATATAGGTCTATTTCTAACCCACACCTATAATATCACTTCTGAAGGCATGGATTTAACCACTGGAGTGGTATGGATTACTTTTATGCTGCATTTATTTGATTTTTGCAGCTTCTGAGTTCTGATCACCATTCAAGTCATTGAAAGGTCCAACAGGGTTGAGATAATCTTCTAAAAAGCTTAATTTGTGTTCACTAGAAGAAAGAAAACAATACACATCTGGGATGCAATGAGGGTGAGTATACGATGAGAGAAATTTATTTTTGGGGTGAAAACCATTTGTAGGCCTACTTTTTATTTACTTGGAAAATTGTTACTGTCTCTTTAAGAGGATTTTAAACGCATTTCATTCAAGGCACAGTCTGTGCGGCTTGTTTTAGTGAGTTTAATCTTTTGAGAACTGTGAAGTCTCATTATTTTCGTGCTGTTACATCTGTATTCATTTCAGAGATTACTTGATTGAGATTGTGAAACTACATACAACCGACAAACCTCCATGAAGATGCGAGTAAAAATGAGATGCCTCGAGCTGTCAGACACAACGCTGATAATCATTCTCGGAAGTGTTGATACTAGATTTCGATTCGCGATTTCTTCATCAACTGTTTATGTTCACTTGGGACAAAACAGACAATATATCATGTAATTTGACATTTTGTAGTATGAAATTGTCCGTTCAAACGCAAGAAGAAGCGAATGCGATCTCTCATCGGGGCTCGTGCGTTAGACGCGACGCATCTCGCGGTTTCACACAAAACTGCTCACAAACATTTATTTGAGTTGTTTTGTCATTTTTTTCCAGAAATAACTAGCAATACTCCTACAAATAAATGCTTCGTCACTAAAACGTTTTGACTTTCTATAGAAAATATAGACAACACACGTTCTTACCTTGCAAAAATCGCCTCAGTATTTAATTTGAAGCAGTAAATCCAACACTGGAGTAAATCTCTCGTGATATCACCTTTCCATTGAAATGAAGGAAGACGGTGATGACGATACAGTTATTATTCTTGCCCAGTAACCCCTTAACCAATCACATGTGCCTTTAGCTTGTATTGTCATGAGTATCTGGGCAGACTTCAGAAATAAAATCGGTGATCGGACGACGATGACACTGAGACAGGAACCATGGGAATAATTGTTCCCAAATTTGAACGCTCTGGCTGTAAATGGTTAAAGGTTGTTAAAAATTGTATCCTCCACTCAGTTGATGTATATATTGAGTGGGGACACATTGTTTGCCTTTTTTCTGGGATTCGACTGCAAAAGAGCTCAAGCAACTGTTGAACTCAGTCCCTGCCCATTCTGGACTCAGACCTGTTGTAAATCATTGAACAATGAGGCTTGGATGCCATCTATTGGACATTTCTTGTAATTGCCACTCAGAGAATGAACAGACAGTGGATTAAACTTTAGTTTTTTAGGCTTTAGTTCTTTGTTGTATTCACCTGCTACGGCGTGTGTAACATTTTTCTGTCAACTCTGCATACAGGTGAAACTCGAAAAATTAGAATATCGTGCAAAAGTTAATGTAACCCATACTATGTTGAACACAAGAGGGCAGTATAGCCCTATGTATTACTTCACAAGACCCCCTCCCTTCCTACTCCTCACACACAAAGTCTTAGAGAGTGACTTGCAAAATTCTGACATTTTCTCCACATTCAAACCAAAATATCTGACTTTCTGTTGGTCGGAGCTAATGACTGTAAATTAGAAAGTTGTCCGGCTTGAGGAGAACTATATCAATACCAATTTTTGTACCTGTAGATGAAACTAACCCCCCACTTTTTTGTCAAAAGGTGGCGCTACTGAGCCCCTCACCACACCCATTTCTGAAACTTTGCACATGTCTACTGGCTAATAAATGTGACGTCTCTGTCGAGTTTCATGCAATTTCAAGTATGTTAAGAGTCTCAAAAGCATCAATAAAGAAAAGTAAAGTTTGAAGTGTTGCCACGGCAACAGTATCTAAGATATCAATAATCCTTTCACAGGTCTAAATCTGCCGTGTGTTTACATTATACACGTAAAGTTTGAAGCAAATCGGGTAAAAACAAGAGGGTGATTTCAAAGCAATTTGAAAGTGACACACTTCCTGCTGCCAGTTGGTGGCGCTATAACTTTGACTCACAATAGTCACATCCATGTGATCGGCCTCTTACAACGAACACACTGCTGAAGTTTCATCAAGATCTGTTAATTTATGCAGAAGTTATAACACACTTCCTGTCTCACTTTTCTCGCCATAAATTTGTTTCCTCGCCACGGCCAAACCGTTCGAGATATCAAAAATCCGCTGGCAATTTTTCATCCTCAATGTCTTGACTTCATGCTGACTGAGATTCGTGGCGATTAAATGATTTCTCTAGGAGGAGTATTTCAAATTCCATTGTATACGTTTTCCAAACAACCCTAAATAGCCGACTTCCTGTTGGGCTGAGGTAAAAAGTAAGAGCATGAAGTATATATGAAACGATGAGATCTATATGTGTACCGACTTTCATATTATTACATGCAAGTGTGTTTGATTTATGGACCAAGGTTTCGGACCCCGTTCCAGGGGGCGCTGCTGAGCCCCCCTGCCACGCCCGGGTACCATCTTCAGCCCAGCCCTGATGGCCGCAGGTTCTGACCCGTGTGCAAAGTTTCAAGAGTTTTAGAGCATGTTAAGGCCCCCAAAAGTGCCCGAATAGTCGATAAAATAATAATAATAATAATAATAATAATAATAATAATAATAATAATAATAATAATCCTAAGGAAAACAATAGGGCCTTCGCCTTTTCAGGCTTGGGCCCTAATAATAATAATAATAATAATAATAATAATAATAATTAAAGCTGCAAGCAGCGATGACGGGCCCAAGCCGGTGGCACCGCAACCCTGGTGCCTTTAGTTACCGGGCTCATTTCCACTTGGTGGCTTTCGGAAAACAAAGGATGATGGACACAGCAACAACTCAAAAATATAGCTGCAAGCAGCAATGCGATTCCTCCTCAAAATGGCAAATCATTTAAAATTGATCAATAGAGGGTTGGGGTTAAACCCTCCCAATGAAAAAAACCAAAAAACATGTCTTTCTGTCTGAATCCTAAACTAAACATTTTCAGTGTACAGGAAAATCCATCATGCCGGACCTTATGGATCCTGTAGGGTTTTTTGTTTACAATGAGAAATGAGGTATGTTCACCAGGTTTCAGAAACACTAAATAAATGGGGTGGAAATACAATCACTTTGAAAAATTGACATTTGGGCATGGCCTGTACCGCCCCCTAAGGGCGAATGTGAGCCATTCTTGGTTTGTAGGTTCCTGTTGGCCTGTAGTATTAATGTACCAAATTAGAAAGTATTTGACAAAAAAATGTGCAATTTGGGAATGTCCTTTAGCACCCCCTAAGGGCAAATGTGAGACATTCTTGGTTTGTGGATTTCTGTTGGCCTGTAGTGTCAATATACCAAATTAGAAAATTTTTGACCATAAAATGGGAATTTTGGGCATAGCCTGTAGCGCCCCCTAATGGCGAATATGGGCAATTCTTTGTTTGTGGGTTCCTGTTGGCCTGTAGTATCAATGTACCAAATTAGAACATTTTTGACCAGCAAATGGGAATTTAGGGCGTGGCCTGTAGCGCCCCATAAGGGCGAATGTGGGCCACTCTTGGTTTGTGAATTCCTGTTGGCCTGTAGTATCAATATACAACATTAGAACATTTTTGACCAGAAAATGGGAATTTTGGGCATGGCCTGTAGCGCCCCCTAATGGCGAATGTGGGATATTCTTTACGCAGTACTTCAGAGTGATGTCATCTTGAAGTATATATATATAGGTCTATTTCTAACCCACACCTATAATATCACTTCTGAAGGCATGGATTTAACCACTGGAGTGGTATGGATTACTTTTATGCTGCATTTATTTGATTTTTGCAGCTTCTGAGTTCTGATCACCATTCAAGTCATTGAAAGGTCCAACAGGGTTGAGATAATCTTCTAAAAAGCTTAATTTGTGTTCACTAGAAGAAAGAAAACAATACACATCTGGGATGCAATGAGGGTGAGTATACGATGAGAGAAATTTATTTTTGGGGTGAAAACCATTTGTAGGCCTACTTTTTATTTACTTGGAAAATTGTTACTGTCTCTTTAAGAGGATTTTAAACGCATTTCATTCAAGGCACAGTCTGTGCGGCTTGTTTTAGTGAGTTTAATCTTTTGAGAACTGTGAAGTCTCATTATTTTCGTGCTGTTACATCTGTATTCATTTCAGAGATTACTTGATTGAGATTGTGAAACTACATACAACCGACAAACCTCCATGAAGATGCGAGTAAAAATGAGATGCCTCGCGCTGTCAGACACAACGCTGATAATCATTCTCGGAAGTGTTGATACTAGATTTCGATTCGCGATTTCTTCATCAACTGTTTATGTTCACTTGGGACAAAACAGACAATATATCATGTAATTTGACATTTTGTACTATGAAATTGTCCGTTCAAACGCAAGAAGAAGCGAATGCGATCTCTCATCGGGGCTCGTGCGTTAGACGCGACGCATCTCGCGGTTTCACACAAAACTGCTCACAAACATTTATTTGAGTTGTTTTGTCATTTTTTTCCAGAAATAACTAGCAATACTCCTACAAATAAATGCTTCGTCACTAAAACGTTTTGACTTTCTATAGAAAATATAGACAACACACGTTCTTACCTTGCAAAAATCGCCTCAGTATTTAATTTGAAGCAGTAAATCCAACACTGGAGTAAATCTCTCGTGATATCACCTTTCCATTGAAATGAAGGAAGACGGTGATGACGATACAGTTATTATTCTTGCCCAGTAACCCCTTAACCAATCACATGTGCCTTTAGCTTGTATTGTCATGAGTATCTGGGCAGACTTCAGAAATAAAATCGGTGATCGGACGACGATGACACTGAGACAGGAACCATGGGAATAATTGTTCCCAAATTTGAACGCTCTGGCTGTAAATGGTTAAAGGTTGTTAAAAATTGTATCCTCCACTCAGTTGATGTATATATTGAGTGGGGACACATTGTTTGCCTTTTTTCTGGGATTCGACTGCAAAAGAGCTCAAGCAACTGTTGAACTCAGTCCCTGCCCATTCTGGACTCAGACCTGTTGTAAATCATTGAACAATGAGGCTTGGATGCCATCTATTGGACATTTCTTGTAATTGCCACTCAGAGAATGAACAGACAGTGGATTAAACTTTAGTTTTTTAGGCTTTAGTTCTTTGTTGTATTCACCTGCTACGGCGTGTGTAACATTTTTCTGTCAACTCTGCATACAGGTGAAACTCGAAAAATTAGAATATCGTGCAAAAGTTAATGTAACCCATACTATGTTGAACACAAGAGGGCAGTATAGCCCTATGTATTACTTCACAAGCCCCCCTCCCTTCCTACTCCTCACACACAAAGTCTTAGAGAGTGACTTGCAAAATTCTGACATTTTCTCCACATTCAAACCAAAATATCTGACTTTCTGTTGGTCGGAGCTAATGACTGTAAATTAGAAAGTTGTCCGGCTTGAGGAGAACTATATCAATACCAATTTTTGTACCTGTAGATGAAACTAACCCCCCACTTTTTTGTCAAAAGGTGGCGCTACTGAGCCCCTCACCACACCCATTTCTGAAACTTTGCACATGTCTACTGGCTAATAAATGTGACGTCTCTGTCGAGTTTCATGCAATTTCAAGTATGTTAAGAGTCTCAAAAGCATCAATAAAGAAAAGTAAAGTTTGAAGTGTTGCCACGGCAACAGTATCTAAGATATCAATAATCCTTTCACAGGTCTAAATCTGCCGTGTGTTTACATTATACACGTAAAGTTTGAAGCAAATCGGGTAAAAACAAGAGGGTGATTTCAAAGCATTTTGAAAGTGACACACTTCCTGCTGCCAGTTGGTGGCGCTATAACTTTGACTCACAATAGTCACATCCATGTGATCGGCCTCTTACAACGAACACACTGCTGAAGTTTCATCAAGATCTGTTAATTTATGCAGAAGTTATAACACACTTCCTGTCTCACTTTTCTCGCCATAAATTTGTTTCCTCGCCACGGCCAAACCGTTCGAGATATCAAAAATCCGCTGGCAATTTTTCATCCTCAATGTCTTGACTTCATGCTGACTGAGATTCGTGGCGATTAAATGATTTCTCTAGGAGGAGTATTTCAAATTCCATTGTATACGTTTTCCAAACAACCCTAAATAGCCGACTTCCTGTTGGGCTGAGGTAAAAAGTAAGAGCATGAAGTATATATGAAACGATGAGATCTATATGTGTACCGACTTTCATATTATTACATGCAAGTGTGTTTGATTTATGGACCAAGGTTTCGGACCCCGTTCCAGGGGGCGCTGCTGAGCCCCCCTGCCACGCCCGGGTACCATCTTCAGCCCAGCCCTGATGGCCGCAGGTTCTGACCCGTGTGCAAAGTTTCAAGAGTTTTAGAGCATGTTAAGGCCCCCAAAAGTGCCCGAATAGTCGATAAAATAATAATAATAATAATAATAATAATAATAATAATAATAATCCTAAGGAAAACAATAGGGCCTTCGCCTTTTCAGGCTTGGGCCCTAATAATAATAATAATAATAATCCTAAGGAAAACAATAGGGCCTTCGCCTTTTCAGGCTTGGGCCCTAATAATAATAATAATAATAATAATAATAATCCTAAGGAAAACAATAGGGCCTTCGCCTTTTCAGGCTTGGGCCCTAATAATAATAATCCTAAGGAAAACAATAGGGCCTTCGCCTTTTCAGGCTTGGGCCCTAATAATAATAATCCTAAGGAAAACAATAGGGCCTTCGCCTTTTCAAGGCTTGGGCCCTAATAATCCTAAGGAAAACAATAGGGCCTTCGCCTTTTCAAGGCTTGGGCCCTAAATATAGCTGCAAGCAGCAATGCGATTCCTCCTCAAAATGGCAAATCATTTAAAATTGATCAATAAAGGGTTGGGGTTAAACCCTCCCAATGAAAAAATCCAAAAAACATGTCTTTCTGTCTGAATCCTAAACTAAACATTTTCAGTGTACAGGAAAATCCATCATGCCGGACCTTATGGATACTGGAGGGTTTTTTGTTTACAATGAGAAATGAGCTATGTTCACCAGGTTTCAGAAGAACTAAATAAATGGGGCGGAAATACAATCACTTTGAAAAAATGATATTTGGGCATGGCCTGTAGCGCCCCCTAAGGGCGAATGTGAGCCATTCTTGGTTTGTAGGTTCCTGTTGGCCTGTAGTATCAATGTACCAAATTAGAGAGTTTTTGACAAAAAAATGTGCAATTTGGGCATGTCCTGTAGCGCCCCCAACGGGCGAATGTGAGCCATTCTTGGTTTGTGGATTTCTGTTGGCCTGTAGTGTCAATATACCAAATTAGAACATTTTTGACCATAAAATGGGAATTTTGGGCATAGCCTGTAGCGCCCCCTAATGGCGAATATGGGCAATTCTTTGTTTGTGGGTTCCTGTTGGCCTGTAGTATCAATGTACCAAATTAGAACATTTTTGACCAGCAAATGGGAATTTAAGGCGTGGCCTGTAGCGCCCCCTAAGGGCGAATGTGGGCCATTCTTGGTTTGTGGATTCCTATTAGCCTGTAGTGTCAATATACCAAATTAGAACATTTTTGACCATAAAATGGGAATTTTGGGCATAGCCTGTAGCGCCCCCTAATGGCGA